>CM030366.1:46467395-47667395 GCA_017893485.1 Hemerocallis citrina
TGCATTAGATTAGGCTATGCTTTGACTTGGAACGTATGTAGTATGGGATGCATGCGGATCCAGAGTCCCAAAGTCTTGCTTGCATTAGAATAAGGCGTGTGATTGATGCATTTAATTGTTAGACCATGGTATACACGAACACTAGGGAATTAGGATGCACGTTTCTTTTTCCATTCAAGATGGTTTGTGGTTGCCAGTTTGGAGATCGCTGTTTCTTATCAGCATTGGGCCAGTCGAAGTATTGACATTCCCCACCTTTTAGGTACCGGTCCTCTCGAGCAGGTGCCATAATATCAGAGTCGCACAGCAGAAGACTCAAGCCGAGGACCAAGCCCCTGGGAAGCAGATTGTCCACTAAGCAAAGTTCGGCGGTGATCAGTCGACTGCCATTCCAGAAGACAGTTGATAGCTTTACGAGAGGAGTTGGTACATATTTTGTAATAAGATGTAATGAGTTAATGTAGTTTGTATTCTTGTTCAAGAACAAGATATTGGTTGTAATTGATGATGTAATGACCTTATTTGGCAATAAAAAATTTTAAAATTTCCGTGTTATTACCGTGTTGAGATGCATTTAAAGGCAAAGATTCTGGTTGCATCACGGATGTCCAGTAACGGGGTCCGGTGCGTTACAGTTATGTGATGAGAATATATATGAATATGTTATAGGATTGAATGTGTGGTGTTATGAAACGAGAATGAATACAAATATAGTATGAGATTGAATGAATGAAATGTTATAAGATTGTATGACTGTGATGTTAGAAATGAGAATTAATGTGAATATAGAATACCTTGAAATTGTGTCGAGGAACAACTCGCCCGCTATTTCCATGGAAATGGTGGGAACTACCTGCCGAGGCACAACTTCAATGTAGGGAAAGTGGATTTGGATAGGTAAATTGGTTGAAGATTCAAAAGAGTATTTTAGTGCAAAGTCACTTTTATGATGTTTTTATGTTCAAATTTTCAGGTTAAACTTAATTATCATGATATTCGTAAGTTCTTTCAATTTTCTTTATATAGTTTCATTTATTTGCTAAATTAGTAATTATACTCACACCAGGCATGGCTAACCCATATTATTATCTGGGCGATAGGGGAGTCCCTCCCTGAGGGTGGACAACCCTAACTCCCTTGCAGGTCCTGATTAGCAGCTAGGTGAGATAATTGTTATGGTTTTGATAGTTATACTTTTCTCGTAACCCAATGGGTTGTATATGTATCTATTATATACTTTATTATCCTAAGTTTTGTAGGGATAGAGATAGTGTTTGGTTGATAGTTTGTATTATGGAGGAATATGTGTATAAACTGTAAGGAATGATAATATATATAGTGATGTAATGAAGTCTGAAAGCCCGTACCCACCTCGTCATGGAGTACTGGGTTCTGTGGTTGGTTTTTGAAAGGTTTCTCCAAATTCTTTCTAAAAATCTTTTATGTTTCCAAAAGAATTTTTAGTTTTTAAATTGTATCTTGCTTATTATGATGAATTATGCCCACAGAGCCCCAAATATTATTGCGTGTGTGTTGTTGAATGAATTGGCGTGGGGAGGATTGATATATATTACAGGTACTTTGATTTATGTAATTGTTTGCAGAATTCTATAAGGAATCTCCGTAAAAGGGCTAATATTTTAGGGGAAACTCAGCCAAAATTTTAATTGAAAACTATGAATATTTTGTAACTAAGAAATGGTGTAGATAAGAAATAGATTAAGTTAGAAAGCCTTTGAATAAGAAATGGTTTTTTTAAAAAAATGGGTGAAAATTTGGGGTTTTACAAGCCGTCAATCACCTCGACACCCCGACCTTCTCTTCTTCTCGGCTGCCATCGAAGCCCAACCGCCCGCACCTGTTCCCGTCGCTCCGACCACAGCAGCACCACCCTTTTTGCCATCCCCATCGCCTACACCATCCTCCGTCGAACTCCACCATTGCCTGCTGCCATTTTTGACCACCATCCCGCTCGTCGACCATCACTACCTCCTTGCCACCTCCCTCCCATCCTCGACCTGCACCCTCACCACTGTTGAAGCCCAATTCGTTGTCGACTTCCTCCACCTCATCGCACTCTCCACCACTGTTGACCTTTGCCATTATTGCAGCCACCTCCATTGTCAAATTCGATGCCCCTACACCCCATTCATCCACCCCCGCACTCCAACCCCTCGACCATCTCTAGTCCCCGCACCCCCGCAGTCCGTTGTGCCATCTCCCTTACTGTCGATGTTGTTGCCGCTTGCTATCTTGCTCTATAACACCCCACAAAATTGAGTTATGACCATTTTTTTTACGAGTGTTACACACATTTATTTTGTACTAATACAATTAATATCCGTAATGTGAGATCCAGTACCCGTTTCGAACCCATCTGAATGTGAGATTACCGTTTTACCCCTGGGCTTCAAGATTCGTGCTCGATTTGGGCGGTTCCGATTTAACCCCACTTTTTGCCATATCACGAGCCCCCCACTCCTAAAGACTGAGTTTGATCAGCCTTTGAGGAGTAGTTTTATTGTTTTTAATGGCTGGCGGGGTTGTATCGGAGTCCAAATGGATGGTCTTTGAATCTTTGAAGGAGGTAGTGTGGCGATTCTTCAAGCTGGTTGCATCCTAAGTTGTTCTTGAGCTTTTCTGGCCGTTTGGTGATTTCTATCTATTTTTTTTGATTATGTATTTAATTTTGCGAAGTGTTAACTAGTCGTTCGGGGGTATTAACAACACGTTCCAGGCATTAATTGTTCGTTCAGGGGCCCGAAAATGTACCCCCGAATTCACAATTACTGCCTAGAATTTTTAGTTAATTTTCCCGAATTTTTAGTAATTTTTTCGCAATTTTTAAATAGATAAAACGATTAAAATAAATAAAAACTAATTTTTAATACCGATTTATGGCGTGGCGCGATTTGGGCCCTCTATCAGCACCGAGTGCGATTTTCTGGGTGATCGGACGATCTGCCTTCCTCGGCAGATAGTTTCTTCGTATACGAGGGTCGGTTCCTCGTCTCCTCGGCTCGGCAGCTCGGCACATGGCTCAGAATCTGCCGAACTACGTGGCATGATCCTGAGCGTCCATCTCAGCGTAGATCCCCAAAAAGCACTATCTTGTCGTTTAGCGAACGTGGCAAGATCTGAGCCGTTCATCATGACGAACACGTTTTTTGACAAGATCCAACGGCTGAGGAGGGTCGGCGGATTTTTTCTCCATATACGAGGGTCGGTTCCTCGTCCCCTCGGCTCGGTAGCTCGGTGCATAGCTCGGAATCAGCCGAACTACGTGGCATGATCCTGGGCGTCCATCTCAGCGCGGATCCCCCAAAACGCTATCTTGTCGTTTAGTGAACGTGGCAAGATCTGAGCCGTCCATCATGACGAGCGCGTTTTTTGACAAGATCCAACGGCTGAGGAGGGTCGGCGGATTTTTTCTCCATATACGAGGGTCGATTCCTCGTCCCCTCGGCTCGGCAGCTCGGCGCATAGCTCGGAATCAGCCGAACTACGTGGCATGATCCTGGGCGTCCATCTCAGTGCGGATCCCCAAAAAATGCTATCTTGTCGTTTAGTGAACGTGGCAAGATCTGAGCCGTCCATCATGACGACCGCGTTTTTTGACAAGATCCAACGGCTGAGGAGGGTCGGCGAATTTTTTCTCCATATACGAGGGTCGGTTCCTCGTCCCCTCGGCTCGGCAGCTCGGCGCATAGCTCGGAATCAGCCAAACTACGTGGCATGATCCTGGGCATCCATCTCAGCGTGGATCCCCAAAAACGCTATCTTGTCGTTTAGTGAACGTGGCAAGATCTGAGCCGTCCATCATGACGAGCGTGTTTTTTGACAAGATCCAACGGCTGAGGAGGGTCGGCAGATTTTTTCTCCATATACGAGGGTCGGTTCCTCGTCCCCTCGGTTCGGACGCTCGGTGCCATTTAGCCGAGGTATGGAGTTAGACGTTTTGAAGCATCTTGGCTCTGGAGTGTCGCCACCCTCCGACCTAGTGGCTCGGCTACTTAGGCTAAGCTGTTCAGTAGCTCGGCTAAGCAGACCGGTGGCAGGAAGCTCGGAAGGTACACGTGGTCAGATCTGGAGCATCCATTATTGCGGGAATCGCGAGGACTGAGTTCAGATCACGAGAAAACGTTATTTTGTCGTTTTGTGAGCGTGGTGCAATCTGAACCGTCAATCGTGTCATGACACGAATTTTGGAGAGATCCGACGATGATTCAGCCTCGGTAGGATTTTTCTCCATATATGAGGGTCGGTTCCTCGTCCCTTCGGTTCGGAGGCTCGGTGCCATTTAGCCGGGGTATGGAGTTAGACGTTTTGAAGCATCTTGGCTCTGGAGCGTCGCCACCTTCTGACCTAGTGGCTCGGCTGCTTAGCCTAAGCTGTTCAGTAGCTCGGCTAAGCAGACCGGTGGCAGGAAGCTCGGAAGGTACACGTGGTCAGATCTGGAGCGTCCATCATTGCGGGAATCGCGAGGACTGAGTTCAGATCACGAGAAAACGTTATTTTGTCGTTTTGTGAGCGTGGTGCAATCTGAACCGTCCATCGCGTCATGACACGAATTTTGGAGAGATCCGACGATGATTCAGCCTTGGTAGGATTTTTCTCCATATGTGAGGGTCGGTTCCTCGTCCCCTCGGTTCGGAGGCTCGGTGCCATTTAACCGAGGTATGGAGTTGGACGTTTTGAAGGGACTCAGTAGCTCGGTTGCTCAGCCAAGATGCTCGATAGCCCGGCTCGGCAGACCGGTGGCCGAGTCGTGGACTTAAGTGATTTGAGGAGTCTTTGCTTTCGAAACGTCGCAACTCTCCTCTTGGCACTTTGGCTTCTTAGTGGGCTTTTTAGATTCCCAAGGAAGCCCAACATCACACTAGGTTATAAGCTCTCACTCCCCCACCCCCAAGTTCATTTCACTTTTTACTCCAAACTTTCACTTTCACTCTCTGCGTTCTCTACTAGCGACGATTTTTTGCTCCAAGGCGGTTACGTTAGCTGTCGCATGGGCCAGGCAATTTTCGGCGATCTTATTCCGACCGTGAACGTCACTTCAAGGTCAGTTTACTTGCCTTAGCCTTTTTCTAGAGATGTCAAGGGTTGACTCGGGGAGTGAGGCCTCATCCTCGGGCAATAGTGGTGCCGAAGAGAGGAGGCAGGTAGAGATCCGAAGGAAGGGGAAGCAGGTAGCCGAGCTGTCTGTGGCTGAGGGAAAGAAGAAGAAGAAGAGGGTAGTGGCCCAATCTCCTGTTGTCAAGGAGATTGTGGAGAATCCGAGGCAAGCCCCTGAGATGGGCCAGTACACTTGTGTATTGTCCGGGCATGCTGGGGTTAGGCAATACGAGGGTGACCTTATGAAGAAGGCGATCATAGGTCAGTCGGAAGTTTACGAAGAGAACAACTCGGTTCTGACCACCGAGGCTGACGAGATTGGATCGGTGCTGTCCGAGAGGGACCTGCTCCGGATCAGAAAAGGGTTCTCCATCCCTCCGGAGTACAAGCTCATTCTCCCCGGCCCTGGGATGCGAACGAACTCCAAGCCGTCGTCGTCGGATATGTGCATGTTCGACTACGACTCTCTGAATGCCGGACTGCGCTTTCCCCTACACCCTTTCATTCGTCAGGTCCTTAGGTGGTATTGCCTTGCACCGACCCAATTTATGCTGAACACGTGGTGCCATGTGAACGCCATCCTGCTGCAGTGCCGCAACGCCGAGGTCGAACCAGACCTGACGATCTTCCGAAGCATGTATCGGATAAACCGGATGCACAAGACTGAGCATCGCTACTACCTGGCGCCGAGGAAAGGCGTTCGGATTATAGAAAACCCGGACTCGATCAAAGGCTAGAAGGAGAAGTTCTTCATATTGAGGGAGCCATCGATGCTGCAAGTTCTGAGCCGGTGGAAGGTAGAGGTGCCGAAGTTCGCGAGGGCCGACCCGGAACTGTCTGCGACCGAGGAGGAAGTGGTGGGGAAGATCATGGCCCTCCCGATGTTGAGCTGGAGGGAGATGACCGAGGAGGTGCTACACGGGTCAGGCCTTAGTTCGATCAACCCGAGTACACTCCTGACATCTCGCAATTTTTTTTTAAAGTTTTTAGCTCGTTTCATTAACTTTCAATTTGTTTGTTGTTTGGTACAGAGGCACCGAAGATGGACTTTACGGCCATGATGAACGAGAGGGGTAAGGTGGCCGATGGAAGGAAGAGGAAGAGGCCGAGCACGACCGCCTCGTCAGGTCGGCCTCCCAAGGTAGCTTCGGTAGTTATTCCGCCTCCCCCCGTCGCTGAGGTCCCCTCGCCAACGGTGGTTGTTGTCGCCGAGTCTTCGGCTCTTGCTGCTTCTTCCGCGGCCGGTGAGGCCTTCGACGTCTCGGCGGCGTTGTCGCTTCAGGCTCCGCCGCTGACCACTGAGGCCGAGGTGATCTTGACTGAACAGCATAAGCAACTGTTCGTTTCGGACTGGCAGGTCAAGAAACACGATGGCTTCCTCGGGAATTCGCAGATGTCGATGCAGGCCGTGAAGCACTTGGCGACCCCGAAGGACCGAGCCGCGCTGAGGGCGGGGACGGTTGGCGACGACACTTATGAGGTCGCCCGGTCGCTTGTATCGGTAAGTCGCGTGTACCTTTTCGGTAGAATCTTTTCAAGTCTTCTGTCCGGCACTCACTTTGTTCTATCTTTTCGTTTCGACAGGCTACTTGTCACTTCAGCCACCTCCTTGAAGCGTTCGCCAAATAGGAGAAGGAGTTGATGGCCGCCTGTGATAAGGACAGGGCGGACACGGTGAAGGCGGTTCGGCAGCTCGAAGCGGAGCAGAGGCGAGCCAATGGCTTGGAAGTCCGGTTCGCCGACCTTGAGGCGGACCTGGAGCGGACTAAGGGGCGGCTCGCCGAAGAGGTCGCCAAGGTCACTAAGGCTGCCGAGGAGCTGGCGGCATCGGCTAAGGCTCGGGCAAAGACGAAGGCGGAGAAGGACGCCTTGGCGACGAAGATCAGGGCCGAGGTGGAGGCCGAGGCGAAGGAGCATATGGGCACGAACATGGAGAGGTCCAACCAGAGGGCGCTCGACCATGTCCAGGACCGCGTCCCCGGCTTTCAGCAGGTCGGCTACAGGCTGTGGCCCGGATCCGCACCAGATGGCGAGGAGGAGGAAGGCGAAGGTGACGAGGGAGAGGGCGAACGACGATGAGGAGGTGGTTGCCGAGGTGGATGTGACCAACCCCCAAGTCGGGGTGGGAGATGAGGGGCCGTCTGGCGAAGCGCCTGTGGTTGAGCCGACGACACAGGTGGACCCCTGATCTCCTCGTCTTTTTGTAATCTTTTCTCTTCTTTTTAAAATTGTAATGCCTTTTTGCGGACTGGCCACCGCTTCTTCCTTTATGAATGAAAATTTTATTTCTTATTTCAAATTTGTGCAAGTGTTTGGGTCGGTCCGTAGTCTCCCAATTTGTGACGTTCTTGTATTTCAGATCCTCGAACATGCCCCAAATACCGTAGCGGCTCGGCGTCGTGCCGAGCTGTTTAAGCAATCTCGCGAGGCTCGACTCGAGGGTGAGATCGAGCTGATCCGGAGAGTGTCGTGTTGGATCCAGTAGGCGAGGCAACAAACACTAGAGGAGGGTGAATAGTGTTTATGAAAATAAAATTGCGGAATAAAGTATTTTTCTTCGGAGCAGTTGACTTATGAGAGAACCAGTCGACTGAGTTAACTAAATAAGAGATAATTCAAACAAATCTGTGAAGTCGACTTAAGGCAGAAACGGTCGACTTATCTAAACAATAAACTTACAGAGTACAAGTCTGACCAGTCGACTTATAAAGGAGTCAGTCGACTGTCCAGACAAGTTTCACAGTAGTAAAACAAACAGAATAATGTAAATGCAAGTTCAAGAGATACAACCACAGAGTACACACAATGTATCCTGGTTCGATCCTTCCGACCTACATCCAGTCCCCAAGCAACCCACTTGAGATTTCCACTATTCTTGAAAAAAGTTTACAAGAATACCCTACGGTGTTGAGACAACAACCTTGTCTAACCCGTAGTCCTTTCTCTCATTCAGAGAAAGCAACCCACTCTTCCACCAAGAGTGAAACCACTGACTCTACACCCTAGAGTCTAACTCTCTAACTGAGAGGAAAAGAAAACAATAAAATGTTTACAATCAACCTATAGCCTTGTATGTGTTTCGTGATGTAGTACGTGGCTAAAAGAGGTTGACTTGTATATCCAGTCCAGAACGAAATCAGATGTTATACTGGACTGAATGTAGAGAACCAAGACTTAGAGATTTGAAAGCTTTGTCTCTTGAAGAATGTAACATTTAGAAAATCTCAAAAGAATGCTCGAAAAATTGTTAGATCTTTTAACAGTGAATTCTGAACTCTATTTATAGAGTTAGAGTTACTGGACGTTGGGAGGCAGTTATTCCAACTGTCAGCCAACGGATCTAAACAGCTTTTGAATTTGAAAAACGATTTTAAAAACAGAAAATGGTCAAATGCACTCGAACAGTTGACTGGGTTGCCATAATGAGTCAACTGGTCAGTATTTGGATAAGTTTAGTCAGTTTTGTACTGACAGTCGACTGGTATGAGTATCAGTTGACTGGTACTCAACAGTTAAACTATTTCAAACTGTTTTGACCTTTTGAGGTTTCGAAAAACACACATTTTTAAAAGAGTGAGTGTAAGTGTGTGTGACAAGGTTTTACATCATACTAAGACCCAAATAAATAAAGATTACATTTGTTTACAAGACATAACAATAGATGGCACTTTAAGCATAAGCCTTGGCTTGAGTCTTGAGTCTTGAGTGAAGCTTTGCCATTGTCTTTATCTGGAGCTTTGTGCTTGTTCATTTATTCAGCTGTATAGTAATGAAATCTATGTGTATACAACCTGCAATTATAAAGTATAGCATAGATACATGTTGCAGTGTGTTGTGATCATCAAAATCAAGAATCAACATTCTCCCCCTTTTTGATGATGACAACACAATAGCTAATAATAACATAGAAATGATATGCTCCCCCTATTAAAAGCACAACATGCATACATGAAGATATATCATAAAACCTTAAACAGACTGTGTATCAATCGACTTAACAGAAAAAAAGATAAACACAGAAACATAGAAATATCAGTCGACTTATAATGTGATCAGTCGACTTAACAGAGAAATAAATTATAGCAAACATAGTAAACATAAGATAACCAGTAAACACAATAAACACATACAGGGTATTTCTCCCCCTTTGTCATCAACAAAAAATAAGAGAACCAATAATGATAAGGGAAATAACAAAGTCTCTTACAGAAATAAACAAAGTCTTTTGCAAAAACTAAAAAAAGAAATAAGGAAAAATACATAAATAAATAAAAAATAAAGTCATCAATCTTCATCTTCGGTGTCTTCACCAACAACTTGAGATGGCGGGGGAAATTGAGTAGTAAAGAGATGAGTTAGATTGGTGATTTTAGAGTCAAGAAAGTCAAGACGAGAATCAAGAGTGTCTTGATGATCCATTAGATAGTTAACACATTCATATAGAGTATGTGGATTATCAAAATCAGCACGAGGACGAGAAGAACTGGAAGTAGAAGATCGTCTAGCAGAAGTTGCTAGAGGAACTTGGGAAGGAGGAGGAGACCTAGGGGAAGTTCTAGGTGGAGGGTCAAGAAGCTTCATAGGTGGAGATCAATATCATAAGCCATAAAGAAACGGGTAAGGAGACCACCAAAAGGTAAGAAATGAGTATGAGACTGTTGAAGTTTTGAAAAAATGACACGACCCCAATTGATATTAATTCTTCCAAAAATTGCATAAATTGCTTGTTGCAATTCCATAGAATACTGATCATAACTCCCTCTTTTGGGAAGAATGTTATAAGCTAGTATTCGTGCAACTAGTTTTGCAACAGGTGTGATAGATTTACTAGTCATGGGGGGTCCATGATTTGGCAAATATATTTTGGAAAAAATAGAGGAATCATCTTGAATTATTTCTCCTAAATTAAGTCCCTCATCATCAATACCCATAATAAGATTAATTCTTTCGGATGTGAGTTTAATCTTTGTATTTTTGACCGAGGAATAAATAATAATTTCTCCATCCTCTTTTTGAACAACTTTCATGTTTATATAAAAGAGATAGATGAGTTGGGGATAGTAATTAGGTTGATTGACCAAGGAAAGAAACTCATATAGACTACAGTTTTGAAAAATAGGGACAAGATTGAATCTATCTAACTCATTGAAATTAACAAACCGTCCTGGAAAAATCACCATGGTACAAATAAGATACCATCGTTCCAAAAGATCAGGACTCCTAAGGTATTGAGAATAATCTTAGGATGACGAACTAGCATCACCATGAGATCTCTTAGATCTTTTAGGAGCCATCAAGAGAAATGCAAGGAACGAGATTTTACCAACAGGGAAGAGGGAAACAAACAGCAAAATGAGAGACGAGAATCAGCAGCTCCAAAAAAATTCGGCAGTCGACTCTTTGACTCTTCGGGATTGATCTCCTTCTTCTCTCCTTAGGGTTTTAGATTTGGGGTAAAAGTAAAAAATGGGAGATGGAGGCTGTGGAGAAGGTTTTTAACAGAAGACAGACGGCTGAGATTCAATAGGAAAGAGATCAACGAATCATAGAGAAGTCACGGGTGAGTAAAGAGATAGACATTTGTCTCAAAATCTGTGTGATGATTCGACGCTGAAGACAGATTAACTCGCGACAGTCGACTTATAGTATAGAACAGTCGACTTAGTCGAGAAGAAAATAAGTTTTTATATCAACTGATCAGTCGACTTGGGAAAAATTCAGTTGACTGGTCAAAAAAAATAAGTATACAGAAAATACGAGACAGTCGACTTAATGAAAACACAGTCGACTTGACAGAAATATTTTCAACAAATATCAATAAAATTACATATTCCTAGTTCTCTTCTTAAATTAATAAAAGTAACTTCTTTAAGGGGTTTTGTAAAGATATCAGCTACTTGTTTATCAGTAGAGATAAAGTCTAAAGATATATCTCATTTTAAAACATGATCACGTAGAAAATGATGTCGAATATCAATATGTTTCGTACGTGAATGTTGAACCGAATTTTTAGATAGATTAATTGCACTGGTATTATCACACAAAATTGAAGGTTTTTCAAAGGAAATACCATAATCTAATAAGGTTTGTTTCATCCACAAAATTTGTCCACATGCCAAACTTGCAGCGATATATTAGCTTCTGTAGTAGATAGAGACACTGAATTTTGCTTTTTACTGCACCAAGAAACTAGTGAATGTCCCAAAAAGTGACATGTCCCACTAGTGCTCTTGCGATCAGTTTTACTACCAGCAAAATCAGCATCACTATATGACAAGAGTTGGAAATTATCGGTGCGTGGATAAAATAAACCATAATTAGATGTGCCTTTAATATATCTTAAAATTCATTTCACAGCTTTTAAATGAGACTCTTTAGGACTAGACTGATATCTAGCACACAAACAAACGCTGAACATAATATTTGGTCTACTTGCGGTAATATATAAGAGTGAACCAATCATACCTCGATAGAGTTTTTGATCAACACTCTTACCTAATATATCTTTGTCAAGGGTAGTAGTAGTAGCCATAGGTGTGGATTTACTACTTGTACTATCCATATTAAACCGTTTGAGTAATTCCTTTGCATATTTTCCTTGATTAATAAATATGCCATTTGAAGACTGTTTAATTTGTAGTCCAAGAAAATAATTGAGTTCACCCATGTGACTCATCTCAAACTCGTTTTTCATGGTGTTAGCAAACTCTTGACATAGATTATTATTAGTAGAACCAAAGATTATATCATCAACATATATTTGTATGATTAAGATATCATACTTAATTCTCTTAATAAACAAAGTAGTATCTACTTTACCTATCTCAAATCCTGTTTCTAAAAGAAAAGTTTTCAGACGATCATACCAAGCACGTGGTGCTTGTTTAAGACCGTATAAAGCCTTTTTCAATTTATAAACATGATTTGGGAATTGTTCATGTTCTAAACCTGGTGGTTGTTTAACATAAACATTTTCTTTAATAAACCCATTAAGAAAAGCACTTTTAACATCCATTTGATGAAGTATAAAATTCATGAAACAAGCAAAAGATAATAAAATACGAATTGATTCTAATCTAGCAACAGGAGCATATGTTTCATCAAAATCTATGCCTTCTTCTTGATTATATCCTTGAGCAACTAGTCTAGCTTTGTTCCTTACAACTTGTCCTGATTCATCTAACTTATTTTTAAATACCCATTTGGTACCAATAATAGTATGATCAGGAGGTCGTGGAACTAAATCCCATACATCATTCCTTATAAATTGGTTTAATTCATCTTGCATGACATTCATCCAATATTCATTCTCACAAGCTTCTTGTATATTTTTCGGTTCAAAATCCGACAAGAATGCTGTATGAGATATCATATTAATATGTGATCGTGTCTGAATACCATGGGAGATGTCACCAATTATTAAGTCATGTGGATGATCTCTAACTTCAACAAAATATTTTGGTAAAGTTGAAGATATCACAATAGGATCAGTCGACTTGACAGGTTCTTCAGTCGACTGCTTTTCTTCAGTCGACTTGCAGTCCTTATCGGTCGACTTATCCGCAAGACTAGTTTGTTCTAAACAAGTAATCACTTTATTTAAGGGTGATGAATCAGTTTCATCATCTTTAATTAAATTTGATGAAGGTAGAGATTCATCGAATGTAACATGCATTGACTCTTCAATAGTCATTGTAGACTTGTTGAAAATTCTATATGCTTTACTCCTATTTGAGTATCCTAAAAAGATACCCTCATTAGATCTAGGACCAAATTTATCTAGATTATCTTTAGTGTTCAGAATAAAACACTTACAACCAAATGTCTTAAAATAAGAGACTTTAGGAATTTTGTTAAAAAATAACTCATAACAAGTCTTCTTTAGTTTAGATCTTATTAGAATCCTATTTAAAACATAACAAGCTGTAGCAACGGCTTCAGCCCAAAAATACTTAGGTAAATTGCTTTCAACAAGCATGGTACGTGCGCATTCTTGAAAAGTCCTATTTTTCCTTTCGACCACTCCATTTTGTGGTGAAGCTCCAGGAAATGCAAATAAATGTGTTATACCATTCTTGTTGCAATATTCTGTAAATGTTTCATTCTCAAATTCTCCACCATGATCACTTCTAATAGTGACTATGGTTAGAGATCTTTGGTTTTGAATACGTTTACAAAAATTTGCAAATTCATCAAAAGCATCATTTTTATGTTTTAAAAAGAATGTCCAAGTGAATCGTAAAAAATCACCTACTAAAACAAATACATATCTACTTTTATTTAAAGAAGCAACTATAGTAGGGCCAAATAAATCCATATGAATTAATTCGAGCGGTCTACTAGTAGAAATTACTTCTTTTATTTTAAAAGTGGATTTGATTTGTTTTCCTAGTTGACATGCATCACATAACTTATCCTTTTTAAAGGATAGTTTTGGCAGTCCTTTAACTAGGTTATACTTAGATATCTTCGAGAGATTTTTCATATTCACATGGCCAAAACGTCTATGCCAAAGCCAAGAATCATTATTAGAAGCTATTAAACAAAAATCATTTGAAAACTCATTTGTATTCAAACATAATTCATAAATATTGTTTTTGCGAAAACCTTGAAAAATGATATTTTGCATAGTAGAATCATAAATTGAACAAGCATCTTTTTCAAATACAATTTTATATCCTTTATCACACAATTGACTAATACTTAACAAATTATGTTTTAATCCACTAACTAACAACACATTTTCTATAGTGGGGTTAGAATTTTTACCAACCATGCCGATTCCTATGACTTTTCCTTTGTTGTTATCACCAAAGGTAACTGTTCCTCCATCGATGCTTTGTATGGTGGATAGGAGATTGGCATGACCAGTCATATATTTTGAACACCCGCTGTCAAGTATCCAGCGATCTTTCTTTGGTACCTATAAAATATTCAATGTAAATATGGTATCCTTTTCATTGGGTCCAAAACATATTAGTTTGGGGGAAATAAAACCCATAATGAGTTTGATTTTCCTCCATAAGCAGGAATAAAATTAATAGAATTGCATACATTTAACATATATGAATTGATATACGCAGTTCTATCATTCAGATTTAAGTTGACTGGATCCCATACAAATTTGTTCTGTCCAGTCGACTTTATAGTATCCTTCAGTCGACTTATACTATAAGTCAGTCGACTGGATAATTGTATAGGTCGACTTATATGAGGTTCTGGTCTCGTTGAATAAGACACAGTTTCTCTGGACAGACGACTGGTGGATGGACTCAGTCGACTCACCCGAACGTTAGACTTGCTTTTATCACTAAAATTTATAACCTTAGGCTTTTCAAAGAATTCATATAGTTTATGTGTAACACTAGAAATAGATTCAGGTTTATTTATACTAGTGTTTTTAGAAGAAGATTCTTTTACAAGAGAGTTTTTGAAACCAAGACAATATTTTTGACTAGATTTCACTTGATTATTAAGAACATCATTTAAATTCTCTTTGCCTTTATTGAACTTAGATACGTTCTTGGATATCTCTTCATAATTCTTTTTTAGAGATTCAAGATGAGTATCTAAACTTGCAATACGAGAATTTAAAGATTTCACTTCCTTATCAAGGTTAAGATTTTCTTGAGAAAGTGTTTGATTAACTTTCTTTAGATTCTTAACTCTAATCTTTTCCTTTTTCAACTCTTGAAAGATTTCATTAAAAGCATCAAGCAAATCTTCTGAATCAAAATCATTACTTACTTGATCTTGTGAAGCCATAAAACATATGTTTGCAACTTCATTGGTTTCATCAGTTTCTTCTTCAGAGGAAGAATCACTGTCATCCCAAGTTGCTTGATAAGCCTTTTTGTTCTTGGCAAACTTGTTCTTTGTGTACTTGTCCTTCTTGAAGTTGGAGGTCTTTCCCTTATTCTTTGTATTTTCTAGGGGACAATCCTTCATCATGTGACCTGTTTTATTACACCTGAAACAAGTTGGAGGATCATTAGAATCTCTAAATTTAGAATTGAACTTACCTTTCTTTAGAAATTTTTTAAATCTCCTTGTGAACATGGCTATCTCCCCTTCATCTTCTTCTTCATCTTCTGAATCTGTCATGGCTTTAAAGGCTAATGATTTCTTCTTTGCCTGTTGTGGTTCTGCATCCTTCTTCCGTTCTTCAATTTGAACCTCGTATGCCATTAGATTTTCCACAAGATTCTCAAGAGATAGTTGTGATAAATCATTTGCTTCTTCTATTGCAGTGGTCTTCTTTTCCCATTCAGGAGTGAGTGCACGAAGAACTTTTCTCACCATCTCTGCTTGTGTATATATCTTTCCAAGTGCCACAAGTGAGTTTGTAATGTCAGTAAATCTGGTAATCATCTCGGACACAGTTTCGTTTTCCTTCATGCGGAACATTTCAAACCTGTGAACAAGAACAGATATTTTAGATTCTTTCACTTTGTTTGTTCCTTCATGAGTTACCTCGAGTGTATGCCAGATTTGATGTGTAGTTGTTGAATTTGATACACGGTTGAACTCCTCCTTTGTGAGAGCACAAAATAATGCATTCATTGCATTTGCATTGTTCATTGTTTGATTCTTCATGTCATCATTCCATTGTGCATATGGAATAGTAGGAGCAGTGTATTCCGTTTTCGTCATTTGCCATATTTCATAGTTAATTGATTGGAGGTAGATCTTCATTCTGCACTTCCAATAGTTGTAGTTTGTTCCATCGAAGAGAGGTGGCCTTTGTGTAGATTGGCCTTCATGGTACTGATTTGCATTCGAAGTAGTTGCCATAGCCTTTAACCTCGCTCTGATACCAAGTGTTGGATCCTGTAGGCGAGGCAACAAATACTAGAGGGGGGGTGAATAGTGTTTATGAAAATAAAATTGCGGAATAAAGTATTTTTCTTCGGAGCAGTCGACTTATGAGAGAACCTGTCGACTGAGTTAACTAAATAAGAGATAATTCAAACAAATCTGTGAAGTCGACTTAAGGCAGAAACGGTCGACTTATCTAAACAATAAACTTACAGAGTACAAGTCTGACCAGTCGACTTATAAAGGAGTCAGTCGACTGTCCAGACAAGTTTCACAGTAGTAAAACAAACAGAATAATGTAAATGCAAGTTCAAGAGATACAACCACAGAGTACACACAATGTATCCTGGTTCGATCCTTCCGACCTACATCCAGTCCCCAAGCAACCCACTTGAGATTTCCACTATTCTTGAAAAAAGTTTACAAGAATACCCTACGGTGTTGAGACAACAACCTTGTCTAACCCGTAGTCCTTTCTCTCATCCAGAGAAAGCAACCCACTCTTCCACCAAGAGTGAAACCACTGACTCTACACCCTAGAGTCTAACTCTCCAACCGAGAGGAAAAGAAAACAATAAAATGTTTACAATCAACCTATAGCCTTGTATGTGATTCGTGATGTAGTACGTGGCTAAAAGAGGTTGACTTGTATATCCAGTCCAGAACGAAATCAGATGTTATACTGGACTGAATGTAGAGAACCAAGACTTAGAGATTTGAAAGCTTTGTCTCTTGAAGAATGTAACATTTAGAAAATCTCAAAAGAATGCTCGAAAAATTGTTAGATCTTTTAACAGTGAATTCTGAACTCTATTTACAGAGTTAGAGTTACTGGACGTTGGGAGGCAGTTATTCCAACTGTCAGCCAACGGATCTAAACAGCTTTTGAATTTGAAAAACGATTTTAAAAACAGAAAATGGTCAAATGCACTCGAACAGTCGACTGGGTTGCCATAATGAGTCGACTGGTCAGAGTTTGAATAAGTTTAGTCAGTTTTGTACTGACAGTCGACAGGTATGAGTATCGGTCGACTGGTACTCAACAGTTAAACTATTTCAAACTGTTTTGACCTTTTGAGGTTTTGAAAAACACACATTTGTAAAAGAGTGAGTGTATGTGTGTGTGACAAGGCTTTACATCATACTAAGACCCAAATAAAGAAAGATTACATTTGTTTACAAGACATAACAATAGATGACACTTTAAGCATAAGTCTTGGCTTGAGTCTTGAGTCTTGAGTGAAGCTTTGCCATTGTCTTTATCTGGAGCTTTGTGCTTGTTCATTTGTTCAGCTGTATAGTAATGAAATTTATGTGTATACAATCTGCAATTATAAAGTATAGCATAGATACATGTTGCAGTGTGTTGTGATCATCAAAATCAAGAATCAACATGTCGCTCAATGTAGGGAAGAAGTACAGTGAGCTACTGGCCGAGGTGCATCACTTACGAATAGTCGAGGAGGAGTTCTCGACGAAGGAGGAGGAGCTAGCCTTGGTGCAGGCCGAGTGAGATGAGCCCGCAAAGAAGGTCGAGCAGCTACAGAGGGTCGCGGTCGACAAGAGCATCGAGGTGACTAACTTTCGTCGGATTATATCCGATAGTGCTGAGTGTCCCGGTTCGGCGAAACTCCTTCGATTCAAGATAATGGTCAAGGACGACACTCTGAAAGACAGGATTGTTGAGCTCGAGGAAGAGGTGGCTCGACTGAAGCCTTAGCTCGTGAGGGCTAATGTCCGCAGCACCTCGTGTACTCGCGAGGAGATAGAGCGAGGGATCACCTTTTACGAGCTCACGACTTGTCGTCAAGTTATTGGTCGGACAGCAGCCGACGCACAAAGTGGAGTAGCTGTTAGCTCGAGTGGAGCCTCGGTCGGCGCCACCGTTAGGATCAGCGGCGAGGCGGCATCCCAGTTCGTCGGCCTAGAGACAAGCTCGGAGATGAAAAGACGGAAACCCCGATTGTCTCTAAATCGGAACGTCCCTGTTCCGAGGAGGCACTGAACGCGTTGCACGAGCTTTAGACTTGCGTCGTTCTCCTTGTTGTAATGACATACCGTGTAAATTTGTTAAATCGTTTTTTCGCTGTAAATCTTTGCCTTGTAAATCTTTCACGTTGTTTTAATAAAATCGATATTGATTTGCTCATCATTGTGCCGTAGTTGCCTTACTCGAACCATAAGGTCCCCTAGTTATCTTCTTCGAGGGCTTTAGCTGCGGAACTTTAGTTTTTTGCTCGGAGTATACCGAGGCGACTTTGCGCTTCCGAGGTGCGATAGCTCGGACTTCAGACTCTGTCCACGTGGCACAATCTAGATGGTCGATCATGACCGTGGTACGTATCACGAGGCGGGAGGCACGAGTTCCAAGAAAACACTATCTTGTCGTTTTATGGACACGTGGCACGATCTGATCCGCTTATCAAGCCCTAGCACAGACTTTGAGGTGATCTAATGGTGAAACCGGTTCGGCGGAATTTTTCTCCATATACGAGGGTCGGTTCCTTGTCTGCTCGGCTCGAGGTGTTGAGTGAACGCAGTCGAGCCGATTGCTGGACTCCGAACCACCGTTAGAGTTGCTCGACGGTCATGGGAGCAGTTCCGAATGGCGACCTACTTCTAGCTCGCTTACGAGCGAACTTGCGAAGTAGAATCGAGCCAAGTATTGGACACCGAACCATCGGTAGAGTTGTTCAACGGTTGTGGGAGCATTTCCGAATGGCGACCTACTTCTAGCTCTCTTACGAGCGAACTTGCAAAGTAGAATCGAGCCAAGTGTTGGATTCCAAACCATCGGTAGAGTTGTTCAACGGTTGTGGGAGCAGTTCCGAATGGCGACTTACTTCTTGCTCGCTTACGAGCAAACTTGCGAATAGAATCGAGCCAAGTGTTGGACTCCGAACCGTCGGTAGAGTTGTTCAACGGTTGTGAGAGCAGTTCTGAATGGCGACCTACTTCTAGCTTGCTTGCTAGTGAACTTGCGAAGTAGAATCGAGCCAAGTGTTGGACTCCGAACCATCGGTAGAGTTGTTCAACGGTTGTGGGAGCAGTTCCGAATGACGACCTACTTCTAGCTCGCTTGCGAGCGAACTTGCGAAGTAGAATCGAGCTAAGTGTTGGACTCCAAACCATCGGTAGAGTGAAGAGTAAAGGCAGAGAGTTGTAAACAGTTTTTATGAGTAAAATATGAGAAATCTTTCTTTATTGACTAATGGTCGGCTGCTTCTAAAGTTGCGAGCGGTTGTTACATATGAGAAACAAATTAAAGAAAATACAGGGGGTAGGAGAGGAACGGTTCGACATCCTGAAATACTTAGAGAGGTACCGGGGCACCTTCTTGGTACTTCAAAAGATGGTCGGCATTCCAGGTCCTAGGGATTTCTCTGCCTTCGTGGTCTTCGAGACGATAAGCTCCTGGCCGAACTACTTTCGTGATCCTGTAGGGCCCCTCCCAATTTGGAGCCAGCTTGCTCTTCTGACAAGGGAAGGAGACAACTAGCTTTCTGAGGACTAGGTCCCCTTCCTTGAGATCAGTAGATCGGACCTTTTTGTTATACGCCAACTCGATCCTCCTTCGAAAGTTCTGTTGGCGGATTGATGCTCTTTCCCTCAGCTCGTCTATCAGATCTAGGTTTGCCTGAAGGTCCCTGGCGTTCTGTTCTTCGTTGTAGGCGACAAGGCGAGGAGAAGGTATTCCGACCTCCAGAGGGATCACCGCCTCAGACCCATAGGTGAGGCTAAACGGGGACTCTCCTGTGGGGGTCTGTTTAGTGGTGCGGTAGTTCCACAGCACGTTGGGGAGCTGATCCACCCATAAACCTTTGTAGCACTTGTCCAACCTCTTCTTAATGCTGGCGAGAATCTGTCGGTTAGCATTTTCGACTTGCCATTCGACTGCGGATGGGAGACGGAGGAGAAACGTTGCTGGATTGCGAGGTCTTCACACAGATTACGGAACGCGGCCCCAGTAAATTCGGTCCCGTTGTCAGTTACGAGGACTCGGGGAACACCGAATCGGCAGATGACGTGCTTCCAGAAGAACTGGAGCACCTTGTTCTCTGTGATCGTTGCCAGAGGCTCGGCCTCTATCCACTTCAAAAAATAGTCGATCGCCATGGCGAGGAACTTGAA
This sequence comes from Hemerocallis citrina, assembly GCA_017893485.1. Classification (NCBI taxonomy): domain Eukaryota; kingdom Viridiplantae; phylum Streptophyta; class Magnoliopsida; order Asparagales; family Asphodelaceae; genus Hemerocallis; species Hemerocallis citrina. Next base: position 46,487,460 of record CM030366.1, read on the forward strand.
CTAGCCCGGAGCTGGAGGGAATGGCCCTAGTAAATCCATTCCCCACATGGCGAAGGGGATAGGACTTGATAGGGAGGCAAGCTGAGTTTGTGGGAGGCGACGAATGTTTGAATGCTTCTGACAAGAGTCGCATTTCCGAACGTGTCGCTCGGCATCTCGGAGGATGGTAGGCCAGAAGTAACCGTAATTCAACACCTTCCGAGCCAGTGATCTTGACCCCGAATGTGCTCCGCCGATGCCTTCGTGGAGATCCTGCAAGGCATAGTTGGCTTTTTCTGGGGAGAGGCACCTCAAGTACGGCCTGCCGTCCACTTGCAAGAAGGAACATTTGTACAAGATTCCCTCGACGAGAGTGTATCGTTCTGCCCTGGTCCTTACTTGGTGAGCCTCCTTAGGGTCATCAGGGAGGAACCCGTCCCTTAGGAATTCGACCAGCGGTTTTATCCAGTCATCTTGTAGTAGGACCAGCAGCGACTCCACCGAGTCGAGGGTCTCGTCTTCTACACTCGGTTTTAAGAGGACCTCGATCAAGACGGTCTGCTCGAGACCTTGGAGGGAGGATGAGGCTAACTTGGAGAGGGCGTCGACCTGTGAATTCTCTTCTCGGGGGATTCGTCGGATGAGCGCTTCTTCGAACCGGGCCATGAGGGTTCAGACTTTAGCGAGGTACTTCGCCATCCGATCGTCCCATGCTTCGTAATCGCCCAAGACTTGATTCACTACCAATTGAGAGTCACTATGGATTAAGAGGCGTTGCGCCCCTGCACTTTGGGCAAGCCCGAGGCCGGCGATTAGTGCTTCATACTCCGCTTTGTTGTTCGAGGCCTTGAAGTTCATGCACAGGGCATACTGGAGGATGAAGTCGTCTGGACCTGCCAAAATGATCCCGGCTCCGCTTCCCTAGTTGCAAGAGGAACCGTCCACAAAAACTGTCCAAATTGGGGGTCCGTTCGGCACCTGGCTGACCGTGGGAATGGTGGTCTCGACGATGAACTCCGCAAGGGCTTGAGCTTTGATCGCAGTCCGGGGCTGGTACGAGACGTCGTGCTGGTTTAGTTTGATGGACCATTTCATGAGGCGGCCAGAGGTCTCAGGTCTGTGGAGGACTTGTTTCAGCGGTTGGTCGGTAAGAACGACCACCGAATGGGACTGGAAGTAGGGTCGATGCTTCCTCACCGCCATGATCAGAGCGTACGCCATCTTTTCTATCTTCGGGTAGCGAAGCTCGGCATCGCGGAGCACCTTGCTTACATAGTAGATGGGCCTTTGAGTCCGGTCTTCTTCCCTTACTAAAACGGCACTGAGGGTCTGCTCGGAAGCAGCCAAGTAGAGGTACAAGATTTCGCCCGGGACAGGCTTGCAGAGTAGAGGAGGATTGACGAGGTAAGCCTTTAGCTGGTCGAACGACTCCTGCTGCTGCTGCCCCCATTCGAAACCTTTAGCCCCCCTGAGAGCCTTGAAGAAGGGGAGGCATTTCTCCCCGGACTTGGAGAGGAAACGACCTATGGCGGCGAGGCAGCCTATCAGCCTCTGAACTTCCTTAACATTCTTGGGTGGGGCCATGTCTAATATGGCCTGGATTTTCTCTGGATTAGCTTCGATTCCTCGCTGGCTGACCATGAAGCCGAGGGACTTTCCTGATGAGACCCCGAACGCACACTTGTTCGGGTTGAGCCTCATGTTGTGCTTTCTCAGTACGCCGAATGCCTCTTGCAGGTCGGCGATATGGTCAGTACATTGGATGCTCTTTACAAGCATGTCGTCGACATACACTTCCATATTGTGACCTATTTGGCTCTAGAAGACCTTGTTAACAAGGCGCTGGTAAGTGGCACCAGCTTTCATCAATCCGAATGGCATCACTCTGTAACAGTAGAGGCCCTGGTCGGTCACAAACGAGGTCTTCGGGATATCCGGGGGGAACATCCGGATCTGATTGTAGCCTGAGAAAGCATCCATGAAGCTGAGGAGCTCATGTCCCAAAGTTGCGTCGATGAGGGTGTCGATGCTTGGAAGAGGGAAGGGGTCTTTGGGACAGGCCTTGTTCAGATCAGTGAAATCGATACATATCCTCCAGGTCCCGTTCGACTTCTTGACCATGACTACATTGGAAAGCCATTCCGGGTAGTTAACCTCCTGTATAAACTGGGCCTTTAGGAGCTTGTCCACCTCTTCTTTGATGGCTTGCTGCCATTCGGGAGCGAACTTGCGCCTCTTTTGTTGGACCGGTTTGGACCCCGGCTCAACGCTGAGGCGGTGGACCAAAAGCTCCTCGGAAATTCTCGGCATATCAGCGGCGGACCAGGCAAAAAGGTCGCGGTTACCGCGAATGCACTGCACTATGTCGGAACATAGAACAGAAGGGAGGGTTTTGCTGATGAAGAACTTTCTGCTCGGGTCATCCTCCAAAAAGAGCACCTCTTCCAGTTCGTCCACCGGCTCGGACGTTGGTCGAACGGCCTCCTAGGGGATTTCTAAAGTTTCGAGAGAGAGGACCGGACCCCGGTGGAAGTCATGTAGCACTTCCAGGCCATTTCCTGACTGCCCTTGACCTCCCCTACTCCTGCCCGGGTAGGGAATTTCATCTTGAGGTGGTAGGCCGAGGGGACGGCTTCTAGGGCAGCTAAGCCTGGGTCGGCCTAGGATGACGTTGTATGCAGCTGGGACGTCGACGACCATAAAGTCCATCGGCTCGGTCCGGGTGGTAGGAGTTTTGCCAGCAGTTACGTCGAGGGTTATCACCCCTTCGATAATTACTGGCACTCCCGCGAACCCGTGGAGAGTGTAGCCAGCTGGTTTGAGACGGTCCCTAGGTAGCTGAAGACCTCAGAAGGCTGAGAGGAAGAGGATGTTCACGGAGCTTTTGTTGTCTACTAGGATCCTCTGCACTTTGAAGTTCGCCATACGGAGATCGATAACAAGTGCATCGCAGTGGGGAGTCCTAACCCCCTCGAGATCTTCATCTGAGAATGTGACCGGGACACCGAGGCCTTTTGGGGGAGGGGCACTGTGAACAGAATTAACCTCTCGGACGAATGCCTTTCGAGAAGAGTTGGAAGAGCCTCCCATGGGGCCCCCATGGATAAGGTGTAGGACGCGTTCCTCCTCGAACTCGGGGGTTTCATTGCGTCGCTCGGAACGCTTGTTAGCCCCCCGAGGCAGAGGAGTGGTGCGATCGGCCCGATCATTTGCTCTCACAAACTTGGCCAACTGCCCCCTCTGGATGAGGGCCTCTATCTCGTTCTTCAATGCCCAGTAGTCGTTGGTGTCGTGGCCATGATCCCGGTGGTAACGGCACCACTTCTCCTTGTTCCTCTTCTTGGCTGGGGTGTTCATCCTTGGAGCAGGAGGCATGACACCTTCCTTCTCGACTTCCATCAGGATGGTGGAGACGTGGGTAGTGAGAGGGGTAAATTTCTCGAACCTCGGGGGGAGGGCGGCGCTGACCGCTATTATCCCTCTGCAACTTTTTGGCTCCTTCCTCTTCAGTTGACTTTCTCTTCGTCCCGGAGGCAGATCCTCCGAAGCCCAGGAGGCATTCGGCCTCCTCCGCCCGAATATATTTTTCGCACCTAAGGAGAAGGTCGGCAAAGTTATGCGGGGGATTTTTGGCGAGGGACGAACGAAGGTTGGAATTGAGGACGTTGGATTGGAATGCGACGGTTGCCACTGATTGGTCGAGAGAGGCGATGGACCTGACCTCTGTGGTAAACCTCTTCATGTAGTCCCTCAACTTTTCTCCCCTCTCCTGATGGAGGTGGAGTAACGAGATGATGGTCTTCTCCGTGCATCTGCTACTCACAAAGCGGGTTATGAAGAGCGTTTCGAACTGCTCAAAAGAGAAGATGGAAGTGGGGACGAGCCGGGAGTACCATATCCGAGCCGAACCCTTAAGGGTGGCGGGGAAGGTTTTGTAGAGCATTGCATCGGAAGCTTGGTGGATTAGCATCAAGGTCTTGAAGCTTTCGACATGGTCAACGGGGTCCGACTCCCCCGAATAAGTTTCAAACTGCGGAGGCTTGAAACCCATCGGGATGGGAGCCTCCATGATGGTCCGGGAGAAGGGAGGTCTGCCAGGGAGGACGGTCCTTCCTCTCGACTCTTCCTCCTTATCCATTCGACCGATGCGTCTCTCCATCTCGTGGAGACGGCGGTAGAGAGTATCGTCCCTCTAGTGGTAGTCAAACGAGCCCCTGGACTCGTCTTCATAGGAAGGGGAGCGGGGACTACGACGGCGGTAGTCTTGGGAGCGGCGAGGACTATGGTTGTGTTGTTGGTGATTAGGAGCCGGAGGAGGTGTTACGGACCGGGGACGAGGACTTGGGACCCATGGGGGTGTCGGAACCCTTTGGGCATTATTGTTGTTGGGGCGAAGGTTGAGGGCCTGCAACACTGTTGCCTGGAATTGTAGGAACTCAGCACGAGTGATGGGTGCCTCATCATTCCTCGGATGACGCCGACCAGCGGGGGAATGTGGTCCTCCTCATATGACGCTCGGGGGATTCCCTCCGTCCCCTTTGGTCCGGGGACCTCCTGCTATCTTGGTGGTGAGGAGATCGCTCACCTGGATGTTGTTGGCGGGAGACTCCCTCTCGGGCCCGCTTCTCATCCAGGTGGCGGCAAAGATCGTCATCCTTTTGCCAATTTAGAACGGTATTGCGGAGGTCAGAAACTCGAGGATGGTGGGAGGCCATGGAATCCGAAGAGGCATTGTGGATGGATACATGGTCCGGATGGAGAGGTTGTTTCTGCCGGTCAGGTCGCGAGACCCCTGCGCCGGCATTTGAAGGACCGGGGGGACCATTAGTAGGTTGCTGATTTGGGAGAGGAGGCAGATCCTCAGTTTGAAGCGGAAGTTGCCCCTGTTGATGAGCGGGTTGGAAGGGGACTTCTTGTTGCTGATCTGGATTGGGCCCACGATTGGATCCCCTGGATCCCCTGGTTTTTAGTGGTATCAGATCCCGGAATTGGATAATATATCAGTCAAACATGACTATCTTTATGAAGGTTTGGTTTTGATTGATATATTAGTCAAGTTTGGCTCAAGCCGGGTTAACTCAGTAATGTGCACAACACGATGATCACATAGATGTATATAATAACCAACATATATCTGGGTATCTTTTTTATTCCTTTTGGTTCCTTCATATTAAGTTCCTTCTTTTCTTATTATCTCTTGTCCCTTTTATTTATTGATTCCTTATTGGGTATGATTTTATCCCTTTTGTACCCATATTCTTTTGATTCTGGAATCATCCATTCTTTTTATTCCTGGATGTTATTCCTTTTCCTTTTGCACAATTATTCATGCATATATCTTGCTAGCATCTTATCTTTTGTTTGAACTTCTTCAAGGTGTTATTTTAGTCTTCTCCCTTCCAGGTCATATTTTGTTTGACTCTGGTGCTACCCGCTCTTTCATTTCCTTCTGCTTTGTTGATCAGCATGGTTTGGCAAGCGATGCTCCGCAGCTTGGGACACCACCACAGGTGGAGGTGTCTTTGTCTGTTATAGGGTTTGCAAGCAGAGCCCGTTGTTGATTGATGGTGTGGATTTCTTTGCTGATTTGATTGTGATTCCCAATTCTGGTTTCGATGTCATTCTGGGCATGGATTGGTTGGGTATTTCTTGTGTTGTGATTGATTACTGAGAGAAGAAGGTGACTTTCAGGCATTCTGGTCAACCAGAGTTTGTGTTCCATGTGAGGGAAACACCGTCAGGGCATGTCAAGAACTCGATGGATCCTAAGGCTATTTTGCTTGTGTCGTTGGGCTCTGATTGGGTTATTGCACCCTTAGTAGTGCGGGATTTCCTTGATGTCTTTCTCGAGGATTTGCCTGGTTTGCCGCCCGACCGAGACGTGGAGTTCAGCATTGATGTTCAGCTAGGTTCGGTGCCTATTTCCAAGAGTCAATATCGTATGGCACCGGTTGAATTGGCAGAACTGAAGGTGCATGTTCAGGAGCTGCTTGATAAGGGTTTTATCAGGCCTAGTGTTTCACCTTGGGGAGCCCCAGTTTTGTTCATCAACAAGAAGGATGGTAGCCTTCGGATTTGCATTGACTACAGAGAGTTGAACAATGTCACTATGAAGAATCGATATCCATAGCCGAGGATTGATGATTTGTTCGACCAACTAGGATGAAGCTTGCGATGAAGCTTTTGCAGAGTTAAAGTGTCGGTTGACGTCAGCGCCTGTGCTTACTATACCCGACAGTTCGGGTGGTTTTGTGATCCATTGTGATGCATTGGGTAGAGGTCTGGGAGCAGTGCTGATGCAGCAAAGCAGGGTTGTCACTTATGCATTAAGGCAGTTGAGACCTCATGAGAAGAACTATCCCACGCATGATCTGGAGCTTGCGGCCGTAGTTTTTTCCTTGAAGTTGTGGAGGCATTATCTGCTTAGGGATAGAGTGGAGATATTCACAAATCACAAGAGCCTCAAGTATGTGTTCACGCAGAAGGAATTGAACATGAGGCAAAGAAGATGGTTTGAATTGATGGCAGACTTTGACATCAATTTGCACTATCACCCGGGCAGAGTAAACTTGGTGCCTGATGCTTTGAGTAGGAGGCCTGCCGCTATGTTTCTTACCAAGTAGAAGGAATTAATGGAGGATATGAGGAGGCTAGAGTTGGATGTGCTACTTCCTGGATCGGCTCAGCAGTTCATGATGTTGCAGTTATAGACTTCTTTGATTGAGCGGATTAAGGGAGCCCAAGTGGGTGACCAGTAGTTGCAGCAATTTCGAAGTGAGGTGGAAGCCGGTTTGAGATCTGATTTGGTCAATCATGCTGATGGGTCGCTTCGTTTTGGCTCTAGGTTGTGTGTACCTAGTGGAGAAGTCAGGCAAAAGCTACTTGAGGAACCTCATCGATCCCCATATTCTATTCATCCGGGTGGTACCAAGATGTACAGGGACTTGAAGCAACATTTTTGGTGGCATGGAATGAAGAGGGATGTGGCTAGATTTGTCTCTCAGTGCCTGATCTGTCAGTAAGTGAAGGCTGAGCATCAGAGGACCGCGAGACTTTTGCAACCTCTTCCAATCCCAAAGTGAAAGTGGGAGCACATCACGATGGATTTTGTGACAACATTGCCAAGGAGTCCCAAGGGTCATAATGCTATCTAGGTGATAGTGGATCGGCTGACGAAGTGTGCTCACTTCATTCCTTTCCGTGTGGGCCAGTCCAGGGAGAGTTTGGCTGAGCAGTATGTTCAGGAGGTTATTCGTCTGCATGGAGTTTCTGTTAGTATCGTATCAGATAGAGATACAAGATTCAGGTCTTAGTTCTGGGAGAGTCTGCAGAAGAGCTTGGATACTAAGTTGAGCTACAGTACAGCGTTCCATCCTTAGATGGAAGGGCAGTCAGAAAGGATAATTCAGACCTGAGAAGACATGTTGAGATCCTGCATTCTTCAGTTTGGAGGTTCGTGGGAAGATCATCTTCAATTAGCCGAGTTCTCTTACAATAACAGTTACCAGGCGAGTCTCAAAGCTGCTCCATTTGAAGCTTTGTATGGCCGCAAGTGTAGATCGCCAGTCTGTTGGGACGATATCAGCGAGAGGAAGCTTTTGGGTCCTGAGTTGGTCACGAAGACAGTTGATGTCGTGGCTCAGATCTGGAAGCACTTGCAGGCCGCTCAGGATAGGAAGAAGAGGTAAACTGACTGTCACCGTAGACCTCTAGAGTTTGTGGCAGGCGACCATGTGTTTCTCAAGGTATCACCTTGGAAAACTGTTATCCGTTTTAGAGGTGGGGGCAAGTTGAGTCCCCGGTTCATCAGTCCATTCAATATTGTGGAACGTGTGGCAAGGTAGCTTACATGATTGCGTTGTTGCCAGCTTTAGTCCAAGATGTATTCCATGTTTCTCAGCTCAGGAAATACATCAGGGATGACAGTCATGTGATTGACTATACAGACTTGTCTGTGAGGCCGGATTTGTCCTGTGAAATTTAGCCAGTCTCTATCTTAGACCGTCGAGAGAAGGTGTTGAAGAATAGAGTCATCAAGTTGGGTCGAGTTTCTTAGGATCCTCACTCGCCAGGTGAGTCGACTTGGGAGTTGGAGGAGGAAATTCGGGAGAAGTTTCCTCATTTGTTTGAGTAGCTGTTTTGCTTTATTTTGTTCTGTTTCGGGGTTCGCCCTATGTACCACTTGTACGAATTTCGAGGACGAAATTCTTCTTGTAAGGTGGGTAGAATTTGTAACTGCAATTTTCTTATTTTGGTTTTATTGTAATCTTTTTTTTTCTTTTTTTTGAATATTGTATCTGAATTCTTTTTTTATATATAAAATTTTGCTTTTATTGGGTTCTTTTATTCTATTTTAAACGTTCCGTACTCTTTTGGCTTGAATTCTGTTATTTTTGGCTCATTGCAAATCTTTGCTCTTAGTGTTTTGAGTTGAGTTGTTCTGCTATATGTTCATCCCATTGATTTCTATGTGTTTTTCTCTTTTTGGAGCCTAATCCTGTACCCTAAACCCACTAACCCACAACCCAAAATCCCAACTTCTTAATTCCCTATAAATACCCTATTAATAAACCCTTAACTCTCTCTCTCTCTCTCCTCTAACCCGCCGCTCACCCCTCTAACTCTCTCTCTCTCTCTCTCTCTCTCTCTCTCTCTCTCTCTCTCTCTCTCTCTCCTCTAACCCGCCGCTCACCACTCTCTCTATTTCCTTTTCTTTTTCAAACCCAAGCCACCACCGTCAAGCCACCCCGTTCTCCTCTCCCGTCCTCTCCGACCACCACCCCGATCACCCTAGCCCTTCGCCATCGTCTCCTCGACACCCTCTCATCCACCATCCCACTACCCCTATCACCATTTCCTTCGTCCAAACCCATCGCCAACCAAACCCCACTTCGCTTGCACCCATCCATCTCGCTGCCACCGCTCGTCGACCACCGTGATCCTCCCCGCAACCACCGAAGGTCCCCCCTCACCCTCGTCGTCGTCCAGAACCCCGAACACCCCCTACTATATCCTCCTCTGTTTTGTTGACAAATAGAGCACGCTGAGCCCCATCGTTGCGTCAGTCCTCGACCGTAGCGCCGCCGCTAGTCACCTTCCTACCATCAGCCACCTTGCCATGGGTTTTTCCAGTCGTCGTTTCTCTGCCATCGAGCTGCTCCCTCTCTCTCTGTCGCTGTGGAGAAGAAGGAGGGGAAATAATCCGGTGTTTGCTATGTTGGAGTGTAGGGGATCCATTTGTTTTGTTTGCTGTTTTGTGTGGAGGATTGGAGATCCGGTGTTTGGTGTGCAGTTGGATCTGGGATTGATTGTTGCTATTTTGCTATTTTAAGTTGTGTTGGAGTTGCACGTAGCTCGCACGTGTTTCTGTATTCGTGGATTCGTCTCCTGGGATTCTTATCCCATTATTCTATATATTCAGAGATTAACAACTAAAAGGCAAGTCTCTTCTTGAACTAGTTATTTGTTTTGTTCAAGATCCCTTGATCTCTGCAAGTAGATCCAAATCTTTTTATCATATTGGTATTTGAAATTCCGTTAAGTTTATTAAGGGTTTACACGAGCTAACCCGATATAGTCTTAACATCGTGCCTACATCTTTGATCTAAAACCTAGTCCCTCTTGTACATTGCATATGCACGTTTACATGAATAATAACTACATCTATGTTCTGAAATTGAATTGATGAATTGATTACCATGCCTGTGAAATTTCATCTTAAAATTGGAATTATGCATGTTAAACATCTAGCATCACTTTGGTAATTAATTAGCATGAATGATATGGTTGTATGATTAAGTCGTTGCCTATTCATATCAAAATAAATTATGGACTTCTGTTTGTTCCTTTTTGTATCAGATTTTGGACCATGTTGCTATTGTAATTTGAAATAACTTTATCAATATGATTTATACCCCATGAATCTATTTTCCAGAACTTTTAACAGATCTAAATTCTGAGTTATAATCTGTTAAATATCAGTATTTTTGTACAACTGTGTCTGAATTTTCAGATTCACAAATTTATGCTTATCTTTCTGTTTCATAATTAAATTGAACATGTTCACAGTAAAATAGAAGTATGAAATAAATTTGGCTGAGACTAGACATGCGTAAGAACCACCCTGAGTTTTTGTAGATTTAATTGATGAGTTTTCTAACCCAAAACATATAGGTGAACACAATTTACAACTTGCTGCATGAACATAAAATCTGAAAAGAATAGGATTTTCACCCTAGCTTTTGTATCTTTTATATGCCGTATATATATAATCTGGAACGGGCAGTAAGTCTAGTTTCTAGAATTTCAGATGGATCCAGATTTTCTTTTCTGTAGTGGTGGTAATCTATTTTTTTTTACAACAATGTCATGCTGTCCAGATTGTGTGAATTGTGTTAATTTCGTATGTTTGCTTCTTGATTTGTCTATAACGAGTAGAATTAGTCACACCTACATCATACAACATTGATAACTTCTTCCATGCTCATATAGGATGAAATAAAATGATAACAAGCCGGGGTATTATGGGATGGCTTGGTAGTGAACAATCGGAAACTGTACTCGGTCGGGTCCTACTGCTTGATTTGTACTGACTGATGGCCATAAAATACTTCTTGATAATCACTGTCATTGAACATTAAACACTGATTACTGGGCCGCGTACATTAACAGAGAAATCACCATCAATCAAAAGCGTACACTGTGTGCTTGTGCCGAACCTGTGGAATGGGACGCAGTAGTACGTGCACTAGATAGGCTAATAAAATGATTAATAACCTGCATTTGACATTTCATGTTGATCCCGTATACTGTCACCAACATTGAACTTGAATTGTAACCATTAATTAAATGTATGATTAAACATGGACCCTTGACATTATTGTCATTCCTTGATTTTGCTATTTGACTCTGATCCCGTCCTTTTTCTTTGATATACATGCTTCCTATTATTTTCTGTTTTCCTCTACTTGCTGTCCACGACTTACTCTAAGGACATTATTTTCATTCTTTTTAGATCAAGAATTTACAGGTACTGAAGGAACAATACCAGAAGGAATTTGTGAGCAACGATTCTAGAAGATGGAGTCCAAGATTAAATTGCTCGAATTAATTCATTGCTAGATTTATTTCTTTGAACATTGTCTTGATATTATACTTTTTTTTGGGGCTTTATGACCTGGAGTTTGTTTTATCCCAGATGTTGGATATTATTATTTGGATTATTTCATTTATTATTGAAGTTGATCTTTGTTTATGTGATTATATCTTCTTGCGTGGTTGTGATTGTTCTTTCATATTATTGAGTTAGTCTGGTACAGCTTATGGATGATATTTTCATCATTCACTGGGCCTACATTACGTACTCGTATTCATTATTTTGGGAAGCGGGGCATGACAGGTTTTTAGTGGTATCAGATCCCAAGGTTGGATAATATATCATTCAAACATGACTATCTTTATGAAGGTTTGGGTTTGATTGATAACTGTACCATCGCCCACGTCATCACTATTGACAACAGCCAAAGCAAGCAACTCCTTTGCTGCTTCAAACCGTGGCCCCCCTACACAATAATTCCAAACAACCACCTCCGATAGGAACTTCGATAGGACAGCACTCAAATCTCTTTATTATTTTTATATTATATATATATGTATTATATCTCTTTGAAATTACGGGGTGTCACATACACCCCCTTTAGAAATCAGTGTCCTCGCTGAGTACGAGGCATGCAATCTAGTGTAGGATCTCCTTTCTAGCCAATGTGAATTGGAGTACTCTGATTCTGCTAGCTGTACAGCCCTATCTGGGACTCTGGCTACCTACCAGTGTACATCTACTAACTCCATCTCAGGCATAAATCTCACCCACTCTTACCCACATTCGGTGTCGAAAGTCAGCTCTGATACTATTTGTAACGCCCAGCCCCAATACTCAGACAATTTTGTTAATTTATTTATTATTTATAGGACAACTGCCCAACACAGGCTGGCTCTCAAAGGTGGTTAACCAATTAGGTGACTGTTGATCATATGCAATTATATTAATAATTAAATAATCTTGTACTAAGCCCGATATGGGACAATTTATACTCATCCTTCGCTTCGTTTCTCTATCTCGAGAAGTGCACAGGCACACACATGCAGGTCCCCCCACTACACGCACGTGGCAGGCACAAGCAGCACAACTGCTGCCTTTTTGCCCACATCACGCACATGTGGGCCCCCACTTTTACCATCGCCGACATCATCACTGTTGACAACAGCCAAAGCAAGCAACTCTTTTGCTGCTTCAAACCATGGGCCCCCTACACAATAATTCCAAACAACCTCCTCCTATAGGAACTCCTATAAAACAGCACTCAAATATATATATATATATATTTTATTATATATATATTATATCTCTTTCAAATTACAGGGTGTTACATATGATTTAACACCCTAGATTTTTAAATAATGTTCTTGAGATTAATAAATGAATTAAAATTATTTTTGGTGATTTAAAAAACATTTTTATGAAAATTGTCTTTTTACATGTGCAAATATTTTCTTGGGAAGTTCAAAGTCAGAATTTATTTTGGGGAAACCTAATTTTTATTAGTATATATTATTTATGAATTTTCTGGATTTTTCTGAAATTTATTTTGCATATTTGCAAAAATTACAAAAAAGAGGGTCTTTTGTGCAAAATTACCACTTGGAGTAAAACTCCAGAATTTTATTTTTCTGGGATGAGCATGATGGTTAGACAACACATAGGCAAAGAGTTTACTTTTTATTCTAATAGATTTGGTTTATTTCGCAAATTTGTTAAAGAAGGGTCTTTTTGTAAAATTGCCACTTAAAGTCCAAAATTACAAAACTTATTTTCTGGGTTTGAAAATTGTGCCGGCCAGATCAGGGTAATTATTTTTGATTTAAAATCTAAATTTAATTGGTTAATCAAAATTTCTAGTATAAGGATTTATATATGTAGAGATGTATTTATTCTAAAGGATTATTTTGCAAAATTTTCTCAAAACCCTAATACCCTGAATTTCAGCCTATTAAAAGAGAGGTAGCAGCCGTCTCTTTGCTGCACAAAACAAAGGGTTCTCTTTATTATTTCGGTTGATTCTTCAATAAGGTGAGTGACATATGTTTGCTTTCTTACTATTCTATGCATGTTGTATGTGATGATTTGTCTATTAGAATGCATGATAGATGATGGTATGATGAGATAATTAATCATTTAAGGATGGATGCATCAAGATTGAACGTTTCATGAAAACTATGCTATTGATGATTTAAAATTCTATATAGATGACTTGAGAATGTTAAGAACTTAGTAGGAATCATGGGTATGTTATTTTCTTTCATATTCTTACTGATTTGACTGAGTACAATGAGTTGTATGATATATATTGCATGAAATGAATAAAAGTTTAGTCTTTACTGTGTATGCATATGGGCATGATTTGTTTGGGTATTTTGATGAAAAGAACTTGACTAATACATGTTATAATTGCATATAATCATGGCCAAACTAATGTAACTAATTGTAGATGTGTATAACACTGTTGCAAAGGGGTTCTTGGATCGAAAAGATCAAGTTTCGAGGGTTGGAGTTGTTTCTTTTATTTCGGGTCTGATGCTTGTAGGCAGAAATCGATTTTCGTGTTTTTATGAAGTTTTCGATTGGGATCTTGATTTTTTTTTAATACTGAGATTGGATATAAATTTAATAGTACTCATATTTGATGGATTCAATGAAGCTACTGATACTTGAACACATATATAAACACACACACACACACACACACACACACACATATATATTCATATTCTCTGTTTTGAAGAAGTTTTGCCGAAAAAATGATCTTTTATGAATTTGATGAGATTTTGATTTGTTTAATAAACTCCAGTATGTTAGGCAAGTTGTATTTGATCATTGATCATCTCAGGGTTTTTAAATTTACAATTCATGTTTTAAAAGAGTATAATCATGTATCAGTCGGAAAAGTGCACAATTTTGAAACTAGTCGAGTAGCAGCTAACGGTTGACCGACCCCATTTTGAACTAAGATGTGCAGTCAACCGTCATTTAAAAAATTGGATTTTATAGGATTGTGCAGTCGACTGTCGTTCTTTGGAACTGTTTTCGACAGACGACTATCACCTGTTGTTTTTGATGATTTGTTTAGTTTTCTTGCTGATTTCTTGAATGATTATTTCTTTACACTTATAGAATATTGATCTACTATTTTAGATAAACTTTTTACTACAGATTACTATAAATTACAGAGATTTACATCTTGATTATAATAGAGTTTAACTTGCATTTTTATGACTTTATAAAGTGAAATATATACGGTTTTCGAAGGAATTGATGTTTCGTGATATTCTATGATTTCAAAATACGAAACTTAGTTATTTTGTGGATTTGATACTTTATTTTCAGTTATGGAAGTTTGTGAAGTATTTGGATGAATTTGGATTTGTTTGATTAAAGGAGTTATCTTAACATAAACATTTTGATGATGAAATTAGGAGTTTTATTGAAAGATTTTGTATTGATATTAGAATTATGAGTCTCTAGTGGTTGAGTGGGATTCCTGTAAACCGGCAAATGGGGTCTTGGGGTTTTTTTTTGTTGGAATTAAGTCCGGCAGGATTCACTAACTCTAGAGAGGGGGAAATTTGTGTTTTAATAATAATCAACCTATGGAAAGGCACTAGTGGAGATGTGATGGAACTTGAAAAACGTAAGTATATGCTCTAGGGGTCTAGTCCAACGGATGCGTTCCAGGACTGTATGTTATTTGTCCTGAGAGAACAGTTGGTATGTTCGCGTGTCGAGGGTCGGCAGGCCTGTTCACGGAACATACGGTGCATTCGCGTGTCGAGGGTCGGCGGGCCTATTCAGTAGATGTACTGTGTTGCTGCACGTTGAGGGTCGACAGGCCTATTCGCGGGGTACACGACATGGAGGTGATTCTCCGACTTTTGAGGTATGCTTACATGTTGCTTGCGTGTCGATGGTTGTCAGGCCTATTCACGGAGTAATCTGGATCTTGTTTCTATCATCGTAGTAGGATTAGTTGCACAACGAGGGATTAAACCCTATTAAGTGGAGAACGATAAGGGCCTGCACTGGACCTATGTAGTATGGAATGCATAGAATCCGACAAGTATGCATTAGAGAGTCATCATATTGCATTTGTGTTTTCCTGACTTGATTTTATGCATATTTGTTTTCTGTTTCCTACACTTGACACTTAGTCTAGTTTCACTAAATGTTTACATACTTTATTTAATGTTATTTTATATTCCATTCGTTACTACTGTTAGTATGTGTTGGTTATGACTTTATTCTCTATGTTTTATTTACGTTGCATTTCTTTTGATGTCACTTATATCGTTATAGCTGACCCCTATAGTTTTGGAGCTTACACTACAAAACGCACAGGCTATAACGGCACTTTTACAAGGCTATAGCGGCATTTTTTGGCGACGTTATAGCCCATAATGGCGCTTCTAAAATCATCGCCAAAAATGCCGTTACAGCGTGCGTCGTTATAGCTATCTGGGCTATCCGGCGTTTACCGACACCGCCGCTATAGGGTGTCCACCTATAATGGTATTGCCAAACCGCCGTTACAGGAGTATTTCCATTTCAAAGTTTTTGGAAAAAGTTGAGCTATAGCGGCATTTTTCCAAGTGCCAGGATTGCTCCCCTGAATAATAGCTTGCATTGGTACCCTACAGTGACGCTTGTCTAGCGCCATAATAGAGGGTACTCAAAAGCGGTAGTATCTATTGCGGCGTTTCTTGGTAAACGCCGCGATAGGTCGGTTTTTTTTTGGCTTTTTGTTTTAAAATTTTGAATTGAAAAAACCAGTAATTAATCGCATATTACAAATACATGTAATCATATTAAGTTTAAATGCTTAAATCTTAAAATCAATAATAACATCATAATTAAGAACCAAAAGTCACACATCACAAAAAACAACTCAATAGAAAACAAAATATGTAACGCATATAAACTGTAATACAACAAGTGTCAAATGAATATGTTGTACAACACTTAGTTATTACAAAATATAGATATAATTACTACAAAACATTTTTTAAAAAGTTCAAATTCGACAAACTACAGCAGGGGAGTCTCCTCGTGTGGCCCGCTGTTGCTTCCAATTCCATCGTTATTTTGCCCTAGTGTATGTGTGTGACTAGAAACGGATGGAATACGCTGGCCCTGTAGAAAAAATATAAATATTTTATCATCAATTTGTCAAACAAAAGAAGTAATTTTTATTAGGGAGTTGGATGGTGGAAAAGAGAGGCTTAATAAAGAAAATAGATGATTAATAAAGCAATTCATAAAATTAATACAAAAAATCTAAAGTATATCAATAAGAAGCAAAGTTAATTATAAGATTGTAGTACACTAAACATTGAAACAAGAACAACACTTTTAAGCTTAAGTGAAATTCTGATAGTTGTCAAGTCTATCATATATCATTTTCCTAGAATACCATATCATATATCTTATCATATTGTAAGAAAAATCAAAGAATGGACTAAACTCCCATCAGATGCATTCCAGACAAATATTCTGCAATCTAAAAAGAAAACCAACTTAGTAACCTGAAACACAAGGTTTTCAGGTCTGAATTACGAATTACTATAAGAAATTGAAAAAAGACACAACTTAGAAATACATTACAAAAGGAGATTAATAATAAATTAAAATGCTGAATGAAAAGACAATTTAATTAATTAATGAAGATATTATTACAGTACAAAAAACTCAATAATACAATACAGCAGACTAAGGGAATACATCAACCCGAGGAATGACACAGCCAGTACCCAGCAAAAAGATTTGTAAATGATTAAACTATTATTACGCAGCTGACACAACCTGACATACATCCTAAAAATTATTTATTTCCATGTCCTAACAAAGTAAACTTCACAATTTGTCCTTCATTTAAAGCCCATGCAACAAAGCAATTACCCTCTAAGATCATCCTGTAATAGGAGCATAGGATATAACTATAGAAGAAGACGAAAGACATTATATTCAATTTCAGTAAACATTCTCCCTGAAACCAAAGATAGAGCCAAAGCCCAAAATGAACATATTTAGATACATCGTAGTCTGCCCTGATAGTTCGGATAGAAAACTTACTGAGTAAATTATACTGTAATACCCTGATTTTTCATTTATGAAAATTATTATTTTGTATTATTAATTTGTACGTATTGTGCACGTGCAATCTTGTGGTATAAATTTTTATAATTATTTTCATTACATAAACAAATGAGTATATATATATATATATATATATATATATATATATATATATATATATATATATATATATATATATATATATATATGTCTTTTCAATTGTTTTTTTTACTAAAGCCTATTTTTAAAAGAAAGCATAAGTATTCCTTTATTTTGAGCCCAACCTAATTTATTTTTAAATATAAACTATTTTGGCCAACTAAATAAAAGCCCATCAATTTATTTTCTCTTTTAATTCTTACAACTTGTAGGGTAGACAATTTTATAGACTTTTTATTAAAAAAAAATAAATGTACAACTTTTTAGAATAGGGGGCTTTAGAGACACGTGCATTGCACTAGCACGTGTTTGTGCTTGTTCTTTTTGAGGCCGGATAGGAATGGGAGGGAAAAAGAGAGAGTGGAGTTTGTGGGAGCTGGTTTTGTGGTCATGGTTGGCTACTACAACTTCCCAATTAATCCTAGCTCTTGTTTCTTAACTCCTAGATCAATCCTAGCCTTCTATTTGCCTCAAATTCTTGTATAAATACCATCCCCCCCCCCCCCCCCCCACCCCCTAGCCTAACTATCCTTACACTTCTCATTCATCAAACCTATAGTGAAAGAAAATAATCATTAGTAGTAGATTGTTGTATTGGTAGAGAGTGAGAATAAAAGATTGAGAGTTGAGTGTGCTTGCATTTCAAGGAGGCCGGCAACACATCAAGAAGGCTCGGTTTGCACTCAAGCAAGGAGGAGAAGTACTCTTTGGGCAAGCTCAAACTAAGAGGAGAAGGGCTCTTTCATTCTAGGAGTTGTTTTGTGGGTTTTCTCTCCAAATTAGGTGGGTGATTTTCCTTGCTTTTAATTCTAGTGATTTTCCTTACTTCTAATTCTAGTCACCATGCTAGGAACGATGACATAATTAGCATGAAAGAAACTAATAAGAGTACTTTTAATTTGAAAAAGGACTTGTTAGATGATTTAATTAATGCTTGGTAGATTGTATGTTAACTTGTCATGAATCTTAATGTTGTAGCACAAATTGTCTTGTAGTTATAGAAATGTTAAATTGGGATTATGATAATGGAGAAATTGAGTATGAATTGCTAGTAGATGAAATTATTGTTTTAGGCACTAAATGAACTATTGTGATATTGGTTCTAATGTATAAAATTGTCCTATGCATTGGGTTAATGAAAGAGGAAAAAACAGGGATTTATAATTCTAATGTGATTTATAAATACCAAATTTGTGCTTGAGAATTGTCAAATTGAAATATGGAAAGAGTAGTATAGAATTTAAATTATTGTATAAGAAATGTATGTTTTATTAGTGAGAAAATTATTTTAAAAATACTGGAGTGTTAATTTAAGATGAAATTAGTATTCTAGAGATTTACATGACATTTTGTGCAAGTAAAATGATGATAAGAGCTTTTGAACATCGAAATTATTTAATGAAACAGAGAGTCGAGATGAATAGATTTCAAATTGTATTTGGGACAACCTGAGCCTATAGCTAAAGTGGTTGCTGGGTCGCTCTGGCGCTACTGTAGTGTGGGCGTGTGTCTCTGGGGTCGCTAGTTCGATACCCTGTGTCCACCTTCTTTTCGTGCGGGTTGAAAAATAACCCAACACCGAACAGAGAGTATAATACTCTCTGACTCCTCTTCATATCGCTAGCTCGCATTCGGCCGAGTGGCTAGCATGTCGGGATATCTTCTCTAAGGTTGCGGGTTCGATTCTGGTTATAGCCAGAATACATTTTTTTGACAAATTGATTTTTGGGGGCTTTCTTGATGTATAAAAATTTCGAAAAAAAATACCTTTATTATTCTAAAATCATACACAACCTATGAAAATTAATTGGGAGTTATTGGACTAAAATAAAGTGTATTTTTGAGGTGAAATTGTATTCGAAACTATTGTTTCTTACCTTTATAATTTCATAAAAATATGTGATTTCATGAGGCGATTAATATAAATGTTAAAAAGAAAAATGGATGAAGGAAAATAAAATTGTGATTTTTGTATGGGGTATTTTGTCAAAAGAGTAGTGTGACAATAGTGATTTTGTGAATATTCACTTTGACTAGATATTTTCGTAATATGATCTTAATGTGAGAATAAATGTTGGTTATTGAAATGCATGATTTACAATTGAACTATATGTATGAAATTTTGATTCATAAAAGATTGGAAATTGTTTAATTGGAAAAGAGAATTCTTCTTGAGCATGACAAACTCAATATGAGAATTGTGAATTGAAATTAAAAATTAGGGTGTAGCCAAGACTCACACCGGCAATCGAAAGAAATGAGATATAATAATTGAAGTGATAAGACCAAGTTTCGGTCATTGTAAAATGAAAGAAATAAGCCCGGTATTAGTGAGAGTGCTAACCCTAAGAGATTGATTTTGTTCATGATTTCATTAAATTAAGGATTAATAGTACATAGTGAAGATGTGATGAAAGTTAGAGAAAAACACAAGTATGAGGGCCTCGAGTCTACGATGTGGGTGTGATTCACAGTTTGTCTTCACGATGCGTCGTGACATGACGTGGGCACTACTCCGGAATTATCGGGATCTTGGCGACGCCTGTGGGGTGTTTGGTGACTACGAGAGGATCGTGTGCCATGACGGAGGCTAAATTGTCCATAGGTTGTCTTCACGATGCATCGTGACATGACGTGGGATTCCCCTCCAGGTTGTCTGTACATGAGCTCGTTACTCATAGAACGTCTAGGATACTTACCGTAGTTACAGTAGTAGATTAAGTCATGACGATGGATTGAACCCTACAAGATGAAGAACGAATAAGAGGCTTGCCCTCGGACCTATGTAGTATGGGATACATAGAATCCGAACAAGTGCACATTATTGTCATATAATATAAATAACTGCATTAAGGACTAAGTGCACAATCACAACACGACATCAATAGGATATTCCACTTAGTTTGATTGTGAACAAGTTTGTGTTTGTTCAGTATGGAAAATCATTATACTGTTTCCGGCGTAGAGAGGATGGCCGTGTATAATATTCGTCCGTTGAATAAAATGACGTGCCCATAGTTTTGTATGCAGGAAAAATGGCATGATAAAGATTAAGGAAGATCTGATGCTTAGAGATTATTCAAATGTTGTTGTACTTTCATTCATGTAAATGTTGTAAATTTTGCTTCCGCTGTAAAGTATAAAGATTCATTTGTAACTTTGATGTAAAGTAAAAGTTTTAAATTCCCTGTAAAATTGTACGAAGTGAAGTAAAGATCCTGTGGAATCTCGAATTCAGTTGTATTTGGAATTCGGGAAGTTACAGAGTGGTATCACAGCCCGCTTCACAAGTAGTACAAATTTATAAGGAACGACACCCTGGAAGTGGATATTTAGCATGTTAGGTATAGATATTTAAATGTAAGTCACTTACATTTGTGTTGCTCTATAAATGACATTCTCCTCCTTCCCCTTTTTCTAAGATGGCTGATCACTTCGATGCTGCTGGAGATGACAATTGGCATATCATAGAGGAAGACTATTATCCTGGAAAAGCAGATTCCGAGGAAGAGTACTACCCAGGAAAAGCAGACTCCGACGGAGAGGAATGGCCTGAGTCCCGAGAGATCACTCCACCTCCGGACTCATCTGATGATTCTTCTTATGAAAAGGAATCAGTTCCGGGTAATCTGATCGTGTCTCTTTAGAGACAAGTAGAGACTCTATGGGAGAGAGTCGGGCTATTGGAGGCTCAGTTGGCGAAGCGCAAGGATGATTTTGCAGTTCTTAGTCATCGTGTATGGGAACTCGAGAAGAGGAAAAACATGACCGATGTACTAAAGGAGGAAGTGGAGGAACTACGGGGAGAGCTTCGTGAAGCCAAGAGGAACCATAGGAGTTAGACCATTGTATCATCTACTGCTTTCATTTTGATGTCAGAAATGTTTTAAATTAGAATGTATAAAGTTTGAAATTCAATGAGATGGAAATGCTAACTTAAAAGTTCCTGTTTTATAGTTCGAATTTAATGGATCTTTTGCATCAGAATATGGCTGGAAGACGAGCTCGAAATGGTGAAGTTCTGGACTTGGAAACGGAGCTAGCAAAGGTCTATCAGACACTCAATGTTATTGCCATGAATCAGAATCAGGGAAGGGTGCCTGCGAATCCAGTACCCGAAGCAATCAAACTCGTGGAATCATTTAAACGAATGAAACCACTGGTGTTCGAAGGAAAAACCCTGACATAGCTGACAATTGGATCCGACAGATTGAGACTATTTTCGAAGTCTTGGAGACTCCAGAGGGCAGCAAGGTGAAGCTTGCGACACTGCAATTCGAGAAGGATGCGGCTGTGTGGTGGTAGTCGATGAAGCGGACGATGGAAGGCTTGGTTCTTGGCTGGGAGAAATTTTTGGAGGAATTCCGTAGTCATTATTTCCCTTCAGATGTCCAAGAGAAGAAGGCCATGGAGTTCTTGTCACTACAACAGGGTGGCATGTCAGTTAGGGAGTATGAGACCAAATTTACTCAGCTCTCAAGGTATGCTCCCGAATTGGTGATGGATGAGGCGAAGAAGGCTCGTAAGTTCGAGCACGGCTTGAGGCCAAGCCTGAGATCCAGAATGATACCCTCTCGGTATTAGGAGGTTTGACAAGCTGGTCAAACGAGCAGCAGCCACGGAAGCAGGCTTGGAGCAGTTTCATGTTGTTCAGAGTCGAAGGAATAACTGGAAGGTTGGGAAGAGGCCCACAAATTCTGGAAATTTCAAGGGACAACCATCGGCACAAAGGTTCAAACTGACAGGAGCAAACGCTATCAGTGTGGCTGGAGGACCCGGAAATAATTTTGTGAGACCTCTTGCGGTGAATTGCTACAATTGCGATGAGACGGGACATTTCCAATCTCAATGCCCCAAACTGCAGAATGTTAACCGCAATGGACCAATGCAGCAGACTGGGAATAAGCCGTACCAGCAAGGGCGAGTATTTGCCTTGACTGAAGCTGATGCTAATGAGGTGGATCATGTCATCACTGGTACGAGGGCAGATGTTTAGAGTTTCTTGTTGTTCTTTTTCCTGCTTATTTAGTGAACTGTTACGTGACGAGTGTGTGTTATGTAACAAGAGAACTTTATTTGAATAGAATGAAAGCTGTTGTTTTGTTCGATACTGGATCCTCTCATACTTTTGTGTCTCCTAAATTTGCTAAAGTGTTGGGAGTTGATCCGAAGATTTTTCCAGGCAAGATCTTAGCAGTAGCTACTCCATCAGGGGAGACTTTAACCACTGATCGGTACTATTCGGATTGCAAGATTGTGATTGGGGACAGAATCTTTAGGATTGATCTAATCGAGCTGACTATCTTGGGGGTCGATGTTATCATTGGCATTGATTGGATGTTGTTGTACAGTGCAAGCATCGAGTGCAAGACCAAGGAAGTAACAGTGAAGGCTCTAGGTGGACCTGAAGTCAATTTCCAAGGGAAGAAGAAGTGTTCCAGGCTGGTGGCAGCTATCCGCAAGGAAGAGATTCCTGTAGAAGTGCCAAGGATTCCTGTGGTTTGGGACTTTTCGACTGTGTTCTTGGATGATTTTCCTGGGTTACCCCCGCAACATGATGTAGAGTTCAGCATCACTATTCAACCGGGAAGTGCACCCATTTCTAAGGCACCGTATAGGATGACTCCTGTGGAGCAGGATGAGGTGAAATGGCAGATTGAGGAACTGTTGGAGAAAAGCTTTATTCAACCTAGTGCATCACCTTGGGGAGCACCAGTGCTTTTGGTAAAGAAGAAGGATGGATCAATGAGGATGTGTATCAATTATCGAGAGCTGAATAAGGTCACTGTTCAGAATAAGTATCCTATTCTCCAAATTGATGACTTGTTCGATCGTCCACAAGGAGCTGCTATTTTCTCCAAAATAGATCTTCGATCAGGATATCATCAAGTTCGAGTGAAAACTGAAGATGTGCACAAAACTGCATTTAGAACTCGACATGGGCATTACGAATTCTTAGTTATGCCATTTGGAGTGTCGAATGCACCCGCAATCTTCATGGACATGATGAACAGAGTTCTATGGCCGTTCATTGATTCTTTTGTCGTGGTGTTTATTGACGATATTCTCACGTACTCCAAGTCAGAGGAGGAGCACACTGAGCATCTGGCAGAAGTTTTAAGGAGGCTGGAAGAGAAGGAGTTGTATGCCAAGTTGTCCAAGTACGATTTTTGGAAATCTGAAGTGGCATTCCTAGGTCACATCCTTTCTAAGGAGGGAGTGGTAACTAATTCGCAGAAGATATAGGCAATGAGAGATTGGGCAAGGCCTACTACAGTGAAGGAAATCAGGAGTTTTCTTGGATTGACTGGTTACTACAGGAGATTCATTCAAAGTTATGCTCAGTTAGCCGTGCTGCTCACTGGTTTGACCAAGAAGAATGTGGACTTCAAGTGGACTGAGCAATGTGAGGCAAGTTTTCAGTAGTTGAAGGAGAAGCTGACTACTGCACCTATTTTGGCTTTGGCTAGAGCAGGTGTTGAATATGATGTTCACAGCGATTCTTCACATCGTGGGCTTGGTTGTGTCTTGATGCAAGAAGGAAAAGTGATCGCTTATGGTTCTAGGCAACTACGATCGCATGAGAAGAATTATCCGACTCATGATCTGGAGTTAGCCGCAATTATCTTCACCTTGAAGCAATGGAGACACTACGTGTACGGTGAGAAATTGAACATGTACACGGACCACAAGAGTTTGAAGTACATAAACCAGCAGAAGGATCTGAATCTAAGGCAACAGAGATGGTTGGAAGTGCTTGAGGACATGCGACCTGAGATCAAGTACCATCCTGGGAAGGCTAATGTTGTTGCTGATGCACTTAGCCGCAAGAGCAGTCTGCCGAGTTTGATTACAACTCAGAAGCAGCTGGCAGAGGAGTTAGATCGGGCTGGTATTGAAGTTTTCTTGTAAGGATTGGAAGCATCCTTAGCTCAGTTGAGGCTTCAACCTACACTAAATGGAAGGATTATTGCAAGTCAGGAGGTTGATACTGATATCTTGGAGATGAAGGAGCGGGTTGGTGCTGGCAGGTTGCCCGGATTTCAAATCAGGGATGGAGTACTATGGTTCGGAGATAGACTGTGTGTTCCGTATTAGTCGGACCTGAAAGAGAGTATTCTTCAAGAGGCACATGCTACTCTTTTGTCGGTACATCCTGTGAGTACTAAGATGTACAATGACATCAAACAGCATTTCTGGTGGTCAGGTTTGAAGCGGGATGTAGTTGAATTTGTGGCGAAGTGTGAGATTTGTCAGCAAGTCAAAGCCGAGAATCAGAGACCCGGAGGTCTATTACAACCGTTACCTATTCCGGAATGGAAGTGGAATAGCATCAGTATGGATTTCATTATGGAATTGCCCAAGAGTCCTAAGGGCAATGATGTGATTTGGGTTATAGTCGATCGACTAACTAAGTCTGCTCACTTCTTGGCGATGAAACTCACTGCTTTGATGGAAAAGTTAGCTGAATTGTATGTTGGAGAGATCGTTAGGCTCCATGGTGCTCCGTCAACTATTGTGTCTGATGGAGATGTGCGGTTTACTTCGCATTTCTAGAGGAGTCTTCAGACAGTTTTGGGTACCAAAACAGATTTCAGCACTGCTTTTCATCCACAAATCGATGGGCAGACCGAGAGAGTCAATCGTATTCTTGAGGATATGCTTTGGTGTTGTATACTTGACTTTGGAGGCAGTTGGGAAAGGCATCTAGCTTTGGTAGAGTTTGCCTACAACAACAGTTTTCAGACCAGTATTGGAATGGTGCCGTACGAAGCTTTGTATGGCAGGAAGTGCAGAACGCCTGTTTGTTGGTTTGAAGTTGGGTAGCATCAGCTGTTTGGGCCTGAGCTTGTGCAGCAAATCTCTAAAAAGATTGATCTAATCAAGAAGAGATTGGCTGAGGCTCAGAGCAGGTAGAAGAGCTATGCAGACAACCGGAGAAGGGACCTTGAGTTTGAGGAAGGTGACTTCGTCTTTCTGAAAGTATCGCCCAGTAAAGGTGTGATTCGATTTGGAAAGGGCGGGAAGTTAGCCCCGAGGTTTATAGGCCCGTATAAGATATTGAAAAGAATCGGAAAAACTGCTTACTGGCTTGAGTTACCAGAAGAGTTATCTTAGGTGCACAATGTCTTTCATGTGTCTATGCTAAGAGGTTATAATCCAGACCCGAGTCATCATTTGCCTGAAGTGCCGGAAGGTTTGCAATTGGATCTCAATTACATCGAGTCTCCTGTTGAGATTGTTGATCGTCAGGAGAAAGTCTTGAGGAATAAGACGATACCGATGGTCAAGGTAGTTTGGTGAAACCATTTGGTTGAAGAGGCTACTTGGGAGTCTGAAGAGAGGATGTTGAGGGATTATCCTGAGCTCTTTGCTTGATTTGTACTTTGTCTCTTTCTCTTTTGCTTGTTGTGTGTTTTTTTGTTTCTCGCTCTTTTAATTCTTACAACTTGTAGAGTAGACAATTTTATAGACTTTTTATATAAAAAAAATAAATGTACAACTTTTTAGAATAGGGGGCTTTAGAGACACGTGCATTGCACTAGCACGTGTTTGTGCTTGTTCTTTTTGAGGCCGGATAGGAATGGGAGGGAAAAAGAGAGAATGGAGTTTGTGGGATGTGGTTTTTGTGGTCATGGTTGGTTACTACAACATCCCATTTAATCCTAGCTCTTGTTTCTTAAAACCTAGATCAATTCTAGACTTCTATTTGTCCCAAATTCTTGTATAAATACCCCCCTAGCCTAACTATCCTTACACTTCTCATTCATCAAACCAATAGTGAAAGAAAATAATCATTAGTAGTAGATTGTTGTATTGGCAGAGAGTGAGAATAAAAGATTGAGAGTTGAGTGTGCTTGCATTTCAAGGAGGCCGACAACACATCAAGAAGGCTCGGTTTGCACTCAAGCAAGGAGGAGAAGTACTCTTTGGGCAAGCTCAAACTAGGAGGAGAAGGGCTCTTTCATTCTAGGAGTTGTTTTGTGGGTTTTCTCTCCAAATTAGGTGGGTGATTTTCCTTACTTGTAATTCTAGTCACCATGCTAGGAACGATGACATAATTAGCATGAAAGAAACTAATAAGAGTACTTTTAATTTGAAAAATGACTTGTTAGATGATTTAATTAATGCTTGGTAGATTGTACGTTAACTTGTCATAAATCTTAATGTTGTAGCACAAATTGTCTTGTAGTTATGGAAATGTTAAATTGGGATTATGATAATGTAGAAATTGAGTATGAATTGCTAGTAGATGAAATTATTGTTTTAGGCACTAAATGAACTATTGTGATATTGGTTCTAATGTATAAAATTGTCCTATACATTGGGTTAATTGAAGAGGGAAAAACAGGGATTTATAATTATAATGTGATTTATAAATACCAAATTTGTGCTTGAGAATTGTCAAATTGAAATATGGAAAGAGTAGTATAGAATTTAAATTATTGTATGAGAAATGTATGTTTTATTAGTGAGAAAATTATTTTAAAAATACTAGAGTGTTAATTTAAGATGAAATTAGTATTCTGGAGATTTACATGACATTTTGTGCAAGTAAAATAAAGATAAGAGATTTTGAACATCGAAATTATTTAATGAAACAGAGAGTTGAGATAAATAGATTTCAAATTGTATTTGTGAAAACCTGAGCCTATAGCTCAAGTGGTCGGTGGGTCGCTCTGGCGCTACTGTAGCGTGGGCGTGTGTCTCTAGGGTCGCTGGTTCGATACCCTGTGTCCACCTTCTTTTCGTGCGGGTTGAAAAATAACCCAACACCGAACAAAGAGTATAATACTCTCTGACTCCTCTTCATATCACTAGCGCGCATTCGGCCGAGTGGCTAGCACGTGGGGCTGTCTTCTCTAAGGTTGCAGGTTCGATTCTGGTTATAGCCAGAATACATTTTTTTGACAAATTGATTTTTGGGGGCTTTCTTGATGTATAAAAATTTCGAAAAAAAATACCTTTATTATTCTAAAATCATACACAACCTATGAAAATTAATTGGGAGTTATTGGACTAAAATAAAGTGTATTTTTGAGGTGAAATTGTATTCGAAACTATTGTTTCTTACCTTTATAATTTCATAAAAATATGTGATTTCATGAGGCGATTAATATAAATGTTAAAAAGAAAAATGGATGAAGGAAAATAAAATTGTGATTTTTGTATGGGGTATTTTGTAAAAAGAGTAGCGTGACAATAGTGATTTTGTGAATATTCACTTTGACTAGATATTTTCGTAATATGATCTTAATGTGAGAATAAATGTTGGTTATTGAAATGCATGATTTACAATTGAACTATATGTATGAAATTTTGATTCATGAAAAGATTGGAAATTGTTTAATTGGAAAAGAGAATTCTTCTTGAGCATGACATACTCAATATGAGAATTGTGAATTGAAATTGAAAATTAGGGTGTAGCCAAGACTCACACCGGCAATCGAAAGAAATGAGATATAATAATTGTAGTGAAAAGACCAAGTTTCGGTCATTGTGAAATGAAAGAAATAAGCCGGGTATTAGTGAGAGTGCTGACCCTAAGAGATTGATTTTGTTCATGATTTCATTAAATTAAGGATTAGTACACAGTGAAGATGTGATGAAAGTGAGAGAAAAACACAAGTATGTGGGCCTCGAGTCTACGATGTGGGTGTGATTCACATTTTGTCTTCACGATGCGTCGTGACATGACGTGGGCACTACTCCGGAATTATCGGGATCTTGGCTACGCTTGTGGGGTGTTTGGTGACTGCGAGAGGATCGTGTGCCATGACGGAGACTGAATTGTCCATAGGTTGTCTTCACGATGCGTCGTGACATGACATGGGATTCCGCTCCAGGTTGTCTGTACATGAGCTCGTTACTCATAGAACATCTAGGATACTTACCGTAGTTACAGTAGTATATTAAGTCATGACGATGGATTGAACCCTACAAGATGAAGAACGAATAAGAGGCTTGCCCTCGGACCTATGTAGTATTTGATGCATAGAATCCGAACAAGTGCACATTAGTGTCATATAATATAAATAACTGCATTAAGGACTAAGTGCACAATCACAACACGGCATCAATAGGATATTCCACTTAGTTTGATTGTGAACAAGTTTGTGTTTGTTAAGTATGGAAAATCATTATACTGTTTCCGGCATAGAGAGGATGGCCGTGTATAATATTCGTCCGTTGAATAAACTGACGTGCCCACAGTTTTGTATGCAGGACAAATGGCATGATAAAGATTAAGGAAGATCTGATGCTTAGAGATTATTCAAATGTTGTTGTACTTTCATTCATGTAAATGGT
Source organism: Hemerocallis citrina (assembly GCA_017893485.1). NCBI lineage: Eukaryota > Viridiplantae > Streptophyta > Magnoliopsida > Asparagales > Asphodelaceae > Hemerocallis > Hemerocallis citrina. Next base: position 46,516,090 of record CM030366.1, read on the forward strand.
ATAAATTTGCTTCCGCTGTAAAGTGTAAAGATTCATTTGTAACTTTGATGTAAAGTAAAAGTTTTAAATTCCCTGTAAAATTGTACGAAGTGAAGTAAAGATCCTGTGGAATCTCGAATTCAGTTGTATTTGGAATTCGGGGTGTTACATATACGAACACAAAGACATCTATACTTGGACAATAATTCCTGTATCCTGCAAGTTTTGTACCATTGTATGGTGTGAGATGAGGTTCCACCCACTACTTATATGCGTAAACTACCCTCAATGAATTCGAACGAAGTAATGAAATTTATCCCACTCATCTGGATAGTTTGTTTTTGAACAATAGCTATATAAAGAGACATACACAATAACTTTCTTCCAGCATTGTTCTAAATTTTGTACCAATGCATGTTACATGTATACATTATTCCTCACCCTCAGAGACAAAAAAATTTCTCTTTCCTACTCTGCCTCAAAATATTTATTCATATAATGAATAGGCGATCCACTAGATTACTATTAACATCTCTATTCCCTAAAATAAATCTGCACGAAAATTTGATTTGGTATTTACTAATTTTGGTAAACATATATTTACCGAGAACCGAATCCCTAACGAACTTTAAAATTTTGCAGAATCGACTGTTCAAGCATACTGAAAGCCATATACCCAATACCCGATGATAAGGTTATACAACTATAAATTTGGTGTCAATTGTACAATTGTTCGATACTCAACCAACCCTAATTGTATTAAAATCAAAATCAGCAGCATTATACTTAAGCTTATTATAACATCAGTTCATCACCTGTACTGTTAAATCACTGAGCCTGACTTGATTGGGTTTGCCATATAAAAGAAAAGGCTGAGTGATATAAGAAATCCTACTCAATCTCAGATTTCACTCCTCTCATAATTCTCTAACCATTCTATTAGACTCTCTATGTCTCTAATGAGATCCACTAAACCCTAACTCCAAATTTCCAATGAGATATGCTGATGCCCAACCCCCCAGAACCCAAAAACTTAAAGCATTAAATTTCATGACCTTTACCACTCTAAATTGCCAACTCAAGATTACACATTCGGATAAGAAGGTTAACAACCAAAATAAACCTAAGAACATTAGTCTGAAGTGGTCGATTTCTAAGCGGCATTTCAGAATAGGTATTCATGAGAATATTAGAGTCCTACATCCTATATAATTTCAATATGTACAATACAAACGTTGACTCTTATTTAATTTAAATTAGTTAAAAGTGGGTGTTTAGTTGTAGAATACTAACTGGTGCTTGAGTTGGAATTCCTTGTGACTGTTGCCCGATTAACATCGCCATTTGAGCCATTTGAGCCTCCAGACATGCCACTGTTGCCTTCAGCTGATCAACATCATCCTGTGTGGGCCCGACCCCACTGGAAGAACATGTACGAGAACCGAAAATGCTGGTGGGTGTTGGTCCTAGCCCCATCCCACGGACACGACCGGGACGCTCGCGTCCCCTCAATTTGGAGAGAACTTGACACTGTAGCATCAATGGATCGGCGGAAGAAGAAGATGACATTTCCTCAATCTTCTTTCTGGCATCCTTCTGCAAAAGATACCAAAGAAAAATTTAATGTTCAAAATTATTTTATTTAAAGGATTAAATACCAAATTAAAATTAATTTGAAACCTTTTTATTTATCACGATATCGGCCCCCACATCATCCATAAATTTTCCATCCTTACTGTCACACCCCGCTTCCCAAAAATACGGAATACGAGTACGTAACAAAAGCCTAGCGAATGATTTTCATCATCCATAAACTGTTTCAAGAATCTTTGCAACACATCACAGATATAATCAGAGTTGGAAGCAAAAAGGCACAACCATTCATGAATACTTGCAACAAATTACCAACAGGAATTCACTTGAAACCAAATACAATATTCTCAAATAAATCAGAGTCTGGAAAAAAACAAATATCTTGGGTCACATCGCCCAAATACAAATAATATCCAAATAAACCAAATACACTTTATTCAAGTTCATGCAACAATGAAAATAATAATAATAAAGCAGAGTCTCCAGCATTTAAAACATCATCTCGCCAATACCTTCAGGCAGCTGACCATCCTGATCTGCAATTAAGTAAATTTGCAAGAAAAAGAGAAAAGAAGAAAACAAGTACCCGTCAATTGCAAGTCGCGGGTCACAAATAATGTAGGATACAAACACATGGGGAAACTAACTAACAACATGGTATACTAACAGGTATAGGTAAAATGTCAAGTGTCAAGTAAACAGGTAAACAGGTAAACATGTATAAATTATTAGGTAAACAGCTAATCAGGTAAATATGTATCAATTATCAGGTAATCAGGTAAACAGGTAACAGGATAATCAGGTAACAGGTACACAGGTATACAGGTATCATGTATCAGGTAAATAGGTATCAGATTATATCAGGTTAAATCTTGTTATTTTACTATCTAGGTAGCACTTCATGCGCCCCAACTTTTATCACATGGTTGCTACAACAAAACAGTTTCGCTTAGTAAGATTTCATAGTGGAGTCCATAGGGCAGTGTACTTAGGTACACGAAACAGAAACAGGTAGAACCTAGTGGTTCTCTTATACTCTCCACCTTCTTACATAAGAAGCAATGTAGACAGGGTCAGAAAACAGGTATAACCTAGTGGTTATCTTCCGAGAACACCTTCCTATAGGGAAGAATCCAATCAGGTATAGGTAAACAGGATCGTGAATCATGTAATCATGAACACGTAATAGGCAGGCAGGACACAGGTCCTCTTTCAAGTACACATTTCTATATTTTCCACTACTAGATCTTTCCCTTAAACCCAGGCTTAGTTACTTTTATTATTATAGTCATCAACAGACATGAGTGGGTATGAAATAATGTCAAACTAACATGTTATAATCAGTTTTAGGTTTAGGAAAACAAATCAGCATGCACGGATAATATACATTCACCTATACGAGCAAAATAGCCTATGTTCATAATCAGGACAGCAAGACTAATCAGTGCTAAAACAGTGATTCTGAACTCTACAGAAATGCAAATCTAGATCCGTCAAAGGATCTGGAAACTAGACATCCACACGAATCCAACGAGTATAATAAAGTCACATACTATTTCACAACAACTCAGCTCAAAACAAGTTCGAAGACAGAAAACATGTTCAGTCAGAAATCAGGAAAACGAATTCAAGAGCATGAAAACAGCATAAAAACACTTTGAATAAATCCACGAAAAATCTGGGGTAATCCGATATATGTCTAGAGTCAAAATAACAAGTTTCATAATATTCCAGTAAGTATAGATCAGTCATCAAAAATACCAAAGCAACAAGAAAACAGAGTTTAACGAATCTGGAATCTCAACACTGCTGTACGAAAACTAGGATATCTCGCAACCAGTGAATCGAAATCCAATTCCGCCAAAGGGATATGAAAATAGATAGATTTTAATAACTTTCATATTTCACAAATAATTTTCATTCAGTATAAGGAATTATAGTGAAAATAGAGTTCTATAATGAACAGCACGCAATTTACAGCATGAGTAGATTTTAGAAAAAAATATGAAACACTACACAAAACTTGTCTTTAAAATTCATCAAAAATCTGGGTAGTCCTTAAAATCATAAAGAAACACTGAGAAAAATATTAGATCAATATATTATGTATAGAATAGTTCTTGAAAATAGTTTGTTAACAAAACTAACCCAAAACAGAATCTAAAATTGTTCGACACGTCTGTACCAAAGCCTTCATATCTCAGTCATACGAAATTCAAATCAAGTAAAACTAGTGGGGTTTGAAAATAGAGAAAATTATCTAATATCCATCTTTTATTTTGGAATTCAAATACTGACTGTAGCATCGACGAAAACAGCCATCAAAACAGAACAAGCAGCAATTATAGATTTCACACCTCTAATCAAGAACATCATAACTTTCACAATATTGATCCAAATACATCCAAACTTGAAATACAACATACCAAAAATCTAAACATCATGATTTAGGGTTACTAACATGTACACACCTATTATTTTCACATGAGCATTCAATCAAACACAATTCATGCAAATAATCACATACATGCATCAAAATCAAGTTTTGGGCATAACCTAGTTTATTTCCTATCAAAATTGGTATCATAAGTCATCTATGGCCAAATTAACACAATAGAGACAAAACCCATCAAGAAAAATACAAATTTTGGTTGTCTCTAAACCCAACTACACTAGATGTGAACTTTTTGACTTGTATCAACCTAATGAATTATAGTACAAGTTACTTGCCTTGTTATGGAGATGAACACGATGCAAATAGCCCTAGGAGCAAAACCCACGATCTAATCTTCTCCAAATGCGAATCCAAGCAAACCCACGAACAAAAACTCCCACACGAACAATCTTCTTGATGCGACGAACAAAGTGGAGAATACCCACTTCAAGAAACACAAAGAGAAGAGTTTTGTGATGATTTTGGTGTTGATGGTGGTCTTGGTGGTTGCCGGCTAGCAAGGAGGAGGGGGTTGTAGGGTTTTGTTTGGATGGTTGTTCTAATGGTGTATGTGGTGGCCGGATTAAGGTGGAGGTGGTGGCTCGAGTTGGTAATGGAGGGAGGCCGGATGTTGGGATGAAGGGTGCAGCCGGGAGTAGGAAAGGTAAGGCAGGCCGGGACTCTTTGAGAGGGAGAGAGAGATAATAGAGATTAGGGTTAGGGTTTTAGGATTAGGGGTTATATATATGGAGATTAATGTGGGTTAATGGGTTGTGGGTATTAATATGTAGTAATAGGTATACAAATGGGTAATGGGTATTGGGCAGATTTCAATTGGGGACACAATTTATTGTGAATTCTATGGCTCCTTGAAAAATCTAATTAGGGGTCAAAAAAATCATGGGAAAGGGAAAACACCACCAAAATACCATCACGTCACCAAGGAAAAATATAATGAAGATAATGAGGCCAAAAATGAAGAAAAGAAACCAAAATGGCGAAAACGAACCAAAACGACGAACAAACAACACAAGGACCTCAAATGAAATAAAATGAATATATATTGAAATCAAATCCAATATACTGTTCTGAAAACTACAAGAGAGATAAAAAAACACAAAAATAAAAAATACACTCCAAAAAGCATAAAATGAAAAACAGGGGTTACACTTACCCGTGTGGGTAGTTTCAAAAAAATCTACATCACCGACCTTCTCTCCTTCATTTGATACTTCCTATAAACAAGTAAGATCAATATTTAAAAACTATAGTAAAAAAATGAATTGGATGTCTTAGTAATAAAAGGATGTCTCCACACCATGGACTTGTATATAAATGTAATAACTATAATAAAAAGACTTCAAAAAAAATTGAAGCATAGTTTACCAGCTCATCTCGAACTACCGCAAAGCTGGCACTCCCAGTAGTGTGCTTCAGTTTCAACATCTTTCAGCTTTTTATGCCGATTTCAGCCTTTCTCTGTTAATGATTATAATTCGCAACATCAATGAAATATATCATAAATAAAATACAAAAGGATGGAAGTTGCGTTAGTATATACCTTTCCCGTATCACTTCTCCAAAAATTGACAAGAAATTGCCAATCTTGTGGTATCACACCGACGGGAACCGCCATTGCATTCTCAGCTTCGGTCCTCTCTGGCACATAGTACTTTTCTTTTAGGAAGCTTTTGTGGTCCCTCCATTTCTGAGAGACCGATTTATCCACCCATCCGTTAACAACGTCAGCATAAGAAAATTTTTGCTACAAAATAACATTAATCAGATGTATATATATATATACAGAAAAATGTAGTTATTGATGAATCCAAGACTTGACCCAATATGTAATAGGTTTGCATCTAAAAATATGTAATAATTATTTCAATCAAGCATATTTATTCAACCAAGCATAAATATATAGGCAGAACTGAAAGTAATCAGTGAAACAAAAGTGATCAGTGAAATCAAGCATAAATATATAGGCATAAATATATAAGCATAAATATTTATTTCAATCGAGCTCTGTAGCATGTTTTGTCATCGAAACAAAACTAATCAGTGACCACAAGAAATGAAATGAAGTGCGACATACATCCAAAACCATTTCAATAGTTTATAGACAAAAGTAGCAAATGCAAAAGGTTCAATTCACAAACATAGCAGAAAGGAAGCCTTCCAACAAGTAACTTGATCTGTATAAAAACCCTACTGATATGCATTGTTGCCAGGAGAACTGACTCAGAGCCAAAAAAACAATGCTCCTAATGAAAACATCGGAACCACAAGGTTCATTCAAATTCAAAGGCTAAGGTATTAAAAGTTTTTACACTATAAATAAGGAAAAAATATCTTGTGAGAATTGTGGGAATTCAACAAAAGCACTCACGGTATGGACCATTGATCTTTGATTTTTGTGACAAAGAAATTAGCTAGAAGTGTATTCAACAAAAGCAATCCTGAATTTTGTTTCTCGGGATATTCTAAACAGAATCATCATTTATTGTATGTGTATACATTTTAATGAAGCTATGAGCTATGATCAAAAGTTATTAATTAATTAACTTCTCCAGTCTAAAATTTTTGAAAAGAAACTTATCGTTAAGAATTTAGTCAACGTATCTCAAAACAATATATATGTTTGATTTCACACAATTCTTATATATATAAAATTCACATAGAGTTTTCCCTAATTATCAAAATCTTTTCAGTGTATGTACATGACAAAAAGTTAATAATACACTATTCTGCTATAGGTTTCATATTGTTCTAAACATCAAGTTTAATCTCTCAAGATTCCACAATACCCCTAAAATATTAATATATCATTAAGGTGAATTCCATGAAAATTTTGACAAGTTCCTTGAGCTTCTACCTTCTCTTATCACCACATTCTAAGAATCTGAGCTACCTTCAAAGATTTATGATACCTTGGCTTCTTCTGGCACAAAACCTCAAAATTGATATGTTAAGGGTTTAATTAACAAGCTCCACATATGTATTTGTCTTTTGCTTTATGTAGTTCTCAACATTAAGTTTAAGATAACTCTGAACATTTCTTTAGAAAATACGATTTTAGATCATATATTTATTTTATCTATTTTTTAAAAACAGAACAAGAGATCTAATTAAATCAGAGCATGTTTGGACAAGGAATGTGCTCGCTCAACTTGATCTCTCTTTTGTTACATTCACAGCTTACACCTGCTTTACAGTTTCTCTTCTTATACTCTAAACATAAGTTCACTAAGAGTGCTAATTATACTTTACAGGTTACTAATTACTTCTGCTGCTCTACATAAAGAACTTTCAAAGCATATTTATGATGTATCTTCTTAATTAGAAAAGCATAAATTAAAAATATGTTGTATATATCCCACAAATTTCTTTTCCATCTCATATAATTTCAACACAACTTTCCGAAGCTAGAACCAGTAATTAGATACCTTAATAACAGAGAACGCTTCCTCCTTGGTGTTTTTTGGAATTTTTGACCAAGTCTCGTTGCATAAGGGAAGCAGCCGAGAATTTCTTGCTATTACCCCGCAAAATTTACCAAGCTTGCTCCTGCCATCTCCAGTCGGCTGACCGGATCTGTTGTTGCTCACTACTATCTTTTCATTATTTTGGAGCTTCCATACCTCCTTCATCTTGGTCGGTCCTCTCCTCCTCACAGTGGTGGGCATGCTATCCTCACCGACGTCGACTGTAGTGTTATTTGTATGCGCTGCACCTCACTACAAAAGAAACTAGATTTCCCGGCGTTGTTTAACTTCTTTACCAGCGTTTTTTTACGCCGGTGAAACATTCACCAGCGTTTATAATAGCGCCGGTCCAAATGCCGCCGAAGCGAGCGTTGCGGAAACGAAGGGGTCTACACCGGCGGTTTTAGTGGACGCCGGTAAATGTGACAACTACACCGGCGGTCATAAAACGCCGGTGTATGTCGGTCTCTGAGTGCCGTTCTTTTACACCCTATATACATTCACCGGCGGTTGTAAACCGCCGGTATTTATTCATTCACCGGCATTTATGAAAACGCCGGTGTAGAACGAAAGTATACCGGCGGTCAAGGAGCGCCGGTGTATGTGCATTTATGAGTGCCTGGTTTTCCCTACTTACAAGCACCGGCGTGACCAAAAAATGCCGGTGTAGTTATATACGCCGGCATTTTATAAAACGCCGGTGTACGTCTGTGCCGTTACAGCTGACGACATTCACCGGCGTGTGTGGGAACGCCGGTATATCGCACACTCCAACAAATAGATTAGATAGACCGGCGTTTTTTAAAACGCCGGTCTAGCTATGCCCGTTTATTTTTGATACTCCGGTTTTCCGTTCGATTTCAATTCACAGTTTCATTTACAAAACCTGTAAACTAATTCTCACAACTGATTCAACCAATTTCGTTGCATATTACTGCGCAAATCACAACCAAACACAAGAATAATTAAAGATAATCAAGTTTCACACGTGTCATATCAACGTCCAAATTCATTGATTAATTAACAGTGTCATAATTAACAAATTAATATAGGGACTAACATCCCAAATATCCAAACAAACCAGTCTGACAAATATCCAAAATATCCTAAATTAAAAGTCTGACACAACTCTCATAAAAAAAACCAGTCTGACATAACAACAGCAAGGAGGAGGACATAAGAACAACAACCATACAGCAAGGAGGACATAAGAACAGCAAGGAGGACCGCAGATTCATACCCCTCGAGTAGCTTCAGCTCTGATCATCAGAATTTCCTTCATCTGGGCGACCGCTCTGTGAAAAAAAAAACAATAGTTTAATTGAATAGTAGACCACAATACAGAATATACATATTTTTTGAACTTGCAAAAAGAACTACCTGTATCTTAAATTATAAGATCAAAGTGCCAACTGCAAATGGAATTGTTAATGATATATACAGAGGTAAAATAATTACATTGCAATGCTAAAAATCTAGTACTTAATTTTGTTTTTAAATATATCTAAAATAACAAAACAAATGAAAATTCAGTATCTAACTTGAAACCTTTATATTCTCCTCTGATTGGGAATATCCACTATCTAAAACAGTAAAACAAATGAAAATTCAGTATCTAAGCATGTCCTTCAAGGATTGTTCAGATAATCCATGAAACTGTCATCGTGGACGGAAACCAAATATAAGAAAAATAAGAAAAATAAGATAGGGCTCATATCAAGTGTATTTTTAGGGAACTGTCATCGTGGAAGGAAACCAAATATAGAAGCCAGAGATGGAAACAGAAAGAAGAAAGGTAGAGACTTTGGATACACCAGGCTAACATAGCGGCATTTTCCTCATCTCTCTCTCATCCCTTGTTTCCCTTCAGCACACGAACACAAAGAGACATCAGCAACAACAGCAAGAGCGACAAGAACAACAATAATAATAAATTATTATGAAAAAGATGTCTCTATATGGGTTTCCAGATCTCCACTCGAGCCCACTCTTTCTAATCACAGCCCAATTAAGAACATAGACAACATCCACTAAACAATCCAATCATAGCCCAATCAAAATTTACCATCCTGGATCTTAATGAAATAAGCTTCATTAACAGTGAAAGAAAATGAGGATGCTAGCAGCATACTTAGTTTGGAAGTGAACCCATTTTTTGTTAAAAAATCATGCCAAAGATGGCAATCAGCTTCATTAACAGTATCTGAAAATGAAAATTTCCATTATCTGAGCTTATATGTTGCTCTACTAATTCACTGTGCCCAACTAAATCTAAAACCCAATTGTTGTGCATATCCGGAGGATTTTGGCATACAAACCTATAGCATCCTCAGTTCACAGTGAACCCGTTTTGGTTAAAAAAACATGCCAAGATGACAATCAGATGCATGAAAATAAGCTTCACTAACAACAAAAGAAGAAACTGGGGATGCTAGCAGCATACTTAGTTTGGAAGTGTACCCATTTTTGGGGGAAAAGACTTGCCTAAGATGGCAATCAGGTTACTTTAACAGTATCTGAAAATAAAAATTTCCATTATCTGAGCTTATATGTTGCTTTACTACTTCTTTAGCCCAACTAAATCTAAAACCCAATTGTTGTGCATACCCGGAGGATTTTGGCATACGAACCTATAGCATCCTCAGTTCACAGCGAACCCATTTTGGTCAAAAAAACATGCCAAGATGACAATCAGATGCATGAAAATAAGCTTCACTAACAGCAAAAAAAGATGAGGAAGCTAGCAGCATACTTAGTTTGGAAGTGAACCCATTTTATGTTAAAAAATCATGCCTAAGATGGCAATCAGCTTCTCTAACAGTTTCTCAGAATGAAAATTTCCATTATCTGAGCTTATATGTTGCTCTACTACTTCTTTAGCCCAACTAAATCTAAAATCCAATTGTTGTGCATATTTGGCCGGAGGATTTTGGCATACGTACATATAGCATACTCAGTTCACAGTGAACACATTTTAGTCAAAAAAACAAACATGCCAAGAAGACAGTCAGGTGCATGAAATCAACTTCACTAACAGTGAAAGAAAATGGGGATGCTAGGAGCATACTTAGTTTGGAAGTGAACCCATTTTGTGTTAAAAAACCATGCCAAAGATTGCAATCAGGTTACTTTAACAGTATCTTAAAATGAAAATTTCCATTATCTGAGCTTATATATTGCTCTGCTACTTCTTTAGCCCAACTAAATCTAAAACCCAATTGTTGTGCATATCTAGAGGATTTTGGCATACAGCTATAGCATCCTCAGTTCACAGTGAACCCATTTTGGTCAAAAAAACATGCCAAGAAGACAATCAGGTGCATGAAATCAGCTTCACTAACAGCAAAAAAAGATGAGGATGCTAGCAGCATACTTAGTTTGGAAGTGAACCCATTTTATGTTAAAAAATCATGCCTAAGATGGCAATCAGCTTCTCTAACAGTATCTAAAAATGAAAATTTCCATTATCTGAGCTTATATGTTGCTCTACTACTTCTTTAGCCCAACTAAATCTAAAACCCAATTGTTGTGCATATCAGGAGAATTTTGGCATACAGCTATAGCATCCTCAGTTCACATTGAACCCATTTTGGTAAAAAAAATATGCCAAGAAGACAATCAGGTGCATGAAATCAGCTTCACTAACAGCAAAAAAAGATGAGGATGCTAGCAGCATACTTAGTTTGGAAGTGAACCCATTTTATGTTAAAAAATCATGCCTAAGATGGCAATCAGCTTCTCTAACAGTATCTTAAAATGAAAATTTCCATTATCTGAGCTTATATGTTGCTCTACTACTTCTTTAGCCCAACTAAATCTAAAACCCAATTGTTGTGCATATCTGAGGATTTTGGCATACAGCTATAGCATCCTCAGTTCACAGTGAACCCATTTTGGTCAAAAAAACATGCCAAGAAGACAATCAGGTGCATAAAATCAGCTTCACTAACGGTGAAAGAAAATGGGGATGCTAGCAGCATACTTAGTTTGGAAGTGAACCCATTTTGTGTTAAAAAACCATGCCAAAGATTGCAATCAGGTTACTTTAACAGTATCTGAAAATGAAAATTTTCATTATCTGAGCTTATATGTTGCTCTACTACTTCTTTAGCCCAACTATATCTAAAACCCAATTGTTGGGCATATCCGGGGGATTTTGGCATACAGCTATAGCATCCTCAGTTCACAGTGAACCCATTTTGGTCAAAAAAACATGCCAAGAAGACAATCGGGTGCATGAAATCAGCTTCACTAACAGTGAAAGAAAATGGGACCAAAAAACATGCCAAGAAGACAATCAGGTGCATGAAATCAGCTTCACTTACAGTGATAGAAAAAGGGGATGCTAGCAGCATACTTAGTTTGGAAGTGAACCCATTTTGTGTTAAAAAACCATGCCAAAGATTGCAATCAGGTTACTTTAACAGTATCTTAAAATGATAATTTCCATTATCTGAGCTTATATGTTGCTCTACTACTACTTCTTTAGGCCAACTATATCTAAAACCCAATTGTTGTGCATATCCGGAGGATTTTGGCATACAGCTGTAGCATCCTCAGTTCACAGTGAACCCATTTTTGTCAAAAAAACATGCCAAGAAGACAATCAGGTGCCTGAAATCAGCTTCACTAACAGTGAAAGAAAATGGGGATGCTAGCAGCATACTTAGTTTGGAAGTGAACCCATTTTTTGTTAAAAAACCATGCCAAAGATTGCAATCAGGTTACTTTAACAGTATCAGAAAAGGAAAATTTTCATTATCTGAGCTTATATGTTGCTCTACTACTTCTTTAGCCCAACTATATCTAAAACCCAATTGTTGTGCATATCCGGAGGATTTTGGCATACAGCTATAGCATCCTCAGTTCACAGTGAACCCATTTTGGTCAAAAAAACATGCCAAGAAGACAATCAGGTGCATGAAATCAGCTTCACTAACAGTGAAAGAAAATGGGACCAAAAAACTTGACAAGAAGACAATCAGGTGCATGAAATCAGCTTCACTAACAGTGAAAGAAAATGGGGATGCTAGCAGCATACTTAGTTTGGAAGTGAACCCATTTTGTGTTAAAAAACCATGCCAAAGATTGCAATCAGGTTACTTTAACAGTATCTTAAAATGATAATTTCCATTATCTGAGCTTATATGTTGCTCTACTACTACTTCTTTAGCCCAACTATATCTAAAACCCAACTGTTGTGCATATCTGGAGGATTTTGGCATACAGCTATAGCATCCTCAGTTCACAGTGAACCCATTTTGGTCAAAAAAACATGCCAAGAAGACAATCAGGTGCATGAAATCAGCTTCACTAACAATGAAAGAAAATGGGACCAAAAAACATGCCAAGAAGACAATTAGGTGCATGAAATCAGCTTCACTAACAGTGAAAGAAAATGGGGATGCTAGCAGCATACTTAGTTTGGAAGTGAACCCATTTTGTGTTAAAAAACCATGCCAAAGATTGCAATCAGGTTACTTTAACAGTATCTTAAAATGATAATTTCCATTATCTGAGCTTATATGTTGCTCTACTACTACTTCTTTAGGCCAACTATATCTAAAACCCAATTGTTGTGCATATCCGGAGGATTTTGGCATACAGCTATAGCATCCTCAGTTCACAGTGAACCCATTTTGGTCAAAAAAACATGCCAAGAAGACAATCGGGTGCATGAAATCAGCTTCACTAACAGTGAAAGAAAATGGGACCAAAAAACATGCCAAGAAGACAATCAGGTGCATGAAATCAGCTTCACTTACAGTGATAGAAAAAGGGGATGCTAGCAGCATACTTAGTTTGGAAGTGAACCCATTTTGTGTTAAAAAACCATGCCAAAGATTGCAATCAGGTTACTTTAACAGTATCTTAAAATGATAATTTCCATTATCTGAGCTTATATGTTGCTCTACTACTACTTCTTTAGGCCAACTATATCTAAAACCCAATTGTTGTGCATATCCGGAGGATTTTGGCATACAGCTGTAGCATCCTCAGTTCACAGTGAACCCATTTTTGTCAAAAAAACATGCCAAGAAGACAATCAGGTGCCTGAAATCAGCTTCACTAACAGTGACAGAAAATGGGGATGCTAGCAGCATACTTAGTTTGGAAGTGAACCCATTTTTTGTTAAAAAACCATGCCAAAGATTGCAATCAGGTTACTTTAACAGTATCAGAAAAGGAAAATTTTCATTATCTGAGCTTATATGTTGCTCTACTACTTCTTTAGCCCAACTATATCTAAAACCCAATTGTTGTGCATATCCGGAGGATTTTGGCATACAGCTATAGCATCCTCAGTTCACAGTGAACCCATTTTGGTCAAAAACCATGCCAAGAAGACAATCAGGTGCATGAAATCAGCTTCACTAACAGTGAAAGAAAATGGGACCAAAAAACTTGACAAGAAGACAATCAGGTGCATGAAATCAGCTTCACTAACAGTGAAAGAAAATAGGGATGCTAGCAGCATACTTAGTTTGGAAGTGAACCCATTTTGTGTTAAAAAACCATGCCAAAGATTGCAATCAGGTTACTTTAACAGTATCTTAAAATGATAATTTCCATTATCTGAGCTTATATGTTGCTCTACTACTACTTCTTTAGGCCAACTATATCTAAAACCCAATTGTTGTGCATATCCGGAGGATTTTGGCATACAGCTATAGCATCCTCAGTTCACAGTGAACCCATTTTTGTCAAAAAAACATGCCAAGAAGACAATCAGGTGCCTGAAATCAGCTTCACTAACAGTGAAAGAAAATGGGGATGCTAGCAGCATACTTAGTTTGGAAGTGAACCCATTTTTTGTTAAAAAACCATGCCAAAGATTGCAATCAGGTTACTTTAACAGTATCTGAAAGTGAAAATTTTCATTATCTGAGCTTATATGTTGCTCTACTACTTCTTTAGCCCAACTATATCTAAAACCCAATTGTTGTGCATATCCGGAGGATTTTGGCATACAGCTATAGCATCCTCAGTTCACAGTGAACCCATTTTTGTCAAAAAAACATGCCAAGAAGACAATCAGGTGCCTGAAATCAGCTTCACTAACAGTGAAAGAAAATGGGGATGCTAGCAGCATACTTAGTTTGGAAGTGAACCCATTTTTTGTTAAAAAACCATGCCAAAGATTGCAATCAGGTTACTTTAACAGTATCTGAAAATGAAAATTTTCATTATCTGAGCTTATATGTTGCTCTACTACTTCTTTAGCCCAACTATATCTAAAACCCAATTGTTGTGCATATCCGGAGGATTTTGGCATACAGCTATAGCATCCTCAGTTCACAGTGAACCCATTTTGGTCAAAAAAACATGCCAAGAAGACAATCAGGTGCATGAAATCAGCTTCACTAACAGTGAAAGAAAATGGGACCAAAAAACTTGACAAGAAGACAATCAGGTGCATGAAATCAGCTTCACTAACAGTGAAAGAAAATGGGGATGCTAGCAGCATACTTAGTTTGGAAGTGAACCCATTTTGTGTTAAAAAACCATGCCAAAGATTGCAATCAGGTTACTTTAACAGTATCTTAAAATGATAATTTCCATTATCTGAGCTTATATGTTGCTCTACTACTACTTCTTTAGCCCAACTATATCTAAAACCCAATTGTTGTGCATATCCGGAGGATTTTGGCATACAGCTATAGCATCCTCAGTTCACAGTGAACCCATTTTTGTCAAAAAAACATGCCAAGAAGACAATCAGGTGCCTGAAATCAGCTTCACTAACAGTGAAAGAAAATGGGGATGCTTGCAGCATACTTAGTTTGGAAGTGAACCCATTTTGTGTTAAAAAAATATGCCAAAGATTGCAATCAGGTTACTTTAACAGTATCTGAAAATGAAAATTTCCATTATCTGAGCTTATATGTTGCTCTACTACTTCTTTAGCCCAACTATATCTAAAACCCAATTGTTGTGCATACCCGGAGGATTTTGGCATACAGCTATAGCATCCTCAGTTCACAGTGAACCCATTTTGGTTAAAAAAACATGCCAAGAAGACAATCGGGTGCATGAAATCAGCTTCACTAACAGTGAAAGAAAATGGGACCAAAAAACATGCCAAGAAGACAATCAGGTGCATGAAATCAGCTTCACTTACAGTGAAAGAAAAAGGGGATGCTAGCAGCATACTTAGTTTGGAAGTGAACCCATTTTGTGTTAAAAAACCATGCCAAAGATTGCAATCAGGTTACTTTAACAGTATCTTAAAATGATAATTTCCATTATCTGAGCTTATATGTTGCTCTACTACTACTTCTTTAGCCCAACTATATCTAAAACCCAATTGTTGTGCATATCCGGAGGATTTTGGCATACAGCTCTAGCATCCTCAGTTCACAGTGAACCCATTTTTGTCAAAAAAACATGCCAAGAAGACAATCAGGTGCCTGAAATCAGCTTCACTAACAGTGAAAGAAAATGGGGATGCTAGCAGCATACTTAGTTTGGAAGTGAACCCATTTTTTGTTAAAAAACCATGCCAAAGATTGCAATCAGGTTACTTTAACAGTATCTGAAAGTGAAAATTTTCATTATCTGAGCTTATATGTTGCTCTACTACTTCTTTAGCCCAACTATATCTAAAACCCAATTGTTGTGCATATCCGGAGGATTTTGGCATACAGCTATAGCATCCTCAGTTCACAGTGAACCCATTTTGGTCAAAAAAACATGCCAAGAAGACAATCAGGTGCATGAAATCAGCTTCACTAACAGTGAAAGAAAATGGGACCAAAAAACTTGACAAGAAGACAATCAGGTGCATGAAATCAGCTTCACTAACAGTGAAAGAAAATGGGGATGCTAGCAGCATACTTAGTTTGGAAGTGAACCCATTTTGTGTTAAAAAACCATGCCAAAGATTGCAATCAGGTTACTTTAACAGTATCTTAAAATGATAATTTCCATTATCTGAGCTTATATGTTGCTCTACTACTACTTCTTTAGGCCAACTATATCTAAAACCCAATTGTTGTGCATATCCGGAGGATTTTGGCATACAGCTATAGCATCCTCAGTTCACAGTGAACCCATTTTTGTCAAAAAAACATGCCAAGAAGACAATCAGGTGCCTGAAATCAGCTTCACTAACAGTGAAAGAAAATGGGGATGCTAGCAGCATACTTAGTTTGGAAGTGAACCCATTTTTTGTTAAAAAACCATGCCAAAGATTGCAATCAGGTTACTTTAACAGTATCTGAAAGTGAAAATTTTCATTATCTGAGCTTATATGTTGCTCTACTACTTCTTTAGCCCAACTATATCTAAAACCCAATTGTTGTGCATATCCGGAGGATTTTGGCATACAGCTATAGCATCCTCAGTTCACAGTGAACCCATTTTGGTCAAAAAAACATGCCAAGAAGACAATCAGGTGCATGAAATCAGCTTCACTAACAGTGAAAGAAAATGGGACCAAAAAACTTGACAAGAAGACAATCAGGTGCATGAAATCAGCTTCACTAACAGTGAAAGAAAATGGGGATGCTAGCAGCATACTTAGTTTGGAAGTGAACCCATTTTGTGTTAAAAAACCATGCCAAAGATTGCAATCAGGTTACTTTAACAGTATCTTAAAATGATAATTTCCATTATCTGAGCTTATATGTTGCTCTACTACTACTTCTTTAGGCCAACTATATCTAAAACCCAATTGTTGTGCATATCCGGAGGATTTTGGCATACAGCTATAGCATCCTCAGTTCACAGTGAACCCATTTTTGTCAAAAAAACATGCCAAGAAGACAATCAGGTGCCTGAAATCAGCTTCACTAACAGTGAAAGAAAATGGGGATGCTAGCAGCATACTTAGTTTGGAAGTGAACCCATTTTTTGTTAAAAAACCATGCCAAAGATTGCAATCAGGTTACTTTAACAGTATCTGAAAGTGAAAATTTTCATTATCTGAGCTTATATGTTGCTCTACTACTTCTTTAGCCCAACTATATCTAAAACCCAATTGTTGTGCATATCCGGAGGATTTTGGCATACAGCTATAGCATCCTCAGTTCACAGTGAACCCATTTTGGTCAAAAAAACATGCCAAGAAGACAATCAGGTGCATGAAATCAGCTTCACTAACAGTGAAAGAAAATGGGACCAAAAAACTTGACAAGAAGACAATCAGGTGCATGAAATCAGCTTCACTAACAGTGAAAGAAAATGGGGATGCTAGCAGCATACTTAGTTTGGAAGTGAACCCATTTTGTGTTAAAAAACCATGCCAAAGATTGCAATCAGGTTACTTTAACAGTATCTTAAAATGATAATTTCCATTATCTGAGCTTATATGTTGCTCTACTACTACTTCTTTAGGCCAACTATATCTAAAACCCAATTGTTGTGCATATCCGGAGGATTTTGGCATACAGCTATAGCATCCTCAGTTCACAGTGAACCCATTTTTGTCAAAAAAACATGCCAAGAAGACAATCAGGTGCCTGAAATCAGCTTCACTAACAGTGAAAGAAAATGGGGATGCTAGCAGCATACTTAGTTTGGAAGTGAACCCATTTTTTGTTAAAAAACCATGCCAAAGATTGCAATCAGGTTACTTTAACAGTATCTTAAAATGAAAATTTCCATTATCTGAGCTTATATATTGCTCTACTACTTCTTTAGCCCAACTAAATCTAAAACCCAATTGTTGTGCATATCTAGAGGATTTTGGCATACAGCTATAGCATCCTCAGTTCACAGTGAACCCATTTTGGTCAAAAAAACATGCCAAGAAGACAATTAGGTGCATGAAATCAGCTTCACTAACAGCAAAAAAAGATGATGATGCTAGCAGCATACTTAGTTTGGAAGTGAACCCATTTTGTGTTAAAAAACCATGCCAAAGATTGCAATCAGGTTACTTTAACAGTATCTTAAAATGAAAATTTCCATTATCTGAGCTTATATGTTGCTCTACTACTTCTTTAGCTCAACTAAATCTAAAATCCAATTGTTGTGCATATCTGGAGGATTTTGGCATACGTACCTATAGCATCCTCAGTTCACAGTGAACCCATTTTGGTCAAAAAAACAAACATACCAAGAAGACAATCAGGTGCATGAAATCAGCTTCACTAACAGTGAAAGAAAATGGGGATGGTAGCAGCATACTTAGTTTGGAAGTGAACCCATTTTTGGTTAAAAAACCATGCCAAAGATTGCAATCAGGTTACTTTAACAGTATCTTAAAATGAAAATTTTCATTATCTGAGCCTATATGTTGCTCTACTACTTCACTGTGCCCAACTAAATCTAAAATCCAACTGTTGTGCATATCCGGCTGGAGGATTTTGGCATACGTACCTATATACCATCCTCAGTTCACAGTGAACCCATTTTGGTCCAAAAAACATGCCAAGATGACAATCAGATGCATGAAAATAAGCTTCACTAACATTAAAAGAAGA
The DNA here is from genome assembly GCA_017893485.1 of Hemerocallis citrina. NCBI lineage: Eukaryota > Viridiplantae > Streptophyta > Magnoliopsida > Asparagales > Asphodelaceae > Hemerocallis > Hemerocallis citrina. The sequence continues at coordinate 46,535,010 of CM030366.1, forward strand.
TGAGACATCAGCAACAACAGCAACAACAGCAAGAGGGAACCAAATATAGAACAATTTGGTTTTGAATGGAGATTGTAGTCATAGATCAATTCTTCATTGAAGAAAAATACGAATAGGGCTCATATCAAGTGTAGTTTTAAGGAATTGTCTTCGTGGAAGGAAACCAAATATAGAAGCCAGAAAGAGGAATGGTAGAGAATGAGGATACACCAGGCTAACATAGCGGCATTTTCCTCATCTCTCTCTCATCCCTTCTTTTCCTTCAGCACATGCACACGTAGAGACATCAGCAACAACAGCAAGAGCGACAAGAACAACAATAATAATAAATTATTATGAACAAGATGTCTTTATATGGGTTTCCAGATCTCCACTCCAACTCGTCTCTTTCTAATCACAGCCCAATTAAGAACAATTGTTCACAGTCACTGTTAAAGAAACATATATGCTCAGATTATGGAAATTTTCATTTTCAGATACTGTTAAAGAAGCTGATTTCATGCATCTGATTGCTATCTTTGGCATGATTTTTTAACCAAAATGGGTTCACTTCCAAACTAAGTATACTGCTAGCATACCAAAATCCTCCAAATCAGTACAACAACACGGCTGAACAAACCTTGTTTGCAGGTCATACAATGTCATCTATACCATGTTATGTGCCAAAGTGGGGTTGGTCATACAATACATGAACAACACGTATTAGTTGTTTGTGAGTATGCAATAGGGTGCAGCTATGAACAGGGCTCATATCAAGTGTAGTATTACGGACTGTCATTGTGGAAGGAAACCAATTTAATATAGAAGCCATATATGGAGCCAGAAAGAGGGATGGTAGAGAATGAGGATACACCAGGCTAACATAGCGGCATTTTCCTCAACTCTCTCTCATACCTTCATTCTCTTCAACACACGCACACAAAGAGACATCAGCAACAACAGCAAGAGGGGGTTAGTCCAACAATAAGTGTAGATTATAATACACGAGATGTCTCTATTTGGGTTTCTAGATCTCCACTCCAGCCCTTTCTTTCTAATCACAGCCCACTTAAGAAACATAGACGAAATGCTTATAGCTGACAGCCACAATGCAGACTCACAAACACTAGTACGTGTCTTTCATGCATTCAAGACCATAATCTCTTTAAAAATACCAATTTAAAGACTTACCGATGTTTTTTGACAGTGGGCGGCGTGCTACCCTCACTCTCATATGTTTGACTGCCACTATTATTTAGTGGCTGCTCATCCCCATGGCTCTCGTTGCCATCATTTATATTTACCCTCTTTCCATGCCTCGGCATGTTGTACCTGTCAAGGATCCGATAACTTCCTTAGAGATGCAAATTTAATTAATAACATGTTTATAATAACTATCATAAAATTTGTACTTTAGTAGGATTAACAAACCAACATAATTATAAAAAAATTAAAAAAATGAGATCTGTAACAGATTAAATTACAACGATAGTTTGGTTCAAATGACACTAAGCATAGTTTAATGTAAATAATACCAAGCAGTAGAAAATAGAAAGATAATTAAACCGGAGTATTAAATTCACAATGAACATATTCGAAATTACAGACATAATATTACAACAAGATTTAAGACATAAAATTACAGACATATAATAAACCAAATTGAAAAACATGTAAACTACAATACGACATCTTCCAGTACATCGCCCTCTTCTCCATCCTTGCAGAGCCAAGTCCCGCAAATTCCACTGTCGGTTGTGTTTACATCAAACACAGGAAACTCAGAAGCAATGTAACTGTTCATGACTTCACCGTCTTCATCTTCTGAAGTATCGCCCAGTTGGAATACATCTCTTGGTTGCATAGGGAGAGCCACATATGATTTTGGCAGGGTTGGATCTTCAATGTAGAATACTTGTTGCACTTGGGATGGAAACACAAATGGCTCATGGCTAATGTGTGTACCGATGTGAATCAATTTTGAGAAGTTTACAACTGTGAAGCCAAGCTTATCCTTGTTGTTAGCAAAATTCCTATCAAACTCAGCCCAATCCCCACGAAATAAGACAACTCGGAAATGACCAAAATAATTCAACTCAATGATATCCGTGAGCACTCCATAGTAGTCGAGATCTCCATCTACAGGTCTCGTGTCCGATTTGGAAGCATAACTTCTAGTCTTAGACGTCACTACCATTCCACTATTTTGAGACTTCAAATGACATTCACGATCCTTAGTACGAAATCTAAAACCATTGAATATGTATCCTCCGTATCTTTTGACCATCTTATAGGGACATTTGGCAAGTACTTGTATTTCAGATGACGCACCTTCAGGACCCAAAGAATGTACCTATTAATTTTGCGCAAATCGTATCAGCACCATAAAAAATGTAGATAGAATGAAGATTAACTCGTATAACTGTAATTCACCTACATGAGATTCAAACCACTTATGAAATTTTTCATTCATCAATTTGTTTTGTTCACGTGGTGGTAGTCTTCTTGGTCTAGCCCTTCGTTTGATGTCCCTGACAAATTCGCTAAAAAACAAGCAATTGAAATAAGGAATAAAAAAAGTAAGTTAATATCGAACTCCGCGGTTTTCACTGTATTCGATTTAAATTCAAAAGCAACTTACTTTCGAAATGGTTCCACTGATACATGTTGGTCTAGCACATATCGATGTGCCTGTTCCCACGCTAAGTTATCTAGCTCAAATGTATCAACTTTACCAACAGTAGTGCCAGCGGTATCAAAAAGATATTGAGCACCATCAAGGTTGTAAATGTCTGGATTTCTATGTGGTCTACTAGAAGATGTCTCCACACCCGGCAAATACCTGGAAAAAAAATGTGAGCACTCCTCTGATAGATATCCCTGGGCTATTGACCCTTCAGGATATGCTCTATTTTTTACATAACCCTTTAGCCGGTATAGGTACCTGAACGTGTACAATTAATGAATTAGAGCGGATTAGGGGATTAAAAGAAATGAGCTTTTGAAAATTCAGTTTCGTAAGATGAATGAATTCTTTTACCTCTCAATGGGGTACATCCACCGATAGTGAACAGGACCGCCGATTCTGGCTTTACCAGCAAGGTGGATTATCAAGTGAATCATTATAGTGAAGAACGATGGAGGAAATATCATCTCCATTTTACTAAGTGTCAATGCCGCCTGCTGCTCCAATTGGTCCAAATCTTCAACACGAAGCATTCTTGAGCAAATACCTTTATATATGCTACAAAGATCTTTCAGGACAGTAGTGACTTGCTCACACATTGAAGACCTTAGGGCCACAGGAAGGAGATCCTGCATTAGGATGTGGTAGTCGTGTGACTTTAGACCCTGAAGCCTCTTCTCTTTAAAGTTGACACATCTTGCCATGTTAGAAGAATAGCCATCAGGAACTTTAAGTTCAAGTAGTACTTTGCAAAACAATTCCAACTCCGATTTTGACATTGAATAGATTGTAGGAGGCAGGAGTACTTTCCCGTTCGGTAATTCTTCTGGGTGCATCTCATGTCGGATGCCCATTGACTTCAAATCAAGTCGGCTCTTGAGATTGTCCTTTGTCTTCCGATCATCTCCCATAACTGTTCCTATACAATTTTCACCAATATTTTTTCCGATATGCATCACATCTAAATTATGTCGCAGTAAGTTGAATTCCCAATACGGCAACTTGAAGAAAATACTCTTCTTCTTCCATGCACCTAAACTCGTCATGTTTTGATCCTCATCTTCGCCATATAGATCAGGTCTCCTCACCTTGCTCCGGCCTTGCCCTTTTCTTGCCCTTTGTCCTGACTTCTGGTTCTTTTCCATATTTGAATTGATGACCATATACCCGCCTCAAAATATCTGAACCAGAAGAAAACCCAGGAGCATGTTCCCACTCGTCGGTACCATCAAATGTCGCTGCCTCTGCCCGAAATATATGTGTGTCAGGCAACCATCTCCTATGACCCATATAGCAAAATTTTCTGCCATTGTACAACCACCTTGAACTAGTTTTGTCAGCACAACATGGACATGCATAACGTCCTTTAGTACTATATCCAGATAAATTTGCATATGCTGGAAAATCATTGATTGTCCAAGACAAAACGGCCCGAAGAGAAAATGTTTCTTTAGCCACAGCATCATAGGTTGGAACACCCACCCACAACTTCTGAAGTTCATCTATTAACGGTTGTAGGTACACATCTATATCATTTCCAGGACCTTTCGGTCCAGGAACTATCATGGACAAAATAAGTGAGGACTGCTTCATGCATTCCAAGGCGGCAAATTGTATGGTATCAACACAACCGGACATATGCTGTATGTACTACTCATTTACCTGAAAGGGTTGAAACCATCACTAGCTAGTCCAAGTCTCACATTTCGAGGATCTTCCGCAAAATCAGGATATCTTTCATCAAATTTTTTCCAAGATTGAGAATCAGCAGGATGTCTAAGAATCCCATCATTAGTGCGAACTTCAGCATGCCATTTCATATCAGAAGAAGTTTTCGTAGACATAAATAACCTTTGTAGCCTAGGAATCAGAGGAAAGTAACGCAGTATTTTGGCAGGCTTCTTTTTCCTACTTCGCTTAGTAGATCCACTGGCTCCCTCGTCTTGATTTGATCTTTCTTTCCATTTCGAAGAACCACACACTTCGCAATTCTCCAGACTTTCCTTACCACTCGTGAAAAGCATACATTCATTTGGACATGCTGCTATCTTCTCATATCCTAGATCGAAAGAACTTAGGAATTTTTTGATTTTATAGGTTGAGTTTGGAATACAGATTTCAGGAAATGCTTCATTCAACAATTCAAGTAGCATAGTGAAGGACTTAGCAGACCACCCGTTTAAACATTTAATCTGAAATAGTCTGACAATAAATGAGAACTTAGAAAATTTGGTGCAATCGCGGTACAACGGAGTACTAGCATCTTCAAGTAACTTAGCGAAGGATTCTTGCTGCTTATTATTTTCAGGGGTGGGGCCAGACATTTCCTCGTCCACCCCACGACCAATCTGGTTTGTTTCTGTTGACTCATTGTGAACTTCAGTTGTTGGGTTATTGGTGTGGAAAGGAACATTATGAATCCCCATGGCATCTTGTAACAAATCATGCATCTCATCAGAAACGCTTAAGTCTTCGTTCACTAAGGGCTCAGCTTCATTTTCTAATACAACCGGACGAACAGGAGCTGACGTATGATCCTCTCCATGACAAAACCAGCTTGTGTACCCTTGAAGAAAACCGTTGACAACCAAGTGTGTATGTACTACGTCACATGTCCTCAGCATACAATTTGTACACCGGAGGCATGTACAAAGGATTAGGTTGGGATAACGGGAATGTCGTTTGGCAAAGATAATAAAATCTTTAATACCATCACGGTACTTCTTGGATAATCGTGGTTTACTAATCCAACTTCTATCCATTATATCAATAGCACACAATCTGAAATTAAAATTTGATATATTAAATAGTAATAATAGTAAAAGGCATTTAGTATATTAAATTTCACCTATTTGAAAACCATCCCTAGCTGCAAATAAATAAACGATATAATCTTTAACTGTAAAATAAAGAAATTGTGGTTCCAAAAAATGTACAAAAAAAAACTACATCTTAACACAATCTACTCTATTCACATAACCCTAAACTACCTTTTGTGGAAATTATCACAACCACCTTAATGGTATTTTATCGCACACCCTGTGTTCGAGCATAAAAAAAAATTGACTATGGTCTCCCCTGTATTTGGCTTTCCGTTCAAAGAGATGATGATGGTAAAGGGTATTTTGCTGATGAAGAGGAATCGGCCGAATAATGAGCGCGTCGTGCTGTAACTACGGTAACAAGAAGATCTGATGACTCATGAACTATTCTGTTCATGGCTACTAATAATCACTTATCTCATAATAATAATAATAATAATAATAATAATAATAATACTAAACAAAAGAAACTAATATGGCTACTAATAAGTTTTTCTAAAATAATTCTTCATCCCAACTAAATCATTGATGCTTGTAGTGCCAAAAGAAACCTGCACGAGGTTTGTTCAGCCCAAATCTTGTACAGATTTGGAGGATTTTGGTAAAAAAAACATGCCAAGATGCCAATCAGATGCATGAAATCAGCTTCATTAACAGTAAAAGAAAAATGATAATGTCCAGTATGTAAGCATATATTTTTCAGAGTGAACCAATTGTTGTACATATCCGGAGGATTTTGGCATACAGCTATAGCATCCTCAGTTCACAGTGAACCCGTTTTGGTCAAAAAAACATGCCAAAATGACAATCAGATGCATGGGATAAGCTTCATTAATAGTAAAAGAAAATGAGGATGCTAGCAGCATACTTAGTTTGGAAGTGAACCCATTTTGTTAAAAAATCATGCCTAAGATGGCAATCAGCTTCTCTAACAGTATATGAAAATGAAAATTTCCATTATCTGAGCTTATATGTTGCTCTACTACTTCTTTAGCCCAACTAAATCTAAAACCCAAATGTTGTGCATACCCGGAGGATTTTGGCATACGTACCTATACCATCCTCAGTTCACAGTGAACCCATTTTGGTAAAAAAAAACATGCCAAGATGACAATCAGATGCATGAAAATAAGCTTCACTAACAACAAAAAAAGAAACTGGGGATGCTAGCAGCATACTTAGTTTGGAAGTGTACCCATTTTTGGGGGGGAAAACATGCCTAAGATGGCGATCAGGTTACTTTAACAGTATCTGAAAATGAAAATTTCCATTATCTGAGCTTATATGTTGCTCTACTACTTCTTTAGCCCAACTAAATCTAAAACCCAATTGTTGTGCATACCCGGAGGATTTTGGCATACATACCTATAGCATCCTCAGTTCACAGAGAACCCATTTTGGTCAAAAAAACATGCCAAGATGACAATCAGATGCATGAAAATAAGCTTCACTAACAGCAAAAAAAGATGAGGATGCTAGCAGCATACTTAGTTTGGAAGTGAACCCATTTTATGTTAAAAAATCATGCCTAAGATGGCAATCAGCTTCTCTAACAGTTTCTGAGAATGAAAATTTCCATTATCTGAGCTTATATGTTGCTCTACTACTTCTTTAGCCCAACTAAATCTAAAATCCAATTGTTGTGCATATCCGGTCGGAGCATTTTGGCATACGTACCTATAGCATCCTCAGTTCACAGTGAACCCATTTTGTGTAAAAAAACATGCATGCAAAGAAGACAATCAGATGCATGAAATCAGCTTCATTAACAGTGAAAGAAAATGGACATGCTAGCAGCATACTTAGTTTGGAAGTGACCCATTTTTGGTTAAAAAATCATGCCAAAGATGGCAATCAGGTTACTTTAACAGTATCTTAAAATGAAAATTTTTATTATCTGAGCTTATATGTTGCTCTACTACTTCTTTAGCCCAACTAAATTTAAAACCCAATTGTTGTGCATATCCGGCCGGAGGATTTTGGCATACGTACCTATACCATCCTCAGTTCACAGTGAACCCATTTTGGGTAAAAAAACAAACATGCCAAGAAGACAATCAGATGCATGAAATCAGCTTCATTAACAGTGAAAGAAAATGGGTATGCTAGCAGCATACTTAGTTTGGAAGTCAACCCATTTTTGGTTAAAAAATCATGCCAAAGATGGCAATCAGGTTACTTTAACAGTATCTTAAAATGAAAATTTCCATTATCTGAGCTTATATGTTGCTCTACTAATTCACTGTGCCCAACTAAATCTAAAATCCAATTGTTGTGCATATCCGGCCGGAGGATTTTGGCATACGTACCTAGAGCATCCTCAGTTCACGGTGAACCCATTTTGGTAAAAAAACAAACATGCCATGAAGACAATCAGATGCATGAAATCAGCTTCATTAACAGTAAAAGAAGATGAAAATTTCCAGTATCTAAGCATATATTTTTCTATTAATTCTTCATCCCAACTAAACCATTCATGTTAAGGAAATCAAGATGAATAATCTGAAAAAAGCTGCTTTTTTTGAAAAATAAGGAAAATCAAGAGATGATACCGAAGAGAGAGAGAAAGAGCGGGGCGACGAGGGCGGGGGCGTAGGAGAGAGAGACCGCGGCTCGATCGCCGATTCACCTCCAAATAGAGAGAGGGAAGAGGGAAATCGAAAACGACGAAGGGAAGAAGGGACGATTTCGAAAGGTCGAAGGCCGTCGAAGAGGACGAAGCGGCGGAGGCAAACGCGCGGGAAGTAGAGCGAGGAAGGTGGGAAACGAAGCGCCCCTTTCTTTTTTTTTGGGGGTTTGGGATAATGGCTAGCGAAAGATTAGGGTTTGCAAGTTTTATCGCAGCTTATTCACCGGCGTTTCAATTAGACACGCCGGTGAATGTGTCCGTATATTCGCCGGCATTTATAATAAAAACGCCGGTGAATAATACACTTCACCGGCATTTTTAAATAAAACGCCGGTGAATACGAAGATTGACCGGCGTTTTAAATCGACTGCCGATGTATAACCATCCCATCTGGCTCCCAATTTCTATTCGCTCCCTACCCCGGCGCTACTAGTAAAATGCCGGGAAATATTCGCTGGTAAAACAAGTATCTTTTGTAGTGCCTCCACTTTCTCCTGTAGGGTGCTCAGTGGAAGGTCCCATGCTGGGAGGATCTACCAGCTGCTCCTGCCTAATCGTAACCACCTTCCTTTTTCTTCTAGCCATCTGTCACCTGTTTACATAACATTATAGTTTTTCTTCTAGTCATCTGCACTTGAGACGGAAACACAAATGGTTCATGGCTAATGTGTGTCCCAGTGTGAATTAGATGTGCAAAATTTACAATTGTAAAACCTAGCTTATCCACTTTCATGTTATTTAACCCAGCCCAATCTCCACGAAATAAGACTACTCGAAAATGCACGTAATAATCCAAATCTATAATATCTGTGAGCACCCCATAATAGTCAACATGTCCGTCTACAAGATTCGTGTCATTTTTAGAGGCATAGCTTATAGTTTTTGAAGTAACTACAATGCCACTATTTTGAGACTTCAAATTTCATTCCCGATCCTAAGTACAAAATCTGAAGTCGTTGAATATGTATCCATTATATCTTTTATCCATTTATGGGGACCTTTGGCAAGAATCTTTATTTCAGGTGTCACCTCATCATCACCCAACGAAGAAACCTAAAATTACAAAGTAAATCATAGTAGTATAAAACTTAAACTTTAAAAAATACAGTCATCCAATCCACGGGACGGTGACTTATATGAGTTTCAAACCACTTGTGGATTTTTTCATTCATTAACTTATGTTGCTCACGTGGCTTCAATGTTTTTGGTCTGTGACTTCTTTTCATTATCTTGATAAATTCGCTGGAACAAAAATAAAACGAATGGATATTAAAAATCTTTTACTACTTCCTAATTGTCAGCAATAAATTGATATTAATGCAAATTCAACTTACACTCGATATGACTTACATGATGCACTATGATCCAACACATATCGATGTGCTTGTTCCCATGTTAAGTCATCCAACACAAATGCTTCAATTTTTTTGAAAGTAGTGCCAGTGGTCTGGAAGAGATATTTAGCCCTTTTGAGGTTTGAAGTGTCTGAGTTTCTCCTTGGTCTATTAAGACATGTCCCCACACCATGGAGATACCTTGAACAGAAATTGGAGCACTCCTCTGAAAGATACCCTTCTGCAATTGAGCCTTCTGGATAAGCTTTATTTTAAACATAACCCTTAAGTCGGTAAAGGTACCTAAACAAGTATATCTGAATTACAAAACGTATGGAGGAATAGCATAAAATAACTAACAAAATTATTGGTTTAATGACGCATGAAGAATTACCTCTCAATGGGATACATCCAACGGTAATGTACTGGTCCACCAAGTCTTGCTTCATCGGCAAGGTGGATTACTAAGTGAACCATTATGGTGAAGAATGATGAGGGAAATATCCTCTCCATTTGACAAAGTGTCAAGGCAGCACGTTGTTCAAATTTGTCAATATCTTCAACATGTAGCACTCTAGAGCAAAGTCCTATATATATGCTACATATATCTTTCAGAACAGAAGTGAGTGGCTCACACATTGAAGATCTCAGAGCCACAGGAAGAATATCTTGCATTAATATATGGTAGTCGTGTGACTTTGGACCTTGTAGCTTCTTCTCCTTATAATTTACACATCTTGCTATATTAGATGAATAGTCATCTGGGACTTTAAGCTGCTGTAAAACTTTGCAAAATATCTCCAACTTCTTTTTTCGACATTGAGTAGATTGCAGGAGGAAGTCGTACTCTGCCATTGGGTAATTCTTCAGGATGCAACTCATGCCTTATGCCCAATTCTACTAAATCAAGGCGAGACTTAAGATTGTCCTTCATCTTCCGATCATCCCCCATAACTGTTTCTATAATATTTTCACCTATGTTTTTACCAGGATGCATCACATCTATGTTATGACGTAGTAAGGTGTACTCCTAATACGGCAACTGGAAAAAAATACTCTTCTTCTTCCATGACCCTGAATCAACATGATTGTCACACTCATCCACATCACATAAATCGGTGTTCTCATGTTGTTCATCTCTAGCCCAGCTTCTTAGATGCTTTAATTACTGCCGGATCCTTTGACAAAGTGAATTGATATCCTTCTAGTCGCCTTAACACATCTGACCCAGACAAAGATCTTGGAGCATGTCTCCACTCATCGGTACCATCAAATGTCGATATTTTGCTCTAAAATTATGTGTGTCAGACAACCATCTCCTATGACCCATGTAAAAAAACTTTTTGCTTTTATACAACCACTTTGAAACTGTTTGCTCAGCACAACATGGACAAGCATAGCATCCTTTCGTGCTATAACCAGATAAGTTTGCTCAGCACAACATGGACAAGCATAGCATCCTTTCGTGCTATAACCAGATAAGCTTGCATATGCAGGAAAATCGTTTATTGTCCAAGTCAACACAACTCGGAGATGGAAACTTTCTTTAGATGTTGCATCATAAGTTGTAACACCCTCCCACAATTGGGATAATTCATCAATCAACGGCTACAGATACACATCTATATCATTTCCTGGGCTTTTTGGTCCAGGAATAATCATGGACAAAATGAATGATGATTGTTTCATGCACAACCAAGGGAGAAGATTATATGGAATTAATGCAACGGGCCATATGCTGTAGGTGCTACTCATTTGCCTAAATGGGTTAAAACCATCACTGGCCAATCATAGTCTCACATTCTGATGATCTTCAGCAAAATTAGGATATCTTTCGTCAAAATTTTTCCAAGATGCAGAATCAGCCGGGTGCCTAAGAATCTTATCCTTCTTGCGACCTTCTGCATGCCATCTCATATCAGAAGACGTTTTAGAGGACATGAACAATCTTTTCAGTCGAGAATCAAAGGAATGTAACGCAGTTTTTTTGCATGCTTCTTTCTCCTAACTGTTGAAACTGCCTCATCTGTTTGCTCATCTTCTCTTAGCGTTTGTACCCATTTTGAATTACCACATACTTCACATTCTTCGAGAGTCTTCTTATCCCCTCTAAATAACTTACAATCATATGGGCATACCAGTATCTTCTCGTACCCTAAATTACAATACTTGAGAATTGTTTTTTGTGGCATGGGATGAATTTGGGATTTGGATTTCAGGAAAAGCTTCATTCAACAATTCAAGAAGCAAGTTGAAGGACTTAGCAGACCATCCATTTAGACATTTAATCTGAAATAGTCTAAAAATAAATGAAAATTTTGAAAACTGAGTGCAATCACGATATAAGGGAGTATTTGCATCTTTCAACAACTTATTAAAGGCTTCAAATTCCTTATTAATTTCTTCACCATGCATTTCTTCTGCCACTCCACCACCAGGAACAAATGTTTCTGCTGACTCATCGCAAACTTGGCTGATTGGATTGTTTGTGTGGATTTGAAAGTTATGAAATCTCATACCATCTCGCACTAAAGAGTGCATCTCATCGACAACACTTGGCTGACTTGTAAATAAAGATGCGTATTTACGTACAACTATACCATTAGAAACTGACTGAACAGACTCTCCAAGACAAAACCAATTTGTATACCCCTGTAAAAGACCATTGCGTCTCAACTACGTCACATGTTCTCAAATCACAATTTGAACACCAAACACATGGACACAAAATTAAGTTCAGGTCAGGAGAATTCCTCTTTGCAAAGTTAATAAAATCTTTCACGCCATCCCGATACTCCTTGGATAATCGTGACTTATTAATCCAACTTTTATCCATTTTTGAAAATATGATTCAATCTGAAAATTAAAATTCATAAATTAAAATGCATATTGCTTTTAGACTCTTTCTTCCAACAAAATATTTATACTACAAATTCATAAATATTTACTCTTCTATATATTTTGATAACCTCTGGTGCCAAGTTAGATTTACTATGTTAAAACATCAATGTAATACTTTAACAGGTTGGAACTGCCAAGAAAGAAAGTGCTAACACATTTTCCTGTGGTTTTTTACAAGTATGCAATCATCTCCTATATCACATAACAAATTTTTCACTTGGACCATTATATATTTATTCATCTGTTAAAGCCATAATCAGAGTAAGAGAAAGAAAGAAATACATAAGCAATTTTAGTGTACTTCAGTTAAGAGCTACGGATAACAAAATCAGCAATTTCTACAAATCATCTGAGAAGCGAGATTATGTATAAAAGAAATGTCCAGCGTGAAGGAAGAGTGACATTAATAAAATCTTTTAGTGTAATATTACAAAGTGACGAATCATTAGTTGATGTTTCATAATCAGAGTAAGAGAACAATGAGCTTGCATCTGCATCCACTGACAGTACATTGCGCTTATGGGATGTCAAGGATAACTGCCAGGTACAATTATGTGTTCCTAGTTAACATAACAAGGCCAACTATTTCTTAATCAATTCAGCAAGAATGTGTTATTTGGTCAAACAGACAGTGCTGGGCATTCACAATTTGTGGTCTGGGGACATGGTCCTTTATATTGCTTAATGGAGAAGTAAAAATTTTAGGTAATGGATGTGTAGTTGTTACAGTTTTAGGTACATTTGATGTTAAATAGCCTATTCGTATCCTATGCATGTTATCTAACTTTTACATTGAGGTCAAAATTCTATTATTTCAATATGAAGATGTGATACCTTTTTATCAAATAAAAGATTCTTGGAAAACATAAGTGTTCATGTGTGTTTAGTTAATGCAACATGTGGAACCATGGTTAGGAGATGAGGGGTGAGATATATAACTAATAAAAGAATATGTACAAGAGATGGAAGTGCATATTTATGTATGCTGAACAATAATATAACACTGAAGAAGTCTAAACAGTGGTAAAACTCTAATTGATGCATGTTTATTCTGATAGCTATAATGTAACAAGTAATTTCTTCATGAGCAAAATTAACATATATATTCTAGAAACTAGTATTATACTGGAGCTATTTACAGTTATTTTGATCTCTTGCTACATTTATTTCTCTTTCTATATTTTGAACCTAAAATTTTAATGTGTGAGAGACTTTGCCTTCTGGTTCTGGTTCCTAAATATTTTCAGCTGTTGTGATGTTAATAGCTGAACATATGCCACATCTGTGCCACACTTTTGGGTTACAATTTTACATAAATTACTCTGATTTCTCGTATTCTTTTTTGACCAAACTGATTTCTCTTATTTATTTTGCTAACTATAAGTATTTTCATCAGGTGAGGACCTTCAAAGGTCACACGAACGAGAACTTTGTCGGTCTTATGGTCAATAACGAGTATATTGCTTCTGGGAGTGAAACAAATGAAGTTTTTGTGTATCACAAGGTAAAAATTTCAACTCTTCAACATCATTTAACCCCTGGCTGATCTGTTTGGATCATTTTTCAACACACACACACACGCACGCACACGCACACGCACACACACAAACAACTGTTTTACCCCATTTGATAAACTCAACGTCGGTGCTGATTGTAGGCTATACTAAACCTGCAGCTTGGCATAGATATGGTTCTTCCTATATGGATGACACTGAAGACGAATCTAGATCGTAAAGGGATTTCTATATGTCTATCATATATATATACATCTATATACTTTGCTAAAAAGGTTTATCTATATCAGATAGATACACATATGGGTATTTCATATCAGATAGATACACATATGTGTATCAGATAGATACACATATGGATACTTCACTAAAAAAATTTTGCTATTTCAAGCCTCGACCATAAAATCAATCTTATAAGAATTTTTACTGAAGTATAAATTTTGAAAAGCTCAACCTGCACATGAAAATAAGGAAGAATTCTTCTTCGAACCTGATTTTCCTCTCAAGTTTCATTATGTGTGATTGTTAAATTCAAACACAAGTTATTTTATCATCTTAGTTTATGTATACAACAAACCCAATTGAAAATAATCACGAAATTCACAAAACTTCATTTGGCCGTGAGGAGGAAAAACATGTATAGTGCAATCTATGTTCAAATCATGAACAATAATGAAACTGAGGACATCTAGAAGAATTCATACCACAAACCACTCAACAATAGTTGAAGTGCACTAGCAATGGCAAGGGTGGCAGCGATGGATAAGGGCAGTTGAAGGAGGTGTGGCGAGGAGCAGTGAAGGAGGAGCGGCGAGGGTGGTGCGGCACGAGGGTGGTGAGGCGGTGCATGGTGAGGGGAGAGACAGTCATGGTTGGGTCATCAGTGGTTAGGGGAGAGAGCGGTGAGGGAAGAGAGAGGATTTAGGAAGTAGAGCGGCAATTATTTGGGAAGTAGGGCGGCGACCGAGCGAGATTATTGGGAATTAGAGCAGCGAACGAGGGTTTAGGTTAAAAAAATTGGGGGAAATAAAAAAGGGGGGAGGGGGTTTAGAGCGGGGTAAATTCCAGAACATTATTTACCCTACCCTACAACGGTGTGTTTACATAACCGCCGCGATAAGTGTTAAAAAAATAGCGACTGTGCGAAGTAGAGGTCTGTCCCGGCGTTTATATTAAAAATGCTGCTACTGCTTGAGCCTATAGCGGCGTTGTTGTCCATTGCCATTAAATAAAGTGTGTTTTTTATAAAATAAAATTATTCTATACCTATAGCGGCATGTTGTTGAAATGCCAGGAAAGATATGCATGTTTGTAGTGTTAGAGTTATCTCTAGCCTCATGTTTTACAGGTAGGTACCTATAGCTTGGGATTTGGATGCATGTGGCAGAATGATAATGTGGCTTATGTAATTTATGAAAGAATGTGTTGTAAAATAAAGAATTGTAATTCAAGGTGTTTAATTTTCTGCTGTGCTTTGTAAAGAATTGGTGTAATGCAGGTTGAAAAATTTATCTGTGTTTGGCTATGTTTACTATTACTACTGTTGGTATGTGTTGATTATGACTTTATTCTTTTTATTTTATTTATGTTGCATTTCTTTTGATGTCACTCATATCGTTATGGCTGACCCCTGTAGTTTTGGGGGTTAGGATTATCTCTAGCCTCATGTTTTACAGGTAGGTACCAATAACTAGGAAGAATGTGGCATTCACTTGGACTGATAAGTGTGAGGCGAGTTTCCTTGAGCTAAAGGAGAGGTTGACGACTACACCTATCTTAGCTTTGCCACAAGCTGAGAAGGATTATGATATCTTCAGTGATGCGTCTCTCAGAGGTTTGGGGTGCGTCTTGATGCAAGAAGGGAAGGTTATTGCATATGGTTCGAGGCAGTTGCGTCCGCATGAGAAAAGTTATCTGACGCATGATCTGGAATTGGAAGCTATTATCTTTGCCTTGAAGCAGTGGAGGCATTATGTATATGAAGAGAAGGTCAACATGTACACCGACCACAAGAGCCTGAAGTATATTTATCAGCAGAAAGATCTGAATCTTTGACAGAGAAGGTGGTTGGAAGTGTTGAAAGACATTCATCCTGAGATCAAGTATCATCCAAGTAAGGCAAATGTGGTGGCCGATGGGCTTAGTCAAAAGAGTAGTTTGTCGAGTTTGATCACTACTTAGAGAGAGTTGGCAGCAGAGTTTGATCAGGCAGGTATCGAGGTGGTATTGCAGGGGTTGGGAGCATCTTTGGCTCAGTTGAGGCTGTAACCTTCTTTAAGGGAGCAGATTATGGAGGGTCAAAAATTAGATGTATAGATTCAGAGGATGTTGCAGCAGGTTTCTAAAGGCAAGTTATCAGAGTTCCGTGTCCATGATGGAATTCTATGGATGAGTGAGAGGTTGTGTGTTCCGGAGAATGCAGATTCGAGAGAGAGTATCTTGCAGGAGGCACACAGTACTTTGTTGTCAGTACATCCTGGAGGCACAAAGTTGTACACGGACATCAAACTGCACTTTTGGTGGTCCGGTATGAAGAGGGAAGTGGCAGACTTTGTGGCAAGGTGTCTGACTTGCCAGCAGATCAAAGCAGAGAATCAGAGGCCTAGAGGATCGTTACACCCTTTGCCTATTCCGGAATGGAAGTGGGAAAATATCCGCATGTATTTCATCACAGGGTTGCTGAGGAGTCCGAAAGGCAATGACTCAATTTTGGTTATTGTGGACCGTTTGACTAAGTCAGCTCACTTTCTGTCCATGAAGATTACTTGGTCGTTGGAGAAATTGGCAGAGCTGTATATTGATGAGATTGTGAGACTTCATGGAGTTCCTGTGTCATTGTTTCCGACAGGGATGCAATGTTCACATCGAGGTTTTGGAAGGGTTTGCAAGCAGCTTTGGGTACCAGAACCGATTTCAGTACTACCTTCTGTCAGCAGACCGATGGTCAGACTGAAAGGGTGAATCGGGTATTGAAGGATGTGCCGAGGGCGTGTGTTATGAATTTTGGGGGTAGTTGGGAGAGGTACTTGGCATTGGTTTAGTTTGCTTATAACAAAAATTACCATACGAGTATTGGGATGACACCATATAAAGCTCTGTACGGGAGGAAATGCAGAACACCTGTTTGTTGGTATGAAGTTGGTGAGAGGCAAATGTTTAGGCCCAAGATTGTGCAGCAGACATCGGAGAAGATCGAGCTGATTCGTAAGAGGTTGGTCGAGGCTCAAAGTTGGCTGAAGAGTTACGCAGACACTCGACGAAGGGACTTGGAGTTTGAGGTTAGAGATATAGTTTTCTCAAGGGGTCCCGACTAAAGGAGTGATCAGGTTTGAAAAGGGAGGCAAGTTGGCGCCAAAGTATATTGGGCCATATAGGTTTTTGAGGTGGATTGGTAAAATAGCATATATGTTGGAACTACCGGAGGAATTGGCACAGGTGCGTGATGTGTTCCATGCGTCGATGTTGAGGAAATATGTGCTGGATCAGAGTCATCAGTTGGCGGAAGTGTCTGAAGGTCTACAGTTAAACTTGAGTTACAACGAGCAGCCTATAGAGATTGTTGATCGTAGGGAGAAGGTGTTGAGGAATAAGGTGATACCTATAGTCAAGGTATTGTGAAGGAACCAGCAGTTTGAGGAAGCTACTTGGCAGCCGGAGAATCGCATGTGGAAGGATTTTACTGAGCTCTTTGTATGATTGTATTCTTTTGGTTAAATTGTATTCTTTAGTATGACTGTATTCTTTAAGCGATATTTTCATTTATGTGATTGCATTTTCTTTTTGCTTATATCGTTTGGTCCATATTAGTAGTAGTTCTGAGGACAGAACTATTCTAAAGAGGGGGTGATGTAACACCGTAGATTTTTAAATAATGTTTTTGAGATTAATAAATGAATTTAAATGATTTTTGGTGATTTAATAATTTTTTTTAAAATTGTCTTTTTACACGTGCAAAACACGTGCAAATATTTTCTTGGGAAGTTCAAAGTTAGAAATTATTTTTGGGAACCAAATATTTATTAGTAGGTATTATTTATGAATTTTCTGGATTTTTCTGAAATTTATTTGGCATATTTGCAAAATTACAAAAAGAGGTGCTATTGTGCAAAATTACCACTTAGAGTAAAAACTCTAGAATTTTGTTTTTCTGGGATGAGCGTGATGGCTAGCCAATTCAGAGTTAAAGAGTTTACTTTTTATTCTAGTAGATTTGGTTTATTTCGCAAATTTGTTAAAGAGTAGTCTTTTTGCAAAATTGCTACTTAGAGGCCAAAATCACAAAACTTATTTTCTGGGTGTGAAAACAATGCCGGCCAGATCGTGGTAATTATTTATTATTTTAAATCTAAATTGAATTGGTTAATGTAATTTCCTAGTATAAGGATTTATATATGTAAAGATATATTCTAAAGGAATATTTTACAAAATCTTCTCAAAACCCTAATACCCTTAATTTCAGCCTATTGAAAAAGAGATAGCAGTCGTCTCTTTGCAACACAAAACAAAAGGGTTTTTTTTATTATTAATTTCTTGGAGTTTCGAAGCGAGGATCTTGGATTTCTTGCGAAAGGAATGATTTTTCTTATTCTCTTTCTTATTTCGGTTGATTCTTCAATAAGGTGAGTGACATAAGCTTGCTTTCTTACTGTTCTATGCATATTGTATGTGATGATTTGTATATTAGAATGCATGAGAGATGATGGTATGATGATATAATGAATTAGTGATAGATGGATGAATCAAGATTGAACTTTTCATGAAAACTATGCTATTCATAATTTAAAATTCTATATAGATGACTTGAGAATGTTAAGAACTTAGTAGGAAACATGGGTATGTTATTTTCTTTCATATTCTTATGATGTATATTCTATATAGATGATTTGATTGAGTACAATGAGTTGTATGTTGTATATTGCATAAAACAAATAAAAGTTTAGTCTTTACTGTATATGCATTTGGGCATGATCTGTTTTGGTATTTTGATGAAAAGAACTTGACTACTACATGTTGTAATTGCATATAATCATGGGCAAACTAATGTAACTAATTGTAGATGTGTATAACACTGTTGCAAAGGGGTTCTTGGATCGAAAAGAGAAAGTTTTGAGGGTTCAAGTTGTTTCTTTTATTTCGGGTCTGATGCTTGTAGGCCAAAATCGATTTTTCTGTTTTTATGCAGTTTTCGATTAGGATCTTGGTTTGTTTTGATACTGAGATAGAATTGAAATATTATACTACTCATATTTGATGGATTCGATGAAGCTACCGATACTTGAACACATATATAGACATATATATTCATTTTATCTGTTTTTAAGAAGTTTCGTCAAAAAATTGATCTTTATGAACTTGATGGGATTTTGATTTGTTTTGTAAACTCCAGTATGTTAGGAAAGTTGTATTTGATCATCTCAGGGTTTTAAAATTTACAATTCATGTTTTAAAAGAGTATAATCATGTATCAGTCGGAAAAGTGCACAATTTTGAAACTAGTCGAGTAGCAGCTAACGGTCGACCGGCCCCATTTTGAACTAAGATGTGCGGTAAGCCGTCATTTGAAAAAATGGATTTTCTGGGCTTGTGCAGTCGATCGTCGTTCTATTGAACTGTTTTCGACAGTCGATTGTCACCTGTTGTTTTTGATGATTTGTTGAGTTTTCTTGCTGATTTCTTGAATGATTATTTCTTTACAGTTATGGATTATTGATCTACTGTTTTAGATGAAATTTTTGATGCAAATTACTATCAATTACAGAGAGTTATATCTCTATTATAATGGAGTTTAACTTGCATTTCTATGACTTTATAAAGTGAAATATATACAGTTTTTGAAGGAATTGATGTTTCATGATATTCAATCACTTCAAAATACGAAACTCAGTTATTTTGTGGATCTGATACTTTATTTCAGTTCTAGAAATTTGTGAAGTATCTGGATAAATAGGGATTTGTTTGATTAAAGAAGTTTTCTTAACAAAAACGTTTTGATGATGGAATTAAGAGTTTATTGAAAGATTTTGTGTTGATATTTGAATTGTGAGTCTCTAAGGGTTGAGTGGGATTCCTGTAAACCGGCAAATGAGATTTTGTGAATTTTTGACCAGTTGGGTCTTGGGATTGTTTTGGATGGAATTAAGTCCAGCTGGATACACTAACTCTATAGAGGGGGAGGTTTGTGTTTTAATAATAATCAACCTAAGGACTGACACTAGTGGAGATGTGATGGAATTTGGGAAACGTAAGTATATGCTCTAGGGGTCTAGTCTAACGGATGCATTTCAGGACTGTGTGTTATTTGTCCCGAGAGGACAGTTGGTATGTTCGCGTATCGAGGGTCGGCAAGCCTATTCACGGAACATACGCTGCATTCGCGTGTCGAGGGTCAGCGGGCCTATTCACGAGATGTACTGTGTATCTGCACTTCGAGGGTCAGCAGGCCTATTCGTGGGGTACACGGTACGGAGGTGATTCTTCGGTTTTTGAGCTATGCTTACATTATGCTTGCGCTTCGAGGGTTGTCAGGCCCATTCGCAGAGTATTCTGGATCTTGTTTCAATCACCCTAGTAGGATTAGTTGCATAACGAGGGATTCAACACTATAAAGTGGAGAACGATAAGGACTTGCACCGGACCTATGTAGTATGGAATGCATAGAATCCGACAAGTATGCATTAGAGAGTCATCATATTGCATTTGTATTTTCTTGACTTGGTTTTATGAATATTTTTTTTCTGTTTCCTACACTTGACACTTAGTCTAGTTTCACTAAATGTCTTCATGATTTATTTGTTGTTATTTCATATTCCATTCGTTACTACTGTTGGTATATGTTGATTATGACTTTATTCTTTATGTTTTATTTATGTTGCATTTCTTTTGATGTCACTCACACCGTTATGGCTGACCACTATAGTTTTGGGGGTTAAGGTTAACTCTAGCCTCATGTTTTACATGTAGGTACCTATAGCTTGGGATTTGGATGCATGTGGCAGAATGATAATGTGGCTTATGCAATTTGTAAAAGAATGTGTTGTAAAAGAAATAATTGTAATTCAAGGTATTTAATTTTTCGTTATGCTTCTAAAGAATTGGTGTAAGGAAGGTCGAAAAATTTATCTGTGTTTGGCTATGTTTACTATTACATTGAGGTAGATGCTGAGAATTATGCCACGTATTTTTGAGATATTTTATTGGAAATTCAGGGCGCTATAGAGACAGAGGTTTTCAATAATAATGATAAACATGATATAAGAATAAACCTAGGTGGATATTAGAGTGTGAGTACCTAGGTGTGGACATTAGAGTGTGAGTATCATATAGAATTGAAACAAGATGTTATGGTTTGGGGTATGAATTAGGTTTTGCCATGGGGTATTGATGTGAATATGAATTGTGTTGTGATGCACTAACTTTTCCCTCATTTGGCAGTATTTAGTATAATGGCAGGACCCAGGACCAGAAATGGTGGAAACTGTGATGGGGCTGAGGGTTCCCATGGGACTGGACATAATCTTGAGACTGAAATTGTAAGGTGTATCTGACCTTGAACACATTCATGGCAGCCAACATGGCATAGAATCAGAATCAGAATCAAGGGGCTAGACCAGTGCTTGTTAATGCTGATCCAATTAAGCAGGTCGAGTCCTTCAAGTGGATGAAGTTGCCTATTTTTTAGGGGCACTCCGATCCAAATGAGGCTGATGATTGGGTTAGATAGGTGGAGATGGTCTTCGAAGTTTTGGAAACCCCAGCAGCCAATAAGGTGAAATTGCCAACAATGCAGTTAGAGAAGGATGTTGGCATCTGGTGGCAGTCAGTGAAGAAGACTTTTGGGGATCAACAGGTGACTTAGGAGGCTTTTCTAGAGGAGTTCAGGGATCATTTCTTTCCACTGGATATTTAGGAGAAGAAGGCAACGAAATTCTAGAATCTGCAACAAGGCAGCATGTCAGTGCACGAATATGAGACTAAATTTGCCCAGCTATCAAGGTATACACCGGAGCTGATTGTTGATGAAGTGAAGAAGGCCAAGAAATTCGAGCAGGGCTTGAGGCCGAATTTGAGGTCGCGGATGATACTGTTGAGCATCAGAAGGTTTGATAAGCTGGTCTGGAGAGTAGCAATGAAAGAAAAAGATATGGAGCAGTTCCAGAAGAGGCAGGAGACCTAGAACAAGAATAAGAGGCCAGCAGCAAGTCAGAGCGGGAAGAAGTTCCCAGTGAAGCGGAGTAGGTTCAGTAGGCCAGACCAAAAGGCACCCGCAATTCAAGGCGTGACTTGTTTCAACTGTGGAGAAGCACATTATCAGTCAGCATGCACCAAGCCACTTAAGGCGCGGGCTTGTTATCAGTGTGGTCATGAAAGGCATATCAGACCGAACTGAAGAGGGAAGGTGCAGGCGGAGGCAAATTTCAGAGGCAGGGGCGAGTGTTCGCATTAACTGAGGAGGATGCAGGTAACTTAGAGGATGTGATCTAAGGATTTGTCTTGATTAATGGAATAAAAGCAAAAGTTTTATTTGATACTGGTTCTTCGCATACATTTGTGTCGCCCAATTTTGCAAAAGTTTTAGGTGTTGAACCTAAGGTATTTCCAGGCAGTCTTATCGGTGGCAACATCATCAGGGAAAGAATTGATTGCTGATCGATATTACGAGGGCTATGATATCAAGATTGGTAGGAGATTATTTGGGTGCGGATGTGAGCGTGGGCATTGATTGGATGGAAATATATGATGCCCAATTGGGTGCAAGAAGAAAGAGGTGTTAGCGAAAGCACCAAGAGGTCCCGTAGTGACTTTTCAAGGGAAGAAGAAGGACCCGGAAGTGACTGCAATGGTATCTAAGTTGATGATTCCAGATAAAGTCAGAAGCCTTCCAGTGGTCAGGGACTTTCCTATGGTATTCTGGGAAGATTTACCGGGATTACTGCCACAGCGAGATGTTGAGTTCTATATTAATGTTTAGCCGGGAAGTGCTCCGATTTTTAAGGCTCCGTACAGGATGACACCTGTAGAGTAGGACGAAGTTAAGAAGTAGATTGAAGAATTGCTGAGTAAGGGATTCATCAGACCAAGTACTTCGCAGTGGGGAGCACCAGTGTTGCTAGTGAAGAAGAAGAATGGATCAATTAGGATGTGCATTGACTACTGGGAGTTGAACAGGGTGACTATTCAAAACAAGTATCCGCTTTCATGGACTGATGATATGTTGATAGGCTTCAGGGAGCAGAGTATTTTCAAAGATTGATCTGTAGTCAGGGTATCATCAGGTTCGAGTTAAGGAGGAAGATGTGAGTAAAATAGCTTTCAGAACACATCATGGAATCTACAAGTTTTTGGTAATGCCATTCAGAGTGACGAATGTGCCGGCAGTATTTATGGATATGATGAATCGGATTTTGCGGCTATTTATTGATTTCTTCGTGGTGGTTTTCATTGATGATATTCTGGTATATTCAAAGTCGGAGAAAGAGCACTATAAGCACTTGGCAGAGGTATTGAAGAAGTTGCAGGAGCATAACTTGTATGCCAAGCTGTCGAAGTGTGAGTTTTGGAAGTTCGAGGTAGATTTCCTTGGTCATATCCTTTCTAAGGAGGCAGTGACCACCGATCCTCAGAAGGTTGAAGCAGTGAAGAATTGGCCCAGGCCAATGAAAGTGAAGGAAGTCAGGAGTTTCTTGGGTTCGGCTGGGTACTATAGGAGATTCATTTAGGGCTATGCACAAATCGCAGTTCCTTTGACAGGGTTAACTCGGAAGAATGTGGCATTCACTTGGACAGATAAGTGTGAGGCGAGTTTCCTTGAGCTAAAGGAGCGGTTGACGACTGCACCTGTCTTAGCTTTGCCACAAGCTGGGAAGGACTATGATATCTTCAGCGATGCATCACTCAGAGGTCTGGGGTGCGTCTTGATGCAGTAAGGGAAGGTTATTGCATATGGTTCGAGGCAGTTGCGTCCGCATGAGAAGAACTATCTGACGCATGATCTGGAATTGGCAGCTATTATCTTTGTCTTGAAGCAGTGGAGGCATTATGTATATGGAGAGAAGGTCAACATGTACACCGACCACGAGAGCCTGAAGTATATTTATCAGTAGAAGGATCTGAATCTTCGGCAGAGAAGGTGGTTGGAAGTGTTGGAAGACATTCGTCCTAAGATCAAGTATCATCCAGGCAAGGCGAATGTGGTGGCCAATGGGCTTAGTCGGAAGAGCAGTTTGTCGAGTTTGATCACTACTTAGAGAGAGTTGGTAGTAGAATTTGATCAGGCAGGTATCGAGGTGGTACTGCAGGGTTTGGGAGCATCTTTGGCTCAGTTGAGGCTGCAACCTTCTTTAAAGGAGTAGATTATGGAGGGTCATTAGATGTAGAGATTCAGAGGATGTTGCAGCAGGTTTCCGAAGGCAAATTATCAGAGTTTCGTGTCCAAGATAGAATTCTATAGATGGGTGAGAGGTTGTGTATTTCGGAGAATGCAGATTTGAGAGAGAGTATCTTGCAGGAGGTACACAGTACTTTGTTGTCAGTACATCCTGAAGGCACAAAGATGTACAAGTACATCAAACAATAGTTTTGGTGGTTCGGTATGAAGAGGGATGTGGCAGACCTTATGGCAAGGTGTCTGACTTCCCAGCAGATCAAAGTAGAGAATCAAATGCCTGGAGGTTTGTTACAGACATTGCCCATTCGAATGGAAGTGGGAGAACATCAGCATGGATTTCATCACAAGGTTGCCAAGGAGTTCGAAGGGCAATCACTCAATTTGGGTTATTATGGATCGTTTGACCAAGTCAGCTCATTTTTTGTCTATGAAGATTACTTGGTCGTTGGAGAAATTGGCAGAGCTGTACATTGATGAGATTGTGAGACTTCATGGAGTTCCTGTGTCGATTATTTCCGATAGGGATGCGAGGTTCACATCGAGGTTTTGGAATGGTTTGCAAGCAGCTTTGGGTACCTGAACTGATTTCTGTACCGCTTTTCATCAGCAGATCGATGGTCATACTGAAAGGGTGAATCAGGTATTGGAGGATATGTTGTGGGCTTGTGTTATGGATTTTGGGGGAAGTTAAAGAGGTACCTTGAATTGGTTGAGTTTGCCTATAACAACAGTTACCATGCGAGTATCGGGATGGCATCATATGAAGATCTGTACGGAAGGAAGTGCAGGACACCTGTTTGTTGGTATAAAGTTGGTGAGTGGCAAATGTTTGGGCCTCAGATTGTGCAGCAGACATCGGAGAAGATCGAGCTGGTTTGTAAGAGGTTGGGCGAGGCTCAGAGTCGGCAGAAGAGTTATGCAGACACTCGACGAAGGGACTTGGAGTTTGAGGTTGGGGATGCAGTCTTTCTGAAGGTGTATCCGAATAAAGGAGTGATCAGGTTTGGAAAGGGAGGCAAGTTGGCACCAAGGTACATTGGGCCATATAGGATTCAGAGGCGGATTGGTGAAACAACATATAAATTGGAGCTACCAGAGGAATTGGCACAGGTGCATGATGTGTTCCATGTGTCGATGTTGAGGAAGTATGTGCCGGATCAAAGTCATCAGTTGGCGGAAGTGCCCGAGGGACTACAGCTGAACTTGAGTTACATGGAGTGGCCTGTAGAGATTGTTGATCATATAGAGAAGGTGTTGAGGAATAAGGTGATACCTATGGTCAAGGTATTGTGGAGGAACCAGCAGTTTGAGGAAGCTACTTGAGAGCCGGAGGATCGCATGCAGGAGAATTTTCCTGAGCTTTTGTATGATTGTATTCTTTTGGTTAAATTATATTCTCTTGTATGATTGTATTCTTTCAACTATAATTCCATTTATGTGATTGCACTTTCTTTTGCTTAAATTGTTTGGTCCCTATTAGTATTAGTTCCGAGGACAGAACAATTCTAAGGAGGGAGTGATGTAACAGCCTGCATATTTAAATAATGTTTTTTAGATAAATAAATGAATTAAAATGATTTTTGGTGATTTAATAAATTTTTTCTGAAATTTATCTTCTTACACGTTGAAAACACGAGCAAATATTTTCTTGGGAAGTTCCAAGTCAGAAATTATTTTGGGAAAACCTAATATTTATTAGTAGGTATTATTTATGAATTTTATGGATTTTTCTTAAATTTATTTGGCATATTTGCAAATCTTAAAAAAAGAGGGGCTTTTGTGCAAAATTACCACTTTGAGTAAACACTCTAGAATTTCATTTTTCTGGGAAGAGTATGATGGCTAACCAACTCAGAGGTAAAGAGTTACTTTTTATTCTAATAGATTTGGTTTATTTTGCAAATTTGTTAAAGAAGTGTCTTGTTGCAAAATTGCCACTTAGAGGCCAAAATTGCAAACCTTATTTTCTGGGTTTGAAAACTGTGCCGGCCAGTTCAGGGTAATTATTTTTTATTTTAAATCTAAATTGAATTGGTTAATCTAATTTCCTAGTATAAGGATTTATATCTGTAAAGATATATTCTAGAGGAATATTGTGCAAAATCTTCTCAAAAACCCTAATACCCTCAATTTCGACCTATTAAAAGAGAGGTAGCAGCCGTCTCTTTGCTGTACAAAACAAAGGGTTTTCTTTATTATTAATTTCTTGGATTTTCGAAGCGAGGATCTTTGATTTCTTGCAAAAGGAAGGACTTTTCTTATTCTCTTTATTATTTCGGTTGATTCTTCAATAAGGTGAGTGACATATGTTTACTTTCTTACTGTTCTATGCATGTTGTATGTGACGATTTTTCTATTAGAATGTATGATAGATGAGGGTATGATGATATAATGAATTATTGATAGATTGATGAATCAAGATTGAACTTTTCAAGAAAACTATGCTATTGGTGATTTAAATTCTATATACATGACTTGCGAATGTTAAGAACTTGGTAGGAATCATGGGTATGTTGTTTTCTTTCATATTCTTACTAATTTGATTGATTACAATGATTTGTATGATGTATATTGCATAAAACGAATAAATGACTAGTCTTTACTGTGTATGCATAGGGGCATGATCTATTTTGGTATTTTGATGAAAAGAACTTGACTAATACATGTTGTAATTGCATATAATCATGGTCAAACTAATGTAACTAATTGTAGATGTGTATAACACTGTTAAAAAGGGATTCTTGGATCGAAAAGATCAAGTTTTGAGGGTTGGAGTTGTTTCTTTTATTTCCGGTCTGATGCTTGTAGGCCGAAATCGATTTTTGTGTTTTTATGAAGTTTTCGATTGGGATCTTGATTTGTTTTGATAATGAGATTGAATTGAAATATTATACTACTCATATTTGATGGATTCAATGAAGAGACTAATACTTGAACACATATATATACATATATATTCATATTATATGTTTTGAAGAAGTTTTGTAGAAAATTTGATCTTTTATGAACTTGATGAGATTTTGGTTTGTTTTATAAACTCCAGTATGTTAGGCAAGTTGTATTTGATCATCTCATGATATTTAAATTTACAATTTATGTTTTAAAAGAGTATAATCATGTACAAGTCGGAAAAGTGCACAAATTTGAAACAAGTTGAGTAGCAGCTAACGGTCGACCGGTCCTGTTTAGAACTAAGATGTGCGATCGACCGTCATTTGAAAGAATGGATTTTCTGGGCTTGTGCAGTCGACCGTCGTTCATTTGAACTGTTTTCAACAGTCGACTGTCTCTTGCTGTTTTTGATGATTTGTTGAGTTTTCTTGCTGATTTCAAGAATGATTATTTCTTTACACTTAGGGATTATTGATCAACTGTCTTTAATGAAATTTTTGCTACAGATTACTATAAATTACAGAGAGTTATATTTTGATTATAATAGAGTTAAATTTGCATTTCTATGACCTTATAAAGTGAAATATATACGGTTTTCGAAGGAATTGATGTTTTGTGATTTTCTACGACTTCAAAATACGAAACTTTGTTTTTGTGGATTTAATATTTTATTTCAGTTATGGAAGTTTATGAGTTTATTGGATGCTCTGAATGCGAAGTGCCCGATGACCCTCGATACGCGAATGCACTGTAAGTTCCGAGAATAGGCCTGCCAACCATCGACACGCGAATATACCAACTGTCCTCTCAGGACAAATAACACACTGTCCTGGAACGCATCCGTTGGACTAGATCCCTAGAGCATATACTTACGTTTTCCAAGTTCCATCACATCTACACTAGTGCCTGTCCTTAGGTTGATTATTATTAAAATACAAATTTCCCCCTCTCCAGAGTTAGTGTATCCTGCCAGACATAATTCGAACTGAAACAACCCCAAGACCCAACTGGTAAAAGTCCACGAAATCTCATTTGCCGGTTTAAAGTAATCCCACTCAACCCCTAGATACTCACAATTCGAATATCAACACAAAATCTTTCAATAAAACTTTTAATTCCACCATCAAACTATTTATGTTATGAAAACCCCTTTAACCAAACAAATCCAAATTTATCCAAATACTTCACAAATTTCCAGAACTGAAATAAAGTATCAAATCCACAAAATAACTGAGTTTCGTATTATGAAGTCATAGAATATCACGAAACATCAATTCCTCCGAAAATCGTATATATTTCACTTTATAAAGTCATAGAAATGCAAGTTAAACTCTATTATAATCAAGATATAACTCTCTGTAATTTATAGTAATCTATATAAAAAACTTCATCTAAAACAGTAGATCAATAATCCATATGTGTAAAGAAATAATCATTCAAGAAATCAGTAAGAAAACTCAACAAATCATCAAAAACAGCAGGTGACAGTCGACTGTCGAAAATAGTTCAAAAGAACAAAGGTCGACTGCACAAGCACAGAAAATCCAATTTTTCAAATGACGGTCGACTGCACATCTTAGTTCAAAATGGGGTCGGTCAACCTTTAGCTGCTACTCGACTAGTTTCAATATTGTGCACTTTTCCGACTGATACATGATTATACACTTTTAAAGCAAGAATTGTAAATTTAAAACCCTGAGATGATCAAATATAACTTGCCTAACATACTAGAGTTTATAAAACAAATCAAAATCTGATCAAGTTCATAAAAGATCAATTTTTCGACTAAACTTCTTCAAAACAGATAATATGAATATATATGTATATATATGTGTTCAAGTATCAGTAGCTTCATCGAATCCATCAAACATGAGTAGTATAATATTTCAATTCAATCTCAGTATCAAAACAAATCAAGATCCCAATCGAAAACTTCATAAAAACACAAAAATCGATTTCGGCCTACAAGCATCAGATCCGAAATAAAAGAAACAACTCCAACCCTCAAAACTTGATGTTTTCGATCCAAGAACCCCTTTGCAACAGTGTTATACACATCTACAATTAGTTACATTAGTTTTCCCATGATTATATGTAATTACAACATGTATTAGTCAAGTTCTTTTCATCAAAATACCAAAACAGATCATTCCCATATGCATATATAGTAAAGACTAAACTTTTATTCGTTTTATGTAATATACATCATACAACTCATTGTACTCAATCAAACCGGTAAGAACATGAAAGAAAACAACATACCCATGATTCCTACTAAGTTCTTAACATTCTCAAGTCATCTATATAGAATTTTAAATCATTAATAGCATAGTTTTCATGAAAAGTTCAATCTTGATTCTTCCATCCATCAATAATTCATTATATCATCATACCATCATCTATCATGCATTCTAATAGACAAATCATCACATACAACATGCATACAACAACAAGAAATCAAACATATGCCACTCACTTTATTAAAGAATCAACAGAAAATAGTAAAGAATAAGAAAAGTCCTTTCTTTCACAATAAGTCCAAGATCCTCGCTTCGAAACTCCAATAAATTAATAATAAAGAAAACTCTTTATTTTTTGTAGCAAATAGATGGCTGCTACCCCTCTTTTAATAGGTCGAAATTCAGGGTCTTAGGGTTTTGAGAAGATTTTGCTAAATATTTCTTTAGAATATATCTTTATATATATAAATCTTTATACTTGAAAATTAGATTAACCAATTAAATTTAGATTTAAAATCAAAAATAATTACCCTCATCTGGCCGGTACTGTTTTCAAACCCAGCAAATAAGTTTTGTAATTTTGGTCTCTAAGTGGAAATTTTGCAAAGACCCTTCATTAACAAATTTGCAAAATAAACCAAATATATTAGAATAAAAAGTAAAATCTTTAACTCTAAGTTTGCTAGCCATCATGCTCAGCCTAGAAAAATGAAATTCTGGAATTTTTACTCCAAGTGGTAATTTTGCAGAAAAGCCCATCTTTTTGTAATATTTGCAAATATACCAAATAAATTTCAGAAAAATTCAGAAAATTCATAAATAATACCAACTAACGAATATTGGGTTTCCCCAAAATAATTTCCGACTTTGAACTTGCCAAGAAAATATTTTCACGTGTATTGCACGTGTAAAAAGACAATTTTCAGACAAATATTTATTAAATCTCCGAAAAATCTTTTTAATTCATTTATTAATCTCAAAAATATTATTTAAAAATTAAGGGTGTTAAAATTTCAACCAACTTACTATACATATCATTTTACACTTATCCAATTACTACATTATTATATATATTTTTATATATAATTATTTATGTTTATTATCCTAATTTACTAAACTACATAATTATTTTCCTCATTTACATTTGTATTTAAGCTCATGTATATATTCGTTTCCCATTTTTGTCGTAATGTTATAAGTCCATTTCATTACTACTAATTTTATATATTCGATATTTAAAATCTATACTTCTTTTTTAATATTTTATCGTTGTAACTTCCTACTTTATTCCCAACTTTTACTCCTATCTTTATATCACAAATTTCAAAAACATAACATCATACTTAAAATTAAATATCTAATATCCTAGTACATATGGAACATTACATCATTCCATTCTCCTTTTTGGTACAACCTGATGTCGAGAGGGTAAATCTGCAACTAGACGTCAATGGAGGCAAATTGCAACTGGATGTCGGGAGGCAAAATCTGCAACAGAATGTCCAGAAGGAAAACTGTAACTGAATGTTGTGGAAGCAAAATCGCAACTTGATTTCAAGGAGGTAGGCGTGCATTTGGACACCAACGAGGCGAACCCACAACAAAAGAGATTTTTCTACTTTAATAACTCCAATTCTATTTTTATAAATTTCTTACCACTATTCCATTTTTTACAACTTAACCCGTACTACTTCAACTTTATTATTTATAATATGGTTATACTTATATACACATTTAATTAATTACCGTATTATTTATATTTGCTTCCACATCCATCATATATGTGTTATTATTATTTTATTTATTTTCCACTCTATATTACTGGTTACTATTAACTGTTTTGCTATCCTAATATTATTATTTTAAACTTTCTCTTTACATATGTTAATACTTTTGCATTTTTATACCAATCCATTTTTATTTGATATTTTATTGCTAACTTATCTTCTACTACATGCCCGTGGGCACGTGCCTATGGCGCGTATTCGGAACGATACAACATATGAAAAATCATGTAAACTATAAGGGTTGATTTATATAGATGTTTATTTGCTAGTAGACGTTGATGTATTGATGTACTTTGAAGTAGGATTTTGAAGTGACCTAGATGTTTATTGGTTTGTATATTGCAGGTTTATTTGTCAGCAGTTCAAGATTGAGAAATAGTATTGTGAATCTACAACAGTAGTGAATCGGAAATTCCTTGCTATGTGTGACTTGAGCATAAGAGATTTCTTTTTTTATTTGGAGTCTAACATAAGTAGAAATTAATTTTCTAACTGCATGAGTTATGGTTAACGCCTCAAACAGCATGAGTTAGTTCCCCCCACTTTTTTATGTAGTTGACAATGTATGAATTTAAAAGAGAAAATTTATTGTGATGTATACCTGAAGTGATATTGCAGCAAAGCAGATCAAGATACAATTTTGTAGCAACAAAAACTGGAAATACAGGGATTAAGCACAGATTTGTCCATAAAAGCACGATCAAGCTAGTCAATTAAAGAATCTGCAACGATCTTTCAAAGCAGCAAATGTCCAAATATTCAAAAAAAGCATAATCTGAAATTGCATAATAAGAAAAAAGCATTCTAATCAAAATTAACTCAGTGAAGCATTCTAATCTAAAACAATTACATAGTGAAATATAATACAACCAGATCAAATATGGTAATTCAAAAGCAATTAAATGGAAGTTAATGTTAGAGTTATGAAAACATAATCTGAAAAAAAAACATACTTAAATATTTGAAATAATAATAAAAAAAAGCAGAATCCGAATTTGCATAACCAAAAAAAACATTCACTGTTTTTTTGTTGTTGACATACATGGGTAAAAAAAAGAAAGAGAGAAAGAATTATGAAAAGGAGAAAAGAGGGGGAAGAGAGAGAGAGAGAGAGAGAGAGAGAGAGAGAGAGAGAATAATAAATGAAGGAGTTGTTTTGTTTTGGGGGGGAAATTTTGAATTTTGGGAGGGAAACATTTGGGAGGGAAAATATCTTTTGGGAGAAAAAATCTAGACCGTTGATTTTCTTCCAAATGAATGAGAGCCACTTGTGTTTTGTTATATAGATTGCTTACTACTCGTATAATATAACTTTTACACCTTTGTTTACTACTTACATTTTATTTCCATACAATTAATATTGTATATTATTTCAACAATATATTATGACTTTTACTATTGTTATACCTTGTTGCTACTACAACTACCTATAATTTTCATATTTATAATATTGTTACTTTACTACTTGTTGCTGGTTATTTCGGTGTGGGAGCAAACAGATAGTAAGTTAATAATTGAAGGAAACTACTAAAAGTCAAACCTGTGACCCTGGCCGGTAAAAGAGGTTAGAGCTCCTGAGAATGAATCTGGATCGTTGATTGACCACCGTGATCTGAATCTGACGGTTGCTGATGTGGCCGATGGATCTGCAAAAAGCCTGAAACAACAGGAGGTGGCCCCGGCGACAGACCCTCCGACACTCAAGTCAGAACCAGAAAGAGAGAGTGTGTGAGAGTAAAACTAGCAAATTGTTGATTACCTTCTGACTGAAGAAGGGGAGGGGTATTTATAGGTCTGAGAGACATTTCAAGAGATTGATTCGTGTCCGTTGGATCTGTTTAACTACCTTATCTCTTTCATGTCTCTCCCCCTTAAGAGATAAGATATCCTTGTTAGGATATAAGAGATTTGACTCCTAGCCTACATGGGCAGGGTGTCTCTTCTAGTGGGCCTAGTTTGTCACTTTTTATGGGCTTAGGAGAAGCCCATGTCTTGGAGTGGGCCCAGAACTGTAAAAGAGGCATGTGATGGCTAATTTGCCTATAGATGCTTTGAGATCTGTGCAGGGATCGTACGGATCTGATCTGCAGTAATTTTTACCATCATCATAAGCCACCCACTCCCGGAAGGCAATTTTCTTGGCTTTCGGGAAGTAGTACGTCTTATTTTTAGAATCTGGCGTATAATCTTAGCAGTCGGAGTGTTCGGAGATACCTGGAACTTATATGTGGCTTCTGAAGGCAGAGAATATTTTCCTGGATTTTTCCACATTTCTTCGGATTTCTCCAAATTTTCTAGAATTTTTCCATAGTTCATCGGATTTTTTCAAATTTTCTCGAATTTTTGGGAATTTTTCCATAGTTCTTCGAATTTGTCCAAATTTTCTGGAACTTTTCCCAATTTTAAATCACTTTGTCAAATTTATAATTAATAAATTCAATTTTAATTATATTTTTGGATTTTTTAATTAAATTTCTGAATTTAAATAATTAGTTTTGAATTTTTTAATTACTTTTTCATATTAAAATGAATTACAGGGTTTTTTTTGCAAAAACAGACTTGCACGGATCTTGCCACAATCTGGGACACTGATCAATGCTGGACTCGTGCGCTGAGCAGATCGAACGGCCATGATTGAAACGCTGTGATTCTGGTGATCTGGGACGAACTTTGAAGCAATCTGGATTGTGATCAGTGCCAGCTCACACGCAGAGGGAGATCGAACAGTCGTGAGCGAGAGGAGCGTTGGGGAAGACTATGGAGTGACGTGGATGCATTTGAGCCGTTCGTTGCACTAGAACTCGAATTTGGGAAAGATCCAACGGTCGAAAATGACTGTGAACGACCCCTTAGCTCGACCGACCATTTTGCCAAGCTTGGAGCGATCTCTTCGACTCTTGAGGATCTCGTCATGCTACTAGGCTACAGTGCAGCCTTTGAGCAACGGTGAGGGGTCGTCATCGAGTTTTTTTGGTCGAATGCCTTGTTTTCTTCTTCGAGGAGCCCGACATTTTGCTCGAGGGTCGACTCCGCTCTCCGTTGAGCTACCACGCCCTCGTCGACTTATTGTAGTGTCGAGGTAGCTCCTCTTGATCGAGCTACGGGGCATTGAAGCCTTTTAGAGCTATGAAGCTTGGTTTTGCTAAGCTTTGGTTTCTTTGACTTCGCTCTCATTTGCCGAGCTGTTGAGCTATGAGAGGGCGATTTAGCCGAACAATGAGCTTCGTGCTATATCTGTTGAGTTTCGCCGAGCTACGAACATGGGCTCTGTTTTCGGTGAGACATGGCGATAGCTCTCTACGACCGAGGTATGGAGATCGTCACTTCGCCGAGCTATGGTGGATCGACACTTAGCCAAGAACTCAGGGTCTCTTCTTCCCTCGCTCGGGCTTCGAAGTGGTCGAGCTATGAAATCCCCTTGTCGACCAGGAGCTTCGAAGTGGCAGAGGAGTGGTCGAGTTGTGAACTCCCCCCGTCAACTAGGGTTTCAGTAGGACTCAAGA
This sequence comes from Hemerocallis citrina, assembly GCA_017893485.1. Taxonomy (NCBI): domain Eukaryota; kingdom Viridiplantae; phylum Streptophyta; class Magnoliopsida; order Asparagales; family Asphodelaceae; genus Hemerocallis; species Hemerocallis citrina. The sequence continues at coordinate 46,569,681 of CM030366.1, forward strand.
CGAAGTCGCGGTTGGAGCTGGGGAGACGGTGTTCGGAGTTGGAGCGAGGAGAGAGCCTCCAGTCGAGTCTCCATTTTTTTGGGTTTTTGGCGCTAGAATTCGAAGAAGAATGAGAGGGGAAAGAGTGGAGCGGGTGGTTGGTTTAACTAGTTTGGATCCACACCCGCAACACATTTTGCTCATACTCTTGGATTTGTTTGGATTTAGCTTGCAGGTTTGGGTTATGACCCGACCCGCTCCGTAGCCCCCTTATATCTTAGCTCCATTTAGGAGTTTTTTGGAGGTTTTTTGGAATTTTTTTTAGTATTTTTTTTTGAGTTTTTCGAGCTTGGGTTTGCATATAATTTTATATATATATATATTTTTGTGTATATGCAACAACATATATATATATGTGTGTGTGTGTGTGTGTGTGTGTGTGTGTGTGTGTGTATTCCCATCTTTTCACTTCATAACCCTCGATTGGTGGATCTTGTGCACATATAGTTGTCCTAGGGGAGCTATTACAAACTTGCTGTTTGATCCCATCAAGTTGTTGTGGCATATTCGAGACAGATTTGAACGTTCGAGCTTGCCATTTCCGCCTGGCAAGTTTAGAGGGACAACTCTTTGACTGAGTTGACGTGGAGCTTGTTGTTTATTCCCAACAACTTTGGAGAGAGCTCTGTGACGAAGTTGGACGTTTAAGCTTGTCGTTTGCACTGGGAAAGTCTAGAGAGACGACTCTGAGACAATTGAGTGTTGAACTTGTTGCATGGTCCTAACAAGTTCAGAGATAGCTCTAAGATAGAGTTGATGTAGACACCGCCGTTTGATCCCGATGAGTTTGGAGGGAACTCAGTGGTAGAATTGAGTGCTGAACTAGTTGTTTGCGCCCACCAAGCGTGTAGAGAACTCTGGGACGGAGTTGAATGTTGAGCTTGCCGTTTGATCCCAGCAAGTTTGTAGAGAGCTCCGTATGACGGAATTGAGCGTTGAACTTGTTGTTTGTTCCCAACAAGTTTGTAGAGAGAACTCTATGGAAGAGTTGAACATTGAGCTTGCCATTTGCACCCGGCGAGTTTAGAGACAACTTCAAAGTAGAGTTGATGTAGAGACTGCCGTTTGATCCCGGCAAGTTTAGAGACAACTCTGAGAGAGAGTTGATATAGAAACTGCCGTTTGATCCCGATGAGTTTGGAGAGACAACCCGTAGTGGGGTTGGATTAGGAAACTGTTGTTTGATCCCAGCAAGCATTGGAAGCAACTCTGAGATAGAGTTAATGTAGAAACTGCCATTTGCACCCGACTAGCTTAGATAGACAACTCTTTGGTTGAGTTGGCATAGAGCTCGCTGTTTGGTCCTAGAGAGTTTGTGGAGACAACACTATGGTAGAATCGATGTAAAAGCTGCCGTTTGATCCCGGTAAGTTTAGAGACAACTCTGAGAGAGAGTTGATGTAGAAACTGCCGTTTGATCCCTGCGAGTTTGTGGAGAAAGCTCTATGACAAAATTGAGCGTTGAACTTGTTGTCTGGTCCCAGCAAGTTTGTGGAGAACTTTGTGACGGAGTTGGACATTTGAGCTTGCCGTTTGCACCCGGCAAGTTTTACGAGGTAACTTTGAGATAGAATTGGGTGTTTGAACTTACTGTTCGACTCAGCAAGCTTGGAGAGGTAATTTTGTGATGGAGTTGTGCGTTGTACGTGTTGTTTGTTCCCAACAAGTTTAGAGAGAACTCTATGATAAAATTGGTGTAGAGCTCGCCGTTTGAACCCAGCGAGTTTAGAAGAGATAACTTTATGACATAGTTGATGTAGAGCTTGTTGTTTGATCCCAGTGAGCTTGGAGAGAAACCTGTGATGGAGTTGAGTGTTGAAAATGTCGTTCGATTCTGACAAGCTTGTAGGGACAACTCTTTGATTGAGTTGACGTAGAAACTTCCGTTGGACCCCGACGAGTTTGTAAGGAGAGCTATGAGATGAACTTGAGCTTGTACTTACTGTTTGGCCCCAGTGAATTTATAGAGGTTACTTCTTGATCAAGTTGGTCCAGAAACTGTCGTTTGACCCCGACGAGTTTAGAGACAACTCTGAGATAGAGCTGATGTAGAAACTGTCGTTTGATCCCAGTGAGTTTGTAAGGGCAACTCGTGGTGGAGCTGATGTAGAAACTGCTGTTTGATCCCAGCGAGTTTGTAGAGGCAACTCGTGGTTGAGCTGCTATGGAAACTGTCGTTTGATCCTGACGAGTTTGGCGAGCTCCGCATTGGAGCTGGATGTCTAACCTGCTGTTCGCGCCCAGCAAGCGAGTAGAGAACTCTGCGATGGAGTTAGATGTTTGGACTCGTTGTTTGCGCCCAATAAGTTTTGTGGAGACAAACTCGAAGGCAAAGCTGGAAACTTGTTGTATTTGCTGTTTGCGCTAAGCAAGTATTGTAGAGACAATTTTAGGCCAGCGTTAGATGGACTTTAACAACTAGCGGGGCACCGTGCTTGCTATTTGGAGTCAGTAAGTTGTTTATGGAGCTTGACCGGAGTGTGGAGCATTGAACACGTTGTTTGAAACCAACAGGTTGTATGCAGAGCTCATGCAGAGAGTAGAGCATTGAACTCGCTGTTTGGGGCTAACGAGTCGTTGATGGAGCTCAAGCAGTAATTAGAGCCTAGAACTCGTTGTTCGAAGCCAACAAGCATATGCAAAGCTCATGCGGCGAGCAAAGCGTAGAACTCGTTGCTTGGAGCCAACAAGTTGTTGGTGAAGCTCGTGCAGAGAGCAGAGTGTTGAACTGGTTGCTTAGAGTCAACACGTTGTTGGTGGAGCTCATGTGGTGAGCAGAGTGTTGGACTCGTTCTTTGGAGCCAACGAGTTGTTGATGGGGCTCAAGCGGTGAACGGAGCGTCAAACTCGTTGTTTGGGACCAATGATTTGTTGATGGAGCTCTTAGGGAGAGCAGAGCATTAGACTCATTGTCTGGAGCCAACAAGTTGTGGGCATAGCTCATGCGGGGAGCTGAGCGTAAAACTCGTTGCTTGGAGACAACAAGTTGTTGATGGATTTCAAGATGTAATCAGAGCATAGAACTCGTTGTTCGAAGCCACCAAGCATAGGCAGGGCTCATATAGAGAGCAGAGCATTGAACTCGTTGCTTAGAGCCAACAAGTTGCTTGACAGAGCTCAAACGATGTATTGAACGTTGAACTCGTTGTTTGGAACCAACAAGTTGTTGACAGAACTCAAGCGGCAATCAGAGCGTAGAACTCGTTATTTGGGACCAACGAGCGTAGACTAAGCTCATGCAGATAGCAGAGTGTTGAACTCATTGTTTGGAGTAAACGAGTTGTTGATGGAGCCTGAACAAAGACCAAGGTTTGAACCAAGGCGCTGAACTCATTGTTTGGAACCAACGAGTTATTGATGGGGCTCAAACGGTATGCAGAGTGTTGGAACTGTTGCTCGATGTTGACGAGTAGTTGGCCAGAGGAACTCAAGTGGCGTGAGGAGCATCGAACTCAATTTTAGAGCGAACGAGTTGTGGGTATTCTGAATCTTCTTAGTATTGAAGCGAAGTCACTTGTGTTTATTCAGTGTTGAGATGATTCCATTCTTCTCTTTACTAACAAGTGGTTGCGTACATCGAATGAAGTCCCCGGGGCACTGAGCTTGCTCTCCTTCCTGATACGCTGTGCTTGACGGAGTTGGGACTCTCCTTCCTAAGGAAGACTTGTCTTGAATTTCATCATCAAGAGTTGAGGCAGCCTTATGGAGCTGTTAGATGGTAGGAGGCCGGTGAAGAGGTTTGTGTCTCTTAGGCAAAACATCCCTCCAGTGTGTAGCTGAAAGCATGGCTTACATGACAGTTTGTTGTACAGTGTTTGCAGGACTTTTAGTAGCGATTCTTAGACATGACCATAGACTCATTGTAATTCAGCTGTTGTAATGAGACTTGTAGTTTGCAGAATAAGAAGTCTTCTACACGTCGGTGACTTGTCCTATGATTCATCATCTTGGGGGTTGGCTAGTCGTATGAGCTGCTCTTGGAGAGAGTTAGACTCAAAACTTGCCATTTTGCATTTGCAGATGTCTGTAGTGCTACTGGATCTGAACATATGAGTTTGTGATAGTTCTGTTATTTAAAGAATTCCTCACATGCTTGATCCTTGCTGTCAGGGTTGATGTGCCATCGACTGTGTTCTTTGTGGCTAAATAACAGAGTCTCAAGTCTGTTGCATATAGCTAAAAACCTATCGACAGTGTATGACGGAGTTTAGCATTGCTTCGTCTTGAACCTAGCTAGTTGTAGGGACAACTCTGAAGGAGAGTTATTTTCCAAACTTGCTGTATTGGGCCTCTGATAGATTGTGAGGGTCACATCGAATGGAGAGTTGAACTGTAAGTGTTGCTTTTTACAAGTGTTGCTAGAGTAACTGCGATCAATGATTTTAGACCTCTTAATCTGTCGTTCAGGAAATTTAACTAGTTACAGGAACAGATCGAATGGCGAGTTGAACTCTGAACGTGTGTCATTATAGGTTGCAAGAGTAACTCTAAACCATGGGTAAGGATTTCGAACTTGTTATTTTAAGTTTTAACTGGTTCCGCGAGCAGATCGAATGGCGAAGCACACTCTGAACTTGCTTCTTTGCAAATTGCAAGAGTCTCTGCCAAGCCATGGGTATGGACTCCAAACCGGTCGTCGAGGCGCTAACGGATTGTAGGAGCAGATCGAATGGCGAAGTGCACTGTGAACTTGCGTTATTGCAAACTGTTAGAGTCTCTTCGAGCCATGGGTATGGATTCTGAATCCGTCTTACGGGAAGACTTGTAATGAGTGTTTGGTGCTTCTTAAATGTATAAGTATGGCACTCAACTCGTTGTATAAGTCTCCAAGTGTAATACCCTAAAACTTCATTTTTATAAAAACATTATTTTTCACGTGTTGTGCACGTGCAAACTTCATGTGTATATTATTTATTTATTTTATATGAAATCTCATTTTTGTATGAACAATTATCTTCCTTTATTTTTCTAAAAAGCCTATTTCCAAAAGCCTAAAACACTAATTAATTGTTTTAGCCCACTTTAATTAGTTATTAATTTGTTGTCTTGGCCCACAAGCCTAAGCCCACTATTTATGAAGCCCACCAATCTAATTAATTAATTAAATGGTCACACTTGTCATGTAGAGATAATTGGTGAACAATTTGATTAATTAAAATTGTACAAACTTCTACATAGGGGACTAGGTGGCACGTGCATGCACGTAGTGTGCAATGCACACTAATTTAGGCTAGTTTTGTGCTTGGAGAGATGGAGAGTGTGGGTTTGTGTTCATGGGTAGTTATTTGTGTGTGGGTGGTTGCTATAATTCCTATCCTAGCCCTTCATTCTATAACCATCCATCGAATCCTAGCCCTCGAATCTACCCTAAAATTAGTATAAATACCCCTCCTATTTGTTTGTATTTTACACTAGTAATCTATTGAAAGAAGAGAACAATTACATAGGAGATTTATATTAGTGTTAGTTGAGTGTGAGTGTTCCCCCATTGGAGGCCGGCCATCCCTACAAAAGAAGCTCTCGGTTTTTGGCAAGGAGCAAGGAGAAGGAGTTCGTTGCACTGTAATCTAGGAGGAGAAGGCACTAGCTTGCAATCTAGGAGGTTCTAGGGGATTTTCTTAATTGGTTTTCTTCAAAAGGTGGGTGTTTCTCAAGACTTCTAAAGTAGAAATCATGTTAGGGAATGAAATTGAATTGTTATTATGAATTACTAGTTGAAATGAAATGCATGCTAGCCTAAATAGAAGGGAATTGAGAAATTAGCAAATATGTGTTGATTGATTACTATATTTATTAATTATGAGTAAAGTGAATGTTCTCGTTATTTCTAATGTTAGTATGCAAAATATGTCCTAAATGTGAACTATGTGGTTTAACTAGTAAAAGACTAACATCATGTTTATGGATTAAAGTGCTAATGTAGAATGGTGTGTTAAAGATGAATTGATAGAATAAATTATTAAGAAATGATTGGTAATAGATGTCATGAAATTTCTCATTGCTATTTATGCCATTAGAAAAAAAATGAAAAGGAATGTATTTTTGCAAACAAATGATCGAATGCATCATGTATAATTAATAAAACAGAAGTTCTTATAAAGCAAATGATCATTGTGAAATACGGGTTTATTGTAAATTTTTAAGTAGATTGTAATCTGGAATGTTATGTTTCAAAAAGAGAAGAAAATATATTTTTAGACTTGAAAAACATCGCAGAGCAGCCGACTGATCACATTTAGCAGTCGACTGGCCTGATCGTTTTTTTATTTATTTAAAAATCATAGCGGAACAGCCGACTGTCCATATAAGACAGTCGACTCCTCTGAGTAATTTATTCTCGAGCTATAGAAACTCGCAGAACAGCCGACTGGTCATGGTTAACAGTCGACTGCCTTGGACATTTTTATTTTTAGGTTTAAAAACATCGTAGAACAGCCGACTGGTGATCTGTGACAGTCGACTTCCCCAAAGTTTTAAGTAAATCTGTATTCTCTTTGTGAGATAATTTCTATGACCTATGTCTTAGTATAAATGAGATTTGAGACAGTTTTTACAAAGAGGAACTTATTTTGATTATTAACTTTTTATATAAAGGAAATTGAAGGGATTGTTTAAGAAATTTAAGATGAAATTTTGGTAATGAGAAATTTGAAAGGTATGAATTGTGAAACCTATTGAAAATGTGAACTGTGGAATTAGAATGGATTGAAATAGAATTATGTGAGTTTATAAACTAGTGAATGTGACATGTTTGAAGAATTTCAGTTTTTGAAGTATCTACGCATTGAATTATTGATTGTGATGAATTATGAAAAGATGTGAATACATGAATACTATGCTTTTGAAACATGAATGGTGATTAATCATGAAAAGGTCTTATAAGCATGACATTGTAATTATGAGTTGAAATTGAGAATTAGGGTATAGCCAAGCCTTATACCGGCAGAGAAATGAATTGAAATGGAATTTGAAATGAAAAGACCAAGACTTGGGTCATGTTGAATAAATGGATAAGACCGGTATAGTGGGAGTGCTACATTCTAAGCGATTGATTTTATTCATGATTCAATTAAATTAAGGATTAGATACATAGTGAAGATGTGATGAAAGTAAGAGAAAAATATTGAGTATGAGGGCCATTAGATTGGTGGCATGAGAGTATTCACAGGATGTCCCATGATGAGTCATGATAGGGCGTGGATACTGCTCCAGAGTACCGTTCCGGTGGCGACGCTCGTGGGGTGTTTGACGACTGCGGGTGGTGTCATGTCTATGGTAGGAGCTGAATTACCACAGGATGTCTGCATGATGAGTCATGTGTCAGTGCGTTGGGATTCCCTCCAGGGCGCCTAAACATGAGTTCGTAGGTCAGAAAACATCTAGGATACTTACCGTAGTTACAGTAGTAGATTAAGTCATTGCTAGGGATTGAACCCTATAAGATGAAGAACGATTAAGGGCTTGTCCTCGGACCTATATAGTATGGGATGCATAGAATCCGAACAAGTGCGCATTAGTGTCATATAATATAAATAATTGCATTAAGGACTAAGTGCACATTCACAATACGACAACAATAAGATAGTCCCTTTAGCTTTGTTTGTGACAAGTTTGTATTTGTTAAGAAATGAGAATCGTTATACTGTTTCTGGCATAGAGAGGATGGCCGTATATAATATTTCGTCAGTTGAATGAACTGACGTGCCCACAGTTTTATATGCAGGGTAAAGATGATTGACAATTGAAGTATACATACTGTGCAAGACTGATTTAAATATTGTTTCATGTAATTTATTGTAATGTTGCTTCCGCTGTGATAATGTACAAGTGTAAATGTAACTCTGATGAAAGAAAAATTTTTATTTCCTTGTAAAATTGTACGAAAGAAGTGTAAAGATCCTGTGGAACTCGAATTCAGTTTTATTTTGGGAATTCGGGGTGTTACACCAAAGAAGTTAAACTAGTTGCAGGAACAGATCGATCAGTGAGTTGTGCTCTAATTGTGCAGGATTGCATGTTGCAAGAGTAACCCCATGTCGTGGATCTAGATTCCGAACTTGTGTTGTGGAAAGCTTGTAACGAGTGTTTAGCGCCACTCTAAGTAAGTTGGGCATTTAGCTCGTTGTTTGCTTTGCTGAATTAACAGGTTGCTGGAGCAGATCGAATGGCGAAGCACACTCTGAACTTGCTTCATTGCAAATCGTTGGAGTAACTTCGAACCATGGGTATGGACTCCGAACCCGTCTTGTAGGAAGCTTTTAACGAGTTTTTGGTACCATTTTTGTGTACAAGTTTGGCACTCGAATCATTGTATGCATCCGTAGAGTTGTACAATAGCTTTGCAAAAGTTCGTACTATATTTTATTGGAAAATAAAACTAAGCAGCTGCTCTAGCGGCTGGCCGTTATTACAAATTGAGAAAATTTTCTATTGTTATTGCTACTAAGAGAGGACGTTTCAAATCCCCTCGTTCACCTTCACAAGGTGTTCTACTTTCTAAGTCCCTGTTGATATCTCCTTGCCCCCCGGGTCTTCAGGTTGATAAGCCGTTAGGCGAACAACTTGGTAGACCTTGCCTGAACTTGCCTGTTTTAGAGGGAGCCCCCCATTGTTTTGCAACGAGAAAGGGAAATCTTTAAACCATTGTGTTTAGGCAAAATTATTTGTTTTCGTTGAATGAGCGGGTGGCTTCAAACTAGGGATTCAGGTTTATTACTGTGTTATGATGAGAACTAGTTTGGACCTGGTGAGAGATAATTTTGGAGGTCTGGAAGTTCTTGGTAGAGTTGTTTATGGCAGTGGCTTCAAGCTCATTTATAGTCTTAGAGTTATTGTGCCTGCTTTCTGGCGGTAGCTCTATAACATCAAGGGGGAGAACCCAACCCCCCATTGTAGCGGTGCAGCATGCTTGTGCTGCCTGTTAGCTTCCAACAGCTTGGTCTACGCAAGCTGTTGTTGAAATATCATTTTCATGTGAAATGCGAAGGCAACTGCATGGAAGGCTGTTAAGCCAGGACGGCCGAATATAGTGGTGTATGCGGCTTTGCCAACGACTACCATAAAATCCAGTGCTTCCGTTCGAATAGCAGGGGCTTCCCCTGCTGTTACATCTAGTGTGATGACTCCTACTTGAATGGGGACACCAGAGAATCTGTGGAGTGTATAACCAGCTAGCCTGAGTCGGTCTCGGAAGAGCTTGAGAGCCTCGAATGTGGCCATGAAGAGGATGTTTACTGAGCTACCATTGTCCACAAGGATGCGGCGTACCTCATGATTTGCCACGCTAAGGTTTCTGACCAATGTGTCGCAATGAGGTCTTTGGACGCCTCATAGATCCTTGTCGGAGAAAGATATTGGGACCCCGGTGTGTTTGGCAGACGGGATGTTATCTATGGAGTTGACTTCCTTGACAAAAGCTTTGCGGGAGGAGTTAGAATCTCCCCTAATCGGGCTTCCATGAATGGAGTTGAGGACGGCCATGTGTTGAGAGTCTTGCGGCTCGTATGGCCTTTCTTGACGCCTAGTAGACCCCCACGACAGAGGTTCTTCGGCATCGTTGTCTTTCTTAACGAAGTTGGAGAGATAGCCCCTGCGAATTAGGGCTTCTAGTTCTTTTTTAAGGGCTCGACAGTTGTCAGTCGTGTGTCCATGATCTCTATAAAATGTGCACCACTTATTTTTGTCTCTTCTCCTGCTAGACATTGACATCGTGTGGGGGGGGGGGGATTATTCCGTCCTTCTCCACTTCCATGAGGATTGCTGATACACTTGCATTGAGATGAGTGAAATTGTCGAAGCATGGTGCTAGAGTTGGACGGCGTGAACTTGCACCATTTTTCTGAAACTTCCTGAGTTCTTACTCGCTGGTATTCTTCTGTTTTTTCCTAGAAATGAATCATTCTTGCCTTGAGGATAGAGAGCTTCCTCGACCCTGATATACTTGTCACTCCTTTCAAGGAGCTCAGTGAAACTTTTGGGTGGCTTTTTTGCGATGGAGGCTTTCAGGTCTTTGTTAGTGACACTGTGGCGGAAAGCTGCAGTTGCGACTGAAGTGTTCAAGGTGGAAATTGATCTTGCTTCAGTTGTAAAACATTTAACAAAGTCTTTCAGTAGTTCTCCATCTATTTGCTTCAGTTCTAGCAAGGAGACACTGGTCTTTTCAGCTCTCCGGCTAGTAACGAAGTGTGCAATAAAGAGTTCTTCGAGCTGGTCAAAAGAGAATATGAATTTGGGAGTCATACGTGAATATCATTCCCTTACTGATCCTTTTAGTGTTGCGGAAAATGTCCGACACATGAGTGCATCGGTGGCGTTATAGACTGTTATAAACATTTTGAAGCTCTCGATTTGGTCAATCGGGTCTAATTCCCCGTTGTAGGATTCTAATTGAGGAGCCTTGAAGTCCCTTGGAACGGGTGCACCGATGATGGTTTTGGTGGAGGGAGGTTAACTAGGGCAGTAAGCCCTGCTGGAGCAGTTTCTCTCATTCTTCATCTATCTAGACGATCTTCTACTTCTTGGATATGGCGAAGGACTTGGTTGTCCTTTCCCTGAGATACAGTTGAGTTGGTGGATTCTTCGTTGGGTGTAGGCCCAGATCTTGACTCCCTTGGAGAGCATGGAGGATGTCAAGTTTGAATTTGTCCAATTCAGCCCTCGTGACTGGGGAGTTTTGCTCTCTATTTTGCACAGGAAGCCTTTGACTCTCATGTGTCGAGTTTCCCATTGCTGGACGCCCCCTGTGAGAGGAGGATTGCCTTGATCTTTGTCTACAAGGATGAGTTCTCTGGTTTGCTTGATGTCCCAAATAGGAGGCCTCAGATTGGGTGCGCCTTCCGTTCTACCTCATTCACAGGTCGGTTTCTAGTTGCCTATTGCTGATGATTTTTTGGAGATCTCTAGACCCCCCGTGGGCCTCGCAAGGCCACTGAATTAGTTGAGGCATTATGGATTGAGATGCGGTTGTACTGAGGATGCTGTTTAGGACGGTTTTGTCGGGAGCCTCCCAGTGCCTTTCTGTTGGAAGGAGCGTGATTAAGCTGTCGGGGTGACTGTTGATGAGGAATCTGATCTTCCATAGGAGGAGCTGGTTGACGAAGAGAGGTAGTGCGATGGCTAGAGGCCGCCCCTTTACGATTTTATATTCTTGATTTACGATTTTAATCATTCATTCTTCCCGCTTTCTTTTAGTTAATTTATCTTCCCTCAAAATTTTCAAATTTCTTATTAGCTAGTGCTAACTACTTTCAATTATTATGTTCTTCCAAATTATTTATCGATCTGCTTCATATTTTTTGATACTTTTTTCGTTATTTTTTTTACTATTTTCTTTGTCATAATAATATCCTTTTATTCGCAGTAAAATTTTTGTTACCTAATATTTTTGTTACCTAGTAATATATTTTTTTGTTTTACGGTTGCATTATAATTTGTCTATACTATTTGAATGATTTTACTCTTTGCACTTGCATTACTTTCCTTCCTATTTATTTCCATACTTCTGTTTTTGTTTTACTCTTTCTCATACTACTTCTTACTTATTTTTTTTTGTTTACTAAACTTGTTTTAAAACATCTGTACATTACTATGATTTCCTTATTTCTTTCCAATAAATTTTTTTGAAATTTCTCTCACAATTGATTGCTTAATTTATATTTTCCTTTTACTACAGTCTCTAATACTTTATCAAATATTATTTTGTATGAAAAATTCTTTCAATCTATGTTATCTTTCATGGTCACGACCCTTTCTTTCTATTTATTTTTCTAATACTTTTGTGTTTCGTTCTTTTTTCACTTTGATACTCATTGTTCCTTATATGATTTTGCTTTGTTTTCCACATTACATATTTTTATACTACATTTATTTTCTTAATATTTGCAGTTTTTCTATATACAATAATGATTTTTTTCTCGGTGTGTACATGATACAACTTTTACCCTAATAAGCGTCCCAACCCTTAGATGTGGCGTTTCGACAGTTCTGAGGACAGAACTACTAAGAGGGGGAGACTGAAACACCCCGCAAAATTTAATAATGACAATTTTTCCCACGGGTATTATGCACATGTATTTTGTACTGTTACGAGTAATATCTGTAACGTATTTTAATATAAATATCCTGCGTATTTTTGTATTCCGATTAATTATATATCTTCCGTGATCTCAAAATTCTTTTTTTTACCCTTTTTTGAGCCAACTCAAATATTAATTTTAATCTTTGTGTTTTACATGTACTGCACGTGCTTTCGATACACGTATCGGTTATGTATATTCTTACGTGTAATATTATAAAATTTCTATGTATTCTAATTATTTATTTCTATAATTTTTTCGAATTTGTTTAATAAATTGAAATTCATTTTCTCATATTTGTACTCAAATATATTTTTTATACATGCGATGCACGTGCTTTTTATGTACGTGTTGATTACATTATTATATATATAAAATTAATGAATTTTATTTTTCGTATGTTTTATTTCGATTATTTATAAATATTTCCCCTTTAATCAAATCTATTTCGTATTTGAATATTTATTTATACGTACGACGCACGTGTTTGCGTAATATAACCGATACAAAACAAAATTTATGAAGTGTGAATGTTTAATTTTTATTTAGTCGTGAATGAAATTTTTTATTTATTTAAACTAGCGTTTATTAAATTCATGTTAAATTGAGTAACATGTGTATTATATTAAATAAAATTTTGAATAAGTTTTTTTTGTGCATAGCATGTGCATACACCCAAGTTTTCACAAACCCGGGTTTTGCCCACCTATAGATTGGCCTCGTTAATAGCTTTGAGAGGGAAAAGAAGTTGAAAGCTTTTGAATGAGTCTAGAAGTGGATTAGTGGGTGATTAGTGGGTAGTTAATAAAACCCCCCACTTCCTTTCCTTTATAATATCCCCACTCCCGCCACTGTGTAAGCAAGAAGAAGAAATTTTTTTTTACTGTATTCTGTGTATTTCAAGCCTTGCTATTGATTTCTTTACTTCATTAGAGCTTTGGTATTGGAAGGAGGAGCTTGGAGTTTTTTTTAAGGAGTTCTAATTGCAAGGATTCTTCAATCAAATAGGTGGGTGTTTCTCCAACTTTCTAATATAATTTTATTAGTAGAATGCTAGATATGTGTGAATTATTAGATGCATGATAACTTATATAGATTGAGTATTCATGTTAAGATTATGTGTTGTTGATAAAAGGTGTAAAATTATGATATGATTGATTTGGGGGCACTTTCATATGTTTCTGTTTTAAGTTTTAGTTTCACTTCAAAAAAACATGTCTATTAAACTAGATAGAATCTAGAGCAAAAACTTTTACAAGAGCATATTGTATATGTCAAGAATATCTCCTTAAAATTTTATAATGTTTGGATGTCATTTAATATTTTAATAAAATCCAAACTTAGGACTGGTTAGCAGTTTGGCTAGTTGTTGGAAATTTGTATACTTTTCGATTTTTTATCGTTTCGGCATCTTAGATGCAGTATTTTGAGAAAGGTCAAAACTAAGAAGTTGAAGTAGAATCGTTAATCTTTCTTTAGAGTCTAAGAAATCAAATTTTCATGAAGAATATAATTTATAATGAATTTTACAAGATTGAAGAAGTGGTAGTACTTATAATATTTTGACTCGACTGTAGATTTTGTAGAATTCAGTGTTATTAACAAAATATTTTGGAGAAACTTATAACTAAAAAGTTATAGTAGACTTTTACACCTTTAAGTTGATCTAAAGATCACAAATTTTTATGAAGTATAGAATTTTCTGTGATTTTTACAAGTAGCATGAGCTGCAATGTTCAGATTGTAAATCTACTGTTTTGCAAATGAATTTAGACGAAGTAATTGAAAATGATTTTAGATGATCTTAACAACAAAGTTGTAGTAGAATCATTTATTGTAACACCCCACATTTTTATTTAAATTAAAAATGCATTTTTGATTTTTTGCACGTATGATGCACGTGCTAATTTATCCATCTCTTTCTTACTCTTATTTACAAACCTTAGCATGCATAATTTTATTTAGCCTTCTTTTGACCCATGGATAATTTTATTAACCTTAGCATGCATAATTTTTCTTCATATGTGAAGATTGTAATATGGAAAACTTAGGTTTCTTATAGATAGAAATGGAAAATAATAAGAGATAGTTCTTGTATATTTTTAAGTATAAAAAGAAATGAAATTTTGAGAATAGAACATTGTAGTGAAGAAAAGAAAAGTATTAAATTCGTGAAGTGATTTTTCGAGAAAATTATACTTTGTTTTGTTTAAGAAATATTTTTAAAGTAAATTGAGACATTGTAATAGTTTGGATTGGTTATAAAATTTCATGTGATGAAGTTGTATTCTTGAAAGAAATAAATTGCTTATAAAGATGATGAAGGAATAAATAGATCATGAATAATGACAAGATTTTGATCAGTTGTAAATGAGTTAAAGATGAAAATATCTAGGTTTAAGACATGTTTATTGAAGGGTATGTGTACCCATATATTCTTGTACATGAAAAAGTTATGATTTAGAGTTAATGAGACCTCGGGTACCGGCACCATTGAATTAAAAAGAGTTGAGATATATTTTGAGATATGGCCATGGAACTATCTCATATTTGTTAATAAAGTCCCGTAAGAGGTAAAACTAATTCTAGGCTTGGAAATTTATTCATGTCTTGAACTAAATAATTTGGCACATAAGTGAAGATGTAGTAAACCTGGGCAAACATAAGTGGGTTGCTTCTATATAGTCGGTGGTGGATCACCGTGGCTATAGACCCAGTTGGCGGACTGTGGTTGCTCTGTGGCAGATGGACTTTTATTTTTAAATTCGGGACTTAGCATAGTCAAGCGGATAGTTACCATACTTCAATGTATATATGTATACCGGTGCTAGAGGGGCACTTGCGGGATGATTCGCACGATAAGGAATCTGTTATAACAGCCAACGGGCTGGGATCCATATTCATGGAATGATCTAAACCTTGCTTTATTACTGGGTAGTTTCATGGCACGGGATCGAACTCTTAAATGTGCAGTACGTAGGCGCTTGCCTTCGGACCTATGTAGCATGAGATGCATAGAATCCAAACAAGTGTGAATTAGTGTCATCGTAGTATAAAATGTGTGCATTAGGCATTAAGGCAGGGCATACACTTACATGTTTAGCATAGTCACAACTTAACACTTTATTGTTCATTCAATTTTTGTGAATTGTTAAAGTAATAAGATCATTATATATACGACATAGAGTGGATAGCCGAGTATAACATTTTCGTCAGTTGTAAGTGACTGACGTGCCCACAACTTAATATGCAGGTAATGGACTTTATGAAGAAGTCAAGATGTTATGATGCAGTTGATGATTTACATTGTTAGTTATGCAAGTTGTATTTTATTTCATTGTTGTATTCTTCCGCTGTGTAAACAAAGATGTAATGAACTCTGATGTATTATTGAAAAGTTTTAATTTCCTTGTAAAATTTTACGAAGTGAAAGAAAGATCCTGTGAAATCTCGAATTCAGTCTTATTTGGAATTCGGGGTGTTACATTTATAATTCCTATAAAACTAATAAATCTATTTTTGGAGTAGTATTGGAATTTATATGATTTTTCCAGTACCATTTGGTTGATGTATTTTATCTAGTTGCCCTAAAACTTTTACAACGTATAAAATTGGATTTAAAATTGGAATGTTAGTAAGATGTAACTTAAGAGGAATTAAGAGATAATTAAAGGATGAAGTTGGAATATTAAACATATGATTTTTATAAGGGTTTAACTCATCAAGTGTTATTGAATGTTGCTATATGAAGTTGGTTACTTCATGATTGATAATAGCAAAGAGAATGGATAAAAGAAGTTAAAAGATCTTTAATGAATGAATTATTTTTTATAAGAGGTTAGATGTAACTTAGTTGATGTCGATGTTGAGACGGTTGAAATCTAGAGGCTGAGCGAGACCTGTAGTGAATGACAAGTTGTGATTTGAGAAGTAGCTAGTGTTGGCTGACAATTCTCCTTGTGTTGATTTAAGTCCGGTAGGTAAGCTAGCTCTAGGTTGTGATGATTATAACTAAACCTAAGGACAGGCACTAAGGGGAGATGTGATTAAGTATAGGCAAACATGAGTATGAGGGCCTCATATGATTCGCGGTGGGAGATTATCTGAAAAATTATCGGGGTGTGAGGCATGATGTCCAAAATTGCTCGCGGTGTGGGATTTATCTTCAGAATTATCAGGATCAAGGCGACGCTCATAGGATATTTGTGTGATGAGATACCATATGGCTCGTGGTGTGTGTTTCATCTCCAGAATTATTGGGGTGTGAGGCGTGACGCCCGAAAATCACTCGCGATGGGAAAACAACTCTCCAGAATTATCGGGGTCATGGCTCGTGGTGTGGGTTTCGTCTCCAGAATTATCGGGGTTACGACTCGCGGTGGGAAAGCGATTCTCAAGAATTATCGGAGCAGTACTGGATTGTAACCCCTGTTCCCGTTAATACATATTTTTTTCATTTTTTTTTTCGTATTTCAAATTCTTAGTATCTTGTAACTAAATCTTCTCAATTAATTATCGATTTTTAACCTGAATTGTATTTCATTCTATGATTTTTGATATGATACCCAAATGTTGAATCTTTTATTTTTGGTTAATTATTTAAACCAATTTATTTATTCGATTACTTGTTCCATTCTATAATTATATATATCCTTTTTATTTAATTATTGCTTGAAGCCTAGGCCGAGTTTAATATTGGTATTATTATTCAATTATTTAAATTGAAGCCCATCATCTAAAGCCCAATTTTATATTTTGATTTCATTATTTATTAATATCTAACCCGATCCCAAAGTTTAACCCAATTCTATAACTAGTTTATTAAAATGTTTTCAGCCCACAAACCAAGCCCAAATCCAAACCCAGTACCTATATATATTTGTATAGACTCAATCCTATATACTTGTATTCAAACCCCCATATTTTCTAACTCACCCGTATACAAATCTCTTCACGTGACCACACTTTGCACATTCCCGTAACTACAACCCCCCACTATCTCCAACTACCCACTACGAATATTATATTATTATATAACAACCCCTACCCCCGTCTCTCTCTCTCCCAACTCTCTTTCTCTTCCCCCCTATCCCCCTCTTCCTCTGTTTCGAAATAGAGCAACAGAACCTCCCCTACCCCCTTCGTCTCCTTATCCAACTCCCGAGTGCCCTCGTCACCTCGCCGACTCCCTCCGCCACTATTCCTCCTCATCATCCCGCTCGAGCATCGTCGCAGCAACCCCGATCGCCACTGCTTTCCAACTCCGCCGTCAGTCGACGCTCCTAATGCCGCCTCACCCTGCCGAGCGTCCTCGTGTGCACCACCGAACATGCTGCCATCCTCTACCAACCCATCGTCATCCCCAGTCGCTGGCCTCCGCCATCTTAGCCCTGACCCTCACTGCCAGCATCGCCAGTCATCATCGCCTCAGTCCTCGCCATCCTGCTCTGCCCTCGTCATCCCGTCAACCACCACCTCATCCTCAACAGTTGATAGCCGCGATACCCCCTGGCCCTTGACAGCATCACCGCCAGTCTGCCAGTCTGCTCTTACAACCATCATCCTCAATTTCATCCTCTCCTCGACCATTCGTCGCACGCACCATCGCCACCTGCCCTCAACTGTCACCTGCAACCCACCGTTGAGCCGCCACAGTCACCGCTTCCTTCTTCCTCTATTTTCTCCCAAAAATAGAGCCTCCGTATTCCTCATCGAGCGCTCGCCATGCAGACCACCGCCGTCACCCTCAGTCGACCTCTGCCCTGTCCTCGCCATCGCAAACCAGTCGCCATCGACCAGCACCCACAGTCTCCACCCTGCCCCGTATGTCGCTATGCCACCATTGCTTTCTCTCTCCCCTCTCCCTTGCTATTTGCTGTTCAGGAGAGAGAGGGGATTCGCTCTTATTGTTGGCTGTTGTGTCTTGTGTTGTTATGTGTCGCTGAGTTCGCTGTGTGATTGATTGCCCCGTCGTGTGCACGTGTTGTTGTTTTCGTAGCGTACATGTGCTTCATTGTCCAGGATCCTAATCCCGTTATTCTTGTATTCGGTATCATCACCATCATTATAAGGTAAGTATCCTCTTGTACAATTCGTTTGTTCTCGTAGAAGTTTTCTTTGAAAAATATCGCAAGTAAATTCATTGACTATCCGATACAAACTCTAATTCGTATTCACCGATCGTATTGGAATATGTTGCTATACATAATCTGTCGATCCCATATTCGCATATGATCGTGAATACTTTATTGTCATATGCATTACACGAACATAATGATACACACATATACTCATAGAATTATACAGGATGTTGTGCATGAATTGCTTGCCTTGTTAGTAACTAGAATGTGGTTATGATTTCTTTTACTCCAGATTAAGTTTTATATATGCCATCGATCACATCGTAGTTACAGCATTGTTTTATAAAGCCTGAAATGCTCCTGACCCAGACTTGTAATAGAAATTCGACCCAGTAAATGACATTAAAATGGTGTTTTTTCATCTCATGAGTTAGAACATGTTCCATGCATAACTCCTTGATATTCCCGGGTCATATCTTGATATCGTTCTCGTTGCATCATGATCATGTTTGATTGTAATAAAAATAACAAGCTGGTGTATAAGGGAAAAGATTTAGTTGTGGGCAATATAGAAAAACGTACTCCGACAGGAACTCGTGGTTTCCCAATGCAAGTTTGCAAGTTACAAGTTGCAAGTTTGCAAATTACAGGTTTACATGTTCACAATTCAAGTTCACACTCTACAGGTTCCATATTGCATGTAGCTCGATACAAGATATAATTTACATATTTTCCCGAGTACGTGATCTATAGAATCCACCACTAAGTCTAAACGTTCACTTGATTGCATGTATCAAACATGTGGTATGGGACGCATGATTGCTGCACTAATTAGGTTAATAAAAGACTTGAGATTAACACGTGCACTTGCATAATCCAATTACATGTACATGTTCCTGTTGACTTGTTTACTTGCTTACTTGTTTATATGCCACTTGTTTCATGATGCCTTATTCATGATCCGGTTTACATATTGTATTTCACCTATTACATGATTCTTGATTCCTTGCTCTTTTTCCCGCTTCTTGTTTTGTTTTGTACTTGCCCCCTTAGCTTGTACTACTTGCCGCCTGTGACTTGCATTAACAGGCATCTTCTTGTTTCTTCTTTTGTGATAATGTACTTGCAGGCCTGGATGGAGAGTTACCAGAAGGTGTTGCTGATCAAGTATTTTAGTCATGTTTAATTTCCATGTTTCCTTAGTTCATGTTTTATTCATGCTACTCTTTATTCTATCTCGGGCTTTGTTTGACCCGTGACTATTTTTCTTTCCAGTTATTGGTTATGAACGGTTCCTTAGTTTATTATTATCTTGTCTGTGATTATACATGCTTGCGTGGTTGTTATTATTCTATTGTTGAGTTACCTGTACAGCTTATGAATGGTGGATTCTCATCATTCGCTGGGCCTCAGTCACGTGCTCGTATTCTCGTATAACGGGAAACGGGGCGTGACATAGATACTCAATGGATATCTAAAACTTACATTAGTAACCTATGTAGGATGTCATAACGAGGAATTGAACCAATAATAAGGAGTACGTTAAGGGCTTGCCCTCAGACCTGTGGTATGTGATGCATAGAATTCGAACAAGTGCGCATTCGTGCATCGTAAGTATGAATGTCTGCATTACGCAATAAGTCATATCATACACTGACATATTTAGGATAGTCACTTTCCACATTTTTGTTTCTGCATTCAAGTTGGTGATTGTTAAAATGGTAAAATCGCTGTATTATAATATTGCGTCAGTTGTATGCAACTGACGTGCCCATAGTTTTCTAGTTGCAGGATTGGATTTGGCAAGGACTTGAAGTCACTGTGAGGGGTTGGCCTAAGATTGAAGAGTTTCCATTATCATATGTTGTATTGTACTTATTTATTTCTGATGTGCTATTGTATGAATGAAGTTGTAAATAAAAAGTTTTTAATTCCTTGTATTTTTGTACGAATTGAAGTAAAAGATCATGTATTTGCTACGAATTACCTGTGTCTGGAATTCGGAGCGTTACATGTGTTGTCTCTTGGTGCTATGTTGCACGTTTGTGCTGTCGTACATTGTTTGCACGTGTTGCCGCGTGTGTCGCCGTCGGGATTCTTGTTATGTTATTCTTTCGTTTTTAGAGTCGTCATCTATAAGGCAAGTTTCCCTTGAATTAGTTTATTTTTCTTGTTTAAGATTTTCTTTGTTCTCCGCAAGTAGTCCCTCTTTTGTTTATCATAATTTATTTGTTTGATACCTTTAAAGATACTATTACAGATTCATCGACGAAACTAAGTAGTAGTCATTTTTTCATGCCATTTGCCTTGATTCAAACTCAAGCCTATATATTTTTTCATATGAATACACCACATGAACACATAGATTAGAAATATGTATATTTAAAATGATGATGTTGATGTTTTCCGATTGAATGTGATTTTACTCGAGAAATTAAATGCCATGACTATAATAATCTTGTCTTGTTAAGGGTAAGGTTTCATCCTGATAATTAAGTAGAATTTTCTTGTTGGTTAATTGCCATGAAAGTATATGCTTGCTTGTTTATTTGGTTGTCATTTAATATTAATCTAATTGCTGGCATGCTATTTTTCCCATGTTGCACTGAGTTTTTGACCCAATTGCTTTTATAATTTAATAGAACTTTGTAAATAAAATTTATAGCCCTTTGAATCTATTTTCCAAAACTTTTTACGAATATAAATTCTGATATATAAACTGTAAGTCATTATATTTTTAACACTGCTAGGTTTTCAATTTTTAGATTTCTGTCTAGAGTTACACCGACGTGATTTTCTATTAAAATAAATTTCTAACTATAGAATTAGAACTTGGAAGTTTATATTTTGTTACTAGACATGACTGAGAGTCACCTTATTATTTTTAAAAGATTGTTTGATAATTTTCTAGACCTTTTATAAATATGAAAACTTGACCCTAGATTGCTGCTAGAACACTAGCTCAGTAAAGAATCAGAATTTTTGACCTAATTACAGACAATATTTTTTAGAACTTATTAAATAAGAGTTGTAGCCCGGTGTGTCCAAAATATAGATTATTTGACATTTTTGCAATCCGTCCTATAGATTGCAAGATATTCAGATTTTCGTACAGTGACATCTGAATTCTAGAATGCAGTCTAAAAATACATCACCCTACTTAATTAACTGAAACAGTAGATCAAATTTAAGTAATAAAATATTAGATTATTTGTGTTATAACTGAAAATTGGTTGGAATTAAAATATGATTTTATAAGATTTTCAAATGATTTTAAAAACAGGTTTTGTATATAAGAATTTAACCCTAACATGCTGCCTGAGCATGTAACCAGTAAAGAATGAACTTATAGGCCTAGTTTCTGTATTTATTATATGACGTGTAAATATGTGTTGGAACCGGCAGAGTGTCTACTTTCCAGAATCTCTGACAGAACCTTATTTTCTTTCCTGCAGCAACAGGAAAGTTGATTTTTGTACAGCAAGGTCTTGCTGTCCAAAATGTGTGTTTTGTGTTTTTAAGTGCATCCATGTTTGATTTTTCATCTAGGGAATATAATTAGTTATACCATGTATTGCATAGCCTTCCTATCTCTTTGAAATCATTTCAAAACTTCTTTATGCATTGCATGTCTACATTTGAGTATAATAAAATATTAACAAGTTGGGGTAATTAACGGTCGACTTGGTAGTATAATAAAATATTATCAAATCTTGTTATTGTCATTGATCTTTGATTTTGGTCTAATCCATTATTTCTTGATACACCATATTTTTCTTGTTTCTTTGCTTCCACTACTTGTTGTCTGTAACTTGCTCTAACGGACAATTTTTTCCCACCTATAGTTACGAGTTTACAGCTACAGAAGGAAATTTGACTAGAAGACTTTTTGAGCGAACTTTCTGAAGAATGGAGTCGAATCATTCGATTGCTATAGTTATTTCATGTTATTTGTTTATTTTATTACTTTTCAACGTACTTTGTAATCCGGGCTTGTATGACCCGAAGTTTACTTTTCACCCAGATGTTGGATATTATTTGGTGAATTTATTTCATGATTATTTTGGAGTTTATTCATTGTTCATGTGGTTATTCTTTCTTGCATGGTTGTGATCATTTTGTTTATTGTTGAGTTAATCTGTTACAGATGGATGATGTTCTTATCATTCGCTGGGCCTTTGTTATGTACTCGTATTTTCGTATTTTGGAAAGCGGGGTGTGACATATCTTGTTTGGGCCAAACAGATTTTCGAAACCTTTATATTTTTTCTCCAAATCCCACCATACCAAATCAATGCTTTTGAATCTGAAAAGAACTCATTTTCTAACCTAAATATTATAGGAAAAATTTCTTCCCGTCTCTCTCATTCTTCATCATCTTTGTTCTCTCACTCTCACACTCTCTCTCTCTCTCTCCACTTAAACCTCCATCCTTTCTCTTGTCTCTCCTCCCTCTCTTCATCATGGTGGTCTCTTACTCCATCTCCTCTTCCCTAAAATCAGTTTTTATTTTTTCTTTGCGTCTTTTTATTAGGATTATATCTTGCATACTCGTTCAATTAGAAGAAGAGACGACAAAGCACGGAGGTCGAAGCATTGAAGAGATACTAAGACAGAAACAAGAGCAGCAACAACAATTGAGGCTATCCTTTATCCTGTTCACCGATAGAATATAGGACTTTTTTGCTTTGACCCTATAATTGAAGGGTGTTTTTCACAATTTATCCTTCTAATAAATATTAGGTGTTTGAGTATTTTTTATTATATCTTGTTTGGGCCAAATAGATTTTAGAAACCTTTATATTTTTTCTCCAAATCCCACCATACCAAATCAAAGCTTCTGAATCTTAAAAGAACTCATTTTCTAACCTTAATATTAAAGGAAAAATTTCTTCTCGTCTCTCTCATTCTTCTTCATCTTTGTTCTCTTTCTCTCTCTCTATCTCTCTCTCTCTCCCTTAAACCTCCATCACTTCTCTTCTCTCTCCTCCCTCTCTTCATCATGGTGGTCTCCTACTCCATCTCCTTTCCCTAAAATCTGTTTTTATTTTTTCTTTGCATCTTTTATTAGGATTATATCTTGCATACTCGTTCAATTAGAAGAAGAGATGATGAATCACAGAGTTCAAAGTGTTGAAGAGATACTAAGACAGATGCAAGAGAAACAACAACAATAGAGGCATTTACAGTTGGCTGTACACTCTTCAGGTCCAGGTAGGATGAGTTGCAGTTAACTGCACTTAGGTGCAATTGACCGCCCGCGGCTGCAGTGTTATTTAGGGCCTAGATCTTAGGAATTGTTTCGGCCAAACCTTCAACTCCAAGTCAGATCGTACGACTTCTATTCAGTGTCTTGTTCTACATGATATATCGGACGACTAAGATATCATGACTAACCTAGGGTTCTCTCTATTCTTCTTATGTTTATTGTTATGGCCTCCAATAAGAGACATTAAGTACTTCATTGATATTATTCTCTATTCCAAGTAAGGCTTGAGAAATAATTCTTGGTGAGTGAGTTTAATTCTTTATAATGAGTAAATTTGTAACTCCTTGTAATCTTCTCTAGTTGAATATTATATCTCCCTATATTTCTCTCTGGAATAACCGAAAGCTAACCAGAATAAAATCCTTGTGTGTTTTGTGTTGAATTGGTGGATCTACTTTGTTTGGTTGTTCGATGGATTTGTCTCATTTACCTCGTCATTCTCATTGCTCTAATTAGTTCCGTTGCGCCACCGGTATTTCACGAAATTCACCCACGAGAGTTATAGTGAGAGTCCTCTCCCTATCACCACACCCCAACACTTTTTCAACTCTTCTATTGATTCAACACTTGGACATGAAAAATCTTATAATTATTAGGAGACAGTAACAAGGCTCTGGTTTTTCTGGGCTTAAAGCTCTCAAAATCCTATATCTTCGTTTTGGCACGTTCCATGGACTTCTCTTGGAATTATTCTCTGCATTCCCCTTGATCGAGGAAGGTACTTAGACAGTCATTCATTTGGAGGGAAGGCAAAAACTTGATACTGTTAGCCAGAGTGTTCGATTGGTAAAGTTGGTGAATTTGATAAATGTTGATGAATTTTCCATTAAAAGTGCTCCAGTCCTTGATGTAGCTATGTACAATTGTTTTTTTTATGTTTATTATTGTGGTGGAAATAGTCGAGACTCCCAAGTTAGGAAGGCCCTTGGTGGCATATGTCAATTATCAAGAAGCTTAGTCTAAACTACGATATCTTTGAGGTATGTTCTACATGATCCTGAAGTAAAGATACCTACTTCAGATAATTTACACCCCTAGTGTTTATTTTTTGCTGAACTATTATCAGTTCGGAAACTCATTTGTTAGTTCGTTTGTTTTTGGTGATTACAGTATCCTGTGCATGAAATCGATATACATGTACATAATACTGATTAGCTTCAACCATCCAAAGTGTGTCTTTGGATGTCTTTTAATTGTATGGTGGAAGTACTACTCATTCTTTGCCTATTAAGGAGCAGCCCTAATCTACAAGGACTTGAGTTTAAGGTGATGGATGGTATTTTTTGTAGTGCCCAAGAACGCCCAAAAAAACCTAGATACACCAATAACAAGATCTACCACACAATACGCAAGATCTTATAGAAACAAGAACATAACGATATGTAGAAAGAACCAATACTTCTTATTACTTCTTATTACACAACGATATGTAAAGATAACCAATACAAAGAGATCACACTATAATCACTCCCTCACTGTTGGAATCACCCAATACAAGACCCCTCTTGAAGTTATCTAATGGTAGACCTAAACCCTAGGATTTACATAGATATATATAGTCTCCAAATAAACTCTAAAAGATAAATACAAATACAACATAATTGGACCCAAACCTGCAGCCCAAATAACAAACAACGCCTCTCGCGATCGACTGCACTCAAACACAATCGACTGCAATGAAATAACACCAATTCGGAGCGCAAATGTAGTCAACTGCACTCTCACAACAGCAGCAACATACCATGGCAGTTGATTGCTCAACTTTGCAGTCAACTGTCATGTTTTTCCTGCTGCTCTTGTTGTTGTGATAGTGCTTCTTCGCTACTTCGTGTCTTCTTCTCTTCTACAACTTCAACTCATCTTTTGCATTGTGTGTTTGTGTCCACAAACCCTAACAATCTCCTACTTATACCAAATACAAAAGTCTTCAATCAAATGTATATTTCTCTCGCATTATCTCTATCAGTCTCTCATACTCATAGAAGACCAAGTACCCCTCACTCATAAGGAGCACCCCCACCCCTCCACAATGTGGGGAGCACCAATACCTCTCATAGACTCATGGAGAATGTAACTCACCATCTATTGTATAGGACAAGGAGAAACACTTTCTCCTCTCCACCATGTCGGGTTCAATGTCACGAGACTTACCAATTTGCAGAATCTTCGCTAATGCTGGACATGGTTCAAAATCTTTCAGGCCATGACACTTTCTGTACTCGAAGCATCCATAGACAACACCTTCACAATATCCGCAAACTGCAAAACCCCATTCACAACCCCATTATGACCAACTCGGCCATGCTCATCAACATCACCCCTCATATCGATACCAACCCTCTCAATATCACAAGAGCAACTCGAAACTTTTGCCATATCACAAAGAACCCTCACTGCATTAACGTCTTTCTCTATTCTAGGATCCTCCTCACCATGGCCAACAACTCTCACTAAATGTGCAACCTCTACATCCGCCCCACAACTCTTAGATCTCTGTTGTACCCCACATAATCTACGTCTCGATCCAGGCTGAGAGTCAACTACAATATAATGACACACTTCTTCTCATAGAAAATACAATGATCCCTCACGCTTCCGTCTTACTAAAACTTCTGAACCTACAATTATACATCACTCTCCACTACCAAATGTAGTCGAAAAACCCTCTTCGTTGAGACTTCCTGTTGAGATAAGATTTTCTTTCATGTTTGGGACATGTCTCGTTTCCCACAAAACAATCTGCTAACTATCACCGACTTTTACGCAAACAATACCAGTTCCAATAACAGGGCACCACTGACCATTACCTATGACCACATCCCCGAAAGAACCCTCTCTATAGTCCTCAAACACCTCCTTCCTCGAAGTGCAATGAAAAAAGTACCTGAATCAATACACCAATCTCGCGTGTCCAAATTCACCCTTGCTGATAAACATAAGCAATCATCAGTTGTATTATTTGCCACCACACTGGCTTGCATTGACTGTTCTTGCCACTTCTTCTTTAGATCCTTACAGATACGCATCATATGACCTCACTTATGACAATACCAACACTCAGGACCACCACCATCGTCGTTGTCTTCAGATCCACTCTCAGACTCACTTCTCTAATCCTTTCTTCTTTGACTACCCTCCTATCTCCCACTCCTCTCAACTGAAAGTGCAGGATGGCTAGAAGATGATAAAAACTCTCTGTTTCTCTTCCTTCTCCCTCCTCGTTCATGATGTTGTTCACAATAGACCTTGTAATGACCAATTCCTTCTCACTCCTCGTTTCTGTCATAGTTCTTGTAATAAATAGTTCCACCATACCATTACTATCGGGTATAGTAGATACAAGTAATAATGACTGCTCTTTTTCTGAAAACATCAATCCTGTAGCTTCCATCTTATTGTATAGCATACAATAATTATTCACATGTACCGCTATTGAACCCCCTTCTCTCAGCTTCATGTTAACCAGTTTCTTCAAGTGAAGAATTTGATTAGATGCCGATGGTTTCTCATACATATCCGTGAGAATATTCATATCCTTCTTCATGGTCTTTGCCTTCGAGATATGAAATAATGCTTTTCTACTCGGACTAAATATGCCCCAGTGCCTTTTGATCCAAATGATTCTATGCCGCCAAGATCCTCGCATCCTTTTATGCACCTTTCGACACTCATCAAACATCGGACCATCTAGATCTTTCTAACGGAGATATACCACCATCTGAATCATCCACATCACGAATTTACTTTCATTGAAGCTCTCAACTTTCAACTTACTATCGGCCATCCCAAAACCTCTAATCTCTGATATCACTTGCAGTGCCCAAGAACGCCCACAAGACCTAGATAAAACAATAACAAGATCTACCACACAATACGCAAGATCTCAAAACCGTAAGTACACAACGAAATTCAAAGATAACCAATACTTCCTATTACTCAAGAAATATAAAGATATAAAAAGATCACACTCTAACCTCTCCCTCACCTTTGGAATCACTCGGCACATGACCCATCTTGAAGTTATCTGATGGTACACCTAAACCCTAGGATTTACATCCATATATATAGTCCCCAAGTAACCCTAAAAGATAAACACAAATATAGCATAATTGGACCCAAACCTGTAGCCCAAGTAACACATAGCGCCACTCGCGGTTGACTGCACTCAGCACTCAAACACATTCGACTATAATCAAGTCACACCAATCCAGAATGCAAACGTAGTTGACTACAGTCTTAAAATAGCAACTGCAGACCAAGGTAGTGGAGTGCTTACCTTTGCAATCCTGTCATGTTTTTCCTGCAGCTCTTGCTATTGTGTTGCTGCTTTGTTGCATGATAATGGTAAAAATCACATCAAATTAGGGCCGTACAATTCCGTCATAGATCTTAAAGCTTCTACGGGCAGATTAACAGTAACGAGCCTCTTTAATAGGTCTAGGCCATCTTCAAGCTCATTAATAAGACATGAGCCGCTTTGAAACCCATTAAAAGCGATTAGGCCCACTAGGAAAGACACCCAGCCTATGAAGGTTGTCAAATCTCTTATCCCCAACGATAGAGTAACCAATTCTATCTCTTAAAAGGGGGAGAATTAATAGGAGATAATAGATTCATATTAATCTCATAACAGTTTCAAAGGCCTATAAATACCCTTCTTCCTCCTTCAGTCAGAAGGTAATCATCAATTTCTCTCTCGAACTCTTTTTCTCTTTCTGGTTCTGACTTGAGCGTCGGAGGGTCTGTCATCGGGGCCATCCCAGGCATTTTAGTCTTTTTCCAGGTCCATCGGCCTCGTCAGTAACCGTTGGATTCAGATCAATGTGCTCTTTCCACGATCCAGATCCAATCTTGGGAGCTCTAACCACTTTTTATGCAAATGATCAAAAGTTAGATCTTTAGTAGTTTCCTTCAAAATATTAAATCACTATTTGTTTTCTCCCACACCAAAATAAACAGAAAAAGATTGGCTCCATCTGTGGAAAACTACACAGATCTACATCAAAGATCAGACTTATCGTGAAAAATACTAAATTCTTCCGCCATGCCACTGATGTTAAGAGGGGGAGCAACAACCTTAAGTCGTCTAACCAGCCCTCTTTGTCTGCAAGCTCCTCATGTGGTGGACCATATTCCTCCTCATCAGCCGGATCTGCCCCAATAGCCTAATCAAGCTCCTATCAACGGAGAGGCACCGAGGCGTTGCCGACAAAGCCATCATGAACATGACCCTTTACATGACCATGTATTAGTCCATAATGCTCCCAGTGACTCGATGACCTCGCGAGGTCCCTGGGGCTTAAGAGACCTTTTCCAAGTTATCAATGCCAGACAACAGGGGACCGATCTACAGATCAGTTTGGACGAGAGGTGTGCATTGGGCGAGGCCTCCCACTCCGAATGTCAGGAGAACCAGAGAAGCAACTCTCCCCGAAGGCAGAGATCAAGACAATCTTCCTCTCATAGGGGGAACACTACAGAAAGAAGCTCGACTCGCGCATGTCAAAAGCATCTTGAGAGGAAGAAAAAGCAAGAGACCCTTGTCATTAGGGTTGAACTGAAAAACTTCAAGCATAACATCATCCAAGCCATCAGAGGTAGTCATAATCAGGGGCGACATTCATGGTGCCGCCACATTACTCCTTTAAGAGAAGAAGAATCCAGCGACTCTACTAGATCCAAGGGGAAGGACGCCCAAGTCCTTTGCCACATCCAAGAAGTAGAAGATCGACAGAAACAGATAAAACATGAAAAGAACCGCTCTAGCAGGTCTTATTGCCACATTCGACCTCCTTTCAGCAAAACCATCCTCGATGCACCAATTCCAAAGAACTTCAAAGCTCCTTAGTTCGAACCTTACAATGGTGAATCTGACTCGGCTGGCCATATTGAGAATCTTAAAACTTTCATGATAGTCTATAACGCCACCGATGCGCTCATGTGTTGAACATTTTGCTTGAAAGGATGCGCAAAGGAATGGTACTCCTGCCTTACTCCAAAGTAAATATTCTCCTTCGACCAGCTCGAGGAGCTCTTCATAGCCCACTTCGTTACTAGCTGCAAGGCTGAAAAAACAAGTGCTTCCCTATTGGAATTGAATAAAAAATAGACAGAGAATTGGTAAAAGACTTTGTCAAGAACTTCACAGTTAAAGCAAGGTCCATCTCCTCATTGGACACGTCAGTGGCGGCTATCGCCTTCTGCCACAATGTCACTCACAAAGACCAGAAGGCTTCCATCATGAAGAAGCATCCTAAAGATCACCAAGCTCCAGGAAAGGAGTGACAAGTATATCAGAGCCGAGGAAGCTCTTTATCCTCAAGGCAAGAAGGATTCACCTTCTAGAACAAACGGAAGAATGTAAGAGAGGAAGGACTCAGAAAATTTCAAAAGACGGTGTAGGTCAATGCAGCCCTCCCCTAACACCACGCTTCGACAAGTTCACTCCCCTAAACGCAAGTGTATCTGCCATCCTCATGACAATTGAAAAGAACATAATAGTCCGCCATCTCCCCAAGATGACCACAGCCAATAAGAGAAGGGATTGGAACAAGTGGTAAGTTTTTCACAGAGATCATGGAAACACCAACGAAAATTGCCAGCCCTCAAAGAAGAACTTGAAGGTCTGATTCATCGGGGCTACCTCTCCCAGACGTTCAGCAAAATGACAATGTCGAAACCCCTCCGGCATAGGGGGCTAATAAGCATCAAGAGAGGCCCTCCGAATCACAAGACTCAGAATTCATGGTCATTCTTCACTATATTCATGGAGGACCGATGGGGGGAGATTCCAACTCCTCTCACAAAGAATTTGTGAGAGAAGTCAACTCAGCACACAACATCCTACCGGCCAAGAGCATAGGAGTCCCAATATTTTTCTCCAAGAAGGACTTAGATGGTGTTCGAACACCTCATTGCGATGTATTGGTCATAAACCTTTGCATGGTGAATCATGAGGGACACTACATTATAGGTAAACAACGGCAGCTCAGTAAACATCCTTTCATTAACACTTGCAACGGTCTCAAGCACTCCCGAGACCGACTCAAGCCAGTCGGCTAAACACTCTGTGGATTCTCCGGAGTCCCTATTCAAATTGAAGTAATTGTCACCCTCGAAAGCCTCTAGCCACTAGCCACTAGCCACGGCAAGAAAGCCTCTAGCCACTTGAACAAAAGCACTGGATTTTATGGTAGCCGGTGTCAAAGCTGCATACAATGCAATATTTGGCCATCCAGGCCTAGCAACCTTTTATGTAGTTGCTTCCACCTACCACATGAAAATAAAGTTCCCCATAATAGAAAGCATAGGCCAAGTTGAGGGAGCCAACAGGAAACACGAGCATGCTACACTGCCACAATGGGTGGCTCGGTTCTCCCCTTTGACACCATAGAACTACCGCTAGAAAGCAGTCACTATAACCCCAAGCCCGTAAACAAACTTGAAGCTACTGCCTTAGACAATCCTGCAGAGAACATCCAAACCTACCAAGTCATCTTCCGCCAGGTCCAAATTCATCCTCGTCAGAATACTGTAATAAACTTGAATTCCCTGCCCGACCACTCTGCTGATTCGACGAAAAGAAACAATCCTACCTAAACAAATTGACAAACCTGAAGATCCCCCTTTGTCTGTAAAACAAGGTGAGGCTCACTCCAAAACAAGCAAGCACGGACAAGGTCTACCCGGTTGTTTGTCTAGCGGCTCATCAACTTGAAGACCCGGGGGAGCAAGGAGATATCAGTAGGAACTTGGAATGTAGAATGCCTCATGAACTTCAACAACGGCACTTAACACCAACCTCCTCTATATACTTTTAATATTTTCTAAATAAAGACCGCTTTCCCTACCGATCACTGAATGTAATAAAGTCCAGCCACTAGAGCTGCCGCTTAATTTTATTTTACAATAAGATTTAGTATGAATTTTTGCACAGATTTTGTACAATTCTCTGGATGCAAACAATGAATTAGACGCCAAGCTTACTCCTAAAAATGGCACTAAAAACTCATTAGAAGCTCCTTATAAGACGAGTTTGGAGTCCATACCAGTGGCTTAGAGTTACTCTAGCAATATGCAACAAAGTAAGTTCAGAGATGAACTTGCCATTCAATCTGCTCCTACAGCTCGTTAAATACCTCAAAGGCAAGTTAAGATTCCATCCTCATGGCTCGGAGTTGCTCCAGTAACCTACAATCAAGCACGTTCATAGCTCAAAACGCTAATCGATTTGTTCCTGGAACCTGTTAAATACATAAACAACAAGTTCGGAATCCATACACATGGCTCGGAGTTGCTTTAACAACTTACAAACAAGCAAGTTCAGATCTTAACTCATCATTCGATCTATTACTGAAATTTGTTAAAACCCTTAAAGACATATTAGAGGTCCATAATAGTGGATTAAATTTGCTATAGCAAACTTGTAAACAAGCAAGTTTAGAGATCAACTCGGCGCTCGAAGTGACTCTCACAATTCTTTGGAGGACCCGTACAGCAAGTTCGGAGTCCAACTTCCTCCTAGGGTTACTCCTACAACTAGCTAAGCACAAATGGCAAGTCTGGAGCCCACCTCTTTCGTAGAGCTGCTCCTTCGACTAGCTGGTATCCAAGACGATAAATCACAGGACAAGGCATATGCATATAAAAGATTTCTTATTTCATGAACAACAAATCTCACTACAACTGCAGAATTACAATGTGTCTTCGTCTCATGCCTAAGCATTGCTACAAAAATCTTAGAAACACTATACAACAAGTTGTCCTACAAGTTGCCCTTTTGGCTACATGGTAGGGGGATGTTTTGCCTGTGGAGACACAAACCTTTTCATAAGCCTCCTGCCAGCTAACAGCTCCCTAGGGCCGCCTAAACTCTTTACGATAATATTCAATACAAGACACCTACCTAACAGCTGCTCCTTAAGGCCGCCTAAACTCTTGACGATAAAATTCAAGACAAGGCTTCCTTAAGCGGGCAAGCGCCAAGTCTTTCCTGAGTAAGACCACCTTCACCTAAACAAGCTCCAACTTAGTCTCGCATAACGCATTGTGCAAACTAACAAGTCTCAACTCTGTCAAGCACAATGTATTGCAATGGAGAGCAAGCTCTGTGTCCCTCGGACCTCATACGGTATACATAACTGCTCGCCAGCAATGAGAAGAATAGAATTACTTCAATACTGAACAAACATAAAGGACTTCACTTCAATATCAAGAAGACTCGGAACATCGACAACTCATCATCCCCAAGCATTGAGTTTGGCACTCCGTGAGCCACTCGAGTTCCTCTGCCAAGAACTCATTAGCTCCATACAACGAAATCAATGCTCTGCTCCTTGCTCGGGTCCCGTCAATAAATCGTTAGCTGCATACAACGAGTTTGGTTTCTGCTCTCCGCTAGAGCTCCCTCGTCAACTCCTTAACTCCATACAATGAGTTCTTGTTATTCGCTCGAGCTCCATTAACAACTCGTTCACTCCATACAACGAGTTCAATAGATTGCTCTCAGCTGAAGCTCCATCAACGACTCGTTAACTAGATCCAAAGAGTTCAATAGCTTGCTCTCCACTGAAGCTCCATCACCAACTTGTTAACTCCATACAACAAGTTCAATGCCCGGCTTTTCGCTCGAGCTTCGTCAACAACTCGTTAACTCCATGCAACAAGTTCAGTGCCTCGATCTTTGCATGAGCTCCATCAACAACTCTTTGAATCCATACAACGAATTCGGTATCCCGCTCACCGCTCGAGCTCCATTAACAACTCGCTAACTCCCCACAACGAGTTCAGTGCCCTGCTCTCCTCTGAAGCTCCGTCAATAACTCGCTAACTCCCTGCAACAAGTTCAATGCATCGCTCTTCGCTCGAGCTCCGTCAACAACTTGTTAAGTCAACATAACGAGTTCAATGCCTTATTCTCCGCTTACGCTCTGTCAACAACTCGTTTACTCTACATAACGAGTTCAATGCCTTACTATCCACTTACGCTCTGTCAACAACTCGTTAATTCTACATAACGAGTTCGATACCTTGTTCTCCTCTCGAGCTCCATCAACATCTCGTTAACTCCAAACAAAGAGTTCAACATCTTTCTCTCTGCTCGAGCTCCAACAATAACTCGTTAGCATCATACAACGAGTTCGATGACCCACTCTCCACTCAAGCTTCATCAACAACTTGTTCACTCCATACAACAAGTTCAGCACCTCACTTTTCACTCAAGCTCCGTCAATGACTCATTAGCTCCATAAAACAAGTTTAACGCCCCGCTCTTCGCTCAAGCTCCGTCAACAACACATTAAATTCAGACAGCGAGTTCAATGCCCTGCTCTTTCTATTTGCTTGAGCTCTGTTAATAAACTGTTAACTCCATACAATGAGTTTGGTGTCCCGCTCTTTGCTCGAGTCCTTCCAGCAACCCCATATCATCATGCAATAGGCTCAGTGTCCAACGTTGGCTTAGAGTTTTCTCTACAAACTTGCTGGGTGCAACAGCATGTTCAAACGTCCAACTCCGTCTCAAAGTTGTCTCCACAAACTTGTTGGGCGCAAACAGCAAGCTCTACGCTCAACTCTGTCTAAGAGTTTTTTCTCCAAACTTGTTAGACGTAAACAACAAGTTCAAATATCTAACTCTGTCTCAAATTTGTCTCTATAAACTTGCTGAGATCAAACAGCAAGCTCTACGTTCAAGTCTGTCCAAGAGTTGCCTCTCCAAACTTCCTGGGCACAAAGATCAAGCTTAACATCAACTCTGTCTTAGAGTTGCCTCCACAAACTTGCTAGGCACAAACAACAAGTTCTACGTCCAAATCTGTCTCAGAGTTCTCTATAAACTTGTTGGGATCAAACAGCAAGCTCTATGTTCAACTATGTCCAAGAGTTGTCTCTTCAAACTTCCTAGGATCAAACAACAAGCTCTACATCCAACTATGCCAAAGGGTTGGCTCTACAAAACTTGCTGGACCCAAACAGCAAGTCCAAACATCCAACTCCGTCCAAGAGTTGTCTCTATAAATTTGTTAGGCACAAATGGCAAGCTCTATGTCCAAACCCCATCTCAGAGTTATCTCTATATCTTGCCGGAATCAAACAGCAAGCTCTACGTACAACTCCATCTCAGAGTTGTCTCTACAAACTTGCTAGGTGCAAACAATAAATTCAACGTTCAAGTCCGTAGTAGAGTTGCATCCACAAGCTTGCTGGGCGAAAATAGCATGCTCTACGTCCAACTCCATCACAGAGTTGCCTCTACAAACTTAATGGTCACAAAAAACAAGTTCAAATGTTCAACCCTGTCCGAGAGTTGCCTCAACGGACTTGCTGGGATCGAACAACAAGTCCTAGCCATACTGCCTTCCAAAGTATGCTCCTACAATGGCACTTCTTTGTCAGCCACATACACAACATCCAATGGTCAAAGCACTGATCTCCCAGACCAATGGAACACTTGTCCAACAACGAAATGTTCAATCCAAAACAAGCGAACAATACAACACTTGGTCGGTGAAAGAGTGGTGAATCAGCATAATGCTTGATCGAAAAAATAGGTGAACAAGACAACACTTGGTCAAGGACGAGGTGCTCATTCGACAAAACAAGTTGACAAAGCTCCCAAGATTGGCCTAACTTGAACTCGATAGAGCTCTACACTTGACCAAAAACTTTGACTTGACGAAGCAACTACCAACTCAAACAAACCTACATGAATTTCTTCAAGGACAGCTTCCAAAGTTCTGGAAGGAGGTCAAGTAAAAGAGGCATCCTTATCTTGGACAAAAACATCCATATCTGCAAAAACAACTAAGATTCCAACTTCAAACTTGGACAAACTCTAACTCAAGCTCCGTAGATGGCGAACACAGACCAACACAAGCTCAAACAAAACCCGGACTCTACAAGAACCTCGGAGATGGCCAAAACCTAACTTCGAAGCTGGCCGAATCCAAACACAACCAAACCCGATACCGAAGCTTCAAGCATAGAAAACAACAAACTCCAACCCGAACTTCGCCAAAAACCTCGGAGGTGATCGAACACAAGTCCAACCTGACAAATCTCCAAGTTCAACAACTAAGACCAACTCGACACCAACAACCGCTCGACGCCTATGATGTGGAGAGAATGTGAGAATGTTTGGCATGAAGTAAGGAAAGGAAAATGAGTTAGGGTTTCACTCATGGCCTCCTTTATATAGTGGCCGGTTAGGTTTTGTATGGGGGTTGTGTGGAGATAGGGTTAGGCTATTTAGGGTTGTGCTATGGTTGCTTAAGTGTTCCCATTACAATCAATAGGTCCTAGGTCATAGGGTACACATAAGCCTCCTAGGGTTACACTTAAGCACTCCCTCCTTAGAATAGTTTTGTCCCCATAACTACACTGAGTGGAAGGAACTACATGAGTCATTCAAACAACTCAGGAGGGAGTGCACCTTACACTCTATCCTTATCCCCCCATACTCCCCATGGCCGACCAACTATAAATAAGAGAGCAAGGGAGATGCCCTACTCAGTCCACTCCTTATCTCCACTCTACAAATTGTCTACTTCACCTAAGAAACTCTTAGAGCTATTTCTGAGCAAGAACAAGGAGGCAAGGAGCTAAAGCAAGCTAGGTTGAGAAGGTGTAACACCCCGAATTCTAAATACAAGTAATTCGTAGCACAAACATGATATTTTACTTAAAATTCGTAAAAAAATAAAAGGAATTTAAAATTTTCTCATTAAATAGTCATTATTTACAACACGCAGTGGAAAATTTACATAAAAGAATAAAATTTATAACATTAAACATTTTCAATTCTGCAACAGTCATCAACACCAAACTCATATCCACGTCGCTCAATAATGCGAGTCCTGCAACTTGAAAACTGCGGGCACGTTAGTTGCATACAACTGACGCAATGCTATATTACAGTGATTCCATTATTTTAATAATCACAAACTTGAATGCAGAAACAAAAAATGTGAAGTGACTATCCTAAAGATGTTAATGTATTATATGATCCTGATGCCTAATGCAGACACTTAATACTTACAATGCAACACTAATGCATACTTGTTCGGATTCTATGCATTACATACTACATAGGTCCTAAGGCAAATCCTTACGTACTCCTTATTATAGGGTTCAATCCTATAATACCCCGAATTCAAAAAAAAGGTGATTCGTAGCAAATACAAGGATCTTTTACTTCAAATTCGTACAAATTTATAAGGAATTTGAAACTTTTCCATTTACAACATTGTTCTTTACAATAACACAATGGAAATGAATAAGTACAATACAACGTTTAATAATGGAAGCTCATCAATCTTATGAAAACCCATCACAGTGACTTCAACTCCATGCCAAGTCCAAACTTGCATCTGGGAAACTGTGGGCACGTCGGTTGCATACAACTGACGCAATGCTATAATACAACGATTCTTTAACTTTAGCAAACACAAACTTGGATGCACAACAAAGTTTGAAAAGTGACTATCCTAAACATGTCAGTGTATGATATGACCTAATTCCTAATGCATACATTCACACTACGATGACACTAATGCATACTTGTTCAGATTCTATGGATCTCATACTATATAGGTCCGAGGGCAAGCCCTTACGTACTCTACATTATAGGGTTCAATCCCTCGCCATGCAAAACCTACTACGGTAACAAAAGCAAAGTTTAGGCATTGCATGGCGGGGGTTCGAAACCCTAAAACTGGAGAAGACGGCTTGATCTGGAGCATATGTAGTATGGGATCCATGTGTATCCAAAGTCTTGCTGACATTAGATTAAGTGCATCTGTTTTGTGCATTAGACTTCAGGTCATGGAATGCACAGACACTATTAGGGTGGACGTTTCCTTTCTCATTCAAGATTGATTGTGGTTGTATAGGGTTGAAGATCATTGTTTTAATTAGCATTGCATCAGTATATGTACTGACGTGCCCACTCAATTTAGGTTCGGGATGCTGAGTGGGGGAAACTCAAGATGAGCAGGGCATCCAAGTGGAGAAGCAGTGTACTTACCTACCATTTGAACAGGTGAAGAATAATCAAAGTCGTGCAGCAGAAGACTCAAGCTACAGGACACCTCTCAGGCAGACAGCATAACCGCTCAGTGGAGCTTCCAGAAGGACCAGTTGACTACCGTTTCGGGTAGCGAGGACCAGTGGTGTTTGTAATTGTTTTATAATAATTTGGTTTAATTATATTCCTTGTTCGAGAACATGTTAATGTTGTAATGATAATGTAATAGACGATGTAATTTGTATTTCTTGTTCAAGAACAAGATAATATTTGTAATTAATGATGTAATGACTTCATTGAAATAAAAAAAAAGTTTTTTAATTTCCGTGTTATTACTGTGTTGAGATGCATTCAAAAAAAAAGATTACAGTTGTGTCTCGGACTTTGGGGAGCCAGGTCTGGGGCATTACAAAGTTGGTATCATAGTTGACTTCGAATTGAAGTCTAACACGGTAGGAATTTAGACTTGAATGCTAGATAAGTCGAGTTTAGTTTGGCAGATAGGATGGTCGCAAAGCATATGGTAGCACTTTTCAACTTATGATTTTGATCTTCCGTATATCTGAACCAGTCCCAAGTATTTCATTTTTACTAATGAGCTTGGTGCATCCGGATGAGCACGGCTACAACTGGACATCAATGGAGGTTTGTTTGCAACTAGATGTCGAAAAAGCACATTGTAACATGATGTGAAGGGAACGTGTTACAGCCCGCTTCCTAAAAAGAATACAGAATACGGATACGTGACTAAGCTCAGCGAATAATTTTCATCATCCAGAAGCTGTCAGGATCTTTACAACATTTCACAAGAATAATCAGACTCGGAAGCAAGAAAGTCAACCATGCATGCATAACTGAATCAAAATACCAAACAGAATTTACTTGAAATAAAATATATTAATCTCAAATAAACTGGATCTGAACAAGTCAATAATCCTGGGTCACATTGTCTAAATACAAATAATCCAAGTAATGAAGTACAATTGTTCAAAATAAGCAACAAGAAATAAATAGATATAGCAAAAGCTCCAGCATCTAGAATCTTATATCACCAACTCCATCAGGCTGCTGATCTCCAAAATCTGCAATTTGATAAATTGCAGGAAGAGAAAAAAGAAAATAAACTCCCATCAATGCAAGTTACGGGCCGCTTGTAATGCAGACAGAAGTACATGGTAAAGAATAAACAAATAGCATGAAATAGTCATGATAACGAAATAGAACAACTAGCATGGCAAGATGAACAGGTGTAAGTAGCATGTATCAAGTGTCAAGTGAACAAGTATCATGTAAACATATAACAAGTATCAAGTGTCGAGAATCAAGTATCATGTACAAGTAACAAGTAGCAAGTGTCAAGTGATCATGTTCAAGTCTTGTATTATTACTATCTAGGTAGCACTTCATGCGTCCATCCTTTTACCACATGGTTGCTAAATTCAAACAATTTTGCTTTAGGTTTCATAAAGGATTATAGAGGGCAGTGTACTCAGGAACAAGTATCAAGTAATCGAGCTCCGAGCTCCAAGTATCATGTATCATGTATCACATGTCAAGTTGTGCAAGTGGCAAGTAATCACGTGTAATATCTCGGTCGGATATTATATTTGTATTATAATTATTTTTAAAAATTAAAATATTTTTATGGAAATTTCTTGGTTTCACTAATAAAAAGTTATCTATGTATATATATTAGTAAGTATATATATGCATTGTATCAGTTTTGTGCACTTGTACAAAATCCTGTAAAATGCATTTTTGAGAAAAATGTCTATAATATCTGGGTCTGATATTAAAAATTATTATTTTATTATTATTTTTTTTCATAATTGAAATATTTTTTGTGGATATTACCCGGTTTTGTTAATAAACATTATCTGTATATTATACCAGTCTGTATACATCTGTATTGTATCAAATTGGTAAGGAAATCTTCCGAGCCGGTAAAAAAATTATTTTTATTATTATTTCTGAATTAAAAAAAATTCAGTAGAGATTATTCGTTTTAAATAATAAAAGTTATCTATATAGACAGATATAGGTACATACATGTACCGTATCGATTTCGTACGTTTGTACGAAATCATGTAGTATGTGATTTTGGGAAAATACATCTTATTCTTGA
Organism: Hemerocallis citrina; assembly: GCA_017893485.1. NCBI lineage: Eukaryota > Viridiplantae > Streptophyta > Magnoliopsida > Asparagales > Asphodelaceae > Hemerocallis > Hemerocallis citrina. The sequence goes on from CM030366.1 coordinate 46,609,291, forward strand.
TCGATCATGATCAAATGGAGGGTAGAGAGTAGATTGGGTGTTGACTGCAATTTTAATTTGCAAATAAACCTCAAAATTGATGAGCCATGAGAATGAAAGACAATTGGGCTCTTCTCAACCACAAACCTCAACCCTCCACTCCTACCCCCCCCCCCCCCCCCCCTTCATTTTTGTGTGTTTCCATCTCCTTCTCATCTCATTCTCCTCCTTCTTTTAATTGTTTTTAATTAGAAAAAACTTGAGAAGAAAGGAAAAGAAAGAGAGATCAGATTCAAAAAGAAAAGGAGTGGTTTTTATTTCATTTGTGGTGTTCTTGAAGAGGAGTAAGAACGAGCAAGAAGGAGAGACAAGTCCTTCCTACACTTTTAGGTGGGGGTTTCTCAACTTGATTTATTTGTAGTTGTTATTGTTAGTGTTGTTATTAAATAGAAGATCTTGGACTAATTTCATGTGTATATGAGGATCATGGACTAGAATAAAATGTCACATAAAGATTGAAGTAGTAGAACTAAAACAAAACCCTAAAGATTCAATCTTGTAGGTTTGATGGTTAGAATTAATTTATTATGCTAAAGTCGAAATCTTGAGCCCAAATTAATTAGAGAGATTCTTATATGTGTTGTTATCAGGCTTAAATTTTTATAGAATTTTTTGGGTTAATTTGATGGGTTAAACACATTGTTTCCCTAAAACAGCGAGTTTTGAAACAAAACTACTGTTTTGGTTGATTCGACTTGCGTTTAAAGGACTGGATTTTGAGTTCCATGCGGAATCTGAAAAAAGTGTTAAACTAGAAAGTTGTAGTAGATGTTCTCCCCTTTCTAAAATGGCCTATTTGGTTAGATTCCGATAAGTATTGCAAAAGTTATAAGCTTTACAAATCTAAGCAGCCAGCTTTTTGGCTAAATCTCGCTGTCTGGATGGTTCGAAGTTTTTGCACCTCTTATTGATTGAATCTGAAAATGTGTTCAACAAGAGACTTGTATTAGAGTCTCTCACCTTTCCAAAATTTTCTATTTAGTTAGATTATGATAAGCGGAGCAAGAGTTATGACCCTTACAAAATTACAGCAGCTGGCCTTTTGGCTGAAAGCTCGCTGTTTGGATTGTTCGAAGTTTTTGTACCTTTTAATGACTGAATCTGGGAAGTTCATCAACTAGAGTGTTGTCTTAGAGTCTCTTACCTTTCCAAAATATCTTATTTGGTTAGATTCCGATAAGCATAGTAGGAGTTTTGGCTTTTACAAATCACAGCAGCCAGCTTTTGGCTGAAAGCTCGCTGTTTAGATTGTTTGATGTTTTTGTACCCCTTACTTACTGAATTTGGAAAAGTGTTCAACTAGAGAGTTGTAGTAGAGTCTCTAACCTTTCCAAAATGTCATATTTGGGTAGATTCCGATAAGCTGAGTAGGAGTTATAGCTTTTACAAATCACAGCAGCCAGCTTTTGGCTGAAAGCTTGCTGTTTAGATTGTTTGATATTTTTGTATCTCTTACTTACTGAATTTGGAAAGTGTTCAGCAAGAGATTTGTATTAGAGATTCTCACCTTTCCAAAATGTCCTATTTGGTTAGATTTCGATAAGCGCAGCACTGTTTGCTTCTAGGTTGTCAGAAGGCTTTTTATGTCGCTTTTGTGTACTCATTAGTAGTATGCTTATATTAGGCTGTTAGAAGATTCCTTTGTTACTTCTAATTATAAAAGATAAATTTTTACTAGTGAGCATGTTACTTTTCTTCTAGGTTGTTAGAAGACTTTATGTTGCTTCTATGTAATTCATTTGTCTCGTATGTAGCTTATTTGACTCGTAAGTATTGGTCCGTCTCATATGTAGCTCACCTAGCTCGTATGTAGTTGTTTGTTCATGCATAGCTCATTGGGCTCGTATGGAGTAACTATTTTCAATAGATAGGCGATGAGTGGATCCAAAGAGATCTTGTGTAGTCTAGGTTGAGTCTTGGTAGATTGTGTCAACAATTGTTACACTCTCTTGAAGAGAGACACGGGCGGTGCTTTTTCATGATAAGTTAGAAGCATAGTGGCATGTCTCGCTTGTTTGAATCTTTTGGTGCTGTCTCATAGCAAGTTGAGAGTACGACTCTAGGTTGAAAGTATCTTGTAGCTCGTACGCCCCTATTTGATTGGTTAGGGTTAGTGACATCGTTAGGGTAGTAACTGTTACTTAACTATTCTTATCTATGAATTGCCGAAGGGTGAGAGTTGGTGTTAGGGGTGATACCTTATAATCTGAATTCTCCTATAGGCCAAAACTAGGTGGTGTTATTGGGATGTATTCTCCTGTCAAAGGGATATGGGCGGTGCTTTTTCATGATTAGTTGGCAGCACGGGATCCGTATCTCGACTGTTAATTCTTGAAGTGCTATGATAAGAACAAAAGGTTTTCCTAGGGAAGTAGACCCTACGATTCCATCACGTTCTATGCCTTCTCATTTAAGTTGAGGGCACGGCACCAGGTTGTCTTGTATTTTGGGGTTCGTGTTGGCTTTTGAGTGAGGTCCGGTTCGCCGAGTAGATAGTGGCAAACATAGACACCACTATTGTACTGCAGTAGCGGAACTAGACCGTATCTGCAACCTCACCAGTCACGTTGTATCTATCAGGAACAGGAAGGGTACAAGAGTAGAATTCATGACGCGGGTTCAAATCCCTATATATGAAGAAACAACTTGATATGGGGCGTATGTAGTATGGGCTGCATACTGTTCCAGAGTCTTGCTTGCATTAGAATAAGTGTATCATTGCATTAGTTAATCATGCATTAGATTCTAAGTCATAGCATATACTAACACATCAATTATATATACACGTTTCTCTTTTCATCAATCTATTTGTTTAAAGTTGAGAATCGCTGCTAGTCATTAGCCTTAAAGCGTCAGTATATGTACTAACGTCCCCACTTCAATAGGTACTGTGTTGCAGAGCTACAGGTATAGGAATCAGGAGGACTCAAGGCAAGAGAAGCAAAGTGTTGATTCGATTTTAATATGTGTTGGTTACCATTGTAACATCTATTGTAAATTTATTAATTTTTCAAAAGCATCCAAGTGAAAGTATCAAGTGTTATGTATTATTCATTTTACTCTGATGTAATTTTTATTGAAAGTTTGTAACACTTGGGCTTGTATGGCATTATTGTAAAACTGATATAATGTGTTGCAGTTTTATAACATTCAGACTTGTCATACAGTTGTGCTGAATAAAAAGTTTTAAATTATCATGTTTTCTGTGTATTGTGGCTAATTGAAGAAAAAGATTTCTGGCTTATGTCACAATTTCTCAGTGTATGGAAATCGGGGCATTACATCACGTCTCAACTTGTGCAAGTGACAAGTAATCACGTGTCAAGTTCCAAGTATCAAGTCATCGCGTAGGATCTGTGGATCCCCTTCGAGTACACGTTTCTGTATTTTCCACTATTAGATCTTTCCCTTTAACCCCGGCTTGATTATTTATTATTATTATCTAACAAGAATGTGTGTGTACAAAACATGGCAAGAATAATATGGTATGATCAAGTAACAAGTTCAGGTTGAAGGTTACACATGCACAGGTGAAAGACAACACATAAAAGAGTGGGACAACAAAAATTCTAGTTCAAGACAGCAAGACAGTACTGCACTAAATCTGAAATTCCATTTGCTACAAACTTGCAAACCTGGATCTGTCAAATAATATGGAAAATAGACTCCCGGCCGAATCCAGATATATATAAGTCATATAGTATTTGATAACAACAAGTCTCAAAACATATTTGAATCTAGAAAATATTTCAATCAGAAATCAGAAGTTTGTATTCAAGAACAGGAAAACAGTATGAAAACTCACAAATTAAATCCACGAAAATTTTGGGGTATTCCCTAGTATTTATAGTAACCGAAAATAAAGTTTCACAATTTTCCAACATAAATAGAATAGTCAAGTAAAATCAGAAAACAACAAGACACGACAAATTTGTAAATCAGGAATCTTAAACACTGCAGTATGAAAACAGCAATATCTCACAAAATATAAATCAAAATCTAGATCCGTCAAAAGGGTTATAAACTAGATACATTATGCTATAATTCATATTCACAAAGTTTTCATAGAAAGTAAGTAGAATTAGGTCGAAATTATGTATCTTTACTGAACAGCAAGAAAATTCTGCATGTATAGTAGTTGTTTGCAAGTATAGAATAGTTTGTAAAAGTCATCAATTAAATCCATAAAAATTAGGGATTAATCCCAATCAAGTGTATTTGTAACCAGCAAAATATTGGATCAAAATATTATCTTTAGCATTAGTAGAAAAATAAATAGGCATACAGAATTCATATAAAACTGGCTCTGGAATTTTAAACACATCTGTAGTAAAATAGTCATAACCCGAAACTCATAAATCGAAACTCATCAATCGAAACTGAGATCTGTCAGAAAATCTGGAAAGTAGACAGAATTCTCTACAATTCATATTCGCAAAATATTTTCATATACTAACCTTAATATGGTCTAAATTACTAGAAAAAAACGGGGAATCGATAAAACAAAAAATATCCTTCATGCACAAAATCAACTAGTTCATATGAAACTCATCCAAAATATAGCCAAACATGAAATTGAGTATACTAGATGTCCAAGCAACATGGTATAGTGTATTTAGCAATTCTACAACAAGTCTACTACAACTAACACATCCAAGCACATGATATCATATGAACAACATGCATATACACAACAAGAAGTGGTCATCCCTAAGTTATTTCATGTCGGGGGTGTCATGTGGCAACTACGGGCGGGTTAACACAATAGAAACAAGATCAACAAGGGGTTCCACACAAGAATTTTCTCTAGAACACAACTACACTACATGCGGTATATAGTACTTGTATTTCACAAAGAAAAGAATACAAGTTACTAGCCTTATAGACGACGAAACCGAAAAATCAAATTCAAGAATAACGGGAATGGATCCCGGACAACAAACGAACGAACCCACCAACGGATCGAACACGAACCATAACACCAAAATGCATGAACCAACACATAACCCACGAGCCAACACACGCACACCAAGAGAGAGCGAGAGAGAGTCAGGGAGACTAGGCGAGAGGACAACGGCGGAAAGCACAACCGTCGAAATGCTGGCTGTTGCGGCAAAAGGAAACACACCATGGGGAACGGACGGCTGACGGGGTTGTCGTAGCATCGGTGGGTTGCGGCTACCGTCGAGGGGTGCTGCAGTCGCTGTTGACTGCGGGAGAGGAGCAGGGGGTAGAGGACGGTAGAAGGGCAGAAAGGGAGGACGCCTGGCTACTGTTGCTACGGGGCGGCGCAACCAGGTGGTGGGCAGTACAGGGTAAGGAGGGGAGATAGGTGGTCAGGAGAGATGGGGATCGAGAGGTGCAGTCGGGATGGGTTAGAAGAGGTAGGCGGCTGAGGATGAAGGTGAACAGGTTGAAGATGGGTATATAAATATATAGGTAAATGTGTATTAGGGTTTGGTATTTGAGATGGCTAAATAGGTATAGGGGTAAACGGGTTTTCAGGTGTGTGGGCATGGGTTTAACGGGTAATGGGGATTTAGTTAATGGGTAACAGGGAAACAGTGGATATTGGGTTGTGGAGTGAATAGGGTAGATCCAAATAAATTAAATAGGGTTAAGGAAAAAAAATAGATCCAATAAAAATGAGATGGCACAAAGTGGATAAATAAATAGGGTATGAACAAATAAAATAGCGGGGATCAGAATAAGAGCTCAATCAAACAGAGACGACTCAAAAAGAGACAATGGGATCAAGAGGATCAAATAAGAGACGACATAACAATAAAATGAATATATTGAAAATGAAAATGCAATATACGGTCTAAAAGAGATACGAATCAAATACATGGGAAAAGAAAATACACTCAAAATACATAAAATGGAAAACAGGGGTTACAGAACGAGTCAGCAACCGAACGACAAATAAAGGCGAGCCGCGGCACAGGAGCTGAGGAAGAACAATGAAACCGCATCGACAACCTCAATATCAAGACTAAATTCACGATGTGCTGAGGGAAGGCACTGTTAGAAGTCAACAGAAACCAGATGCCATCGCCTAGAATGAATCGAGAGTAGACTCGAGGAAGGATATGTCGACAACCAACTCAAGAATTTTTCCAAAACAACGGAGATCTTCATGATCAGCTTATGATCAAGCAACTTACAGGAGCACACTACGGAGGAAATCTCGACAAGACAGAGGACGACCACATCAAACATTCAGCAAATTCGTCAAGAGGGCTGCTAGAAGATCAAAGCAGCAAGGGTGACTTTATCCTTTCCCTACGGATGGAGTGGTCACCAACCAGCAGGAGCTGCAATCAAGGCATGAATCAGCATACTAGAGAGTAAAGAACGAAGTTAAATGGCACTAATATCGTGTTCTGATGTTACAGGTACCAAAAGATACTCACAGATTAAGGTCAAGAACCGACGACTATTGTGGCGATTGTCTACTCCAGAGCAGAAACAGAAGAATGCCAGTATCAAATTCATGGTCGATATATCCAAAAGACCGGAGGACGACCACTCTACTTGGTAGAAGACCAGTTTGTCGAGGGTGTCACTTGAGAAACTGAAGATGGTTCAGGAAAATATTTCCTAAAATATTGCTGGTTCATTTTCCTATCCACTAGCATCGTTTCGAGGACAGAACGATTCTAAGGAGGGAGTATTGTAACACCCCGCAAAATAGCATATAGCTATTTTGTATAATATACCGTGCACGTTTGAGAAATTGTATGTGATTGTATATTTTTTCATTATTAATATTCTTAATTGTGGAATTTTTTAGATATACTATGTATTCTGACCCGATAAGATATATTTGGGATATCTTCTCAATTAATGTGTGGTTTGTCCCGACTGTTTCAACAAGACAATTTTGGGAGAAATAATAGTTTTTATAAAATATATTTTGAGACTCAATAAATAAATATATTTTTTTGTGCAAGGATGTACATGTACATATATATATATATGGGAAAAGGGGGTATGAGCAACTTGCTCATTTAGTAAATAAGCAATTAATGATGTGGCATATATATGATTGGAAAATCCTTAAAGGGTTAGTTGTCCAATGTATCACATGCATGTCACATAATCAATTGCTCATTTATTAAATGAGCAAGTTGCTCATATCCCTTTTACCATATATATATACTAGATTTTCCCGTGGGCACGTGCCTACGGCACGTCTTTGGAACGATACAAAACACGAAAAGTCATGTAAACAGTAAAACAATAATTATGTAGCTCAAGTTTGAATAGTATGACAATAATTAGTTATAAATAAAAGTCTATGTTTTCATTAGTATATGTTGAAAAATAATTATAAATGGGGTATAAAATCTAACTTCTTAGAACATTAAGTGTGAAAAATAACGAAATTTAATTGTTGAGGAGATATTTGCTATTAAAAATTCTGAAAATTTACAAAACCAAAATCTTAAAATCTAATTTCTAAGTAAATAAAGAAAGAATGGGATAGAGAGATAGAGAGAGAGAGAGAAATAGAGAAATATGAAAAAGTAAAGAGAGAAGAGATAGATAGTAATAAAGTAATGAGTTTTTTAGGGGGGAAAATTTGGTTTTTGGGTTTGAAATTTTGGAGAGAAAATATGTTTTGTGAGGTTTGATATGGACCTTTGATTTTGGAAGGATTGATTGTGAGCCACTTGATCCCTTTTACCATATATATATATATATATATATATATATATACATATGGATGTATGTGTATTTTAATTAGATTGTATATGATATATATGTACATGAATAATTGTATGCATATGTATATGTATATATTTTTATATATTTGTATGTATACATATTTATTTGGATAATATTGAATTGGATTTGTATACTTGTATGTATATATGTATATATATATATATATAATTGTATAGTTGTATATATGTATATATAATAATATATATAAATTTGTAGGAGTGTATAAGACTCACACCCTAACCCACTTGATCATCTTGGTTTTATCTTGATGAGATCAAATGGTCCCATTTGTACCATGAAGGAGGTTGTCATGAAACACTTGGAAGGCACATGTAGTTTCTAATATTGTGTTGGCTCAAATCTAACCATTCATTTCTCCCACTCCATCACAACCCTCCATGTAACCCCCATTCCCGCTAATAAGTATTTTTCGTGTATTTTCTATATTTTGATTTTTGTAAATTTATTTTGTGCTAAATTCGTTTCAGATTTGTATTAAAGTGTTTTCTAATCGAAAATTTATTCATTTTGAATAATGGTGTATTTTAATCTTAATTCCCATTTCTTATTGATCGACTATTTATATTTGAGACTAAAATCTAATATATTATTGTTATTAGATTATTTTAATGAAATTGTTAAACCTAAATATTATTTTATTGTATAATTTTATTATTTTTATAATTATAATAATAAACTAATTTTTCTTGATTATCTATTTAAAATCCATCTATTAAATTATTTTATTATTTTATTTGTTCTGATTTTCCTGGCGAATTTCAGTTTATTTTTAAGCCCAATTTATATTCTATTCGTTTGCAATATTTATTTATTTATTTGGATTTAAATTTTTGTTCATGAACTTTTTTCTCTTTTTGTTGGGCTATATATCTTGTGGATCTTATTTTATTGGATTGTGAGTATTTTTATTTGAACCCTAAAACCAAATTTCATTTGTTCTTGACCCAAAACTGCAATTATTGGATTCTAACCCACTAACCCAATATCCTAATTGTACCCTATAAATACAACCTCAGTACGAACCCTAAAAATTGCACAAATTAAAACCCTAGAGCTGCCTAGCCTCTCTCTCCTCATTTGTTTCCCACCTAAATCTCAGAGAACCCATTACTGAGTTCTCTTCTCCGGCGAGCCCCTGACCTCCGGCGACACCCCGCAGGCCATCGCTGTCGCCGTCCTCCGTCACGCTCCCCTTACGCATGCCACCACACCCGCAACCCCCCAGTGCCTCCTCCTCTATTTCGATCGACAGTAGCGACCCAACCCCACTGCTGCTGTAATGCCGCCCTAACCCCGTCGTCGTAGACGTCAACAACGACGCCGACCCTCGCCGTCGCCTGTGATGCCGAACACCGTCATCGAAGTCAACCAGAACCGAGCCTTTTGCGGTTACTGATTGTTGTTGCTCATTTCCGGTTGCGGTTGCTGTCTCTTTTGCTTGTTTCTTTGTGCACATATATTGCACGTGCTTAATTGTGTTGGTTCGTGGGTTCATTGCTTCGGGATCCTTATCCCGTTATTCTTGGTATTCAATTTCGTCGTCCAACAGGCAAGTCACTACCTCTTGAATTGTTAATTGTATCAAATTCAAGTTTTGTTGAAACTCTTGCAAGTAGATCCCTTTGTTATCGTATTATACATTGTTCATCTCCTTCATTAGGTATATTGAGGGTTTACACGAGCTAACCCTAATTTACTTGACATCGTGCCACTTCTGAATCTAAAGATTGAATCTTTGATGTGTGCACATAGAATTGATAATAGGGATGTTCATATAGTTGTCACACAAATAAATTAGTGTAGAGAAAATTGCTAGGTTGTATGTTGTTTGATCGATTGATGGTTGATTGATGATAAATTGATGTATGTATCTGATCTTAATCTTATTTACCATGTTTTTATACCCTTCTTGCTGATTGAGAAGTTCATCGACTAATAAAATTGTTACCCATCATGTTTAATTAAATTGTTTCATGAAAATACCATCAAACCTGTATGTTGCTTGCTGGCTGTATGTTGACTGCTATTTTCGACCCAGTAATTGATCTTAAAATAAATTACTTTTTGAATATGAATTGTAGCCTTATCTTTCTGGTTTTCAGAACATCTTGAATTTCTAAGTTCCGAGTTGTGTAGTAAAAGTTATGCCTGTTTTACTATAGCTGTGTTTTTACTTTCAGATTTTCAGATTCTTGTACGTTTCTTGTTTAAACAGTTAAAAAGCTGATCAAGTGATAAAATTTTGCTCTGATAATTTCCAGATTGTTAGTAATCTTGTTTAGGAGTCTAGAAAATATTTCTAATAAATTTATCACTGAGTTTTTTCTGTTTCTAAAAAATAAAATGACATGGTGTCGATTTTCTACCTGAACACGAAATCTGTAAAGAACAATGTGTTTGACCTAGCTACTATTGTCGGATTTTGAACTTTAAATATGTGTTGGAACCATGTGGAATTCTCGTTTCTAGAACTTTTGACAGATTCAATTTTTAAGTTTTGAAATAGCGGGAAACTGCATTTTTGTACAGACCACTCTTGTTGTCCAGAATTTTACTGTCACGCCCCACTTCCCAAAAATACGGAATACGAGCACGTAACATTGGCCCAGCAAAAGATTTTCATCATCCATAAGCTGTTCAGGAATCTTTACAACATATCATAGGAATAATTCGAGTTGGAAGCAAAGAGACAACCAGGCATGCATAATTGAAACAAGATACCAACAGAAATTTACTTGAAACCAAAAATATATAAATCTCAAATAAATCAGAATCTGGACAAGTCCAATATCCTGGGTCACATCACCCAAATACAAGATAATTATCCAAGTAACCAAGTAAATTTTATTCAAATCAAGCAATAAATAAAAATAATAAAGCAGGAAACTCAGCACTAGTATCTCATATCTCCAATGCCATCGGGCAGCTGACCATCCTGATCTGCAATTAGTAAATTGTAGGAGAAGGAAAATGAAAACAAGTACCCGTTAATTGTAAGTTACGGGCCACTTATAATGTAGGATACAATTACATGGGATAAATAAATCTAAGTAATAAGCATAGCATGGTATAAGTGTGTCAACAGAAATGTAATATGTAACATGAATCAAGCAGATAGAATCAAGTAACATGGTATACAAACAGGTAACATGTATCAAGTGTCAAGTGAACAGGTAAACATGTATCATGTAACAGGTAACAGGTATGCAGGTAACAGGTAAACAGGTAATCAGGTATACAGGTAACAGGTACAAGTACAGGTAATCATGTAACAGGTATCAGGTTATGTTAAGTCTTGTGTTATTCCTATTTAGGTAGCACTTCATGTAGTACCCCGTATTTTTAAATATTATTTTTAAAGGTTTATAAATAAATTAAAATGATTTTTTGGGGATTTAATAAATATTTTCAGAAAATTTATCTTTGTACACGTGCGAAACACGTGCAAATATTTTCTTGAGAAGTTCAAAAGCCAAAAATTATTTTAGGAAAAATCATTATTTATTATTTGGGATTTATTTGTAACTTTTCTACATTTTTCTGATATTTATTGGATCTATTTGCAAATATTAAGAAAAGAATGTTCTTTTTGCAAAATTGTCATTTTGAGGGGTGAAAGTGCAAAACTATTTTCTGGACTTTTAAAACAGTGCCGGCTGGAGTTAAGGAGTTTATTTTGCTTTTAAATCTCAATTTAAATAATTTTATCGAGTTTCCAAATATCGGTATCTATTTATGTAAAGTTATATTTTCGAGGGGTTATTTTGCAAAAGTGTCTAAAAACCCCTAAAGCTTCTACCCCGGGTATTTAAAAGAAGAGTGCAGCCGTCTTTCGTTGCAAATCATTAAGTTTTCTTATTTTTGGAGGATTTGGGAGAAGATTTTGGATCTCGCGAAGGAAAGTTTTTTTTATCAAGGTTTCTTCATTCAAGGTGAGTGATGTAAATTGTTTGCTGTTTGTTTTATGTAAGTGAGTGGCATGTTTGTTTTGCTTTGTGTATTTTGCATGTAATTGTTGGATCCTGTAGGCGAGGCAACAAACACTAGAGGGAGGGTGAATAGTGTTTATTAAAATAAAATTAGGGAATAAAGAATTTTCTTCGAAGCAGTCGACTTAGGAGTGAACCAGTCGACTAAGTTAACTCAATAAGAGATAATTCAAACAACTCTGTGAAGTCGACTTAAAGCAGAGACAGTCGACTTATTTAAACAATAAACTAACAGAGTACAAGTCTGACCAGTCGACTTATAAAGAAGTCAGTCGACTGTCCAGACAAGTTTCACTGTAATAAAACAAGCAGAAAAATGTAAATGCAAGTTCAAGAGATACAACCACAGAGTACACACGATGTATCCTGGTTCGGTCCTTCCGACCTACATCCAGTCCCCAAGCAACCCACTTGAGATTTCCACTATTCTTGAAAACAAGTTTACAAGAATACCCTACGACGTTCAGACAACAACCTTGTCTAACCCGTAGTCCTTTCTCTCAACCAGAGAAAGCACCCCACTCTTCCCCCAAGAGTGAAACCACTGACTCTACACCCTAGAGTCTAAATCTCCAACCGAGAGTAAAAGAAAAACAAGAAAATGTTTACAATCAACCTATAGCCTTGTATGTGATTAGTGATGTAGTACGTGGCTAAAAGAGGTTGACTTCTATATCCAGTCCAGAACGAAGTCAGATGTTATACTGGACTGAATGTAGAGAACCGAAACTTAGAAAATTGAAAGCTTTGTCTCTTTGAACACTGTAACACTTAAAAAATCTCAAAAGAATGCTCGGAAAATGTTAGATCTTTTAGCAGTGAACTCTGAACTCTATTTATAGAGTTAGAGTTACTGGACGTTGGGAAGCAGTTATTCCAACTGTCAACCAACGGATCTAATCAGCTTTGAATTTTGAAAAACGATTTTAAAACCATAAAATGGTCAAATGCACTCGAACAGTCGACTGGGTTGTCACATTGAGTCGACTGGTCAGAGTTTGAATAAGTTTAGTCAGTTTTGTACTGACAGTCGACTGGTATGAGTATCAGTCGACTGGTACTCAACCGTTAAACTATTTCAAACTGTTTTGACCCTTTGATGTTTTGAAAAACACACATTTGTAAAAGAGTGAGTGTATGTGTGTGTGACAAGGCTTTACATCATACTAAGACTCAAAATAAAGAAAGATTACATTTGTTTACAAGACACAACAATAGATGATACACTAAGCATAAGTCTTGAGCTTGAGTCTTTAATCTTGAGTCTTGAGTGAGGCTTTGCCATTGTCTTTATCTGGAGCTTTGTGCTTGTTCATTTGTTCAGCTGTATAGTAATGAAATCTTTGTGTATACAACCTGCAATTATAGAGTATAGCATAGATACATGTTGCAGTGTGTTGTGATCATCAAAATCAAGAATCAACATTCTCCCCCTTTTTGATGATGACAACACAATAGCATAAATAATACAAGCATAGAAATGATATGCCCCCCCTATTAAAAGTACAATATGCATACATGATGATATATCAAAAAACCTTAAACAGATTGTGTGTCAGTCGACTTATAATGTTATCAGTCGACTTAACAGAAAAAGATAAACACAGAAACACAGAATGATCAGTCGACTTATAATGTGAGCAGTCGACTTAACAGAGATAAATTACAGCAAACAAGTAAACATCAGATAACCAATAACACAGTAAGCACAATAAACACAGACACAATAGAGAGTATTTCTCCCCCTTTGTCATCAACAAAAAACATAAGAGAACCAATAATGATAAGGGAAATAACAAAGTCTCTTACAGAAATAAATAAAGTCTTTTGCAAACACTAATCAGTAGATAAAAAGAAATAAGACAAAAATACAGAAATAAAGCTTAAAAAAAGTCGTCAATCTTCATCTTCGGTGTCTTCATCAACAGCTTGAGACGGTGGGGGAAATTGAGAAGTAAAGATGTTAGTGAGGTTGGTGATTTTGGATTCAAGAGAGTCAAGACGAGAATCAACAGCGTCTTGATGATCCATTAGATAGTTGATACACTGATATAGAGTTTGTGGATCATCAAAATCAGCACGAGGACGAGAAGAACTGGAAGCAGAATATCGTCTAGCAGAAGTTGCTAGAGGAACTTGGGAAGGAGGAGGAGACCTAGGGGTAGTTCTAGGTGGAGGGTCAAGAAGCTTCATACGGGCTAAACTAGCACGATCGAAGCACTCATAATGTGTAACGACATTGGTCTCTGAGTCGAGATCAATACCATAAGCTATAAAGACACGGGTAAGGAGACCACCAAAAGGTAAGAAATGAGTATGAGACTGTTGAAGTTTCGAGAAGATGACACGACCCCAATTGATATTAATTTTTCCAAAAATTGCATAAACTGCTTGTTGCAATTCCATAGAATATTGATCATAACTCCCTCTTTAAGGAATAATGTTAAAAGCTAATATTCGTGCAACTAGTTTTGCAACAGGTGTGATATTTTTACTAGTCATGGGGAGTCCATGATTTGGCAAAAATATTTTGGAAAGAATAGAGGAATCATCTAGAAGTATGTCTCCTAAATCAAGTCCCTCGTCATCAATACCCATAATAAGATTAATTCTCTCGGATGTGAGTTTGATCTTGGTATTTTTAACGGAGGAATAAATAATAATTTCTCCATCCTCTTTTTGAACAACTTTCATGTTTGTATAAAAGAGATAGATAAGTTGGGGATAGTAATTGGGTTGATTGACCAAGGAAAGAAATTCATATAGACTACAGTTTTGAAAAATAGGGACAAGATTGAACCTATCTAAGTCATTGAAATTAACAAATCGTCCTCAAAAAATCACCATGGTACAAATAAGATACCATTGGTCCAAAAGATCAGGACTCCTAGGGTATTTAGAATAATCTAGGGATGAAGAACTAGCATCACCATGAGATCTCTTAGATCTTTTAGGTGCCATTAAGAGAAATGTAAGGTATGAGAGATTTTACCAATAGGGAAGAGGGAAACAAATAGCAAAATGAGAGACGAGGATCAGCAGCCCAAGAAGATTCGGCAGAGTAGCAGTCGACTCTTGGATCTCCTTCTTCTCTTCCTTTAGGGTTTTAGATTTGGGGGTAAAAGTGAAAGTGGGAGATAAAGACAGTGGAGAAGGTTTTTAACAGCAGACAGACGACTGAGATTCAATGAGAGAGAGATCAACGGCTGATGGAAAGGTCACGGGTCAGTAAAAAGATAGACATTTGTCTCAAAATCTGTGTGATGATTCGACGCTGAAGACAGATTAACTCGCGACAGTCGACTTATAGTATAGAACAGTCGACTTAGTCAAGAAAAAAATAAGTTTTTATATCATCTGATCAGTCGACTTAGGAAAGGTTCAGTCGACTGGTCAGAGAAGAAAATAAGTATAAAGAAAATATAAGACAGTCGACTTAATGAAAGCACAGTCGACTTGACAGAAATATTATAAACAAATATCAATAAAATTACATATTCCTAGTTCTCTTCTTAAACTAATAAAGTATCTTCTTTAAGAGGTTTTGTAAAGATATCAGCTACTTGTTTATCAGTAGAGATAAAGTCTAAAGATATATCTCCTTTTAAAACATGATCACGTAGAAAATGATGTCGAATATCAATATGTTTCGTACGTGAATGTTGAACCAGATTTTTAGATATATTAATTGCACAGGTATTATCACACATGATTGAAGGTTTTTCAAAGGAAATACCATAATCTAATAAGGTTTGTTTCATCCACAAAATTTGTGCACATGCCAAACTTGCAGCGATATATTCAGCTTCTGTAGTAGATAGGGACACTGAATTTTGCTTTTTAATGCACCAAGAAACTAGTGAATGTCCCAAAAAGTGACATATCCCACTAGTGCTCTTGCGATCAGTTTTACTACCAGCAAAGTCAGCATCGCTATACGACAAAAGTTGGAAATTATCGGTGCGTGGATAAAATAAACCATAATCAGATGTACCTTTAATATATCTTAAAATTCGTTTCCCAGCTTTTAACTGAGACTCTTTAGGACTAGACTGATATCTAGTACACGAACATATGCTGAATATAATATCTGGTCTACTTGCGGTAATATATAAAAGTGAACCAATCATACCTCGATAGAGTTTTTGATCAACACTCTTACCTAATATATCTTTGTCAAGGGCAGTAGTAGTAGCCATAGGTGTGGATTTACTACTTGTACTATCCATGTTAAACTGTTTGAGTAATTCCTTTGCATATTTTCCTTGATTAATAAATATGCCATTTGAAGACTGTTTAATTTGAAGTCCAAGGAAATAATTGAGTTCACCCATGTGACTCATCTCAAACTCGTTTTTCATGGTATTAGCAAACTCTTGACATAGATTATTATTAGTAGAACCAAAGATTATATCATCAACATATATTTGTATGATTAAGATATCATTCTTAATTCTCTTAATAAACAAGGTAGTGTCTACTTTACCTATCTCAAATCCTGTTTCTAAAAGAAAAGTTTTCAAACGATCATATCAAGCACGAGGTGCTTGTTTAAGACCGTATAAAGCCTTTTTCAATTTATAAACATGATTTGGAAATTGTTCATGTTCAAAACCTGGTGGTTGTTTAACATAAACATTCTCTTTAATAAACCCGTTAAGAAAAGCACTTTTAACATCCATTTGATAAAGTATAAAATTCATGAAACAAGCAAAAGATAATAAGATACGAATTGATTCTAATCTAGCAACAGGAGCATATGTTTCATCAAAATTTATGCCTTCTTCTTGATTATATCCTTGAGCAACTAGTCTAGCTTTGTTCCTTACAACTTGTCCTGATTCATCTAACTTATTTTTAAATACCGATTTGGTACCAATAATAGTATGATCAGGAGGTCGTGGAACTAAATCCCATACATCATTCCTTATAAATTGGTTTAACTCATCTTGCATGGCATTCATCCAAAATTCATTCTCACATGCTTCTTGTATATTTTTCGGTTCAAAATCCGACAAGAAGGCTGTATGAGAAATCATATTAATATGAGATCGTGTCTGAATACCATGGGAGGTGTCACCAATTATTAAGTCATGAGGATGATCTCTAACTTCAACAAATGATTTTGGTAAAGTTGGAGATATCACAATAGGATCAGTCGACTTGATAGGTTCTTCAGTCGACTGCTTTGCTTCAGTCGACTTGTAGTCCTTATCGGTCGACTTATCCGCAAGACTAGTTTTTTCTAAAGAAGTAATCACTTTATTTAAAGATGATGAATCAGTTTCATCATCTTTAATTAAATTTGATGAAGGCAGAGATTCATCGAATGTAACATGCATTGACTCTTCAATAGTCATTGTAGACTTGTTGAAAATTCTATATGCTTTACTCCTATTTGAGTATCCTAAAAAGATACCCTCATTAGATCTAGGATCAAATTTATCTAGATTATCTTTAGTGTTCAGAATAAAACACTTACAACCAAATGTCTTAAAATAAGAGACTTTAGAAATTTTGTTAAAAAACAACTCATAACAAGTCTTCTTTAGCTTAGGTTTTATTAGAATCCTATTTAAAACATAACAAGCTGTAGCAACGGCTTCAGCCCAAAAATACTTTGGTAAATTGCTTTCAACAAGCATGGTACGTGCGCATTCTTGCAAAGTCCTATTTTTCCTTTCGACCACTCCATTTTGTGGTGAAGCTCTGGGAAATGCAAATGAATGTGTTATACCATTCTTGTTGCAATATTCTGTAAATGTTTCATTTTCAAATTCTCTACCATGATCACTTCTAATATTGACTATGGTTAGAGATCTTTGGTTTTGAATACATTTACAGAAATTTGCAAATTCATCAAAAGCATCATTTTTATGTTTTAAAAAGAATGTCCAAGTGAATCGTGAAAAATCATCTACTAAAACAAATACATATCTACTTTTATTTAAAGAAGCAACTCTAGTAGGGCCAAATAAATCCATATGAATTAATTCGAGCGATCTACTAGTAGAAATTACTTCTTTTGTTTTAAAAGTGGATTTGATTTGTTTTCCTAGTTGACATGCATCACATAACTTATCCTTTTTAAAGGATAGTTTTGGCAGTCCTTTAACTAGGTTGTACTTAGATATTTTTAAGAGATTTTTCATATTCGCATGGCCAAAACGTCTATGCCAAAGCCAAGAATCATTATTAGAAGCTATTAAACAAAAATTATTTGAAAACTCATTTGTATTCAAACATAATTCATAAATATTATTTTTGCGAAAACCTTAAAAAATGATATTTTGCATAGTAGAATCATAAAATAAACAAGCATCTTTTTCAAATACAATTTTATATCCTTTATCACATAATTGACTAATACTTAACAAATTATGTTTTAATCCATTAACTAACAACACATTTTCTATAGTGGGGTTAGAATTTTTACCAACCATGCTGATTCCTATAACTTTTCCTTTGTTGTTATCACCAAAGGTAACTGTTCCTCCATCGATGCTTTGTATGGTGGATAGGAGATTGGCATGACCAGTCATATGTTTTGAACACCCGCTGTCAAGTATCCAGCGATCTTTCTTTGGTACCTATAAAATATTCAAATTAAAATATGGTACCCTTTTTATTGGGTCCAAAACATATAAGTTTGGGAGAAACCAAACCCATAATGAGTTTGATTTTCCTCCATAAGCAGGAATAAAATTAATAGAATTGCATACATTTAACATATATGAATTGATATACGCAGTTCTATCATTCAGATTTAAGTTAACTGGAACCCATACAAATTTGTTCTGTCCAGTCGACTTTATAGTATCCTTCAGTCGACTTCTACTGCGAGTCAGTCGACTGGATGATGGTATAGGTCGACTTATATGAGGTTCTTGTCTCGTTGAATAAGACACAGTTCCTCTGGACAAACGACTGGTGGATGGATTCAGTCGACTTAACCGAACGTTAGACTTGCTTTTATCACTAAAATTTATAACCTTAGTCTTTTCAAAGAATTCATATAGTTTATGTGTAACACTAGAAATAGATTCAGGTTTATCTCTACTAGTGTTTTTAGAAGAAGATTCTTTTACAAGAGAGTTTTTGAAAATAAGACCATATTTTTGACTAGATTTCACTTGATTATGAAGAACATCATTTAAATTCTCTTTGCCTTTATTGAACTTAGATACGTTCTTAGATATCTCTTCATAATTCTTTTTTAGAGATTCAAGATCCGTATCTAAACTTGCAATACGAGATTTTAAGGATTTCACTTCATGATCAAGGTTAAGATTTTCTTGAGAAAGTGTTTGATTAACTTTCTCTAGATTCTTAACTCTAATCTTTTCCTTTTTCAACTCTTGAAAGATTTCATTAAAAGCATCAAGTAAATCTTCTGAATCAAAATCATTACTTACTTGATCTTATGAAGCCATAAAACACATGTTTGCAACTTCATTTGTTTCATCAGTTTCTTCTTCAGAGGAAGAATCACTGTCATCCCAAGTTGCTTGATAAGCCTTTTTGTTCTTGGAAAACTTGTTCTTTGTGTATTTGTCCTTCTTGAAGTTGGAGGTCTTTCCCTTATTCTTTGTATTTTCTAGGTGACAATCCTTCTTCATGTGACCTATTTTATTACACCTGAAACAAGTTAGAGGATCATTAGAATCCCTAAATTTGGAATTGAACTTACCTTTCTTTGGAAATTTCTTAAATCTCCTTGTGAACATGGCTATCTCCTCTTCATCTTCTTCTTCATCTTCTGAGTCTGTCATGGCTTTAAAGGCTAATGATTTCTTCTTTGCCTGTTGTGGTTCTGAATCCTTCTTCCGTTCTTCGAGTTGAACCTCATAGGCCATTAGATTTCCCACATGATTCTCAAGAGAAAGTTGTGACAAATCATTTGCTTCTTCTATTGCAGTGGTCTTCTTTTCCCATTCAGGAGTGAGTGCACGAAGAACTTTTCTCACCATCTCTGCTTGTGTGTATGTCTTTCCAAGTGCCACAAGTGAGTTTGTAATGTCAGTAAATCTGGTAATCATCTCGGACACAGTTTCATTTTCCTTCATGCGAAACATTTCAAACCTGTGAACAAGAACAAATATTTTAGATTCTTTTACTTTGTTTGTTCCTTCATGAGTTACCTCGAGTGTATGGCAGATTTGATGTGCGGTTGTTGCATTGGATACACGGTTGAACTCCTCCTTTGTGAGAACACAAAATAATGCATTCATTGCTTTTGCATTGTTCATTGTTTGATTTTCCATGTCATCATTCCATTGTGCATATGGAATAGTAGGAGCAGTGTATTCCGTTTCCGTCATGTGCCATATTTCATAGTTGATGGATTGGAGGTAGATCTTCATTATGCACTTCCAATAGTTGTAGTTTGTTCCATCGAAGAGAGGTGGCCTTTGTGTAGATTGGCCTTCATGGTACTGATTTGCATTTGAAGTAGTTGTCATAGCCTTTAACCTTGCTCTGATACCAAGTGTTGGATCCTGTAGGCGAGGCAACAAACACTAGAGGGGGGGTGAATAGTGTTTATTAAAATAAAATTGCAGAATAAAGAATTTTTCTTCAAAGCAGTCGACTAAGGAGTGAACCAGTCGACTGAGTTAACTCAATAAGAGATAATTCAAACAACTCTGTGAAGTCGACTTAAAGTAGAGACAGTCGACTTATTTAAACAATAAACTAACAGAGTACAAGTCTGACCAGTCGACTTATAAAGAAGTCAGTCGACTGTCCAGACAAGTTTCACAGTAATAAAACAAGCAGAAAAATATAAATGCAAGTTCAAGAGATAAAACCACAGAGTACACACGATGTATCCTGGTTTGGTCCTTCCGACCTACATCCAGTCCCCAAGCAACCCACTTGAGATTTCCACTATTCTTGAAAACAAGTTTACAAGAATACCCTACGGCGTTCAGACAACAACCTTGTCTAACCCGTAGTCCTTTTTCTCAACCAGAGAAAGCACCCCACTCTTCCACCAAGAGTGAAACCACTGACTCTACACCCTAGAGTCTAACTCTCCAACCGAGAGTAAAAGAAAAACAAGAAAATATTTACAATCAACCTATAGCCTTGTATGTGATTAGTGATGTAGTACGTGGCTAAAAGAGGTTGACTTCTATATCCAGTCCAGAACGAAGTCAGATGTTATACTGGAATGAATGTAGAGAACCGAAACTTAGAAAATTGAAAGCTTTGTCTCTTTGAACACTGTAACACTTAAAAATCTCAAAAGAATGCTCGGAAAATGTTAGATCTTTTAACAGTGAACTCTGAACTCTATTTATAGAGTTAGAGTTACTGGACGTTGGGAAGCAGTTATTCCAACTGTCAACCAACGGATCTAATCAGCTTTGAATTTTGAAAAACGATTTTAAAACCAAAAAATGGTCAAATGCAATCGAACAGTCGACTGGGTTGCCATAATGAGTCGACTGGTCAGAGTTTGAATAAGTTTAGTCAGTTTTGTACTGACAGTCGACTGGTATGAGTATCAGTCGACTGGTACTCAACCGTTAAACTATTTCAAACTGTTTTGACCCTTTGATGTTTTGAAAAACACACATTTGTAAAAGAGTGAGTGTATGTGTGTGTGACAAGGCTTTACATCATACTAAGACTCAAAATAAAGAAAGATTACATTTGTTTACAAGACACAACAATAGATGATACACTAAGCATAAGTCTTGAGCTTGAGTCTTTAATCTTGAGTCTTGAGTGAGGCTTTGCCATTGTCTTTATCTGGAGCTTTGTGCTTGTTCATTTGTTCAGCTGTATAGTAATGAAATCTTTGTGTATACAACCTGCAATTATAGAGTATACATAGATACATGTTGCAGTGTGTTGTGATCATCAAAATCAAGAATCAACAGTAATTGTTTTGTTGATTTGTTTATGTATGTGATTTGGTACAATTTGGTTGTTTGATCTATGAATGTTTAATGGATCTTTGATGTTGAATCTTATTGCTAGAAAATATATTTAGGGTTTAAATATGAATATGCACATTATGAATTGGATGAAAAATTGGATCTTGTGAAACCCTTGTTGTTTGTAAATAGGATTGTATGTGGGTAGTCGTTCTCTTTTGGGTTAATGTTGGATTGAATGAATATGGTGAATTTTATGCATGAATCTAATAAAGGTGAGACCTTTTATGATTTTGAGTAATTGGTTGAATATAAATTGGACATGGTGATGTTGTCAATTAATTATGGTTGTGAGATGTAGTAGTAATTCAGTTTTGAGGAATTTGAATGGAAAGTTATGAATCAAGAGATTATATCTTGAGAATCAAAATTTGAGAATTTAGTGAGTTCGTAGAAATATACCCAAATTAAGGATTCTTTTGAGATTTCGACATTTATATGTTTTGGATGTGAATACAAAGAAATTTCAATGAGTAATTGATTTTTAGAAAACTCTATTTTGATGATATGCACAATTTCATGTTTGATTGAAGGAAATCAACAAAATCTCTATTTTTATCAATCCAAGTAGTTTGATTTAGTTTTGTGGACTATTATATGTCCTACCAGTTATATTTGAACATATGAGAAATATGCTTTTTGAAAAAATCGTTTTCATAAAGTAAAACTACGTATCGGTTGAATTGTGCACAACTAAAAGTATATGGTCTGTAGGTCGACAGTCGACTGGTATGAATTTTCAGTCGACTGATACGACCCGGCTGCTATGTTCTTTAGTTTTCTTGAATTTCCTTCTGGACAGTCGACCTATACCTTTTACAGTCGACTGGCACACTTAGAATTATTTTTTCAAAGTTATTGTAATTTTTTTCTCTGGACAGTCGACCTATTCCCTTTCAGTCGACTGCTATACTTAGAATATTTTCTTAAAGATTATTGGATTTTCTCTCTGGACAGTCGACCTATGACCTTTACAAGTCGACTTATAAGACATAGATTATTTTCTTAAAACCATAGAATTCTCATTCTGGACAGTCGAATTACGCTTATTATTAGTCGACTGATACTGATGTACCTTTATATTTTTGAATGTTCTTTCAAATGATTTATTCTCCAAAAAATTTAATCTATAACTTATTATTTTATACCTTATCTTCTATTGAACATATGTTTTCAAGATGTTAAGTTGAGCAATTTATGTTGGAAAGTTGGTTGGACATTTGAGTTTGAGACTCTAGAGGGTGTGTGTGACCCCAGTATACCGGCAGTTGAGTTGTTTATGTTTTGGGCCTGTTGAGGCATTTTAGTTGATCAGTTATTGAGTTAAGTCCGGTAGGGTGCACCAACTCTAGGAGATTCGTTAAGTAATTAAACAACCTAAATGAGAAGGACAGGCACTAGTGGTGATATGATGAACGAGAACATGGGTTATGGACCTCAGTATGGCTCGCGGTGTGTGACAATCCCCGTAATTATCCAGGTGTGAGTGAAATAGTCTTCGGAATTACCTGTGGTGTGGGATTGGTCTCCGGAATTATCGGGGTCGAGGTGACGCATATGTGGTATTCGTGTGATGAGGTGCCGTCGCTTGCGGTGTGGGGTATTCTCGAAGATTCCCAGGTGTGAGTGAAATAGTCTCCGGAATTATCTGTGGATAGAGATTGACCTCCGGAATTATCGGGGAATGGGCTAATTCTCACAGTTTATCTTTATCTCGTAGTAGTCATCGTGATAGGATTAGTTGCACAGCGGGGATTGAACCCTATAATGTGTAGACGTTAAGGGCTTGCACCGGACCTATGTAGAGTGGGATGCATAGACTCCGACAAGTACGCATTAGAGAGTCAGCATATAGACTTGTGTTTCTTGACTTGGTTTTACGCATGTGTTTTCCTGTTTTCTACACTTGACACTCAGTTTAGTTTCACTAGATGTTTTCATGTTTCCTTGCTACGTCACATTTTATGTATTCTTGTTTATTTCATGTCCTTTATGATTTTATGCTTTACTTATGTTGTTTGTTTTATGTCACTTACACCTTTATGGCTGACCCATTTAGTTTTGGGGTTAGGGTTATCTCTAGCCTCATATTTTACAGGTGATTTCTTAAGGCTCGGATTTGGATGCTTGAGTTCAATTGATGTAGTGACTTATGTAATTTGTAAAATATAGTGTTGTAAAGAAAAGAGAATTGTGATTTAAGGTGTATTGTATTCCGCTGTGCTATGTAAATGATTATTGTAATGAAAGTTGAAAATTTTTATTGGTGTTTGGTTGTGTTTAATATTACATTGAAGTTGATGCTGGGAATTGTGCCACGTATTTTCTAAGATATTATATTAGAAATTCGGGGCGCTACACTTGATGCGCCCCAAAAACATAACGCATGGTTGCTACAACAAACAGTTCTGCTTTAGATTTTGTAGTGGAGTCCATAGGGCAGTGTACTCAGGGATCAGGATGATAAGAACAGGAACAGGTAGAACCTAGTGGCTCTCTTTCGAGTACACCTTCCTATAGGGAAGTATGTAGTCAGGTACAGAAAACCGGCATAACCTAGTGGTTATCTTCCGAGTACATCTTCCTATACGAAAGGATGCAGTTAGGTAAAGGTAACAGGATCGTGAATCATGTAGTCATGAACACATAACAGGAAGGCAGGACACAGGTCCTCTTCTCATTACACGTTTCTATATTTTCCACTACTAGATCTTTCCCTTAACCCCGGCTTGGTCATTTATTATTATAATCCGACATGCATGTATGTGTCACAAAACAAAATAAGGATACCAGTGTACAAACATGTATCAGGTTCAGGGTCCAAGATAAACAAGTACAGGTACAAGATAACACATAACCGGATAAAACAACTAGTTTTCAAATTCAGGACAGCAAGACAGTGTTGTACTAAAACAGTGATTCCCGCTAATACAAACATTCAAATTTGGGTTCGTCAAAGAATCTGGAAAATAGACTTCCAACCGAATCCAACAAGTATATATAAGTAATATAGTGTTTCACAAAATCATAGCTCAAAACTGAATCTAAATCAGAAAATACGTTCAGCAAGAAGTCAATAAATTATATTCAAGTACATGAAAATAGCAAAAAATCACCATAATAAATTCCAGGAAAAATCTGGGGTATTCCCCTAAATGTCTAGCAACAAAATATAAAGTTTCATAATTTTCCAGAAAGATTTGGTTAGTAAATCAAAATTAGAAAACATCAAGAAATGGTGGTTTGGTAAATCTGGAGTTCCCAACACTGCTGTACGAAAACAGTAATATCTCGCAAGCCGTGAAACAAAATCCAGATCCGTCAAAGGGAGATTAAAATAGACAAAATAATCTAACTTTCATATTTCACAAATATTTCTCATACAGTAAAAAGAAATAGGATAAAAATATGATTCTTTACAGAACAGCGAGCAAATTACAGCAAGTATATCTTTCATAAACAAACATGAAACGGCGTATAAACTCCTCAATAAAATCCACCAAAATTCTGGGTAATCCCTAGATAGGTATAGTAAAACGGACCAAAGTTTCAGACCAAAATAACATGTGTAGCACAAGTATCAAAATAATTTAGTCTTCAAAATTATCAAGAACGAAATCTGGAATTTATCTACACCTCTGTAGTAAAACAGTCATATCTCACACATACGAAAACGAAATCGAGCAAGATCAGAGGGGTTGGAAAAGCAGACGAATTTCTCTACAATTCATGTTTTATACTAAAATTAAGATTCTGACCTTAATATGGTCTAAATTACTGATCAAGACAGATTATCGGCAAAATACAGAATTTTCTCAAAAACCAAAATCAACATAGACTCAACGATACTTGATTCAAATACAACCAAACATGAAATCGAATCTACCAAGTGTCCAAACAATATGAAATAGGGTATACGATATGTCCACAACAAGTATATCACATGGATCTCACAAGCACTCAAGTTCTCATAATTGATTCACATAAACATCATATTAAGAATGGGCAAAACCTAGGTTGTTCATGTCAAATTTTGTGCCGTGAGTAAACTATGGTCAAATAGCACAATAGAGACAAACCCATCAAACATAAACCACACACAAGTTGTCTCTAGAACCCAACTACACTATAAGTGGTATTTTTTACGTGTATCATACAAAGAAATTTGAGTACAAGTTACTTGCCTTAGAGACGACGATGAGAACGGAGCAAGAACAAGAATAACAGGAAAAGATTCTCAGGCATGAACACGATTCCAACGGATCACTAAAACACAAGGAACAACAGATCATGAACACGATCGGACGACTGAGATCAAAAGATCAAGAGATCAAGGCGATCAGATCAGATCGGATGACTCTGATCGAAGCCTAAGATCAAGATCGAGATGTGATCAATATCTTGATGATGATAATGATGATCAGATCAGATCGACGATCTAACGGACACCAATCAAAGTGATCAAAGAACTCCAAGATGATCAAGATCGAGATGTGATCAACGGCCAGGAATCTACATGATCAAAACCAATATAAAAGAAACCCAAGATCAAGATGATGATGAAGCAATCCAACGGTCCATAATCAAAGTTGATGATCAAGATGATCAAGGGGGAAATAGACGGCCAAGGTTCAAAGGATCAAAACTCTATGATCAAGACCCACTTCAACAACAGTAACCACAGGCAATGGGGAGTGCACAGCGAAGAGGACGGCACTGCGCATTGCTGAACGATGCTGGACAGGGAAGCTGTCGCTGCCGCAGTCACCGGGAACCGGCAGGGAAGGAAGGGGGCAGTGCTGGTCGAAGGCTGAAGGTGGGGTTGGCACCTGACTACTGCGAGGTGGCCGACGTGACTGGCTGTTGCGGGCTGCTGGTGGCTCGTCGATGCGAGGAACACAGGCAGGGCTAGGGGAGACTGGTCGTAAGGTGGAGAACGGCAGCCAGGGGACTATCGCAGCGGAGTCTCGATCGTGTGCGGCGCGTCGGGAGGAGGCAGCACAATGGTGCCGCGCTGCTTTTGTGGAGCGCGATCAGGTGGAGGGGGTGCCGGAGGTGTGGTGGAGCCAGGCAACGGTGCACAACCTGGGAGGATCACCGAGGTTGGGTTATGGTGACAGAGCTTGGGTTCGGCAGGGCAAGGAGGTCAGGAGCGAGCCCAGGGCGGCGTCGGGGCATTCTCTGGTCATCGAGGTGGCAGGCGCAGGAGGATGGAAGGCAGAGGGAAGACGGGAGCATGGATGGGTTCATGGAAGGAGAGAGGAAACGAAGCGGTGCTAGGGTAAACACAGGGGGAGAGGGTAATTATATAGGGTACAGATATATGGGTTAAATAGACAGGGTTTGGTGACAACTGGGTCTGGGGTAGTTGCGGGTTGGGTTTCTTTGTGTAAACGGGTTTGGGCTTGGGGATATAATTAGGGTATTTGGGTTATTCGGTGAAAAACAGGGTAGATGGGTTATAAAATAGGATATGGTTATTTTCTTTAAAATCCATTAAGGGAAATTGGGTTTTAAATTAAAATAGTAATTAAATAATAAATCAATAATACCATGGTATACATAAATCCAATAGTATATAAAATCTAATAAGGAGATAAAATAACTAATACAAAGTAAGATTATATAACAAAAATATATTTGTTCCACAATATGAAAATTATTTGAATACTACAATACAATTATCGATAGAGATAAGTTTTAAATTAAGAATCAAGGGTAAAAGATAAAAATAATAATAATAATCATAAAATTAAACATAATAATCAAAGTAATAATAAAAAGATTTGTATTATAACAAAATATCATTGGGAACTAGTTATAAATAAAACTATTGCTTAAAAATAGATCTTTAATATGAGATCCAAGAATACATTTGATCAAAAAGAATTGAACGCGGAAAAATGATTTACAAAAATTTTAATTACAGAAAATACACGGAAAAAAAGAAAATACACACAAAATACAAGAAATGGGAAACAGGGATTACATTCACTTTTCAGTTTTCTTAAATTAATTGTTCCCTACATCGTAGTATTGCATGAATCGAAGTGTGCATGTTGTATTGCATGATCCTAATGAGTTGTCATTGTTTACCATCCTAGTGTTTCCCTATTGTTACCATCGTTCATCTCATGTCTCATATTTGCATATGTATTGTTGCATTAATAAAAATAATTAATAAGCTGGGCTTCAAGAGATTGACCTGGAGTAGTTGATGATATAGTGACTGTACACTGAAGTGTGGGCTTTGTTTCCGAAAATATTGTGTGTTGGCTGTTTTTATTGTTATCGATTTATTGTTGGATTACTGACACAATATCCCAATTGATCGTGTATTGTTTATTGTTATTGACCCAACCAGTGTGCACCAATGCTAAAAATAATGGTATCGTATCGTGTACATGATCTATAGAATCTTTCACTTAAGTCTAAACGACGTTGATTGTATGCATCGAACCTGTAGTATGGGATACAGTATTACATACATTAGTTAGGATTAAAATGATTAATAGACTTAAGGATTGACACTATATCAACATTGCATATTGTTCATCATTGTTTCTATTGATATCAAATATTGGCTAAGTGTTATTGTTTTTGATCATTGATTATTGTTACCGAATAGTAAATCATTGTGTATAGCCATTGTATCGATTATCATGATATTGATTATTGTTAATGTCCCATGTTATTGATTCCTATTGATCCATTGAAATCATTATTATACCGTTATTCCATTATTCCCTGCTTTCTCTACTAGTTGTCCATGACTTGCTCTAAGGATAATTTTTCTCCTCTTTTTAGATGAAATGTTTACAGGTATAGATGGAGAATCGTTGTAACGCCCCTGCCCCAACCTCCGACAGTTTATACAATTTATCAGACAAATTATTTATAGTATAGTACAACTGCTCACCACAGGCTGCCTCTCAAAAGGTGGTTAACCGGATTGGTGACTCTTGATCATAGGCTATATTATTTATAGTTAATTAATCTATTGTATTTTTCGATGTGGGACAAATCCAACACTCAATCTCCTTATTCTCTCTCCGTGAGCACAAAGCCCAACGTGGGCCCCATGCCACGTCAGCCTCAGAAAGACACACAGTGCCCAGCTGATCACTTTTCTCATCCGAGTGGGCCCCTAGGTGACGTCATCATGATGTCACAAGCACAACACATCTTTTGTTGTTTACAAAATGGTGGGCCCCCTCCAAATTCAAGTAATTATAACTATGCCATTATCCCATATATATATATATATATATATATATATATTAGCACTTTAGAAATTACGGGATGTTACATACACCCACCCTTTAGAAATCAGCGTCCTCACTGAGCACGAGGCATGCACAATCTAGTGCATGATCTACTTTCTAGCCATTGTGGAGCATTTGCTTTTCTATCCGCTTGATTAATTATGATCTTGGAATCCACCGCTCGATCAATCATAATCCCAAATTTAATTGAGTTGCCGTCCTATCCGCCCGACTAATCATGATCGCGGAATCCACTGCCCGATCAATCACAGTCCCGAATTTAATTGAGGGCTCACCACAGTCCCGAAATCTACCGCCCGACTAAGTCTATAGTCCCAGAATCCACTGTCCGACTATATAGACATGCCCCACACTCGGTGTCGAAAGTCGGCTCTGGTACCATTTGTAACGCCCCTGCCCCAAGCTCAGACAATTTATACAATTTATCAGACAAATTATTTATAGTATAGTACAACTTCCCACCACAGGCTACCTCTCAAAAGATGGTTAACCGAATTGGTGACTCTTGATCATAGGCTATATTATTTATAGTTAATTAATCTATTGTATTTTCCGATGTGGGACAAATCCCACACACAATCTCCTCATTCTCTCTCCGGGAGCACGAAGCCCAACATGGGCCCCATGCCACGTCAGCCTCACAAAGACACACAGCACTCAGCTGATCACTTTTCTCATCCGGGTGGGCTCCTAGGTGTAACACCCCTCAAAATTGGAAATGACAATTTTTTCCCTCGTGTGTTACACACGTGTATTTTGTAACGTACTTCAATACGTATTTTGGATTCCGACTATTTATGCATTTCCCGTTTTCTTAAAATTTGTTTTATCCTATTTTGAGTCAACTCAAATATTAAATTTCAGTCTCTGTATTTTTATATGATTTATACGTGTTTCGATACACGTATCGATTACGTATTTTTCACCACTATATGTAATATTTTCTATGTGTTACAATTAATTATTTTATGACTTATTCGAATTTATTTTATAAATAGAAATTCATTTTATTTTAATTAAAATATTTCTATACGTGCAGTGCACATGTTTTCTGTGTACGTACTGATTTCACTACGATATGTATGTAATGAAATATATTTTCGTACGTTACATTCCGATTATTATAAATATTTTCTCAGCGTTAAAAATCAATTTTGTATTTACATATTTGTTTCACGTACGACGCGCGCGCTAGTATTGCTCGTATTAGTTGCATTATCTTTTAAAATAAAGTTTCATGAAGTATGTGTGTGTCTATTTATTCATGCATGAAAAGTATGATTTTTAATTAAATTAATTTTATATGCATATTATATATATATATATATATATATATATATATATATATATATGGGAAATATATAACTTATGTTTTAATTTAAAAATAAAAATATTAAAATGAGGGGGTGTGCATAAGCACGTGCACGTGAACACGTGCATTGTGCACACAAGTGATGAACGTGGAGGACCATTTGACCTGGTCATTGGACGTGGGGAGTGAGAGTGGGAGAGTGGTCTTATAACTAATTAATAATTTATACATATATACCCCCAAATCCTCACACTCTCTCATCTTCCCCTTCCTTTCATTCTCTGTCAAATCCGAAAATTTCCCCCAGCACTCACTGTGCCTCCACTCACCCACATACAACCTATAATATTTCCTATTTTATATGTATACATATAGAGATGAGGTGATGTTGCATGCTAAAACTAGTATAATGCACGTGCAATGCACGTCTATAAAAAAGTTTAGCCATTAAATTAAATGAATTTTTATATCGTATAAGAAAAGAAATAGTAAAACATTTAACTTGCAAAATAGCAGGCTTCAATAATAGAATAAGTGTGAACGTTTATAGAATCAAACTTCAACAATACATTAAGGAGAAAAATCAAAATTATTATGTTACCACTATTCTTTGGTCGATTCATACGAATGGTTTTTAACCAAGGACTGAATAAACATGAACAACATACTTAACTCAATATATATATGTGCACATTCACTGAGGTCAGTATGCATTTGCTATAAATTTAGCGTTGATGTACATACAATCTGCACTGCAGAGAGTGCTCTCTTCGACAGTGTTGTAGGAAAAAGAAAATCCAAATACTCACAACGTAATTAAGAAAATGTTACATTCTAAGGCAAAAAACTGAGTTAGACCTTATGGTCACTAATCCAAAGCATTAATTAATCTATATTAGACTGAAAGAGATAAGAGTAATTAACAATAAAGCTTTTCAAAAAAAAATTATTTGATATTCTTTTATCTATAATGAGAAAACTCCACCCTTTTTTTTAAATGATGAAATTGGGGTGTTGTAGCACTTGATTGTGATGGAAGAAGTCAGAGTATGATAGTTCAAGAAGGCTGCCCAAATGAAAATTTACTCTGTAAAAAAGAAGGTAGGTTCATCTTATGTTTAAGCCAACAATGAATTTGGAAAAATGAAGCTAGTGCCATTTGTAACTAATAGACCTTATTATGCACATGTAATTGGTTTGATCATCAAGACTTGCTAACAGAACAATTTGCCAAGCATGCATGAAAGGAACATACCTTAGGAATAAGACAGAGAAAATGTTTTCTAACCTTTCTGATATTATTCTCTTTGGACTACTCTAGGCTTGATCTTGAATGGCTAAATCTTTTCGTATGAACCTGAGCTTAAGCATTGACTGGAGACAATAGATAATTTATTAGAGATATTAGATTCCAGTACATACCCATGCCAGTATATGTGAACAAAAATGAGCAAGAGTTGGAGATAGAATCAATGATATAGATTTTTTAACATCAAAGATAATTGAATTAGTCAACAATTATTAGAGGACATTCTTAAGTTCTATCCTGACAGACTCATTTTAACTCTGAAACTACTTTGGAATGTGCCCTTGTAAAGTAAACCAAAATCTTAATCATGTCAGAACATATCCCAATCAACCTTCTAGATCAAATATGTCCATTTTAAACTAAGGCTATTGATATGGCAAAGAACATCAACATAAGAGTTTTACATAAAAGAGCCAAATGAAGACATCTGATTGTAATCCCATTTTTTATTTAACTTTAAGTTGGGGGGATTTTTATTTAAAAAGTTGAAAAATCGGGATCTACAGATTGACGAAGCTTCTCCATATTTCCTTCTACTTAGACCTATAATTTGATTCAGAGCTTACCGCTAAAAAGATTTTACATGAACCCAAACCCGAACCTAGAGAGCGATCGAGTTGCGGCGGCACGTTCGGCGATGCTGGAGAGCCACCGAGTTGCGGCGGGAAATCGGCAGGTCGAAGGGGCTTCACTGGCGATGACGGAAGGGTGGCAGGAAATCGGCAGGTCGAGGGGGCATCACTGGCGACGATTTTGTGGCGGCGCGTTAGGCATCGCTGGCAACGGTGTTGCGGCGGCGCGTTGGGCATCGCTGGAGAGCGGCAGAGTTGGGGAGAAAGGGAGATGAATAAATGGGAAGAAGATGAGTAGGGGAGATTTAGGATTTTTGGGTTTAGACGGGAGGGCGTTGTGAGAGAGAAGGAGAGGAGTATAGTGGAGATTTTGGGTTTTTTTTCTATTTTTTGCTGGATTTTAACATTAACGTTGTTACTGCTGATTTCGGTGTGGGGGTAAACAGATGAGATTTGTGAGCTCGAGAAAACCTGAACAGCAGATCCAAGCCTTCTGATTCATGCCGCAACCTGCAAGGAAGTGCGAGACACCGGGGTTAATTCCGGCGACGCACCCTCCGACGCTCTTGTCAGTAACCAGTGGTGATTAAAGAAAGAGCTTAAGGTGGAAAAAAAGTGATTACCCCGTCACAGTGGCAGAGGGGAGGTATTTATAGTCGCCAGGGGAGTGATTAGAGGCTTCATTCCCAGTGTAACTGCTAGGAGAAAAATCCTCACAGTCTGTTTAGGAAACTAACCCCTGATTCCCGGTGAGAGTAAATCAGGCCTGCTGACCTGGTCAAATCAGTGACCCTGATTTGTCTCTTTGTAGGTCTGGGTTTGCCTCGGGTCGGGACCCGTACCCAGTCGGAGTGGATCCGTTAGTGGGCTGTTGGATCCGTGAGAAGGAGACCCAATACCCGCTCTGGATCCATCTGTATGTGAAATTACCGTTTTACCCCCGAGCTTCAAGATTTGCACCCAATCTGGACGGTTCCGATTTAACCCCATTTTTAGCCATATCAAACGTGATTTGTACGGACGTGGGGTAAGATTACTTGGCTTTTGTGTGGATTTCGACTTGCTTTTGGGAATTTTCTTGGTGCTTTTGAAGGAGCTTGCTACTAGTATATTCTCCTATTGGGTGGGTTTTTCGTAAATCCTTCTAAATTTAGGAGTAGGTTGCATGCTAGTTGATGTAGAATTTAATTGTTAAATTTTGATTGAAATGGTAAATGTAGATTGCATAAACTTACTTTAATTGTGTCATGATATTGTGATTCAAATAAATAGCTAGAGCGTGGGTGATTTCTCTACTTCTAATGTAGTTACCATGCTAGGATTTTAATTTCATGAACATGCTAGGAAAACTAGTAAAATTGACCATGTGATTGCCTAAAAAGGCTAGTAGGGAAAAAGAGAGAATCTTGATTGAATTAATGACTTAAAACTTATCATGGTGTCTTATTAATGTAATTCATGTTAGAATATCTAAGTTTGATGAACCATGCTAGTGTGATGATTTTGCTGAAATGAATGGCTTAGTTGTAGATTGAGATGAATGGATATTGTTATGTTAGTTGCTAAATGAATAAATTGTTGTTATATAATGTAGATGTGATAAAAAAATAATTGCTAGACTCTTGTAGAATTGAAAACGAACAAGAATCTATATTTAGTGGATTTTATATTGGTATTTTGAGAATGAACTATGGTATATTTCAATATACCATAGTTCATTCTCAAAATATAAATTGTAAAGAAAACTTATTTTGATGTTAAAAATTAAGAGTTTAATTGCTTCTACAATGTATTATTTTAAGGAAAATATTCTAGACAAAGTTTGATGTGAAAGATACCAATGTATTAAGAAATTAAATTTTGTAAAGAATACTTATCAACAGAAAGTAGGTATATAACTATTTCAACTCCTAATTATAACAGAAAATGAGTTTGGGCATACTGGCTTTCGGTGTGGGTTATAGGCGTTGTGTACGGTGCAGAGGGTTTTGGGTTCAAGTCTTGAAAAGGCTCTATTTTTATTAAAATTCAACTTTTTTCTCAAATACAGTATAGTCGATAAATAAAGGATTTAACCCTATTCATATCAGTTAGTCACTCCGGACTTCTTGGTCTTCGGGTGCGCTTTGGGTCTGTTATTGTAGCTAGACAGGGTTTGGTCTTGGTCCTGGGTTCGAATCCGACCACTACCTTTTCTTTGTTTTAATATTTTTTTTTAGTTTTTAAGAGTTTTAAAGTGCAATAAAAATTGGAGGAAAGATTCTATTATTCCTCTAAAAATATGTAGACTTTATAAAAAATATTTCCACATAAATTTCATTCTTTTTTTTACCCATATATTTTGGATTCCAGTGTCATCTGTTTTTCTTCTTCCTGCTTGGTCCGTCAATCGGCATCACTTGATCTTCAACGACATGTCTACACCTTGGAGATTAACCATCTGAGTAGCGCAGCGAAAGCGTGGTGGGCCCATAACCCACAGGCCCTAGGATTTTCTTGTTGTTTCTCTTTCTTTGCATTGTTTACTTCCTTATTCATTCATTTGCATTGTCATTATTCATTGAATCTTTATTTGATATCATTCTTAATCACTCCATTCATATCCATGTCCTTTCTCATTCTGGTGTTGCCACCATTTTGTCTTTCCAATTGGATTCACTGCTTTGTTATTTCACGGTTTGTTTTTGCTTTGTCCTACGTACCGCCTGAGCAAATTTTGAAGACGAAATTTTGTTGTAACGTGGGTAGGATTGTAACCCCCATTCCTGCTAATAAGTATTTTCCGTGTATTTCTATAATTTGATTTTTGTAAATTTATTTTGTGTTAAATTAGTTTCAGATTTGTATTAAAGTGTTTTCTAATCGAAAATTTATTCATTTTGAATAACGGTGTATTTTAATCTTAATTCCCATTTCTTATTGATCGACTATTTATATTTGAGACTAAAATATAATATATTATTTTTATTGGATTATTTTAATGAAATTGTTAAACCCGAATATTAATTTATTTTATGATTTTATTATTTTTATAATTATAATAATTAATTGAATTTTCGTGATTATTTATTTAAAATCCATCTATTGAATTATTTTATTATTTTATTTGTTCTGATTGTCTTGGCGAATTTTAGTTTATTTTCAAGCCCATTTTATATTCTATCCATTTGTAATATTTATTTATTTGTTTGGATTTAAATTTTTGTCCATGAACTATTTTCTGTTTTTGTTGGGCTAGATATCTTGTGGATCTGATTTTATTGGATTGTGAGTATTTTTATTTGAACCCTATTTGAACCCTAAAACCCAATTTCATTTGTTATTGCCCCAAAACCGCTATTATTGGATTCTTAAACCACTAACCCAATATCCTAATTGTACCCTATAAATACAACCCTAGTACAAACCCTAAAAATTGCGCAAATTGAAACCCTAGAGCCGCCTAGCCTCTCTCCTATTCTCTCTCCTCTCCCGTTCCCTCTCCCCTTTGGTTTCCCGCCCAAATCTCAAAGAACCCATTGCTGAGTTCTCTTCTCCGGCGAGCCCCTGACCTCCGGCGACCCCCTGCAGGCTGTTGCCGTCCTCCGTCGCGCCCCCCTGACGTGCGCCACCACACCCACAACCACACCCCCCAGTGCCTCCTCCTCTGTTTTGATCGACAGCAGCGACCCAACCCCATTGCTGCGTAATGTTGCCCTGTCCCCGTCGTCGTCGACGTCAGCCAACGACGCCGACCCTCGCCACCGCTTGCGACGCTGACCACCGTCGTCGACGTCGACCAGAACCGAGCTTTTTGCAGTTGCTGACTGTTGCTGCTCGTCTCCTATTGTGGTTGTTGTCTCTTTTGCTTGTTGCTTTGTGCACGTATATTGCACGTGCTTCATTGTGTTGGTTCATGGGTTCGTTGCTACAGGATCCTTATCCCGTTATTCTTTGTATTCAGTTTCGTCGTCCAACAGGCAAGTCACTGTCCTCTTAAATTGTTAATTGTATCAAATTCAAGTTTTGTTGAAACTTTTGCAAGTACATCACTTTGTTATCTATTATACATTGTTCATCTCCTTCGTTGAGTATATTTAGGGTTTACACGAGCTAATCCCAAATTACTGGACATCGTGCCACTTTTGACTCCAAAGATTGAATCTTTGATGTGTGCATATAGAATTGATAGTAGGGTTGTTCATATAGTTGTCACACAAATAAATTATTGTAGAGAGAATTGTTAGGTTGTATGTTTTTTGATCGACTGATGATAAATTGATGTATGTATGTGTTCTTATTCTTATGTACCATGCTTTTATACGCTTCATGTTGATTGAGAAGTTCATCAACTAATAGAATTTCTACCAATCATGTTTAATTAAATTGCTTCATGAAAATACCCTAAAACCTATATGTTGCTTGATGGCTGTATGTTGACTACTATTGTCGACCCAGTAAATGATCTTAAAATAAATTACCTTCTGAATATGAATTATAGCCTTATCTTTCTGGTTTCCAGAACATCTTGAATTTCTAAATTCTAAGTTGTGTAGAAAAAGGTATGCATGTTTTACTATAGTTGTATTTTTACTATCAGATTTTCAAATTCTTGAATGTTTCTTGTTTAAACAGTAAAAAGGCTAACCAAATGATAAAATTATCCTCTGATAATTTTCATATTGTTAGTAATCATGTTTAGGAGTCTATAAATTATTTTTTATCAATTTATTATTGAGTTTTTACTGTTTCTAAAAATAAAATGATTTGATGTCGATTTTCTGCCGAAACATGGAATCTGTAAAGAACAATGTGTTTGATCTAGCTACTGTTGTCGGATTTTGAACTTTAAATATGCGTTGGAACTGTGTGGAAGTCTAGTTTCTAGAAATTCTAACGGATTCAGTTTTCGAGTTCTGAAATAGCGGAAAACTGCATTTTCGTACAGACCACTCTTGCTGTCCAGAATTTCACTTTTCAATTTTCTTAAATTAATTATTCCTCACATTATAGTATTGCATGAATCGAAGTGTGCATATTGTATTGCATGATCCTAATGAGTTATTGTAATTTTTTACCATCCTATTGTTTTCCTATTGTTACCATCGTTCATCTCATGTCTCATATTTGCATATTGTATTGTTGCGTTAATAAAAATAATTGAACAGTAGGGGTTTAAGGGATTGACTAGAGTAGTTGATGATATAGTGATTGTACACTGAAGTGTGGGCCATGTTTCCCAAAATATTGTGTGTTGGCTATTATTTTGTTATCGGTTTATTGTTGGATTACTGACACAGTATCCCAATTGATCGTGTATTGTTTATTGTTATTGAGCCAACCAGTGTACACCAATGCTGCAAATAATATTATCGTGCAGTGTACATGATCTACAGAATCTTCCACTTATGTCTAAATGAAATTGATTATATGCATCGAACATATAGTATGGGATGCAGTAGTACATACATTAGTTAGAATTAAAATGATTAATAGACTTAAGGATTGACACCACAACGACATTGCATATTGTTCAACATTGTTCCTATTGATATCAAATATTAGTTAAGTGTTATTGTTATTGATCATTGATTATTGTTACCGAATAGTAAATTATTGTTTATAGCCATTGCATCGATTATCATGATTTTGATTATTGTTATTGTCCCATGTTATTGATTTCTATTGATCTATTGAAATCATTGTTATACCTTTATTCCATTGTTCTTTGCTTTCTCTACTTGTTGTCTATGACTTGATCTAAGGACAATTTTTCTCCTCTTTTTAGATGATGTATTTACAGGTGTTGATGGAGAATTTCCTAATGGATTGGGAGAATAACATTGGTGACGGAATTGATAGCATCGCCGCATAATAAATAATTATTTTTGTCATGAAGGTTTAATTATTGAACTATTGTTATTTCATTGTATTGTGGACTTTTGATCCGAATATTGTTATTTTGTGCAAGATGTTGGATTATTATTGTATTTGAATATTTTATATTACTTCATTTCAAGTATTATTGTTCATGAGATTTTTATTATTGTCTGTGCAATTATTCTGTATTGATTATATTGTTGAGTTGATCGGATAAACAGCTTATGGGTGACGTTAGTCATTCACTAGTCCAATGTCATGTACTCATATTCCGTATTTTTGGAAAGCGGGGCGTGACACTCCACCTCACCCTACCCCCCCCCCCCCCCTTCCATTCTCCATTTTTCCATTCTCCAATTCCAAACATCATTTTGAGAATTCTTCTTCTTTTTTCTTCTTTTGCTGTTAGTTCAAAAAAATTAAAAAAATAGAGAAAGAGAGAATGTGAGAAGAAGAAAGAGAGATTGTGAGAGAGTAGTAGAGAAGTATTTTAGTTTTCACTTACTTTTGTCTTGTAGGGTTTTGCTCAAGGAAGCAAGTTAAGGAGGAAGAAGAATGAGGAGCTCTTGAAGGCTAGGAGATTGTTCAATCAAGCTCCATTGGGTGGGCGTTCTTCTAAACTTAAATTTTATTTTCTTTTGTTATGATGATGATGTGTATAATGCTAATAGTAGCTTGTTAGCGTGTGTGTATGTTTGAAAATTATATCAAAACACAAATTTGTATGCCAGTAGTGCTTATTGTGTAGTTGAGAGGTTAGGAAATTTATAGTTTGCAAATGGCTTTGAATTTAGCATTAATATTTTTGTAGCATGCTCTACTATGAATCTTGATCATACTCAATTTATTTCGAAATTGTTCAAGTCCATTTGATAGCTCAACAAAGTGTTTCTTTTCGAAACAGTGAGCAACACAAGAACTGGCTATATCCTGTTTTTAGAATGATGTTTGAAAATTCGTATCTTGGAATTCGTAAGATATCTTGAGACAAAAATTTTTGTAATGACTCTTTAATGTGTTAAAAACCTCTGTTTCAAATATCATATTTTTCAGAATTTATTTGGTATTTCTACAAATTCATTTTTGGTCGAGTTGTCCCTGAGCCAAAACTGGCTCTGTTTTGGGTGAAACCTGATGTTCAAATGATTTTAATTATTTTTCGGAGTATAATCTTGCAATGAAACTTTTATGGTAGCCTCTCCTGTATGTTTATGTTGATTCTTCGTTTTGATGACTACAACACAATGCAAAGTTGTGCTACTTCTTATATATTGCAGGATGTATCAATGTCAATACCATGTGTGATACACAAAGGCAAAGTTGATCCAATGAAACTCTCAAAGAAAATTTGATCAAGCTACAAAGTTCTAAGTTCAAGACAAGATTGATCAAGCAAGCTTCAACAACTAAAGACAATGGCTCAAGCTCAAATTCAAGACTCAAGATCAAGACAAGATTCAGTGCTTCAATGTGTTTTATTAAATGTCTTGTAAATAATTGTAATTTTATTTCTTTGAGTCTTAGAATGATGTAATAGCCTTGTCACACACACGCACTCACACATATCTTTATAATTGAGTATTTTTTACAAGTTTAAAGGTCGAAACAAGCTTGATTAAGATCAGCTGTTGAGTACCAGTCGACTGCCGTTTGGCACCAGTCGACTGTACTAGTACGAAACTGTCTGAACTTTTTCAACTCTGGCCAGTCGACTCATCATGGCAACCCAGTCGACTGTTCAAGTCATCTCAACAGTTTTCATTATTTAAAACTTGTTTTTCGAATTCAAAAGTGTTATATCCATTTTAAATCAGTTTTATAAACTGTTTTACAATGTCCTAGTGATTCCTCTCTATAAATAGAGCCTAGGAATCACCATGGAAAGGTTCCAAGCATTTTTTATAAAAGTTTAAGTTTTTGCTTTTGAAAAAGAACAAGTATTCAAACAAGCATTCATACTCTTCTAAGTCTTGGTTCTCTGAAAGCAGTCTAGTATAACATTGAATTCATTTTAGACTGATTTCGGAAGTTGAACTATTAGCCTCCATACAAAAATCACAATCACAACAAGGCTATAGTTTGTTGTAACTCTTTTATTGTTTTCTTTCACTCTCGGGTTGTGAGAGTGGTCCCCTCGGTTGGGGAGTATGGCTCTAGGTTGTAGAGTCAGGTTTTCACTCTTGGTTGAAGAGTGGCTTTGCTCTCTCTAGTGGTGGAGAGGCCTACGGGTTGGACAAGGTTGTTGTCTAACGCGTGAAAAATCTCAAGTGGGTTGCTTGGGGACTGGATGTAGGTCGGGAGGACCGAACCAGGATACATCGCTGTGTACTCTGTGGTTGATTCTCTTTGTGGTTGTTTTTTCTTTACTTGCATTTTAATTTCTCTATGAAACTTGTCTGGCAAGTCGACTGTCCCTCTTCTATAAGTTGACTGATCAGACTGGTATTACATAATCTTCGAAAATTTTTCTGAAAAGTCGACTGAGTTTCGCTATGAGTCGACTGATCAGACTTGTATAAAATACTCTTCTATTCTGACCCCCAGTCGACTGTATTCCCTTTTCATGTCGACTGGACAGTAAGAAAATTTTCAATTTGATTATTATTTTTTATACAACACTATTCACACCCCCCCCCTCTAGTGTTTCTTGCCTTGCCTACAGGATCCAACACTTGGTATCAAAGCCTGGTTGAGTGCAATGGCAACTACTTCTATTGCAAGCCAATATCATGAAGGCCAATCCACACAAAGGTCACCCCTATTCGATGGAACCAATTACAACTATTGGAAGTGTAGAATGAAGATCTACCTTCAGTCTATCAATTATGAGATATGAAACATGACGGAGACCGAGTACACCGCTCCTACCATTCCATATGCACAATGAAACGATGACATGAAGAGCGAAACAATGAGCAATGCAAAGGCGATGAACGCTCTATTTTGTGCTTTTACCAAGGAGGAGTTCAATTGTGTGTCCAATGCAACAACGACACATCAAATTTGGCACTCACTCGAAGTAACTCATGAAGGAACTAATAAATTTAAAGAGTCTAAAATATTTGTTCTTGTTCACAGGTTTGAAATGTTCCACATGAAGGAGAACGAGAATGTGTCTGAAATGATCACAAGGTTCGTGGATATTACAAACTCTTTTATGGCACTTGGAAAGACGTACACTCAAGCTGAAATGGTGAGGAAATTACTTCGTGCACTAATACCCGAATGGGAGAAGAAGTCCACCGCTATAGAAGAGGCCAACGATTTAATACAACTCTCTCTTGAGAATCTTGTGGGAAATCTTATGGCGTATGAGGTACAACTTGATGAACGCAAGAAGGATCTAGAACCTCAACAATCAAAGAAAAAGACTCTAGCATTCAAGGCCATGTCAGACTCCGAGGATGAAGAAGAAGATGAGGAAGAGATAGCCATGTTCACGAGAAAGTTCAAAAAGTTTCTAAGGAAAGCTAAATTTAATTCAAAATCTAAGCATACTAATGAACTTCCAACTTGTTTCAAGTGTAACAAGACAGGGCATATGAAGAAGGATTGCCCACTAGAGAATGCGAAATCTAAAGGAATCACTTTCAACTTCAAGAAGGAGAAGTACACCAAGAACAAGAACATGAAGAACAAAAAGGCGTATCAAGCAACTTGGGACGATAGCGACTCTTCATTGGAAGAAAAAAGTGAAGAGACAAACGAGGTTGCTAATGTATGCTTTATGGCTTCACAAAATCAAGTAAGTGATGATTATGATTCAAATAATTTATTAGATGCTTTCAATGAGATTTTTCAAGAGCTTAAAAAAGAAAAAATTAGAATTAAAAACTTGGAGAAAGTAAATCAAACACTTTTCCAAGAGAATCTTGACTTAGATAAAGAAGTCAAGTCTTTAAATTCTCGACTTTCTAGTTTGGATATAGATCTTGTATCTCTTAGGAAAAATTATGAAGAGATATCCAAGAATGTATCTAAATTTAATAAAGGAAAGGAGAATTTAAATGATGTTCTCCAAAATCAAGTTCAATCTAATAAGAGATTTGACTTGGTTTTCAAAAGTCTCTTGAAAAACCTCATGTTACTAAGAACACTAATGTAAATAAGCCTGAATCTATTTCTAGTATTAAGAATAAATTATATGAACTTTTTTGAAAAACCAATAACTCTAGTTTTTAATGAAAAAGCAATTATGTAGTTTAGACCAGTCGACTAAATACAAATTTTAGTCGCCTGTCCAGAGGTTCTGAGTCTTATTCAACAAGACAAAAACCTCAGATAAGTCGACCTATTACACCTCCCAGTCGACTGGATTTCAGTAACAGTCGACTGAAAGGTTCGATAAAGTCGACTGGACAGAGCAAAAATATATGGGTTCTAGTCAATCTGAGTCAGAAAAATAGAGTTACTTATATAAAATCATATATTCTTGTTGTATGTAATTCTGTAGATTATATTCCTGTATTTGGTGGAAAATCAAACTCACTTTGGGTTTGGTTTCCCAGAAACTAATCTCTTTTGGACTCAATGAAAAGGGTACCATATTCACATTGAAAATTTTACAGGTACCTAAAAGAGAACGTTGGATACTTGACAGTAATGCTCAAAGTACATGACTGGTCATGCCAACAACCTATCTTCCATTCAAGAGATTGATGGAGGAACAGTCA
Organism: Hemerocallis citrina; assembly: GCA_017893485.1. Classification (NCBI taxonomy): domain Eukaryota; kingdom Viridiplantae; phylum Streptophyta; class Magnoliopsida; order Asparagales; family Asphodelaceae; genus Hemerocallis; species Hemerocallis citrina. The sequence continues at coordinate 46,652,032 of CM030366.1, forward strand.
CATTCGGTGACAACAACAAAGGGAAGGTTATTAGGCATGGTCGGTAAGTACACTAACCCTTCAATAGATTATGTTTTTCTTGTTAGTGGTCTTAAAGCATAATTTATTAAGTATTAGCCAATTGTGTGATAAGGGATATAAAATTATTTTTGAAAAAAATGCATGTTTAATTTATGACTCTACCATGCAAAATATAATTTTTCAAGGATTTAGGAAGAATAATATTTATGAATTGTGTTTAAAATCAAATGATTTTTCGAATAATTTTTGCTTAGTAGTTTCTAATAATGATTCTTGGCTTTGGCATAAGCGATTTTACCATGTGAACATGAAAATAATTGCTAAATTGACTAAATACAACCTAGTTAAAGGGCTGCCAAGACTATCCTATAAAAAGGATAAATTATGTGATGCATGTCAACTAGGTAAACAAATCAAATCCACTTTTAAGACAAAAGAAGTAATTTCTACTATTAGGTCTCTCGAATTAATCTACATGGATTTATTTGGCCCTACTAGAGTTGCTTCTTTAAATAAAACTAGGTATGTATTTGTTTTAGCAGATGATTTTTCATGATTCACTTGAGTTTTCTTTTTAAAACATAAGAATGATGCTTTTGATGAATTTGCAAATTTTTGTAAACAGATTCAAAATCAAAAGTCTCTAACCATAGTCACTATTAGAAGTGAACATGATGGAGAATTTGAAAATGAAATATTTTCAGAATATTGCAACAAGAATGGTATAACACATTCATTTTCATTTCCTAGAGCTTCACCACAAAATGGAGTGGTCGAATGAAAGAATAGGACTTTGCAAGAGTGTTCACGTACCATGATTGTTGAAAGTAATTTACCTAAGTATTTTTGGACTGAAGCTGTTGCTACAGTTTGTTATATTTTAAATAGAATTTTGATTAGGCCTAAGCTTAAGAAAAAATGTTACGAACTATTTTTTGATAAAATTCCTAAAGTATCTTATTTCAAAATATTTGGATGTAAGTGTTTCATTTTAAACACTAAAGATAATTTAGATAAGTTTGATCCTAGATCTAATGAAGGTATCTTCATTGGATACTCAAATAGAAGTAAGGCATATAGGATCTTCAATAAGTCAACTTTGACTATTGAAGAATCCATGCATGTTTCATTTGATGAATCTCTGACTTCATCTACTGTTATTAAAGTTGATGAAACTGATTCATCACCTTTAAATAATGTCATTAAATCTTTAGAGCAGACTACCCTAGCGGATAAGTTGACCGATAAGGAAATCAAGTCAACTAATGTGAATCAGTCGACTGATGGACAAGTCAAGTCGACTGATCCTGTTGTGATGGCTCAAACTTTACCAAAATCGTTTGTTGAAGTTAGAGATCATCCTCATGACTTAATAATTGGTGACATCTCACGTGGTATTCAAACCAGATCTCATGTTAACATGATTTCTCATACGGCTTTCTTGTCAAATTTTAAACCTAAAAATATACAAGAAGCCTGTGAGAATGAGTTTTGGATGAATGCCATGCAAGATGAATTAAACCAATTTATAAGAAATAATGTATAGGATTTAGTTCCACGACCTCCTGACCATACTACAAATGGTACCAAATGGGTATTCAAGAATAAATTAGATGAATCAGGACAAGTCGTTAGGAACAAAGCTAGATTAGTTGCTCAAGGGTATAATCAAGAAGAAGGCATAGATTTCGATGAAACATCTGTTCCTGTTGCTAGACTAGAATCAATTAGGATCTTGTTATCTTTTGCTTGTTTTATGAACTTTACACTTTTCCAAATGGATGTTAAAAGTGCTTTTCTTAATGGTTTTATAAAGGAAGATGTTTATGTTAAGCAACCACCTGGTTTCGAACATGAAAAATTCCCAAACTATGTTTTTAAATTGAAAAGGCTTTATATGGTCTTAAACAAGCACCTCGTGCTTGGTATGATCGATTGAAGACTTTTCTTTTAGAAACTGGCTTTGAAATAGGTAAAGTAGATACTACTTTGTTTATTAGGAGAAAAGAGACCGATATTTTGATCATACAAATATATGTAGATGACATAATTTTTTGTTCTACTAATAGTAATCTATGTCAAGAGTTTGCTAATACCATGAAAAATGAGTTTGAGATGAGTCACATGGGTGAACTCAATTATTTTCTTGGATTACAAATTAAGCAGTCACCAAATGGCATATTTATTAATCAAGGAAAATATGCTAAGGAATTACTCAAACAGTTTGGCATGGATAGCACGAGTAGTAAGACCACACCTATGGCTACTACCACTACCCTTGACAAAGATGAATTAGGTAAGAGTGTCGATCAAAAACTCTATCGAGGTATGATTGGCTTGCTCTTATATATAACTGCTAGTAGACCAGACTATGTTTAGTGTATGTTTGTGTGCTAGATATCAGGCAAGTCCTAAAGAGTCTCACTTAAAAGCTGTGAAACGTATTTTAAGATACACTAAAGGCACGTTTGAGTATGGTTTATTTTATCCACGCACCGATAGTTTTCAACTTTTGTCATATAGTGACGTTGATTTTGCTGGCAGTAAAACTGAACGCAAAAGTACTAATGGAACATATCACTTTTTGGGACATTCCCTAGTCTCTTAGTGCAGTAAGCACAATTCGGTATCTCTATCTACTACAGAAGCTCAATATATTGTTGCAAGTTTGGCTAGTGCCCAAATTTTGTGGATGAAACAAACTCTATTAGATTATGGTATTTCAATTTCAAAACCTGCAATAATATGTAATAATAACAGTGTCATTAATTTATCTAAAAATCCGGTTCAACATTCACGTACAAAACACATTGATATTAGACATCATTTTCTACGTGATCATATTTTAAAGGGAGATATATCTTTAGACTTTATTTCTACTGATAAATAAGTAGCAGATATCTTTACTAAACCACTTAAGGAAGACACATTTATCATCTTAAGAAGAGAACTAGGAATTTGCAGTTTTTATGATATTTCTTGATTATTTTTTCATGGTAAGTCGACTTAGCACTAATTTTCGGTCGACTTCCCAAGTGTTTTTCGAGATGTATTTTGTTTGAGTTTTTTTTTGTGCTCTGGACAGTCGACTGTGAATAGTACTCAGTCGACTGCCCGAAATATTACTTGTTATTTTCGTTTGATCTATTTTGCTCTCGACTAAGTCGACTATTATAAAAATACAGTCGACTGTCGCGCTTCAGTTTGTCTTTTAGATTTGAAAATGGCACACCTTTTGAGGAGATTTATTTTACCCTTTCTTACCCTTTGACCGATCTGATCCCTTGATTACTCCTAGACTCAATCTCAGTTTTTGATTCTAAAATAAAAAACCCTAGTTTCTTACTTTTATCTTTTTATTCCTTCACTATCTCTCTCTCCGGAAGTGCAGAAGTCGGTTGTTGCAAAACCCATTGGCGATTCCAGATAAATCGAAGCTTTAATCCAGATTTCTTGTGGTATTTTTTCCCTTGCCGAAGTTCTCTCCAAGTTCTCTTGAAGTCCTGTGCTTCTCTTTGCCTCTCGTTGTTGGTATAACTCCTTGATTTCTTTTCTTGTTTATTATTTTGGGTTTGAATCATGCCTCCTAAATGATCACGTAGTTCTAATGTTGAGGAGGGAGAATCCTCTAAGAATTATCTCTAATATCTGAGAAGTCCAAATCTTGATGAGAAATTTTTTATAATTTGTCAAATTGCAAGTTTTCCAATACGATTTGTTAATTTTCTTGATCTAGATAAGTTTCCCTTAGCCCCGTTATTTGAACAAAGTGGGTTGTTTGAGTTGTTATCTTTGGTGAACCAACCTTCCTATTACCCTCAGCTTATATATTTGTTTTACACAAATATGAAAGTTGTAACTTCTGAGGATTGTAGCGAAATATTTTTACTAACGTCAGTAAAAAATATTCGCATGAAACTTACCTCTACAAAATTAGGAGTTATTTTGAATCTTCCTAATGAAGGGATGGACTTAGGAGATATTGAAATGGATGACAACTCTATTTTTGCTATAAAAAAAATTGCCAAATTGCGGTCCCCCTATGACAAACAAATCAATTAGACTGCTTGCTAAACCTGTTGCAAGAATTTTTTCATATAACATTATCCCTAAAACGGGTAGCTATGACCAATTCTCTTTTGAATTGCAACAAGCAGTGTATGCCATTTTCGGCAATATCCAAAACAATTGGAGTCGGGTCATCTTTAGTCGTCTTCATTAGATTCATTCTTCTTTTCTTCCTTTTGGTGCATTACTCACTCATGTTTTCAACTTCTTTGAAATTGATCTTGCTTCCGAGATGATTGTAGTAAATCACTATGAGTCTTTTGATCGTGTAAATTTAGCACGTATGAAGTTGCTTAACTCTCCACCTACGTCTCCTCCTAGGAATGTTCCTCTTATCCCCTTAGCCACTTCAGCTCGTCGGTCTTCTGCTTCTAGTTCATCTCGTCCTCGTGCTGATTTTGATGATCCTAGGGATCTTTACACTTCTGTAAATTATCTCACGGATCGTCAGGACAACCTTGAAGCCAGTATTTCCCATCTTACTCACTTGTTCACTTCCCAGTTTCCACCTCCACCTCCTCCCTCTCAAGGTGACGCAAACGATGATGAAGACAAAGATTGATTAGCTATATTTTCTCTATATTTTTCTACTGTTTATGTATTTTCTATTTTATGACTTTTAAACAATGTACTTCAAATTTCATATGTATAAATTTGCTTTGGTTTTGACTTACGTTTGTTCTCTTGCAATATGTCCCTCTTTATTTTTTCTCCTTCTATTTTTTGTTGATACCAAAGGGGGAGAAAAAAGCTTGTGTATGTTATATGTGTGCATGTTTTTTTTTAAACTTATGCATATTGTACATTAGTTAGGGGGAGCAATTGTATTTTTATTATTATCATAAGCAATTGTGTTGTCATCATCAAAAAGGGAGAGAATGTTGATTCTTGGTTTTGATGACTACAACACAATGCAAAGTTGTGCTACTTCTTATATATTGCAGGATGTATCAATGTCAATACCATGTGTGATACACAAAGGCAAAGTTGATCCAATGAAGCTCTCAAACAAAATTTGATCAAGCTACAAAGTACTAAGTTCAAGACAAGATTGATCAAGCAAGCTTCAACAACTAAAGACAATGGCTCAAGCTCAAATTCAAGACTCAAGATCAAGACAAGATTCAATGCTTCAATGTGTTTTATTAAATGTCTTGTAAACAATTGTAATTTTATTTCTTTGAGTCTTAGAATGATGTAATAGCCTTGTCACCACACACATTCACACATATCTTTATAATTGAGTGTTTTTCACAAGTTTAAAGGTCAAAACAAGCTTGATTAAGATCAGCTTTTGAGTACTAATCGACTGTACTAGTACGAAACTGTTTGAACTTTTTCAAACTCTAGTCAGTCGACTCATCATGGCAACCCAGTCGACTGTTCAAGTCATTTCAACAGAGAATTTAAAATCTGTTTTCCGAATTCAAAAGTTTTATATCCGTTTTAAATCAGTTTTATAAACTGTTTTACAACGTCCGAGTGATTCCTCTCTATAAATAGAGCCAAGGAATCACCATGGAAAGTGTTACTGCTGAATCTGGTGTGGGGGCAAACAGATAGTATTTGTGGATCCTTAGGAAAACTGAATAGCAAGAACCTGTAATCTTCTCACCGGAGTCTGACCGTTGACTCCCGCCGTCCACCTGTAAAAAGTGCAAGACACCGGGGTTGATCCCGGTGACGCACCCTCCGACGCTCAAGTCAGTAATCAAAGAAGATTATGAAAGAGTGTAAATTGGCAAAAGATTGATTACCTCTTAATGGTGGTGGATGGGGGGTATTTATAGCCGTCTTTGGGATCAGATTAGGAATGTAATCCCTAATTCCCAGTGAAAGGATAAATGCGAATTAGAGCCGTTGATTAGGATTAATCAGAAACCCTAATTCTATCCTACTGGACTGGGTTTATTGCGGGTTGGAACCCGCACCCAGCTGAGACGAATTCGTTTTCGGGTTACTGGACTTTTGGAAAGAAGACCCAGTACCCACTTCAGACCCGTTTATAGGTTGAAATTACCATTTTGCCCCTAAGTCTTAAGATTCGTGCCCGATTTGGACGGTTCTGATTTAGCCCTATTTTTAGCCATATCACAAGCCCCCCACTCCCGAAGACTAGGTTTAACTAGTCTTTGAAGAGTAGTTATACTGTTTCAATGGCTTACAGGGTCATATCGGAGTCCAAACGAGGGGCGTTGAATCTTTGTATGAGGTATTGTGGTGATTTTCTGACTTAGTTGCGCGCTCCAGGTTGTTCCTGAGCTCTCCTGGATTTTTGGTGATTTTTCTTAATTTTTATCTATCTTTCGGATCACTTATCTAATTTTGTGAAGTGTTGATTCGTTGTTCGGGAGTCTTAATTGTCTCTTCTAAGCAATAATTACTTCCCCAGGAGCTCAAAAATATTTCCCTAAATTTGTAATTATTTTTCTGAATTTTTAATTAATTTTCCAGAATTTTTTTATCATTTTTTCACAATTTTTAAATAAATAAATTGATTTCAATAAATAAAAATTAATTTTAAATACCGAATTATGTCGTGGCATAATCTGAGCCTTCCATCGGTGTTGAGCGCAGTTTTCTGGAGGATCGGATGGTCTGGGTGGCTCGGCGAGCTTTTTTTCCGTATGTGAGGGTCAGTGCATCGGCACTTCGGCTCGAGTCCTCGGTAGCTCGGTGGATCGGTGCATAACGATCTGCCGAGCTACGTGGCAAGATCGGGAGTGTTCATTATGATGCAAATCCCAAAAAAACATTATCTTGTCGTTTTGTGGGCGTGGCGTGATCTGAGCCGTCCATCGCGTTCCAGCACGTTTTTTGACAAGATCCAACGACTGAGATAAGTCGGTTCCCTTTTTCTTCAAATGTGAGGGTCAGTACCTCGGCACTTCGGCTCGAGTCCTCGGTAGCTCGGTGGATCGGCGCATAGCGATCTGCCGAGCTACGTGGCAAGATCCGGAGCGTTCATTATGGTGCAAATCCCAAAAAACGTTATCTTGTCATTTTGAGGGCGTTACGTGATCTGAGCGGTCCATCGCGTTCCAGCACGCTTTTTGACAAGATCCAACGACTGAGATAAGTCGGCTCCCTTTTTCTTCAAATGTGAGGGTCGGTACCTCGTCACTTCTTCCCGGTGACTCGGTAGCTCGTCCTTTACCCATATTAGCTCGGTAGCTTGGCTAAGCTGTTCGGTAGCTCGGCTGGGCATTTCGGTGGCTCGACAATTCGACCTCTGTCCACAGTAACCCGGTAGCTCGGTAGAGTTGTTCGGTAGCTTGGCTAAGCACTCCGGTGGCTCGGTAGATCGGAATGAACCTTCGGGACAAGTGGCTTAATCTGGAATGTTCATCAAGACACGAATCGCGAGGATGGGGTTCAGATCACGAAAAAATGCTATCTTGTCGTTTTGTGGGCATGGCATGATCTGAGCCGCTCATCAGATTCGGACACGAATTTTGAGACAATCCGACGGTGAAACTGGCTCGGCGGTATTTTTCTCCATATGTGGAGGTCGGTACCTCGTCAGTCTGGCCAGGGAGGACGGTGGCTCGGCAATTCGACCTTTGTCCACAGTAACCCGGTAGCTCGGCAGAGCTGTTCGGTAGCTCGGCTAAGCACTCCGGTGGCTCGATAGATCGGAATGAACCGTCAGGACACGTGGCTTAATCTAGAATGTTCATCAAGACACGAAACACGAGGACGGGGTTCAGATCACGAAAAAATGCTATCTTGTCATTTTGTGGGCGTGGCATGATCTGAGCCACTCATCAGATTCGGACACGAATTTTGAGACAATCCAACGGTGAAACTGGCTCGGCGGCATTTTTGTCCATATGTGGAGGTCGGTACCTCATCAGTACGGCCAGGGAGGATGGTGGCTCGGTGGCTCGACTGAGCGCTCCGGTGAATCGGCAGCTCGGATCGAGTCTTCGAACCATGTGGTGGGATCTGAGACGTCCATCATGGTGCGTATCACGAAGTTGGAGGTTCCGATCATGAGAAAACACTATCTTGTCATTTTGTGGGCGTGGCATGATCTGAGCCGCTCATCAGATTCGGACACGAATTTTGAGACAATCCAACGATGAAACCGGCTTGGCGGCATTTTTTTCTATATGTGGAGGTTGGTACCTCATCAGTTCGTCAGATTGCCTTTTTGGCTCAGCAAGTCACGAGTCATCGAGCGGGGGTGTTAGGTGAACAAATGCGCCTTTCCTCCGAACCGTCCCCGCTTTCTTTTTTGTCGTTTTGTCTCTCTTAATGGGCTTCTAGGCGTTTTGAAAGCCTAACAGTCACTTTCTTGGCTATAAGTTCTTACCCCCCCCCCCCTCCTCACCCCTTAGCTCATTTCTCACTTTTACTCCCATGTTTTTACTTTTGCTCTGCTAGCAGCAATTTGTGCTCCAAGGCGGTTGTGCCAGCTGTCCCGAGGGCCAAGCAATTTCCGGCGAACTATTTCCGACCGTGAACGTCACTTCAAGGTTACGTCACATCGAGGTCAGTGTTCTTTGCCTTAGATATTTATTCGAGATGTCAAGAGTAAACTCGGGAAGTGAGGGTTCGTCCTCGGGAGGTCGGCATGCCGAGGAGGGGAGAGAAGTAGTGAGTCGTAGGAAGGGGAAAGAGGTAGCAGGGTCATCTGCGGCCGAGGAGAAGGAGAGGGTAGTGGTTCGATCTTCGATAGTCGAGGAGACTGTGGAGATTGATAGATGAGCTTCCGAATCGGGTCGGCTGCCTGGCGTGTTGTCCTGTCATGCGGGGATAAGGCAGTACAGCGGCAAGCTGCTTGGTAAGGCGATCGTTGGTCGCTCGGCGACTTATGAGGAGAACGATCCAAGGGAGGTCACCGAGGTGGATGACCTCCCCTCGGTGTTGTCCGTGTGGGATCTCCTCCGGATCAGAAAGGGATTCGCCATCCCTCAGGAGTACAAGCTGATCCTCCCCGGTCCCGGGATACGAGCGAACACCGTCCTGTCATCGGACACATGCGTCTTCGCCTACAACTCCTTGAATGCTGGTCTGCGCTTCCCCCTCCACCCCTTCGTGATGAAAGTCCTTCACTGATACTGTCTGGCCCTATACAATTCATGCCGAACACTTGGCGCCATGTGCTCGCCTTTTTGCTTCAGTGTCGAATTGCCGAAGTGGAGCCGAACCTTGTCATCCTTCGAAGTTTATACCGGATCAACAGGATGACCAAGCTCGAGCCTCGCGATTACTTGTCACCTCGGAGAGGAGTTAAGTTAACAGAGAATCCTGATTCGATAAAGCATTGGAAGGAGAAGTTTTTTCTGATAAAGGGACCTTCGACATTGGATTTCCCGACTTGGTGGAAGGCGGAGGTACCGAAGTTTGCAAGGGCCGACTCGGTGTTGGCTACTACCGAGGAGGAGGTGGCGGCCAAGCTGATCGCTCTCCCGATGTTGAGCTGGAGAGAGATGATCGAGGAGGTGCTACATGGGTCGGGCCTTAGTCCGATCGATCTGAGTATGCTCCTGACATCTCACTGTAATTCTTTTTTAATGCCTTGTACATTCTTCTTACTTTTTCCTTTTATTGCTTTGAACAGAGGCGCCGAACATGGACTTTAAGGGCATGATGACGGAGCGAAGCAAAATCACCGACGGCAGGAAAAGGAAGAGGATGAGCACGGGTCCTACGTCCGGCCGACCCATCAAGGCACCCTCAGCCGTCGTCGCTCCTGCTCCTCGGGAACCGTCCTCGGAGGTGGCCGTCCTCCCTAACCCGTCTGCCTCTGCCCCGTCTGCCCGTGCAAGTGAGACCTTTTCCGTCTCGGTAGCGCTGGCGCTCGAGGCCCCGGCCTTGACTCCTCAGGCCGAGGAGATCTTGACCGAGGCCCACAAGAAGTTGTTCATCCCCAACTAGCGAGTGAAGAACCACGACGGCTTCTTGGGCGACTCGCAGATGTATATACAGGCGGTCAAGCATCTTGTGACCCCGAAGGACCAAGCCGCCATGAAGGCGGGGACGACCGGTGATGACACCTTCGAAGTCGCTCGGTCGCTGATGTCGGTAAGTCTCGATTCTTTCTCTTTGAAAATTTACTAAGTCTATAGCTCGGTTTTTGCTGCGTACTAACTGCTTCTTTTTGCAGGCCACTTGCCACTTTGGCCACCTCATCCAGGAGTTTGCCAAGCAGGAGAGGGAGCTAAAGGCCCTTAGTGACAAGGACCGAGCGAAAAGAGCGAGGGTCGTGAAATAGCTCGATGCGGAGCAGCGTTGCTCGGACGCTCAGGTCGCCGACCTCGAGGTGGCCCTGGAGCAAGCGAAGGAGAAGCTTGCTGCGGAGGTCGCTAAGGCTACCGAGGAGAGGGCCGCAGCGGCAAAGGCTTTGGAGGACATGAGGTCGGAATAGGCCGCAGCGGTGGAGAAGGTGAGGAAGGAGATCGAAGCCAAGGCAAAGAAGCACATGGCGGCCAACATGGAGCAGTCTTATGCCCAAGCGCTCGACCATGTCCAGGCTCGAATCCCCTACTTCGAGAGAGTGGGGTACCGGTTGTGGCCCGGCGGCGAGGAAGGAAGCGAAAAGGAGGAGGGAGAAGAGGAGGAGGAAGAAGAGCAGGAGGAAGGCGAGCAGCGGGGTGGCGAAGTGCCTGCTGATCCCAAGACCATGGCAGCCGGCCCCCGAGCTGGTGCATCGGGGGGCGAGGGGCCATCCACTGAGGCACCTATTTCTGAGTTGCCGCCCCAGGTGAACCCTTGATCTCCTCGTCTTTGTAATTTTTTCTCTCTTTCAATGTATTGCCTTGTAACGGACTGGCCACCGCTTTTTTGATTTGAATAAAATTTTTGTTCGAACTCTCTTCTCGAATTTTGGCTAAGTGTTTGGCTCGGACCGCCCTTTGTCTTTCTGTGTTGATATACTTCCGCCATTCAGGTCGTCGAACCAAGTTTGGACATCGAAGCAACTCGCCTTCGCACCGAACTAGAGGAGGCGAGGCAGGCCCTCTCTTGCAGCCGAGAGAGTTTCCTTAGGAGCAAATTAAGGCTAGAGGATATCAAAGCTACTGCGAGGGGGTATTTTTCCGAGCTGAAACAACTCCGGAAACGATCTCGCGAGGCTCGTCTCGAAGGCGAGGTGGAGTTGCTTAGGAAGACGCTGTTCGTCGCTGAGACGGAGAAAAGCGAGCTATTGGCGAAGGTTCGCCATTTGGAAATAGCCGAGGAAGAATTCTCGACGGAAGAAGACGAATTAGCAACGGCAGTGGGCAAGCTGAAGGTCGAGCATGACGAGCTGACGGTGAGGGTCGAGCAGTTGAGGAGGGTTACAGTCGACAAAAGCATCGAAGTGACCCACCTTCGTCGCATCATAGCCGACAGTGCCGGTGACGCAAGATCAGCTAAACTTTCTCGTTTCAAAATATCTGTGAAGGACGATACTCTGAAGGATAGGATCGTCGAGCTCGAGGAGGAAGTAGCTTGCCTCAAACCTATGCCAGTAAGGGTCAATGTTCGAAGTACGTCATGTACTCACGAAGTGAGTAAGAGGGGGATCTCCTTCTATGAGCTCGCGACTCGTTTGCCTACCATTACGCGGAGTCCGGTCGATGCTCAGAGTGGTGTGGCTGCTTCGTCTAGTGGCACCTCGGTCGAAGCCACAGTTAGAGGCATCGCCGAAGAGGCATCTCGATTCGTTGGTCTGGAGACAAGCTCGGAGGTTAAGCGGCGCCGCCCCCATATATCTCTGAACCGAAACGTCCCTATTCCAAAGAAGCACTGAACAACTTGTTATAATTAGTCCACTTCGAGTTTTGTAGTACCCTATTAGGGTAGCTCGGTCTTGTAACCTGAACGCTTTTGTATGTTAGCATTTTATATAACGAAAGCTTGTTTCTCTCTTGTGTTTGTGTGCTTTGTCGGTAGGCATTTACTCAAGTACAACTCCCCCAACTTTTAACAACTACTCAAAATCAGAAACAAATCTTTCTTCTTGTAGGCACAGAATGTCTAACTTTAACTTTGAACGAACCATAGGGACCGAAGGCTTAGCACCTCCAAGTGCTCTTCTCCCATGTCTAGTATAGTTGTAAACACTTCGTGTGCATCGTTTAAGCAAATTTCAACGGTTGTGGGAGCAATTCCGAATGGCGAACCACTTCTAGCTCGCCTAAGAGCGAGCTCGCGAAGCGGAGTCGAGCCAAGTGTTAGACTCCGAACTCGTCATTTGAGTATGTTTCAACGGTTGTGGGAGCAATTCCGAATGGCGAACCACTTCTAGCTCGTTTAAGAGCGAGCTTCCGAAGCGAAGTCAAGCCAAGTGTTGGACTCCGAACTCGTCGTTTGAGTATGTTTCAACGGTTTTGGGAGCAATTCCGAATGGCGAACCACTTCTAGCTCGCTTAAGAGCGAGCTTGCGAAGTGGAGTCGAGCCAAGTGTTGGACTCCGAACTAGTTGTTTAAGTATGTTTCAACGGTTGTGGGAGCAATTCCGAATGGCGAACCACTTCTAGCTCGCTTAAGAGCGAGCTTGCGAAGCAGAGTCGAGCCATGTGTTGGACTCCGAACTCGTCATTTGAGTATGTTGGGAGCAATTCCGAATGGCGAACCACTTCTAGCTCGCTTAAGAGCGAGCTTGCGAAGCGGAGTCGAACCAAGTGTTGGACTCTGAACTCGTCGTTTGAGTATGTTTCAACGGTTGTGGGATCAATTCCGAATGGCGAACCACTTCTAGCTCGCTTAAGAGCAAGCTTGCGAAGCGGAGTCGAGCCAAGTGTTGGACTCCGAACTCGTTGTTTGAGCGCAAGGAAGTTAGAAACAGAGAAATAAAACCAATTCACTAGTAAAATACGAAAATAAGAAGCTCTTTATTGAAAACTACTACCTGGATGCTTCTAAGTTGCGAGCCGTTGTTACATTGGAAAAATAAGAAAAATAAGAAGCTAAAGTAAAATACAAGTGAAAGGAAAGGAACGGTTCGATATCCGAAGGTACTTAAAGAGGCGTTTGGGCGCTCCCTTGGTACTTCAATAGATGGTCGGCATTCCAAGTCCTAGGATTCTCTCTGCCTTCAAGATCTTCAAGACAGTATGTTCCGGGCCGAACTACTTTGGTGATCTTTTAGGGTCCTTCCCAATTTGGAGCTAGCTTACTCTTCCGACTGGGAAAAGAGATAGCTAACTTTCTAAGGACCAAGTCCCCTTCTTTAAGATCGGTGGGACGGACTCTCTTGTTGTAGGCCAACTCGATCCTCCTTTGATTGTTCTGTTGGCGAATTGACGCTCTTTCCCGTAGTTCATCGATCAAGTCCAAATTTGCCCGAAGCTCTCTGGCATTCTGCTCTTCTTCATAGGCCATAAGGTGAGGGGATGGTAGGCCGACTTCCAAGGGGATCACAGCTTCGGACCCATAAGTGAGATTGAATGGCGACTCTCCTGTGGGGGTCCATTTAGTAGTGTGGTGATTCCACAGCACGTTAGGGTGCTGATCAACCCATAAACCTTTGGCAGACTTATCCAGTCTCTTCTTGATACCGGAGAGGATCTGTCGGTTGGCATTTTCCACTTGACCGTTCGACTGGGGGTGGAAGACGGAGGAGAAACGTTGTTGGATGGCGAGTTCTTCACAAAGAGATCGGAATGCGGCCCCAGTAAATTGTGTTCCATTATCGGTTATTAGGACCTGGGGCACACCGAACCGACAGATGACGTTCTTCCAGAAGAACTGCAACACTTTATTCTCGGTGATTGGAGCCAATGGTTCGGCCTCTATCCACTTGGAGAAGTAGTCGATTGCCACGACTAAGAACTTGAGCTGGCCGGGAGCTGGTGGAAATGGCCCTAGTAAGTCCATCCCCCACATTGCAAAAGGGATAGGACTTGATAGAGAGGTGAGCTGAACTTGGGGTAGGCAACGGATGTTGGAGTACTTCTGGCAGGAGCTGCATTGCCGGACATGTCGTTCGGCGTCTTGTAGGAGGGTAGGCCAGAAGTATCCATAATTCCACACCTTCCTGGCAAGGGATCTTGACCCTGAATGTGCTCCGCCTATGCCTTCGTGAAGTTCTTGCAAGGCATACGAGGCTTGTTCTGGGAAGAGGCACCTCAAATAGGGTCTGCCGTCCACTTGGGTGAAGGAGCGTTTGTACAAGACCCCCTCAACAAGGGTGTACCACTCTGCTCTGGTTCTAACTCGACGAGCTTCCTTAGGGTCTTCGGGGAGGAGCCCATCCCTTAAAAATTCTATCAGGGGTTTCATCCAATTGTCTTGAAGTTGGACGGGTAGTGACTCCATCGAGTCGCTGGTTTCTTCTTCTTTGCTCGATCTCAGGAGCACTTCAATCAGGACGGTCTACTCGAGACCTTGAGGGAGGAGGAGGCCAGCTTAGAGAGGGCATCTGCTTGGAAATTTTCTTCTCTGGGGATCTGCTGAATGAGCGCCTCTTCGAACTGAGCCATGAGATTTTGGACCTTGGCTAGATACTTAGCCATTCGGTCATCTCGCGCCTCGTACTCGCCCAAGACTTGATTCACGACCAGCTGAGAGTTGCTAAAAATTCGTAGGCATTATGCCCCTGCCTTGCGAGCCATACCGAGGCCGGCTATAAGTGCTTCATACTCCGCTTCATTGTTGGAGGCTTTAAAGTTAATGCGGAGAGAGTATTGGAGAACGAAATCATCTGGGCCTACCAGAATGACCCCAGCTCCACTTCTCTCGGTGCAAGAGGACCCGTCCACATATACCGACCAGATAGGAGGCCCGTTTGCTGCTCGACTGACCTCGGGGATGGTGTTCTCAATAATGAATTCAACTAAGGCCTGAGCCTTGATCGCGGTCCGAGGCTGGTATGATATGTCATGCTGGCTCAGCTCGATCGACCACTTCATGAGGCGGCCGGAGGTCTCCGGCTTGTGAAGGAGTTGCTTCAGTGGTTGGTCAGTAAGAACGACCACCGAGTGGGACTAGAAATATGGGCGAATCTTCCTAGCTGCCAAAACCAAGGCGTATGCCATCTTCTCCAGCCTTGGATAGCGGAGCTCAGCATCCCGAAGTACCTTGCTCACATAGTAGATGGGCTTTTGGGCCTTGTCTTCTTCCCTCACTAAGACAGCACTGAGGGTTTGCTCGGAGGCAGCCAAGTAGAGGTAGAGTGTTTCCCTGGGGATAGGCTTGCTGAGGAGAGGGGGTTTGACTAGATAGGCCTTAAGCTG
Organism: Hemerocallis citrina; assembly: GCA_017893485.1. Lineage (NCBI taxonomy): Eukaryota > Viridiplantae > Streptophyta > Magnoliopsida > Asparagales > Asphodelaceae > Hemerocallis > Hemerocallis citrina. Next base: position 46,667,289 of record CM030366.1, read on the forward strand.
ATCGAAGGATTCTTGTTGTGGTTGACCCCACTCGAAGCCCTTAGCCCCCCTGAGAGCCTTGAAGAAGGGAAGACACTTCTCTCCTGACTTAGAAAGGAAGCGCCCTATGGCAGCGAGGCATCCTGTCAACTTCTGAACCTCTTTTACATTTTTGGGAGGAGCCATGTCCAATATGGCTTTGATCTTCTCGGGGTTGGCTTCGATTCCTCTTTGGCTGACCATAAAGCCTAGGAATTTTCCTGACGAGACTCTGAACGCACACTTGTTCGGATTGACCTCATATCGTACTTTCTTAATACATCGAACGCTTCTTGCAGATCGGCCACATGATCGGATCCATGGATGCTCTTGACTAGCATGTCATCAACATATACTTCCATATTTCGGCCGATCTGTTGTTGAACGACCTTGTTGACGAGGCGTTGATAGGTCGCCGGAATTCTTCAGCCCGAAGGGCATTACCCTGTAGCAGTAGAGCCCTTGATCTGTTCTTCGGGATATCCGGGGGAAACATGCGGATCTGATTATACCCGGAAAAGGCATCCATGAAGCTGAGGAGTTCATGGCCTGAAGTTGCGTCGATCAAGGTGTCGATGCTAGGGGGAAGGAATGGATCTTTACGGCATGCTTTGTTTAGGTCGGTGAAGTCAATGCAGATTCTCCAGCTTCCGTTAGACTTCTTTACCATGACCACGTTGGAGAGCCATTCAGGGTAATTTACCTCTTGTATGAACCGAGCCTTAAGGAGCTTTTTCACCTCTTCTTTGATAGCTTTTTGGTGCTCGGGAGCAAATTTGTGCCTCTTCACTTGGACCAGTTTGGACCCCAGGGCAACACTCAGGTGGTGGACGAGGAGCTCTTCGGAGATTCCTGGCATGTCGGCAGCCGACCATGCAAAGAGTTCATCGTTCTTTCTAATGCATTGGACTATGTCGGAGCATAGGGCGGATGAGAGGGTCTTGCTAATAAAGAACTTGCGGTTCGGATCTTTCTCAGAGAAGAGCACTTCCTCCAATTCATCCACCGGCTCGGACGTTATCCGGACACCCTCTTGGGGAATTTCAAGAGTCTCGAGGGAGAGAACTGGACCACCGGTGGAGGTCATATAGCATTTTCGGGCCATCTCTTGACTACCTCTTACTTCCCCCACTCCTGCCCTAGTGGGGAACTTCATCTTGAGGTGATAAGCCGATGGGACGGCTTCTAGAGCAGCTAGGCCAGGTCGGCCTAGAATCACATTATAAGCAGCGGGGACATTGACGATCATGAAGTCCATCAGCTCCGTGCAAGTAGTAGGAGTTTTGCCAGTGGTTATGTCGAGGGTGATTACCCCTTCGATAGTCACTGGCACTCCCATGAACCCGTGGAGCATGTAGCCAGCGGGCTTAAGCCTGTCTCGGGATAGCTTGAGGCCTTTGAAAGCAGCGAGGAAGAGAATGTTAACAGAGCTGCCATTGTCTACTAGAATCCTCTCCACTTTGAAGTATGCCATATGGAGGTTGATCACTAGTACATCACAATGGGGGGGGGGGGTTCGAACACCCTCAAGGTGTTCATCTGAAAAAGTGACTGGTACTCCAAGGCCTTTAGTGGGAGGCGTGTCGTGAACCGAATTGACTTCTCTTATGAAGGCCTTCCGAGAAGAGTTGGAGGTGCCTCCCATGGGACCTCCGTGAATGAGATGCAGGACACGTTCCTTTTCAAACTCGGGAGTTTCCTCGCGCCTTTCAGTACGCTTGTTAGCCCCCCGAGGGGGAGGAGGAAGATCGGTTCGGTCTTTCCTCACAAATTCAGCCAGCTGCCCCCTCTGAATGAGGGCCTCAATTTCGTTCTTTAAGGCCTGACAATCATTAGTATCGTGGCCGTGGTCCCGGTGATAACGACACCACTTCGCTTTATCCCTCTTCTTGCCAGGGGTGTTCATCTTAAGGGCAGGAGGTATAACCCCTTCCTTATCAACCTCCATGAGAATAGTGAAAATATTGGCGTTAAGAGGAGTGAATTTCTCGAACCTGGGGGGAGGGCGGCGCTGACCACCATTGTCCTTCTGGAGCTTCTTGGCTCCTTCTTCTTCGATCGCCTTCCTTTTGGATCCAGAGGAAGGCCCCTCAAAGATGGGGCGATGCTCAGCTTCCTCGGCCCGGATATACTTCTCACTTCGGAGAAGGAGGTCGGAGAAGTTCTGTGGGGGCTTCTTGGCAAGGGAGGACCGCAGGCTTGAGTTGAGGGCATTCGACTGAAAGGCTGCTATAGTGACCGACTGGTCGAGGGAAGCGATGGACTTAGCTTCCGCGGTGAACCTTTTCACATAGTCCCTGAGCTTCTTACCCTTCTTCTGGTAGAGGTAGAGTAGCGAAATGCTGGTCTTCTCTGCATGGCGGCTACTTACGAAGTGAGTGACGAAGAGGGTCTCAAATTGCTCAAAGGAGAATATGGAGGATGGGCGAGGCGAGAGTACCACTCTCGAGCCAGACCTTTGAGCGTGGCCAGGAAGGTCTTGCACAATAGAGCATCGGAAGCTTGGTGTATCCACATGAGGGTCTTGAAGCTCTCGATGTGGTCCACAGGGTCTGACTCTCCAGAGTAAGTCTCGAACTGTGGGGCTTGAAGCCTATCGGAACGGGTGCCTCCATGATTGTTCGAGAGAAGGGAGGTCGGCTTGGACGGAGGGTCCTTCCTCTAAGGTCCTCTTCTTTGTCTAGCTGACCCAAGCGCCTCTCCATTTCGTGGAGATGACGGTAGATGGTGTTATCCCTTCGTTGGTAGCAAAACGAGCCTATGGACTCATCTTCGTACGAAGGGGAGCGGGGGCTACGACGACGGTAGCTCCGGGAGTGGCGAGGACTAGGAATGTGATGGTGGTTTCTAGGAGCTGGGGGAGGAGTTAGGGACGGATGGCGAGGACTTTGGACTGGAGGAGGAGTGGGGACCCTTTGAGCATTGTCGTTGTTGGGTCGGAGATTGAGGGCCTACAAGATGGTTGCTTGGAATTGCTGAAATTCGACACGGGTGGGTGCTTCATCATTCCTCGGGGGTTTCCGACCCGTAGGAGAATGAGGTCTTCTCCTATGGTGCCCAGGGGACTCTCTTCGCCCTCTTCTAGGAGGGGACCTTCTGTAGTCTCGGCGATGAGGAGATCGCTCATTGGGACGTTGTTGGCGGGAGGCTCCCTCTCGAACCCGCCTTTCATCCAAATGGCGGCGAAGGTCCTCTTCCTTCTGCCGACTGTTGAGGGTGTTGCGGAGGTCATCTGAAGCTCGGGAATTGTGAGATGCCATGGAATCGGTAGAGGGGTTGTGCACAGAGACATGATCATGTTGAAGGGGTTGTTTCTAAGGATTGGGACGGGAGCCCCCCGAGCCGGCATTCTGAGGACCAGTTTGTCCACGAGGGGGTTGAAGATTCTGTGGAGGAAGTTGGTCCTGCTGCGGGGCCTGATTGGGCTGAGGAGAGGGTCCTGTTGGCTGGACGGTTTGGAGGGGGACCTCTTGCTGTTGCTGAGAGGGGGTAGGTCCATGATTGGACCCCCTAGATCTGAGTTTCCGTGGAGGCATGGCCGGAGAAGACCTGACCGACGGGAAGAGGAAGGGTTGCTATTCGTGGCTTCCCACAGACGGTGCCAATCTGTTACTGCTGAATCTGGTGTGGGGACAAACAGATAGTATTTGTGGATCCTTAGGAAAACTGAATAGCAAGAACCTGGAATCTTCTGACCGGAGTCTGACCATTGACTTCCGCCGTTCACCTGCAAAAACTGCCAGACATCGGGGTTGATCCCGGCGACGCACCCTCCAACGCTCAAGTCCGTAATCAGAGAAGATTATGAAAGAGCATAAATTGGCAAAAGATTGATTACCTCTTAATGGTGGTGGATGGGAGTTATTTATAGCCGCCTTTGGGATCAGATTAGGAATGTATTCCCTAATTCCTAGTGAAAGGATAGATGCGAATCAGAGCCGTTGATTAGGATTAATCAGAAACCCTATGTCACACCCCGCTTCCTAAAATACGGAAATACGAGTGCATGACGAAGCCCAGCGAATGATCTTAACATCACTCATAAGCTGTAGGATCGACTCGCATCATAACAAGAATATAACCAGATTTATATATAACCAAGCATGCATGAATAATTTATTAAGCAACAGAAAACAATTTAAACAAATAATAATATTCAAATAGTTCTCATGTCTGGATCAAGTGTAAACTTGGAAACAAGTCTTATACAGCAGAAGAAATAAGTACCTTAAGGAAAGCAATTAATTAAACAAGTCCTTGCTCCAAGTGAAGCCTAAAATGTCTGCTCGTCAATTCCAGCAGGCAACTCGTCTTCCAAGTCTGCTTAATAATTATAAAAAGAGAAAATAGGGAAAAACAGAAGAAAATGCCCTTAGTGCAAGCTAGGGCCACAAATAGTGAAAACAAGTACAAGTATGGGGGACAGGAATTGGAATCAAGAATGTAACAGGGATACAACATGTAGTGGGAATCTAAGAACTAGCTAGCAAGAGGGAACATCTTAATAACTAGGTTGGATAACAACTGCTAGTGGTGAAACACATGCTAGGTGCACCTATAGGGTTATTTTATATCAAGCGCCAAATCTCAAGTCTAGTGTCATGTGTTATTTAAATGTCAGGTCTCAAATATCAAGTTGTCAAGTTCAAGTATCAAGTTGTCTAGTTCAAGTTATCAAGTTCAAGTCTAGTTCAAGTTATCAAGTTCAAGTCTAGTTCAAGTTATCAAGTTCAAGTCTTGTGGTGATTACTATCTAGGTAGCGCTTCATGCATCCATCTTTTTACTACATGGTTGCTACAGTCAAAACAATTTCGTTTAGACCTAGTAATGGAGTTTATAGGGCGGCGTACTCAGGTATCAAGTATCAAGCAAGCCATGGTTCATGAATCGGAAATTAAATAACAAGTTCACGAAGCAAGTTCGCGAATCCACAAGCAAGTTCAAGAACCACACAATGGGTTCATGAATCAACAAGTTCATGAGCCGAGTAACCGACTCCATGAATCGAATAAGATACAACAAGTTCATGAACCAAGTATTTGGGAAACACGGGCCCCCTTCCGAGTACACTTACCTATATTGTCCACTCTATAGTCTTTTCCAAAACCCCGGCTTGTTACTTTTATTAATTCTTATCAAGCAAGCATACATGTGTAAAATGTTGTGATTTAATTCTAGGAAAAATTGGGGATGTCCTATATGGTGTCCAGCAACTACATATAAAATTTCGTATCAAACGCTCGCTGTTTACACAGCTAAAATAATTTGCAAGGTAAACGTATACAGCAGTTTTGCAAATCTGCGTCTACTGACATAGCTGCAGTATAACTGCCATAACTCCTAGACCGTAACTCCGAATTCAAAACTTTCGGAAGTTATCGATATATAAACATCCAGATCTAGAATTTCTATTCAGGGCTCAGGCCCAGATTCAAATGATAAAAGGGTCAAAACCGCAAAAGAATATTCAGACAGCAATACGTAGAAATAATTTACTAGCGCAGGTTACATGGGAAAATGTTATTTGGTGCCTAAGTTATTATGTGGCATAAATACATGATAATGGAGTTCAAAACAGCAAATAATAAATGTTTTTCAAGTTACAGGGTTGCAAGTTCGTCAAAAGTTGAATGTGACATGTATCTACAAATTTAGGGCTCCTTAATTCACATGTCTATGTGTTCATGTGTTCAAGGGTAAAAGAGTCCAATAATTATAAATTAAATACAAAGAAATTTTGTGACTCTTAGAATTGTCAATTTGGAGGTTCAATATTGATCTACAACGAATTTCAAGGAGGAGTCACAATCTAACTATTTGTAGTATTTCAAGGGTACTTGTACTATAACAATAAAATGTACAAGGATACTTGCCTTAGATGACGATGATAAAGTCTACTTGTTGTAGCAATTTGGGTAGAAAAATCCCAAAAGAAGTCCTCAAAAAGCGTATGCGAAAAACTACCGAAGATCGAGTTTTTCCCTACACACAATCAGCCAAAACAGCGGACAGCGAACAAGGATCCGGTGCGGCAAAACATGGGTCAGCGGCGGCAGCGAATCAGGTGGCTCGAACGCAGCGGATCTGCGCCAGAACACGGGACAACGGCTCTGGGATTCGCTATGGACGAACAACGAACAGCAATCACCAGCGCGGATCTTGGCGCGATCCAACGGCCCAAAATCGATCCCGTCCTCTCTCCCTTTCTTCTTCTTCTTCGTTCGCTGCTTCGAACAGGGAGATTGAGAGAGTGAGCGAGCGGCGACGGCGGGGTTCTTCGACGGCGGCGCTACGTCGGGAAGTGACGCGGCGATGGGGTAGACGACGGCGGCGGAATCAACAGCACGTCGTCGGGAACGACGACGCTCTGCTTCTTGGGTTCGAACAGGGGAGGAGTTGGATTCAGGGATTCGGCGGCGTGTGGCGATGCGACGGAGGTGGATGGTGTTGGAGGCAGCGAGGCGATGGGGATATGGTCGGAGGTCGAGAGCGAAGGTGAGGGAGGTGTCGAGTTTGGGTGCAGGCGAGTTTGGATGGGTTCGGAGGTTTGAGGATGACGGTAGGGTCTCTTGGGGTGTTGGCGAATGTGTTGACGAAGGCGAATGCGATGGTGAGGGAGACGAAAGTGATAGGCGACGTGATCGGGGCGAGGGAGCTTGGGTTCTGGCGTTGGAGATGGAAACGAGAAGGAGACGGAATGAAGGAGAAGAGAGCGGCGATGGTTTAGAGGGTTAAACAGTATTAGTTGGGATTAGGGTTAGAGTAGGGTTTAAATAGTAGGGTTTGCGGGTTCGTGGGTTTTGGGTATCCATTTCAAAAAGAGCCCAACAGGAGAAATGATTAAAATGCACTAAAATGGAGATTAAAGAGATAAAAGAGGAGAATTAGTCCATTTTCCATGAAGAACGATACAAATGGCACACAAATGAAATTGATAAAAGGACCCACAATGAGTTGAGACAAAAATAATGATTTTATTCAGTCTAAACAAATACATGATCTCAAATAGATGAAAGAGTACAATTGAGCAAAATGCACTATAAAAGTACAAATATGGGGAAACAGGAGTTACTCCCTAATTCTATCCTGCTGGACTGGGTTTATTGCGGGTTAGAACCCGCACTCAGCTTTTGGAAAAAAGACCCAGTACCCACTTCAGACCCGTTTGTAGGTGAAATTACCATTTTGCCCCTAAGTCTTAAGATTCGTGCCCGATTTGGATGGTTCTGATTTAGCCCTATTTTTAGCCATATCAGAAAGGTTCCAAGCATTTTTGATAAAAGTTTAAGTTTTTGCTTTTGAAAAAGAACAAGTATTCAAACAAGCATTCATAATCTTCTAAGTCTTGGTTCTCTGAAATCAGTCTAGTATAACATTGAATTCGTTTTAGACTGATTTCGGAAGTTGGCCTATTAGCCTCCATACAAAAATCACAATCACAACAAGGCTATAAGTTGTTGTAACTCTTGTATTATTTTCTTTCACACTCGGGTTGTGAGAGTGGTCCTCTCGGTTGGAGAGTAGGGCTCTGGTTGGAGAGTCAGGTTTTCACTCTTGGTTGAAGAGTGGGTTTGCTCTCTCTAGTAGTGAGAGAGGTCTAGGGGTTGGACAAGGTTGTTTTCTAACGCCGTAGGGTATTCTTGTATTTTTTCAAGAATAGTGGTAAATCTCAAGTGGGTTGCTTGGGGACTCGATGTAGGTCGGGAGGACCGAACCAAGATTCATCGTTGTATACTCTGCAGTTGATTCTCTCTGTGGTTGTTTTTTCTTTACTTGTATTTTTATTTCTCTGTGAAACCTGTCTGGAAAGTCGACTGTCCCTCTTCTATAAGTTGACTGATCAGACTGGTATAACATAATCTTCGAAAACTTTTCTGAAAAGTTGACTGAGTTCCGCTATAAGTGGACTGATCAGACTTGTATAAAATACTCTTATATTTTGATGCCCCAGTCGACTGTATTCCCTTTTCAAGTCGACTGGACAGTAAGAAAAAGTTTAATTTCATTATTATTTTTTATACAACACTATTCACCCCCCTCTAGTGTTTCTTGCCTGGCCTACGGGATCCAACAGTTTAGTTCATATATCTAAAATTTTAGAATTTCTAGACAACATTTGATGGGCTTTTACAATTTGTTTGTGGAAGAGTATTTGGCTCATTGTCTAAAAACAAAACTGATTTTCTACTAATTTCAAAAGGTTATAACTCTTTGAGTATTCTGAATCTTGATGAGATTTTTGGGAATAATGGACTTGTATATGTGTAGTTCATGAATCTTAAGTTTCATAATAATTGGAGGTATAGTTGAAATGACATTAATTTTTGAATACTACATGTTCAGTTCAGTCCAGATTTTAACTAGTCAGTGAATTTGTGAAATTCTGGATTTGTATATTGAGAATATGGAATAATTATCAACTAGAGATTTGTAGTAGAGAGTATTAGCTTTCTAAAACATTTAGAATGTTGCAATTCCAGTTTTTATAGCAAAAGATATGATTTTTCTACGTTTGGGACAGAACCACTCCTAATAATAAGACATTGTTTTTGTAGAGTAACTCATTTTCTGTGTACACCTGATCATAAATTGGGTTTTCTAGTGTTTTAAGGGACGAATTTGAGGATGTGATCAACCAGGAAGTTGTAGTAGACACTCACAGCTTTCTATAGAATCTGAGATCGCATAATTCCGATAAGTGAGCAAGTTTTTATGTTATTAGTAAGATGCAGCAATTGCATTGAAGAAGTGTACAGCTAATAAAATATATGGATTTTATAGTATCTAGATGGCTGAATCTGAAGGAATGGTTAACTAGAGACTTGTAGTATAGAGTCTTAGTTTTCCACAATAGGTAAGATCATGCAATTCCAATTTGTATCTTGAAAGTTATGAATTTTCTAAATTCAGGAGTTGTGTATGAGTTGATATAGAATTTGAGAAAACTTTGTTGGCATAGCAGTAAACTTGGAGATTTCTAGAGCTGTGTTTGAAATCTGAGAAAATGATCAACTTAAGAATTGAAGTAGACATTCTTAACATTCCAAAAAGTATCAATTCGTGTAATTCTAGTGTGTGGATTAGAAGTTATGATTTTTCTAGTATCAGAGCACATCTAGGCCAACAGGAGTGGAGTGATTATTTTGCTTACTCCAAGTTGCGGATTTGGGAATTAGTAGCATTGCTATACTTAAAATATTCAATTTTATCATGTTTTGAGTATGTTTAAATGTGTGTCATGATTGCTCTTGATTTGAGTTGAGTGGTTGAATTGTCTAGGGTAAGAAATTACCCTACGACTATCAACTCTTAAGAGTGGTTTGGAATGTCTAGGGTAAAGTATTACCCTACGACAATCAATCCATAAAACTAGAATTGAATTCTTCTGCCTCGAGAGCTGGATAATCATCCCCCGTGCGGCGACGAACTCTTACCCAAAGGATAATTGATCTCTGATCGGGTTATTGGATGTGATCTAGGTCTGAGGTGGTGGCAAACGATGGAGATCGGGTCGCCAGTGTTTGAGTTAATTGACCAGGTCAGATCCATTTCTGACCTAGGTATTACTTAAACTATTTTATGATCGGTGTATTAGTACCCTAGGTCTATCAGTAAGTCAGGTGTTGATGTTTATGTATGTTTACCTCTATTACCGGGTGTAAGGCTTCTCTAGGGGAGCCGTTGTACTGCTCGCTGAAGGTCACGGGCCAGGAATTTGGTTGTGGACCAACAGAGGTATGGTAGGCGATGAGTATCGACTCGTCGGGTTATTAATTTAACAGACCAGCTGGGATCAATTATTTGATAAAACACCGTGCATGATTTTGGGTGACAAGCGTATTTTCAGTAAACTGTTATTTAATTAAGTTTTCTTTACTTTTTGCTTAAAGACCGAGTGGATGTTAGGGGTGATTCCCTATAATTCAACTTGTTCTAAAGGCCAGCACTAGGCGGTTATAACCAGGGTTGTCTCTTCCTATCAATGAGATACGAGAGTCGTATCTCGCTCTGTTAATTCATGAAATTTCGTGGTAAGAACTGGAGAGTTCCTGTCGGATAGGGGGATTAGACCCTCGAGGCCGTCATGTTCTTATGTTAAGTGGACACGAATGGACCATGGGGTTGATGTCCTATGGATGTTCGGCGACATAGATATGCGGTTGTGTATCTGTAAGATAGTCACAGCCTTTGGTGTGATCTAGACTGAATTGGGGCACTAGTGGCAAACGAAGACACCACTGTGTTAGCAGTAATAACTATAGGATTTACCAGTCACGTTGTATCTATCAGGAACAGGTTGAGTACAATAGTAGAATGCATTGCATGGCGAGGGTTCGAAACCCTGAAACTGGAGAAGACGGCTTGATCTGGAGCATATGTAGTATGGGATGCATGCGTGTCTAAAATTTTGCTGACATTAGATTAAGTGCATCTGTTTTCTGTTCATTGTGTTGTGCATTAGACTTTAGGTCATGCCATACACAGACACTAGAAAATTAGAGTGCACGTTTCCTTTCTCATTCAAGATGGATTGTGGTTGTACAAGGTTGAAGATCTATGTTTTAATCAGCATTGCGTCATGATAAGTACTGATGTTCCCACTTAATTTAGGTGCAGGATGCCGAGTCGCAAGTGTGTGGGAAACTCACGATGAGCAGGGCATCCAACTGGAGGAGCAGTGTACTTACCTACCTTTTGAACAAGCGAAGAATAATCAGAGTCGCGCAGCAGAAGACTCGATCTACAGGACACCTCTCAAGGAGATGGCATAACCGCTCAGTGGAGCTTCCAGAAGGACCAGTTGACTACCGTTTTTGGTAGCGAGGACTAGTGGTGTTTGTAATTGTTTTATAATAAGTTGATGTAATTATATTCCTTGTTCGAGAACATGTTAATGTTGTAATGATAATGCAATAGATGATGTAATTTGTATTTCTTGTTCAAGAACAAGATAATATGTGTAATTAATGATGTAATGACTTCATTTGGCAATAACAAAAAAAATAAATTTTCGTGTTATTACTGTGTTGAGATGCAATCGAAGGAAAATTTTCTGGTTGTGTCTCGGACTTCGGGGAGCCGAGTCTGGGGCGTTACACTTCCATGGATTGCTTGCTTATTGTATATATGTTTTGAAGCTCATATGGTATGGCATGACGCACCAAGTAGATTGAATTGTTGTGTGTATGTTTGAAGCTCATGTTCATAACAATAAAAGATAGAATTGGTAGAATTGTTTGAAGCTCATGTTCATAACAATAGTAGATAGAATTTCTAGAAAAGAAAAAGATGTAGTTATTTTGTGGGAACTAAATGCTAACCTCTAGTTTAAATTCTATGTTTATATTTGATTTATAATCATGTAGTTGAATAAATATAGAACAATTGTTTAAGGATACATATTTATACTTGGGTTTTAAGGTGGATTATGCAACGGAATGATTGTACGTGAGGTGTTCAATGAAATGTCTGAATGAAGATGTACGCATATGTGAATGAGAAAGTCTAGTAATAAATACAAATATGGATAACTACTTTTGCACATAAGGTGTTCGATGAATTGTCTTAATGAGAAAGTCTAGTAGATTATAAGGTTATGAGTACCGAAGTTGCAAGTGAGGTATTTGACATTATGTGGATAAGAGTTGAAATGCTTATACATGTGCATGTATATGATCTTATACATTATAATAACATTGATGTAATTATAAAGTTTTAAATTTCAGTGATTTTTTCTGTATTATGTACCCATTTGAAGTAAAGATTTTGGATTTCGTCATGAGTTTCCTGTGTACGAAATTCGGGGCGCTACAGCCTCGTGTTGTCTTCGTTCTTACTTGCTGTCCCCGAAGTCAATCAAAATCAAACCCAATGCACCAAAGCTTCGCCGAAACCCTTGGTCACCACAAGCCAGGTCTCCAAAACTCTTGGTCGCCAAAACCCTTAGTTGCCACAAATCCAGGTCGCCGAACTCTGTCGCCGAAACATGAGGTCGCTAAGCTCTGATGTTGCCGAAAAAGCTGGTACTGGTTACTAGTCATGTTCTAGTCGTCGAAGGAGAAGGGCGCCAAAAGACTGGGTCGCCGAAAGAGGTGGTCAATAAGGACGACAGAGGAGTTGGTTGCCCAAAACCATAGCTCGAGTGAAGCGGTTGGACGGCGAAGCTCCCCACACAGCTTCAAACCCAATGCTCGACGGAGAAGGTGGAGGAGATCGTCGACGAGGCAGGGGTTGGCGAGGAGGAAGGTTGCTAAAGCTCCAAGGATCGAAGGGAAATGAAAGTAGGTTGACAAAATGGTTGGGCGACCAAGCCACTGCTCGCAATGGTGTGTAATGTCGGATCGCTCAGAAGTTCGAGCGCGTGTGAGATAAATGCACGTGATTGAGCTACGTCGCGTGTTTCATCCCTACCACTCTGTTCCACTACTCAGCCACCCGATCACCCCGGTAGACGAGCCCTGCTTTGATGGATGCACCAGATGTCACCACGTCGCACTGCTCTCTTGTTTCGTTTCTCACCCATTTGATCCCATCAGTGGGCGAACCCATGCTTGATGGACACTCCAGATGAAACCACATCACTCCGCATCACAGCTGCTTCATCACCACCGCCCAATCTCATCAGTGGGCAAGCCCAAGCCTGATAAATATCTCAGATTGCTCCAAAATATGCGCAAGGTAAGACAAATTAATAAAATCTACAAAATAATTATTAAAATTAAAAAAATCAATTAATTTTCTGAAAACTAATTAAAAATTGGGATAATTAATTTAAAAATTCGAAAAAGCAATTATTATTGGGGAAGAATTGTTAAAAATCTGAAAAAATTATGGAAAAATCCAGAAAATTCGAAAAAGTTTAGGAAAATATTTGCCGCTACCAAAAGCTTTCAACAAGTTCCAGGTATCTCCAATTATCTCTGAAAGCTAAGATAGTACCCTAGAACTCCAAATCAATGCAAACTACTTCCCGAAAGCCAAGAAAATTATCTTGCGGGCCGGGAGTGGGGTCTTATGATAATGGTAAAAATCGTAGTAAATCAGAGCCGTACAATTCCAACATAGATCTTAAAGCTTCTGTAGGTAGATTAACAGTAACGAACATCTTTAACAGGTCGGGCCTTCTTCAGGCTTATTAACAAGACATGAGCCGCTTTCAAGTCCATTATAAGTGACTAGGCCCATTAGGAGAGACTCCTAGCCCATTAGGGTTGCAAGTCAAATCCCTTATCCCCAACAGGAGAGTAACCAATTTCTATCTCTTAAAAGGGGGAAATCAATAAAAGATAACAAATTCATATCAATCTCCTAACTGTTTTGAAAGGCCTATAAATTTCCTCCTTCCTCCCTCAGTCAGAAGGTAATCAACAATTTTTCTCTCAAATTCTCTTTCTCTTTCTGGTTCTGCCTTGAGCATCGAGGGATCTATCGCCTTGATCATCCCCGGTGTTTCAGGTTTTTTGTAGGTCCATCGGCCGTATCAACAACCGACAGATTTCAGATCAAGGTCCTCTTTCAACGATCCAAATCCAATCTCGGGAGCTCTAACCACTTTTATGGCGATGATCAAATGTTAGATCTTTAGTTTTTTGCTTCAAAATATAAACTCACTATATGTTGACACCCACACCAAAATAAGCAGCAACATCGTTGCTGCTTCTTTGCTACTTCGTGTCTTCTTCCCTTCTCCAACTTCAATTCATCCTGTGCATTGTGTGTTTGATTCCACAAACCCTAACATTATGCACCTTTTAGAATTTTACCCTTGTTGAAGAAAATTTTTGGATTGGAGAAAGATTTTGGGGAAGCAGTGGAACATCAAGGTGTACTCGATAAATCGAGATAGTGAAAAATGACTAGTACGGTATGCAGAAAAGTTGTGCTCGACTTCATCCAGTTTGTTATAGATAAAGCTTGGTTGCTGAAGACTATGTTGGTTGGCTCAATAGATAATGAATTCGTTACATACATCAGAACTATTGGAGTTTCCAAGGATTTCAAATCAAGGCCAAATTGTATTCGTGGGAAAGACCTTTATTTCCAGTTAAATCTCAATGTTTTAATGTGATTTATATCATTTCAGTAGATGCAATGTTAGGCTTATTAGAGCATCCACGGTTTTTTGCTAAATTTCTATTTTATCCATATTATAGCATTTTCGACTCTGCAATCGTTTACTATTTATTCATATTTTGGCAAAATCGTTACAGAAATATGCTATATTTAAGAGCATATATGAGAATATGCATATTATAGGAGAAGATCCGTCCCAAATGAAATTTTATTTTTTATTATGTCGAACAAATCTTGAAGTTCCGTTCCAACTAATTTTTTTTTTTTTCACTTCTAACCTTGGAGATTCATCACAAATAAAAAAAAAAAATTATGGGACGGAACTTTTAGCTCCGTCCCAACTAACTTTTTTTTTTCACTTCTTTACCCTGGATGGATCTTGACCTTGCTAATTTTTTTTAATTTTTTTAATTATTAAAATTATTAAAATATTCAAATTAATTATTAAAAATGCCGATAAATTATTTTTTTTTGCGGGACAGAACTTAGTTATGTCAGATCATTTTTTTTTACTGCTATATTATAGCATTTCACCACTGCACCAAACGTCCAATTTCTATATGTATAATATACATTTTGTCATTTTTTAGTAATCACGACTGTTGATGCTCTTATTTGCATATGTGGAGTTATAAGATTTAAGGTGATATATTGTCATGTATTTTTATGGTGTTGGGTCGTAGACATACTTTCGGCATACATGTTGTGTTGATGATCAAAACAACGATCAGGGACTAGTTACAACTTACAAGCATTTGTTTAGGCGTCCAAATAATTCGGATCAGCAAAGAAAACGATTTTTCATATACAGTAATTTATTGATTGTGAAACTAGAACAGTTCGATGCTAAAAGAAATATAATATCCTGGGTAGATCGAACTGTTGCTATTGAAAGACATCATTTTGCAAGTTAATTAATGTTGTTTTGCATGTAACTTGTCATCCTTCTTAGCCTAGCATCTTACTCAGGATCTGGTGGTCTTTCGCATTGCAAACAGTTGGATCTTAGTCACAGATCTTACGAATAATTCACTTGAAGGACTTTATTCTCTTCTCTATTAGTGCTTTGTTGGTTATTATTTCATGTAGTATCTATCAGTATTCCTTTCTCCTTCAGAAGTCTAAATTGTGTTCCTTTATTAAAAAAAGAAGATTTGACAGTAACGTCTCTCCATAGTTTGAGAAGACACTTGTTTTCCTCATTTGACTATCCTTTTTGTTCCCATTCTGTTAATCCATCGAAGTTTTCTTAATTTGAAGTGCCGCATAGGTTGTTTCCTTACCTCACTAGATTATGCTCTTGAGTTGTTGATACTCATTCCTCC
The DNA here is from genome assembly GCA_017893485.1 of Hemerocallis citrina. NCBI lineage: Eukaryota > Viridiplantae > Streptophyta > Magnoliopsida > Asparagales > Asphodelaceae > Hemerocallis > Hemerocallis citrina. The sequence continues at coordinate 46,682,706 of CM030366.1, forward strand.
TTATCAGTGGGGCTACATGAAACATCCTGAAATTTTTCTCCTTGTGGAGGTGTCTCTATTTTCTCCTGAAAATTGAACAGTGAAGCAGTGAAGCATGACCTTCGTCTCAAAAATTTTCTTTAGTGATTTTAATCCACTATAACCAATCAGCTAAAGAATTGAACTCCTGGACACTATTCACTAAGGTAATAAGATTTGCCAAATAACCAGTCAAATTAGAGACTAATGCAGTGGCTTGATCAATTACTACCCAAAGATTGTTGGATATACAGGTATATTCTCAATATAATAAAATATTATTGTGTATAATGTTCTATGGGGCAACACGTGCTTTCACGTGTTATCTGTTAATTGTTGGACCGGGTTGACTGGGCATGAAGCCTGGTATCCTAAACACAGTTTAATCCCATATATACTAGTCTTGTGGTAGTGCTTGAGATTATTCCAATTCTGATAATCAGGGTATAATATCTCAAGCAGTAGGGATATTAACCCTAACCCTAATTTATCATTGTTATTATCTCTCATAATTTCTAACAATCTTTAGATATTACATTTTAATTTTGAGATTAAGAAAGAGATAGTCGAAATCTAATTGTTGTAGACGAAGTGCCCATTCGTCGGAATCTACCGTTGCCGTCGCTGGGCGCCGTCGTCGCTGGCCACCGCCGCCACCCATGTCGCCGGCGTCGCCGCAAGTGGCTGCGCCACCATCGCCAGCCACCGCACCACCACACCCCCTTCTTCTCTTCCCGATCACTGTGTGTGATCGGGTAAGAAAAATCCCAGATCCGATTTGTTCATTGGAAGGATTTGGTGTTCCATGTTTGGGGTTGAGACCTGATCCTTTGTGTGCACTGGTTTGATCTCAGATCTGACTATTGGTTGGGGCTTGGTTGTCATTTCGTGCTTGAGCCCAAGATCTGATCCGTTGCATTGCTAGTACTTGATTAGATCTAGTACTCTTTGATTGGTTTCAGATGTTGCTATCTTGTGTTTAGCCGAGTATGGGATCTAATGCAGTGTACTTCCAATTCAGATCTAACCCTCCACTACTTCATGATCTTCATCAAGATTCGGTCCACTCTAAACTTTAAGATTTGTGCTGCTCTGTTTAATTTAATTTTCTTTATTATTGTTTATTAAGCAGTTTTACAGAAAAACCCTTTCATTTACTGAAATTACGTAAGTAGTAATTATTCAGAAAAAACCCTCTATTTTTTAAAATTTATTATTTATTTCTTTGAGATGAAAAAACATAATCGTCCGTAGAGGTTCCTAAATTAGAGGGCTCAGTAGTGCTGAATTTAACAGTTGAAAAGTGAAAAGCACAATAAGTGATGTGGGTGTAATTGTTGTTGATAGTGCGGGCAGTGAGGGATGTTGTTTAGACTAGATTCAAATATGTTTGGACTGGATCAGATCTAAAATTAAAGATAAATTACTTCCTGCATATATTTTTTAATTATTTGTTGTTGCTAAGTGATGAAGTTTAAAACCGTGTTAATCATTGGTTAATTAAATACAAGTTTGAATAACTATTTTGGCTACGTGCTAAGGATCTTGATACATTATAGGATTTGACTATAAAATTGAACCTCCAATTAAATTTTTGATAATTTGATAGTGCTAATAATTCGTTTAATTGGCTAATTTTCAATAATCTGATGAATGTAGGAACTTCAAAGTTACTTACAAATTGGGTATTGGAGACGATGGATTTGTATCACGGTAGGATAAATCTGCACTACGCAGGCTTCTCCATCTAATTTGGAAAACAATTCTAACCTACTCTAATCTTTCTTATTTTTTTCATGTGATAAATGTGTTAACGTTTTGTGTGTTTGATCACATGAATGGGAGTTTTAGATCATAATTATTCTCCTTTTGAAAACGAACATGTTTTGGGTTGTCAAGTGTGCCTTGTCATACTATGTGTAACCCATCATTTGCAGTTTTGTGTGAGATTGCATATTTACTTCTCTAATAAAGATTGATGTATAAGATCTATAACAAATGTCTATAACTTAGGTGAGAGCATCTCGTAATACAGGATATGACTTCATTAGTTATGTTTTCTTCTTTCTTGTTCATTGTACTGTGTGTGCAAAGTTGAATAATAAAATATAAACCATTATCTCTTTTAACGTTTCGAATATGATGAAGAACGAATATAGGAAAGAACTCTTCGCTTAGTGTGTTTGAGAAATTGGACATTGTTAGTACCACGAGTGAAAGCAAACATTTTCTGAAATATAATAGAGTAATTTTGTATTAACTTATATTTTATTACTATTATTTTCAATGTGCATAATATAGTTTTTTGCTTGTATTAGTTGAGTTTAACAAACGAAGCAACTAATAATAGTAGTTCTAATTTGTGTAGTCCTTGAATATGGTATAATAGGCTAGGACATGTGAACTATATATTAAATTATGTGTTCTTTTTAAAATTCATAACTCTGCTAAATGACACCTCAAGAAATATGACAATTGTGAAATTTGTGCTCATATTATGATCACTAGAAAATCATTTAATATGGTCTCTAGGTGTACACAATTTCTTGAGTCAATACATTCATATAATTGTGATCTCAGTCGCTTTGTGACTAAATGAGATAATGATTCGTCAAAAATATTTAGTTACTCTTGGAGATGATTATTGAATATTTGTCATATATATGGAGGATGCAGCACTCGTTATTTTGATGAATTAAAAATCTAGTTAAATGCTAAGATAAAAATATTTCAGATTTGATAGAGATGGTGAATATGTTTTAATATTTTAAGAGAAGTTTGCATTTGGCATAATCTTTAGTGCACTCTATTTACAACAGTCAAAACGATATTGATATAAGTTAGAATCAAACACTTAGTGAAATGTTAAATTCTATATTATTGACTGTTGTTTGACTTTGTGTAATTATGGGTGATATTGTATTGTTAATCATATTCATAATATGTTACTACACTCTAAATTATTTACACCTTGTAGACTATGGGATCGAAACACAAATAATTTTGTTAAAGTGAAACATGTGGTGTGGTACATTTGTTAGAGTACATGACGCTAGAAGACCTAAAGTATGACCTATAACAAATATTTTTGTGTTTAGAAAGTGCAGAATGTAGTTTTATGGACAGATATTGAATCTATCTAATTTGTGTTAGAAGAATCTAGACTTACAGAGTACTTTGAGGATGTGTTCACCAAAGATAAATGTATGAAATTATCTAGTCTTACAGACAAGGTCAATAATTTACAATTAGAATTAAGAACTAGCCTTACTGACACTTAAAATTTCAATGCTAGATGCCATGCCCCGCTTCCCAAAAAGAGAATACGGAATACGGATACGTGACTAAGCCCAGCAAATAATTTTCATCATTCATAAGTTGTTCAGAATCTTTACAATGTCTCACAGAAATAATCAGAGTTGGAAGCAAGAAGAGTCAACCAAGCATGCATATATGAACCAATACCAACATAATTTACTAGAAACAAAATATAATAATAATCTCAAATAAATCAGATCTGAATAAGTCAGTAATCCTGGATCACATTACCCAAATACAAATAAATCCAAGTATCAAATACAATTGTTCAAATAGCAGCAGGAACTAATAATAGCAAAACTCCAGCAACTAATATGTTAGATCACCTACATCATCTGGCAGCTGATCACCCTGATCTGCAATTTAATAAATTGCAGGAATAAGAAAAAGAAAACAAACTCCCGTCAATGCAAGTTACGAGCCGCTTGTAGTGTCGGATACATGTACAGGGAATAAATAAAAAGTTATAAAATAACAGCAGGAACAAACATAGCATGGTATAGGCATATTAACAGAATAGAATATCTAACATAAATTGGGAAGACAGAATCAAGTAGCATGGTATACTAACAGGTATGTGCCAAGTGTCAAACAGTATGCAGACAAGTATACGGATAACCGTATCAGATAATAGTCAGACAGGTAAACAGGTAACAGTGTCAAATAATAGTCAGACAGGTAAACAAGTAACAGTGTCCTGTGGCATGTAACAGATAATAGTTAACAGATGTCATGTTCTTACAGTCTTGTGTTTATTACTATCTAGGCAGCACTTCATACATCCATCCTTTTACTACATGATTGCTACATTTAAACAAATTACGTTTTAGATTTCGTAGGGGATCATATAGGTCCGTGTACTCAGGTATGAGTAATCAAACAGTAATCAGACAGTAATTAGACAGTAAGAACCTACGGGTTCTCTTCCGAGTACACCTTCCTATGGGGAAGTGTGCAGTCAGGTAATCAGTATAACATTATTGTACCACATAACTGTTGATTCTTGATTTTGATGATCACAACACACTGCAACATGTGTCTATGCTATACAGCTAAAATTGTAAGTTGTACACACAAAAGACTATTCAGCTGAACAACTGAACAAGCACAAAGGCTCAAGACTCAAGACAAAACTCAAGACAAGACTCAAGACTCAAATCAAGACTCAAGACTCAAATCAAGACTCAAGACTCAAGACCTCAAGCTCAAATGTGTCAATAAATTGTCATGTCTTGTAAACAATGTAATTTTACTTTTGTTGAGTCTTAGTATGTTGTAAAGCCTTGTCACACACACATACACTCACTATCTTATAATGTGTGTTTTTCAAAAACATCAAAAAGAGTCAAAACAGTTTGAAATAATTTAACTGTTGAGTACCAGTCGACTGATACCTCTGGCAGTCGACTGACAATACAAAACTGTTTAAATTTATTCAAACTCTGACCAGTCGACTCATTATGGCAACCCAGTCGACTGTTCGAGTGCTTTTGACCGTTTTCTGTTTCCAAAATCGATTTTTCAAATTCAAAAGCTTTAAGATCCGTTGGTTGACAGTTGAGATAACTGTCTCCCAACGTCCAGGAGAACTAACTCTATAAATAGAGTTCAGATCTCACTGAAAAGATCTTACAACAATACTTTTTAATATCCAAGCATTCTTGAACATTTCTAAGAGAAAAAGTGAAAAAGCTTTCAAAGTTTCAAATCTCTCGTTCTCTACACTCAGTCCAGTATAACAACGATTTCGTTCTGGACTGGGTATAGAAGTCGACCTTTGTTTTAGCCACGTTCTACAACACTTAACACCAACAAGGCTATAGGTTGACTGTAAGATTTTTATTGTTTCTTTTTGCTCTCGGTTGGAGAGTTAGACTCTAGGGTGTAGAGTCGGTCGTTTCACTCTTGGTGGTAGAGTGGGTCTGCTTTCTCTGGTTGAGAGAAAGGTCTACGGGTTAGACAAGGTTGTTGTCTTAACGCCGTAGGGTATTCTTGTAAACTTGTTTTTCAAGAATAGTGGAAATCTCAAGTGGGTTGCTTGGGGACTGGATGTAGGTCGGAAGGACCGAACCAGGATATATCTTGTGTACTCTGTGATTGGTTGTCTTGATCTTGCATTTACTTTTTGTTTACTTAAGTTCTGTGAAACTTGTCTGGACAGTCGACTCCTTGCACTATCAGTCGACTGGTCAGTCTCGTATAAGTTGTATATTAACTGTGTCTTCAGTCGCCTGTCTCATCTTTAAGTCGACTGCACATAGTTGTTTATATTTGCTCTTATTTGGTCATATCAGTCGACTGGTTCACAACTAAGTCGACTGCACCAAAGAAAAAATTATTTATTCTGCAGTTTTTTTCATTAACACTATTCACCCCCCCTCTAGTGTTTGTTGTCTCGCCTACAGGATCCAACAATAACAGTTCATCAGTATGGAAAACATGGGCCCCCTTCCAAGTAAACATTTCTATAATTTCCAACTACTAGATCCTTCCCTTAAACCCCGGCTTGGTCATTTTATTATTATCAAACAGGCATGTATGTGTCATAAACAAAGAAAGAATAATATGGTATAAGCAGGTAATAGGTTCAGACTGAAGGATAAACACGTACAGATGAAAAATAACTCATAAAGGAATAGAACAATGAAAACTCTAGTACTGCACTAAAACTGAGATTCCCGTTGCTATAAAAGTGCAAACCTGGATCCGTCAAAGAATCCGGAAAATAGACTGTCCTTAGGATTCTGAACTAGTTTGATTATTATAAATCTATTCCAATTCACTCAGGTTTAATCAATAAGTAATAGAGTAGTATTTAGAAGAATATAAGCATTACACAACTACGGCTTCAATCTACCCAACTATGAAATTAGTTCCACATAATAAAACTTTTATTGATTAATGTAATAGAGTTCATGACTACAATAGAAAAAAAAATAGAAGAAAGAACAGAAGAACACTGATTTTTATGATGTTGACGTTGAGCCCAATCAGTAATCGTCTTGTTCCCCTTCTTGATGCTTGCTGTCAACGATCGGTTCTTGATGATGGATCCGGCCTCCTCGAGTTCTTTTCGCTTCTTTCTTGATTGGTATTTATAGAACAAGAGAAGAGAATTAGGGTTTTCCACTTTTTCAGGAAAGTCCTCTTTATTATTTCCTTCCTTATTTGATCAGCCTTTTATTTCTTTCTCTTTTCCTCTTTTCTTCCTTATCTGCTCACCACGTGCTCTTGCTTTGATTGTTTGAGAAGTTGTTATTCGCAGAAAACACCTGGGTTTGGATAACTTAATTTTGATTCGGATTTGGATGAGGATGGATCTGTTCTTATCTTCTGACTCGCCGCATACCAGTCGACTGGTGTTGGATGTAAGTCGACTGTGTCGAGACATCTAGAAATTCATAATTAACCAGCCCAGTCGACTGTCTTTGAGGACCAGTCGACTGTACTGAGCAGCTTCGGGATTTCATTCTCCTCTGTCCAGTCGCCTGTTGTGGGGGAACCAGTCGACTGATATCTGCAGTATTCTGTGTATCATCCTCAAAGTCTGTGTTAGTCTGGAATCTGCTTCGTTTGGCTGTTTTAGGCTGTTTCCTATGGAAAAAGAGAAAAGAAGCGTAAATACCACATATAGAGCATTTAAATGTCTAATTTCATTAAGATTATTGCTCCTAAATGTGAATAATATTTGGTTCATCATTAATCAGTATAACAGTATCGTACCACATAACAGTTCATCAGTATGGAAAACACAGGCCCCCTTTCAAGTACACATTTCTATAATTTTCCACTACTAGATCCTTCCCTTAAACCCCGGCTTGGTCATTTTATTATTATCAGACAGGCATGTATGTGTCGTAAACAAAGCAAGAATAACATGTTATAAGCAGGTAACAGGTTCATACTGAAGGATAAACACATACAGATGAAAGAAAACTCATAAAAAAATAGAACAACGAAATCTCTAGTTCAGGATAGCAAGACAGTATTGCACTAAAACCGGAATTCCCGTTGCTACAAAAGTGCAAAACTGGATCCGTCAAAGAATCTGGAAAATAGACTCCTATCCGAATCCAACAAATTATATAAGTCATATGGTATTTCACAAAAAACAAGTCTCAAAACTGATTTGAATCCAGAAAATATGTTCAACCAGAAATCAGAAGATTGTATTCAAAGTCAGGAAAATAGCATGGAAACTCATTAATTAATTCCACGAAAAATCCAGGGTATTTCCCTATATGTGCAACATCAGAATATAAAGTTTCATAATTTTCCAATATAAATAGTTTAGTCAACAAAAATCAGAAAACATCGAGATGCAGTAGTTTTGAAAATCTGGAATTATAAACACTGCAGTACGAAAATAGCAATATCTCGCAAACCATAACTCGAAATCTAAATCTGCCAAAAGGGAGATAAAATAGACATTGCAAGGTAACTTTCATATTCATAATTTTACAAACAGGAAGTAGAATTCGGTCGAAAATCAGGTTCTTTACTGAACAGTATGAAAATTCTGCATGTATAGTAATTGTTTGGAAACATAGAACAGTTTGTAAAACTCATTAAATAAATCCAAACAAATTTAGGGTTAATCCCAATCAGGTCTAGTTGTATTGTGCAAAATATTGGATCAAAATAATAACTTTAACATCATGATAAAAATAGATTACTCTTCAAAATTCATTGAAAACAAAATCTGAAAATCTCTCTACACCTCTGTAGTAAAATAGACATAACTCAAAACTCGTAAAACAAAACCGAGATCTGTCAGAAGGGTTGGAAAATAGACAGAACTCTCTACAGTTCATGTTCACAAATAATATTCATATACTGACCTTAACATGGTCTAAAATACTGATCAAAAGCAAGGTAGCAGAAAATACAGAATTATTCTTCGAACATAAAATTATCTAGTTCATATAAAACTCATCCAAATCAACCCAAACATGAAATATAGTGTATTAGATGTCCAAACAACATGGTCTAGGGTATTTTACAAGTCCACGACAAGTATAGTACGAATAACACATCAAGCACATGATATCACAAAATAGCATGCATATAAACACCCAAAAAGTGGTCATCCCTAGTTGTTTCATGTCATGAATGTCGTGAGGCAACTATGGTCGAATCAACACAATAGAGAGAATATATAACAGAGGATTCACACACGAATTGTCTCTAGAACCCAACTACACTACAGGCGATATTTAGTACTTGTATTACACAAAGAAAAGAACACAAGTTACTTGCCTTAGAGATGTTGACGGGAACGACGAAGTAAGAGCAAGAATAACGGGAATGGATTCTCGGGCAGTCGAACACAACGAATGATGAACCACAAACCACAACGAACACACGAACTCAAAACTAACACACGAGCCAACGAGAACACACGCACCACAATTACCCGAGATCCAACACACGCACCATAACCACACTTACACACAAGAGAGCGTAAGGAAGCGAGAGGCAGCAACGGGGACTGCACCGAGGTCACCTGCACTGCAGTGGCGCGGCGGAGGCTGTCACTCGGGAGGAGACTAGGACGAGGAGGGTTGCCGAGGTGGAGTTCGCCGCTGGCTGTCATGACGCCGGAGGGTGGCACCGCACAGGGAAAGCGAACGGAAGAGACGGGGGGGCGACTGACGGGATGCAGGAGATACGCAGAGAGGAAGGACGGGGGACAAGGTTCGGGAGGTTGGTTGCCTGCCGCTGAGAAGTTGCGACAGGGAGGAGACGCCTGGTGGTCGGGGTCCTGGGTCGCGAGGGAGGCAAGGGAACGGGGGTTCAGGGTGAAGGCGGCTAGGGCTTTCGGTACACAGGGTGAACGATGGGTAAAGGAATATATAGGGTGGTTTAGGTGAAGTTAGGGTTAGGTGAAACGGCTGATGGGTAATAGGTATAGTGGGTAGGGTCTAATAACGGATAAAAAGGTATATCTGATAGGTTTTAGGGTTTTAAGTGGATAATTAATGGGTATATGATTTAAATGGGTTTTGAAAATAGGATTATAGGGTTCTAAATGAATAGGTTCAAATTAATTAGAATAGGGTGATCCAAAAGAGATGGGAAACAAGACGAACAAATGAAATAGGGCATGAATAAATATAATCAGAATAAAAAATAATTGTACAATCAAACATAGATGAAAATAATAGAAGACGATAGAATCAAGAACCTAAAAAAAAGCGACAAATCAGATAAATGAATATATTGAAAAGAAGATCCAACATACGGTCCAAAAAGAAATACAATATTAAAAAAAATTCACCAAAAGAAAAATACACCCAAAAAAATACATTGAATGGAAAACAAGGGTTACAGTGGTTACAGTAGATGAGCTAAGAAAATTCTTTAGTAGATAATTAAATTAATTTGTTGTTATATAATAATACTTTAATTTAGTTTATTTGCCGAAATGGGTTAAAACTACAGTAAGTAAGTGGGGTTTTGTAGAAGAAGCTTGGTTTTATGTTTAGTAGCAATTTTAATACAATTTTAGCCGTTAAAGGATTGACTAAGATAAGTGGGGAAGATTTGTTTGAAGTTTACTTACATGTTTGTCATATTTCTACAATAAGCATACTTCTTGCTCTTACATCTATTGAAAATTTTGTTATTCATGAAAGATGTTTAAATAGTTTTGTACTTGATGCTTTGTACTGAAAAGTTTTGTACTAAAAGGCTTTGTACTAAAGAGTTCAGTACTGAAAGTTTGCACTAATATGTTTAGCGAACATGGTTTACAAATTGATAAAATTACTAGGTTTGCCCGTTGACACGTGCCTACGGTACGTCTTCGGAACGGTGCACCTTATTTGGTCATATAAAATAGTTTTGGAGGTCCATCAAATTAATTGAAGTAGGAAACATAAAGCAAAAAACATATTATATTATATTTTTTTTGAAATATTTTTAAGTTTTTAAATTTTAAATTTTTTTTGTTTTTTTATTTTATAAAATTTTTAAAATTTTTATTTTCTTAATCTTTTGAATAGAATAGGGATGGAGAGAGAGAGAGAGAGAGAGAGAGAGAGAGAGAGAGAGAGAGAAATAAAAAAATATAGGAGTTGTTTTGGGTGGGGATTTGAATTTGAGTTTTGGGGGGAACTTTTGGAGGGAAAATATGTTTTGTAAAGTTAGATCTGGGCCTTTGATTTTTGGGGGAATTGAAGGAGAACCACTTGATAGCTTTCTTTGTGTTTTATTATATAGATTATTATTATTATATATATATATATGTCATATTGCTACAATAAGTATACTTCTTGCTCGTACATCTATTGAAAATTTTGTTATTCATGAAAGATGTTTAAATAGTTTTGTACTAAAAGTTTTGTACTTGATGCTTTGTATTGAAAAATTTTCTACTAAAAGTTTGCACTAATATGTTTAGCGAATAAGGTTTACAAATTATATATATATATTAAAAGTGTTAAAATTGACACACAAATAATTTGACCAAATTTATAGAGCCTAGATTTGAATCAAGTAATTCGGATAAATATCTTTAATTCTGTGGTGAGTCAAATATAGTTGCCTTCATTTATTTGTATATTTTTGGCATGCTTGTTGATTGGAAGTGACATCTCTATTATAAATGAAGTTAGTGTTATCCAAAGAATTCAGCATGAAACACCTAGGTGTTGTGGACACAATATTAGGTATAAGGGTGAGTTTTGGTTGGCAAGAGATAACCCTTAGTCAAACTCATCAAATCAATAATGTGTTCCAAAATTGGAGAAATAGTGATTGAAAGTGTATTTTGAAACACCTTATGAATATGATAAAGGTTGACACCTCATGTTCGTGCAACTATGAGACAGTTAGATCATTCTAAACTTATTGAAAGTCTCATATACACAAAGATCTGCACCAACAGACATAGCCTTTGAGGTAGGTATGATCTCCAGATTTAGTAGTAGTCATATTAATACACATTGGATAGCCCTAAGAGGCTAATGAGATATTTGAGAGGTACTCGAGAGCTTGCTTTGTGCTACTCTAGTCATCATTCATGACTGAATGGATGATCTGATGCATTATAATGCTCAGAATTTAGTGAAAGCCGATAACTAGTGGATATGTGTTTATACTAAGAGGAACATAAATGTTATGGAAATTAAAAGGCAAACAGACACCGTGCTATCATCCATGAAATTAGACCTCTATGTAGTATCATCTGCAGAGGAAGAGGCTGAGTGGATTAAAGAACTTGTTGCTAGTCGTCCATTAAGAAGTTTAAGTAACTCTCAAATTTTATTCGTCGACTATCAAGCTACAATGCATTGTAACTCATAACTCACTCTATAATAGTTATAGGAGTCTATCAAGGCTAAAAGAAGCCTAGTTGAACTTTCTCAGAAAGAAAGTGCAATTGAGATAAAAATATATCTAATGCTCTTGCTAAGAGACTTGAAAATGATTTAATTATCAAAACTGTAGGGAAAATGGAGTTAAAAACTATTGAGCCAAAAATTTTAACATCCTACTTGTTTTGAAAATTAGAATCCAATTGGAGCCATAGCGAAGTTCAAACTTGTTGCCACTGAATCTTGTATGGGGGCAATAGACGAAATTTGTAGGTTCGTAGGAACTCGAACAAGCTGAATCCTACTTCTTCCCTTGTGAACAAGTTGACTCCTTGGTGCTCTCGTGTACCTGCACAATCGTTTGAAACACCGGGATAGATCCCGGCAACGAACCCTTCGACGCTCTTGTCAATACTAGAAAAAGTAAAGGGAAAGAGGTTAAGTGCAAAAAGAGTGATCACCTGTGACAGTAGGAGGTAGGGGGTATTTATAGTTGCCCTGGAGATCTGTTTCAGGATCAGAATGAATCCCTACTTCCCGGTGTGGCTAGATAGGAGTGGTTATAACTACCTCCTCAGGATAAGCATGAGCCAGGATTTCCTCCTATCTTGTTGAACTGGTCCCTAATGGGTTGAGACCTATTCTTAACGGGTTGAGACCCATTCTCAGCTGAACAGATCTATTCATGGGTTAGTGGGTCCAAGAGGAGAGATCCGGTTCCTAATTCGGACCCGTCTGTAGGTGAAATTACCATCTTGCCCCTGTGACTTTAAGATTCGTGCCCACTTTGAACGGTTCTGATTTAACCTCATTTTTAGCCATATCACGAGCCCCCCACTCCCAAAGACTATGTGTTACAGCCTTTGGGGAGTAGTTTTGGTTTTTTAATGGCATATAGGGCTTTATCGGAGCCCTCGAAGGGTGTTTGAATCTCGTTTGAGGGGTGACGGTACTTTTCTGAGCGAGTAATGTGCCTAAGTTTGCTCCTAGGCTCTTCTAGTTTTTTGGTGATTTTTCCTATTTTTAATTATTTGTTCGAATTAGTTAATTAATTTTGCGAAGCAACAATCTAATTTCAAGAAGCATCAATTAATTATTCTAACAAATCTGTGGCGTGAAGTTCAGACAGTGGAACGGCATTGAGCGCCTTGGACGAATCTGCGGCCTTGATCGGGTCATGATGCGAGTTTCGAAGTGATCTGATAGCTCGTGTAGCTCGGCAGAATTTTCTCCATATGGGCAGCTCAGAATGCCAGTCGCTTGGATTGGGATTCCGAGCGACGTGGCATAATCTGGGGCGTCCATCTGGCATCGGTGCGAATATCTTGACGATCCGACGGTGGATCTGTATTCGGCCACGAGGCTGAATCAGGGACGTTCATCAGGTTATGGCACGAATTTTGAGATGATCGGATAGCTCTCATGGCTCGGCAGCATTTTCTTCGTATGAGCAGCTCGGTGTGCCAGTCGCTCGGATTGGGATTCTGAGTGACATAGCACAATCTGGGGCATCCATCTAGCATCGGCGTGAATCTCATGACGATCCGACGGTGGATCTGTATTCGACCACGTGGCTGAATCAGGGACGTTCATCAAGTTATGGCACAAATTTTGAGATGGTCGGACAGTTCTCATGGCTCGATAGCATTTTCTCTGTATGAGCAGCTTCGTGTGCCAGTCGCTCGGATTGGGATTCTGAACGACGTAGCGCAATCTAGGGCATCCATCTGGCATCAGCATGAATATCTTGACAATCCGATGGTGGATCTGTATTTGGCCACGTGGCTGAATCAGGGACGTTCATCAGGTTGTGGCACGAATTTTGAAATGATCGGACGGTTCTCTTGGTTCGGTAGCATTTTCTCCGTATGAGCAGGTCGGTGTGCCTGTCGCTCGGATTGGGATTCCGAGCGACATGGCACAATCTAGGGCGTCTGATGAAGATCAGGTGCGGATCACGAGGCAAGAGACGTGGATCACGAGAAAACGTGATTTCTGTCGATGCGACGAGATCTGAGCTGTCTGATTGAGATCAAGCGTGAATCACGAGGAGAAAGTCATTTTTATCCAATACACATCTCGGAATGCAAGTTGCTCGGATTTGGGTTCCGACCAACGTGGCACGATCTGGGCCTTCTGATGAAGATCAGGCATGAATCACGAGGCAAAAGGTGTGGATCACGAGAAAATGTGATTTCTATCGGCGCGGCAAGATCTGAGCCGTCTGATTAAGATCAGGCACGAATCACGAGGAGAAAGTCGTTTTTCTCCAATACGCAGCTCCGAATGCAAGTTGCTCGGATTTGGGTTCCGAGCGACGTGGCACAATCTGGGCCGCCTGATGAAGATCAGGCATGAATCACAAGGCAAAAAGGTGTGGATCACAAGAAAACGTGATTTCTGTAGATGCGGTGAGATCGGAGCTGTCTGATTAAGACCAAGCATGAATCACGAGGAGAAAATCGTTTCTCTCCAATACGTAGCTCGGAATGCAAGTTGCTCGGATTTGGGTTCCGAGCGACGTGGCACGATCTGTGCCGTCTGATGAGGATCAGGCGCCAATCCTGAGGTGAGAGGCGTGGATCACGAGAATTTTGGCGTTTAGGCTTCTGGTGGGCCGCTGTGGGGGCCCAAAGCATTCGAAAGCCCACCCAAATCTGCCTTAGCACTATAAGTTTTTACCGCCTCCCCATCTCCTCATTTCTTACTTCTCACTTTTACTTTCGCTTCTCACTTAAGCCATTTTTGCTCTCGAGTGGCGCTGCTAGCGTTTGTGGCCAAGCGATTAACTTTCCAGCGAGCTATTCCGAACATAGACGTCACTTCAAGGTAAATTATTTTAACCCTAACTTGAGATGTCTAGAGTGTCTTCGGGGAATGAGACCTCCACCTCGGACCAAGAGACCGACCAAGCTTTAGTGGTCCCCCTGAGCAAGGGGAAGGAAGTGGCGAAGTCGGCCATCGTTGAGACTATTGTGGAGAAGGTGAGGGGGGCTGGTGCACTGGGTCGGCTACCGTCGACACTGTCGAGCCTCGGAATGGTCAAAAGCTACTCCAGAGACATTTTGTTGAAGGCGGTGCAGGAGAGATCAGCTGCCTACGAAGAGAACAGTCTGAGGGACCCCTTCCGAGGTAGACGAGATTCCCTCAGTTATAAATGAGGCGAATCTTCATCAAATTAGGAAGGGGTTCTGCATCCCAAAGGAGTACACCCTGCTCCTCCCCGGTCCAGGCTTCCGGGCATGCACGGGGACGTCGCCAGACACCTACGTCTTCCCGTACGACGCACTCAATGCCGGCCTTCGGCTGCCCCTGCCACTGTTTGTAGACGAGGTGCTACAATGGTATGGCTTAAGTCCGGTGCAGTTCATGCCGAACATGTGGCAGCACGTCTTCACTTTCATCCTCTAGAGTCAGGCAGTGGGCGTCCAGCCTCAGCTCATCATTCTTCGCAGCCTTTACCGGATCTGCCGAAAGAGCAAGATGGAGTACCGGTACTACTTGTCACCGAGGAGGGGGTTCAAACTGATCGACAATCTGGACTCCATTAAGCATTGGAAGGAGAAGTATTTTTTGATCCGAGGCCCCGAGCCGTGGAGCTTTCCGACGGTATGAAAGGAGGACGTTCTGAAGTGAGTGAAGGCCGAGCCGGTGCTGACTAAGGAAGAAGAGGAGGTCTTGTCGAAGATCCTCGGTCTTCCGACCCTCGGTTGGAAAGATATCACCAAGGAGGTCCTTTTCGATGGGGGTCTCAGTCCGATCGACCCTAGTATGCTCTGTCTATTTTTACTTCTTTTTCCTTACCTTATATATGTTTCTTTTTATATCGCTAACTCTTTCTCTGATCTTTCTTCTTCAGAAGCCCCCCTGTAACGCCCCGAATCCCAAATACACTAAATTCGAGATGTTCTACAGGATCTTTCCGCTTCATTTAGTATAATTTTATAAGGAAATTTGAACTTTTCACTTTACATCAGAGTTTACATGAATACATT
The DNA here is from genome assembly GCA_017893485.1 of Hemerocallis citrina. Lineage (NCBI taxonomy): Eukaryota > Viridiplantae > Streptophyta > Magnoliopsida > Asparagales > Asphodelaceae > Hemerocallis > Hemerocallis citrina. The sequence goes on from CM030366.1 coordinate 46,698,358, forward strand.
ACAATTTACATTGCACAGCGGAAGTAAACTTTACAACAATGAAATAAATGTACAACAACATTGAATAATCTTTAAGCATCTGTTCCTCTTTAATCTTTATCATGCCATTTACCTGCATATAAGACTGTGGGTACGTCAGTTTATTCAACCGACGAACATTATACACGGCCATCCTCTCTATGCCGGAAATAGTATAACTTATTTTCCATATTTAGCAAACACAAACTTGTCACATATCAAACTAAAGGGACTACCCTATTGATGTCATGTTGTGGTTGTGCACTTAGTCCTTAATGCAGTTATTTATATTATATGACACTAATGCGCATTTGTTCGGATTCTATGCATCCCATACTACATAGGTCTGAGGGCAAGCCCTTAATCGTTCTTCATCTTTGTAGGGTTCAATCCCTCATCATGACTTAATCTACTACTGTAACTACGGTAAGTATCCTAGATGTTTTCTGACCTACGGACTCATGTCTAGGCGCCCTGGAGGGAATCCCATCGCACTGACACATGACTCATCATGTATTTTTCGTATTTAAAATTTTTGTAAATTATTTTTACCGCTTTCAAATTCTTTTATCAAGTTTTATTATTGGATCTCCTATTAAAATCTGTTTTCGATCAATGATTTTATTTGTAAATATTTTCTGTGATTTTTATATTGAAATACAATTCTTATTTTTGTTATTATTACTCTTATTATTATTATTATTACTGTTATTATGATTACCATTATTATTTTATCATTTCTTCTTATTATTATTGTTATTAGTATTATTGTTATTATTAATTTTTGACTGGTTATTAAAAATCTTATTTATATATGTTTCCTAAAACTCTTATTTGTTTTTAAAACCCTTCAACCCATTTCATTTCTTATTGGATATTTTATTTACCCTATTATATTAACCCAATACCCACTGTTTTATAACCCAACAACCCATTAGCTATTACCCATTAACCCCTAAACCCAATACCCATTTAAAAAACCCAAACCCGTTTAGTTTTACCCATACCCACTTAATTAAACCCTATTTTTTTACCCAGCTCCGTAAATTAACCAAACCCGTCACCTAAACCCTAATATAACCCATCCCCATATATATATTAACACCCCCCCCTCCCCCGACTTCTCATCTTCTGTGATCCCATGTGCCGCTTCACCTTCTCCCTTCTCCCGTCACCTTGCCGCGTTCTCTCTCCCCATGCACTACGTCGTCAGCCGGTAGCCCCCCTGCCGCACCCAGCAAGCCCTCGCCTGCCCCGCCCTCTTGCTCTCTCTCCCGTCGACAGTGTCGACGCGCCACCTCAGCACCTGCGCCAGCCCCGCAGTACTCCCCTGCACCGCCCTCTCCTCTATCCGGTTCCCCTGTGCGCCTTCCTGTGTCGTGCCCCTTGTCGTGCCATCTGCAGCATCGGCAGCAAGTTCGCCTGCCTGCTGCCACCATTCCCACATCGCTTCTGTCTGTCGCCAGCCCACCTAGATGCCCCAGTCAGCCCTTGCCGGTGCTGCCCTTTAGCACCGCCGCATCGGAGCTAAGCCAGTGTTGCTCTGTTTTTATGGAATTGTTGTTTTTATGGGTTTTGATCAAGTTCAACCTTGGCCGTTCGATCTTGATCTTTGATGTGAGACGTCCGATCCCTTTGAGTTGTGATCACCATCCAATCTTGTGATCTTCATCTTGATTGATTGATTCTTGGTCGTCCGTTAGATCTTGATCATCATGCGTGATCTTCTCTTGATCATCCGATTAGATCCTAGCCATCCGATCTCTTCATGATCGTCATGATCATGATGATCATCAACTTCCTTTGATCGCAGCCATTTGATCGATAGATCTTGATCTTCATCATTATCTTCATCAACAAGAAAATCTGACCATCCGATCTGATCCGATCATCTTGATCTTGATCTTCGATCTCAGCCGTCCGATTATGTTCGTGATCATCTCGTTCGTTGGTTTGTGTTCGTGGTTGGTTCGTGATCCGTTCGTTGTGTTCGTACCCGGAAATCCGTTCCTGTTATTCTTGATTTTCGTCGGTTTCGTCATCGGTTAAGGTAAGTAACTTGTACTCAAATTCGTTTGTATGATACGAGTCATAAATTATGCTTGTAATGTAGTTTGGTTCTAGAGACAACTTGTGTGTGCGATGTATATTTGATGAGTATTGTCTCTATAGTGTTTTGACCATAGCTGCCTCACGACTTAAAAATTTGACATGAAACAACCTAGGTTTTGCCTGTTCTTGATATGATGTTTATGTGAACCAATTATGAGAACTCGTGTGCTTGTGAGATCCATGTGAGATACTTGTTGTGGACATGTCGTATACCCTATTTCATGTTGTTTGGACACTTAGTAGACTCTAATTCATGTTTAGTTATATTTCGATTAAGTTTCGTTTTAATTATGTTGATTTTGGTTTTTGAGGAAATTTTGTATTTTGCCGATAATCTGTCTTGATCAGTAATTTAGACCATATTAAGGTCAGAATCTTAATTTTAGTATCAAACATGAATTGTAGAGAAATTCGGCTGCTTTCCAAATCCTCAGACCTTGCTTGATTTCGTTTTCGTATGTGTGAGATATGACTGTTTTACTACAGAGGTGTAGATCAATTCTAGATTTCATTTGTTGATAATTTTGATGACTAAACTATTTTGATACTTGTTCTACACATATTATTTTGATCTGAAACTTTGGTTAGTGTTTCTATATCTACTTAGGGATTACCCAGAATTTTTGTGGATTTTATTGATGAGTTTTATACACTGTTTCATGCTTGTTTATGAAAGTTATACTTGCTGGATTTTGCTCGCTGTTCTGTAAAAAATCATGTTTTCACCCTATTTCCTTCTACTGTACGGAAAATATTTATGAAATATGAAAGTTAGATTATTTTGTCTATTTTCATCTCCTTTTGGCGGATTTGGATTTCGTTTCACGATTTGCGAGATATTTCAGTTTTCGTACAGCAATGTTGGGAATTTCAGATTTGCCAAACTATTGTTTCTTGATATTTTCTGATTTTTGTTGACTAAACTAATTTTATTGGAATATTATGAAACTTTATATTCTGATACTAGACATATAGGGGATTAATCCAGATTTTTCCTGAATTTATTTGAAGAGTTTTAATGCTATTTTTCTGACTGAGAAGTCGATTTACTGATTTCTGGCTGAACGTGTTTTCTGGATTCAAATCAGTTTTGAGTTATGATTTTGTGAATTACTATATGACTTATATATAAGCGCTGGATTCGGTGGATGTCTATTTTCCGGATACTTCGATGGATTTAGATTTGGATTTCTGTAGTAACGAGAATCACTGTTTTAGTACTGTACTGTCATGCTGTCCTGAATATGAACATCCACTGTTTTGCTCGTTTATGTGACTGTATATCATCTATGCATGCTTGATTGTTTCCCTGAACTTAGTACTGATTTTACGAAGCTAGTTTGACACTATTTCATGTACTATCATGTCTGTTGATAACCATAATAAAAGTAATCAAGCCGGGGTTTAAGAGAAAGATCTAGTAGTGGGAAATTATAGAAATGTGTACTTGGAAGAGGGCCCGTGTTTCCCATACTGAGCATCTATTATAATGTTATACTAATTACCTGAATGCACACTTATCTCTAGGAAGGTGTACTCAGAGGAGGACCAATAGGTTCTGACTGTCTAATTTCTGTTACTGATTACCTGACTGCACACTTTCCTATAGGAAGGTGTAATCGGAGGAGGACCACTAGGTTCTGACTGTTACTGCTACTGCTACTGTTACTGATACCTAAGTACACTACCCTATATGATCTCCTACGAAATCTAAAGCGAAACTGTTTGAATGTAGCAACCATGTAAGGTGGGCTGCATGAAGTGCTACCTAGCTATTAATACACACAAGACTGTAAAAACATAAGAGTGATACTATTGGACTGATACTATTAGACTGATACTGTTAGACTGATACTGTTGGACTGATATTGTTATACTGTTACACTAACATACTGAGTTTACTGTTACTAAACACTGTTAGTTGCCATATGACACTGTTACTTGACACATGCATCTGTACTGTTAGTATACCATGTTAGTGGACTTCACTTTACTGATTCATGCTAGTTATCACTGTTGATGCATTATTCCGTGTTATTTGTTAGTTTTTCCATGTGCTTGTATCCGACATTATAAGTGGCCCGTAACTTGCATTGACGGGTATTTGTTTTCTCTTTCCTTCTCCTGCAATTATCAATTGCAGATTTTGGTGATCAGCTGCCCGATGGAGTATATGATCTAAAGTTCTAGTTGGCTGGAGCTTTTCCTATCTTCATTTTTTTTTGTTGCTCATTTTGAACAATATATCTGTTACTTGGATTCTTTGTGTTTGGGCAGTATGACCCAGGATGTTTGACTTGTTCAGATCTGATTTATTTGAGATTAATACATTTTGTTTCATGTCAATTTTGTTGGTTTATTAATTCAGTTATGCATGTGTGGTTGACTCTTTTGCTTCCGACTCTGATTATTTGTGAGATATTGTAAAGATTCCTGAACAGCTTATGGATGATGAAAATCATTCGCTGGGATTTTGTTGCGTCTTTGTATTCCGTATGCTTTTTGGGAAGCGAGTCGTGACAAGATTTTTAGTGGCGGTGTAAACACAACAATCAAGTGCTCTCAGGGTTACTGCAGCCCCTGCCAGTTACAGAAAAGGTGTGGGAAGATTTGAGTATGGATTTCGTCGAAGGATTACCAAGGAGTTGTGGTAAAACAACTATCTTAGTGGTGGCAGATCGGCTCTCAAAATATGCTCACTTTATTCCAGTTTCACATCCCTATACAGCGAAGCAAATTATTGAAGTTTTTGTTCATAACATCATCAAATTATATGGAATCCCCTCTATGATTGTGAGCGACAGGGATACCATACCTCTTCAACCTCCAATGGGTTTTCTCATACCTTGAATGCCCTCCCTAAAAACCCTATCATGCCCCGCTTTCCAAAAATACGGAAAACAAGCACGTAATATTGGCCCAGCGAATGATTTTCATTATCCATAAGCTGTTCAGGAATCTTTACAACATATCACAGGAAAAATCAGAGTCGGAAGCAAAGAAACAACCAGGCATGCATAATTGAAGCAAGATACCACCAGAAATTTACTTGAAACCAAAAATATATAAATCTCAAATAAATTAGAATCTGGACAAGTCAAATATCCTGGGTCATACTGCCCAAACACAAAGAATCCAACTAACAGATACATTATTCAAAATGAGTAACAGGAAATAAATGAAGATAGCAAAAGCTCCAGCCAAGTAGAACTTTAGATCGCATACTCCATCGGGCAGCTGATTACCAAAATCTGCAATTGATAATCGCATGAGAAGGAAAGAGAAAAAAAATACCCGTCAATGCAAGTTACGGGCCACTTATAATGTAGGATAAAAGTACATGGGAAACAATATAAATAACAGCAGGAACAAATGTAGCATGGTATAACACATCAACAGTAATATCTATCATGAACAGTAAAGCAAAGTCAACTAGCATGGTATACTAACAGTACAGATGTTTGTGTCAAATGCAGTGTCATATGAAAACTAACAGTGTCTAGTAACAGTAAGCTCAGTATACCAGTGAATCAGGATAACAGTATAACAGTATCAGTCTAACAGTATCAGTCTTATGTTCTTACAATTTTGTGTGTATTACTAGCTAGGTAGCACTTCATGCAGCCCACCTTACAGGGTTGCTACATTCAAACAGTTTTGCTTTAGATTTCATAGGGGATCATATAGGGCAGTGTACTTAGGTATCAGTAACAGTAGCAGTAGCAGTAACAGTCAGAACCTAGTGGTCCTCCTCCGATTACACCTTCCTATAGAGAAGTGTGCAGTCAGGTAATCAGTAATAGAAATTAGACAGTCAGAACCTATTGGTCCTCCTCCGAGTACACCTTCCTATAGGGAAGTGTGCAGTCAGGTAATCAGTATAGCAGTATAACAGATGCTCAGTATGGAAAGCACGGGCTCCCTTCCAAGTACACAAGTCTATAATTTTCCACCACTAGATCTTTCCTTTAAACCCCGGCTTGGTTGCTTTTATTATAGTCATCAAAAAGGCATGGATATGCACCAAATAGTGTCAAACTAACATGGTATAATCAGTATCAGGTCTAGGGCAACAAATAAGCACGCATAGATGATAGACAGTCACATAAACGAGCAAAACAGCGTATGTTCATATCCAGGACAGCATGACAGTACAGTACTAAAACAGTGATTCCCGTTACTACAGATATCCAAATCTAAATCCGTCGAAGAATCTGGAAAATAAACTCCCAACCAAATCCAGGGAGTATAAATAAGTTATATAGTATTTCACAAAAGCATAACTCAAAACTGATTTGAATTCAGAAATTAGGTTCAGCCAGAAATCAGTAAATCAAATTCTCAGTCAGGAAAACAACATCAAAACTCAATAAATAAATCCACAAAAAATCTGGGGCATTCCCCTATCTGTCTAGTATCAAAATATAAGTTTTCACAATTTTCCAGTGAAATTAAATCAGTCATCAAAAATCAGAAAACATCAAGAAACGGTAGTTTGCAAATATGGAATTCCCAACACTGCTGTATGAAAACTGAAATATCTCGCAAGCCGTGAAACAAAATCCAAATCCGCCTTAGGGAGATGAAAATAGACAAATTACTATAACTTTCATATTTCATAAATACTATTCATACAGTAACAGGAAATAGGGTAAAAATACGATTCTTTACAGAATAGCGAGCAAAATACAGCTGTATAGATTTCATAAACAAGCATGAAACAGCGAATAAAACTCATAAATAAAGTCCACCAAAATTCTGGGTAATCCTTAGATATAGAAATACTGACCAAAGTTTCAGATCAAAATAATATGTGTAGCACAAGTATCAAAATAATTTAGTCATCAAAATTATCAAGAAACAAAATCTGGAAAAGATCTACACCTCTGTAGTAAAACAGTTATATCTCACATATACGAAAACGAAATCGAGTAAGGTCAGAAGGGTTAGAAAGAAGACGAATTCCTCTACAACTCATGTTTTACACTGAAATTAAGATTCTGACCTTAATATGGTCTAAATTACTGATGAAGGCAGAATCGCGGCAAAATACAGATTTTACTCAAAACAAAAATCAACATAGATCCAACAAAACTTGATCCAAACGCAACCAAACATGAAATCGAGTTTACCATGTGTCCAAACATCATGAAATAGGGTAATTAACATATCTAAAACAAGTCGATCACATGGTTCTCCACAAATACCCAAATTCTCACAAAATCCCACATACATGATCAAATCAAGAACGAGCAAAATCTAAGTTGTTTCATGTCAATATTGTGTTGTGAGGCAACTATGGTTAAATCACTATAGAGACAATATCAACAAGGGGTTTCACACACGAATTGTCTCTAGAACCCAACTACACTATAAGTGGTATTTTTGACTTGTTCCATACAAAGGAATTTGAGTACAAGTTACTTGCCTGAGAGACGATGACGGAAACGGAGCAAAGATCAAGAATAACGGGAACGGATTCCTGAGCACGAACACAACGAACGGATCGAACGGCACATGAACCAATCACAAACACAATCGGACGGCTGAGATCGAAGATCAAGATCAAGATGATCGGATCGGATCAGACGGTCAGATTTCCCTAATGATGAAAATAATGATGAAGATCAAGATCGATTGAATGGCTGTGATCGAATGAAGGTGATGATCATCATGATCGTTATGATCAAAGAAGATCCGACGGCCTAAATCCAGTCAAGCATGATGATCAAGATCCAACGGACGGCCAAGATCACCCCGATGGTGATGATCAAGATCAAGTCAATGGACGGCTAGGAATCAATCAATCAAGATGAAGATCACAAGATCGGACGGCCAGATCTGAATTAAGGGAACACGATGATCACGATGATCAAAAAGATCAAGATTGGATGGTGATCACAACTCAAGGGGATCAGACGGTCATGATTCAAGCCATGATCAAAACTCCAACCAACCAGCCAAAAGCTTCGGCTGGCGACAACCGGAGGCGGCACCGGCGAAGCAGGCAATGCGGTGGCGCAATAGCGTGATGGCGGCCAGGGGAGCTGCTGACGTTGCCGTGCTGCTGCCTTGACAAAAGAGAATACGAAATACGGATACGCGACAAAATCCCAGCGAATGATTTTTATCATTCATAAGCTGTTCAAACAAAATCTTTACAACATTTCACAAGATAATCAGAGTCGGAAGCCAAAATATCAACCAACATGTACATATGAACCAAAATACCAACCCATTTATTAATTAACCCCAAACCCGTTTAGCACCTAACCACCCACACCCAAAACCCAACCATGTTACCCCCTAAACCCTACCCAACTCCTATATAACCCCACCTACGTTTTACCCCATAACCCATGCAGCCGCCACCTTAAGCCTATTTATCTTCCCATCTCCTACCAAGCCGCTTCGTCTCCTCCCTATCTTCCCGTCCCTGTGCGCGCCTTGCCTCCCTCGCGACGCCGCACCGAGTTGCAGCGCCGCCCTACTCCCGCTCTTCGCTTCCCCGTGAACCCTCTCTTCGCTATTAGGTTTGTTATTAATATGTGTTCCCCGTGCCCTGTTGCATAGTAGAAATTCTTTGCTGGTGGGGTTTGTGGTTAATTTACAAATCCTAATCTATCCTCAACCTAGATCCACCCTTCAGATCCGATTTTTTCAACCATACCTTATTAATTTCCCCAGGATCTTTATTAGCATATATAAACCCATTCTTTAACTTTCCCCAGATCTATATAACCATATACCACTTATCTACTATCCTAATATATACCCCCACTCAAACTACTACCCATTCATTACCTATTCCCTAATTTCATACCTGTTTTAGACCCTACCGAAAACCATTAACTGCATTACACCCACACCCAAATCAAATACCCACCCGATTTTGTATGCTGTGCCGCCTCCCTTCAACCGAACCCTAATCCCTCACATATATAATTACTACCTTTTTCACCCCATGCACTGATTATCTCCCTAGCCGCCACAGAGAAAATTTCTCCCTCTCTCTCGACCCTATTTTGACACTCCCGGCCTCTCCTAAACCCCGCCGTCCGCCGTTCTCTGTCCCTCTCTTCCTCGTACTCTCTTGGTTGAGTGTGTGTGCGTGGTTATTCGTTCGTGGGTTGTGTGTTGGTCTCGGGTGATTGTGGTGTGTTGTTGTTGGTTCGTGTTCGGGACGTTCTTGCTCGTGGGGTTTTTTCCGCTCGTTCTTGGAGTAATTGGTTCGTAGTTGTGTTCATGGGTTGTGCTCGCTTTGGGTTGTTGACTCTTCGTTCGCGTTCATTGCCGGAATCCATTCCCGTTATTCTTATTGTTCTTCGTTTTCGTCATAGGTTAAAGTAAGTAACTTGTACTCAAATTCCTTTATATGATACAAGTCAAAAATACCGCTTATAGTGTAGTTGGGTTCTAGAGACAATTCGTGTGAGAAACCCCTTGTTGATATTGTCTCTAAAGTGATTTGGCCATAGTTGACTCACGACACAATATTTACATGGAACAGCTTAGGTTTTGCCCTTTCTTGATTTGATCATGTATGTGAGACTTCTTGTGAGAATTTGAGTATTTGTTGAGAACCATGTCATAGGATTATTTTAGATATGTTAATTACCTTATTTCGTGATGTCTGGACACTTGGTAGACTCGATTTTATGTTTGGTTGTGTTTGGATCAAATTTCGTTGGATCTATGTTGATTTTGGTTTTTTAGGAAATTCTATGCTTTGTCGATAATCTGTCTTGATCAGTAGTTTAGACCGTATTAAGGTTAGAATCTTAATTTCAGTATAAAACATGAATTGAAGAGAAGTTCGTCTGGTTTCCATCCCCTCTGATCTTACTCGATTTTGTTTTCGTATGTGCAAGATATGACTGTTTTACTACAGAGGTGTAGATCTTTTCAAGATTTCGTTTTTTGGTGATTTTGATGATTAAAATATTTTGATATTTGTGCTACACATATTATTTGACCTGAAACTTTGGTCAGTCTTCCTATAACTATTTAGGGATTACCCATAATTTTGGTGGATTTTATTGATGAGTTTTATATGCCATTTCATGCTTGTTTATAAAAACTATACTTGCTGTATTTTGCTCGTTGTTCTGTAAAGAATCGTATTTTCACTCTGATTCATTTTACTGTATGGAAAATATTTGTGAAATATGAAAGTTATCTTATTCTATCTATTTTCATCTCCCTTTGGCAGATGTGGATTTCGTTTTACTGGTTGCAAGATATTATAGTTTTCGTACAGCAATGTTGGGAATTCCAGAATTGCCAAACTATCGTTTATTGATGTTTTTTATTTTTTATGGATGATCTAATTTTACTGGAAAATTCTGAAACTTTATATTATGATACTAGACATCTAGGGGAATACCCCAGATTTTTCATGGATTTATTTCTTGAGTTTTGATGCTGTTTTCCTCACTGAGAATTAGTTTTACTTATTTCTGCATGAACGTGTTTTCTGGATTCAAATCAATTTTGAATTATGATTTTGTGAATTACTATATGACTTATTGATACTCGCTAGATTCGGTTGGGATTCTATTTTCTTGACGTTTTGACAAATTCATATTTGTATGTTTATAACACTGGGAAGTTCAGTTTTACTACAGTATGGTCTTGTTGTCCTGAACTTGAGATTTGGTTATTTTATTCTTTTGTGAGTTATCTTGCACTTGTACGTGTTTATCTTGCAACTTGAACTTGTTACTTGATCATACCATGATATACTTGCTTGTTTCGTGACACATACTTATTTATTTGACATTAGTAATAAATTAACCAAGCCGGGGTTTTAAACGGACATATATAATAGTAGATAATTCAGAAACGTGTACTCGGAAGAGATTTTATTGATTCTATGTGATACTTGGCTTGATATTTGAGACTTGGCTAGATACTTGATTACTTGAGGCTTGATATTTTACTACTTGAGGCTTGATATTTCACTTGAGACTTGATACTTCACTCTTGAGACTTGTTTACTTGATACTTGATACTTGATTCTTGAGGCTTTCCCCTGAGTACACTGCCCTCAACCACCAACCAAGGCTTGGCTGACGATGGATGGCAGCCAAGGGATGGCCGGGATGAGTGCTAGGGCAGCACCGATGAGGTGGCAGGTTGAGGTTGTGGCTGATTGCAGGTGCAACACAGGGAAGCTGCATTGCAGGGGGCGGCGCTGAGGGGTTGCGAGGGGCGCGATTGGGGTGCTGTCGCTCAGGCTGATGTTGCTGCTGCTGCCGGAGGGGTGAGCAAGAGGAGGAGCGACGGGCAGGAGGCCGCTATTGGCGATGCAGGAAGCATGGAGATAGGCCGGGGGGCTCTGATACCACTAAAAATCCTGTCACGTCCCGCTTCCCAAAAGAGAATACAGAATATGGATACGCAAAAAAAGCCTAGTGAATGATTTTCATCATCCATAAGCTATTCAAGAATCTTTACAACATCTCACGAAATAATCAGAGTCAGAAGCAAAAGAATCAACCAATCATACACATATGAACCAAAATACCAACAAGAATACTTGAAACCAAATACATTAATCTCAAATAGTCATGATCTGAATAAGTCAACAAAATCTTGGCTCACATTGCCCAAATACAAGAATAAAACCAAGTATCAAAATACAATATTGTTCAAGCAAGCTACAAGGAATAATAATAACAAGATCCAACACTAATACTTCATGTCACCAATACAGTCTGGAACCTATAGAAAAGTGGAAAAGAGAAAATAAGTACCCATCAATTGCAAGTTACCGGCCGCTTGTAATGCAGGATACAAGTACATGGGGAAAACTAACAAACAGCATGGAATATACATGGTAACAAGCGTAATAACTAGCATGGCAAGATGAACAAGTACAAGTAGCATGTATCAAGTGTCAAGTGCACAAGTATCATGTAAAACAAGTGTCAAGGGTCAAGTGTTATGTATCACAAAATCAAGTAACAAGTAACAAGTGTTAAGTAGTCAAGTAAAAGTACCAAGTAACAAGAATCAAGTAATCATGTTCAAGTAGTCACGTATCAAGTAAGCATGTATCAAATATCTTGTATTATTACTATCAAATATCAAGTAGCACTTCATGTGCCATCCTTTTATCACATGGTTGCTACAGTCAACACAATTTAGTTTTAGATTTCATAGTAGACCATATAGGGCAGTGTACTCAGGGACAAGCCTTAAGAATCACGTAATCAAGTATCAAGCCTCAAGTATCAAGTATCAAGCCAAGTGAAATATCAAGCCTCAAGTGGTGAAATATCAAGCCTCAAGTAGTGAAATATCAAGCCAAATCTCAAGTATCAACCCAATTCTCAAGTATCAAGCCAAGTCTCAAGTATCACATAGAACCAATAGATTCTCCTTTGAGTACACATTTCTGAATTATGCACTATTAGATCTGTCCCTTTAAAACCCCGGCTTGGTTAATTTATTATTAATGTCAAACAAGCAAGTATGTGTCACGAAATAAGGCAAGCATATCATGGTATGATCAAGTAACAAGTTCAAGTTGCAAGATAAACATATACGGGGGCAAGATAACTCATACAAGGATATAATAACCAAATCGCACGTTCAGGACAACAAGACTATACTGTAGTAAAACTGAAATTCCTAGTGTTACAAAAATGCAAATCTGAATCCGTCGAAACGTCTAGAAAATAGACTACAAACCGAATCCAGCGAATACAAATAAGTCATATAGTAATTCACAAAATCATATCTCAAAACTGATTTAAATCCAGAAAATACGTTCAGCCAGAAATTAGGAAAACGTATTTAAAGTCAGGAAAAACAGTATTAAAACTCAATAAATAAATCCACAAAAAATCCGGGGTATTCCCCTATATGTCTAGTATCAAAATATAAAGTTTCAGAATTTTGCACTAAAATTAGACCAGTCATCAAAAATCAGAAAACATCAATAAACGATAGTTTGGCAAATCTGGAATTCCCAACACTACTGTACAAAAACTATAATATCTCGCAACCAGTGGAACGAAATCCAAATCCACCAAAGGGAGATGAAAATAGACAATACAAACTAACTTTCATATTTCTCAAATATTTTTCATACAGTAGAAGGAATCAGGGTGAAAATACGATTCTTTACAAAACAGCGAGCAAAATACAACAGGTACAGTCTTTATAAACAAGCTTGGAACGGAATATAAAACTAATCAATAAAATCCGCCAAAATTCAGGGTAATCCCTAATTAAGTATAGAAAAATTGACCAAATTTCTAGATCAAAATAATATGTGTAGCACAAGTATCAAAATAATTTAATCATCAAAATCATCAAGAAACAAAATCTGGAAATGAATTACACCTCTGTAGTAAAACAATCATATCTCACACATACGAAAACGAAATCAATCAAGGTCAGAGGGGTTGGAAAGAAGACGAATTTATCTAAAACTCATGTTTTATACTAAATTAAGATTCTGACCTTAATACGGTCTAAATTATTGATCAAGACAGATCATCAACAAAACACATAATTTCTTCAAAAACAAAATCAACATAGATCAACGAAACTTGATCCAGACACAATCGAACATGAAATCGAGTCTACCAAGTGTCCGAACAACATGAAATAGGGTAATTAACACATCTAAAACAAGTCTATCACATGGATCTCAACAAATACTCAATTTCTCACAAAAATCCCACATACATGATTAAATCAAAAACGGGCAAAACCTAAGTTAATTCATATCATATGTGACGTGAGGCAACTATGGTCAAAACACTATAGAGACAATATCAACAAGGGTTTTCACACACAATTGTCTCTAGAACCCAACTACACTATAAGCGGTATTTTTGATTTGTATAATACAAAGGAATTTGAGTATAAGTTACTTGCCCGAGAGACGACGAAGAGAACGGAACAAGAACAAGAATAACCATTTTTTTAGAGAACAGAGAGAAAAATATGTGACGGCTAGGGAGTACACAGCATGGGAAGGTAGGTTAATATATATATAGTGAGACTAGGGTTTGGTAGCGGGGGGGGGGGGGGGGGGTACAACACATGATTACTAGGTGGGTAAACAGCTAACGGGTTGGGGGTGTATTCTGGGTTTCGGTAGATATAAACAAGGCAAAAAAATTACGGTGGGCATTTGATTTCGGTAGGTAAGTACTCAGGTAAGAAATTTGGGTGGGGGTAAATTTTAGGAAAAGTAATGGTAGGAAGTATTTACGTTAGGTGGTAATGAATGGGTAAAAAAATGGTGAACCCACATTCTAAAAACCTTTGCTGGCAGGCAGCGCGGTGGTAAAAATAATAATACGAAAACGAAAACGAAACCTGTATTCCCTACCCCTTCAGCCGTCATACTACCAACCCTAAACCCTACCTATATTTATAATCCCTGTAGCCGCTTCATCTTCTATCTTCTGCTCCCTATCGCACCCTCTCTCTGCCCCCTCCAACTTCACCCTCCTGCTCTCCCGTCCATCCGCTGTCGCGACGCCCCGTCGCACCCTCCCAAAGTAACAGCTCCCCCTCACCACCTCCTGCCCTTCCTCCCCCTCCCGAACTTCTCCTCCCATCCACACCCCGCTTGCGACTCCTCACCTTCCTTTCTGTCCAGCCGCGCCCCTATCGCGCTGAGCTCCCCTGCAGTACGACGCCACACCGTGGTGCTCCCCCATCCTGTAGTGCCGCCTCGACTTCCCCGGTGCTCTCCTGTGCATCATCTCCCCTCTTTCCCTCTGCAACTCCTACAGCACCGTGCCGACATCAGCCCATTGCAGCCCAACAGCCACAACCGCAGTGCACAGTCCCTTCGCTGGCGCTGTCTCGGTGAACCGTCCTCCGTCGACAGTATTGCATCCCCGGCCTGTTCTCCGATGTCAGACAGTGACGTCCAGTTGCCGTGCCGCCATCCCATGCACCATATGACTCCCCCGCAATGCAGCCCCGTAGGTGTGTCGTTGATCGAGTGGGTTTTGATCATGTTGGTGGTGGGCACGTACTTCGCCCGTGCATGTGTTGGTTCGAGGTTTGGCCCTGGTTCGTTGTGTTAGAAGTGGTGTTTGTTGTTCGGGTGTTTGTTCGTTATTTGGTTCGTGGGTTAGGTTCGTGAGTTTCGTTCGTTTGAGTTCGTTGCCGGGAATCCGTTCCTGTTATTCTTGCTTGGAGTCATTTTCGTCATCGGTTTTTACTCTTGATGTGGGATTATGTACTTACCTCTTCTGTTCTCTCCCACCAAGTGCTCTTGCAAGTGAGACACAGCGGAAGTAATAACATGTGGGACCCCCAGTCAATGCCATGTCAGCATGCACAATTCAACAGCACAATATATGGCTGTTAAGCACAACGTGGGCCCCACATTCCTTAATATCATTCCATACACATTTTACCATCTTTTTTAATGCCATCAGCCAACCTTTTTACTTTTATATATATATCATATATATATATATATTATATATACTATATTTTTTTGAAACTACGGGGTGTTACAAAATCCCAATCCGCCAAAGGTTATTTTTGACTTGTATCATACAAATTTTTTTTTGAGTACAACTTGCCTGAGAGACGATGAAGAGAACGGAGCAAGAACAAGAATAACACCTCTGCTATGCTCCCTCTCCCTCTCCCTCTCCCTCTCCGACGCAACAGCACCCACACAACAGCACGTAGCCTCATGCATCAACCTTTGCCAGTAACCCTTCTGCACCGCATGCCTAGTGCTGGCCTTCCTATCGTCGCTGTCCAGCAGTCGGAGCCTCCACGCTGCCTGTCCCCTGGCCGCCGTGTGCCGCCGTCGTGTGCCACCGCCGGTGGTCGCCAAGCCAGTGCAGCCCCCTTAGCCTTGGAGTTGTTGTTTATATGGGTTTTGATCAAGTTCATCCTTGGTCGTTCAATCTTATCTTTGATGTGAGACGTCCGATCGACTTGATCCTCTTGATCTTATTTGATTGATTCTTGTCAATTGGATCTTGATCAATGTTCTTGATTGATTGTGGGCTCTCCGATCCGATCGTGATCTTGATCTCTTGATTTCGGCCGTCGATTGCTTGATCCCTTGATCTCGTCCGTTGATTTGATCTTGATCATCATCATCAGGGGAAATCTCACTGTCCGATCTGATCCGATCATCTTGATCTTGATCTTTGATCTCAGCTATCCGATTTGTGATCGTGTGTTTGTAATTGGTTCGTGTGCTCCTTTGATCCGCTCGTTGTGCTCGTGCCCGAAAATCCGTTCCCGTTATTCTCTTGCTTTCGTTGGATTGATCGTCATCTTTCAGGCAAGTAACTTATACTCAAATTCATTTTTATGATACAAGTCAAAAATACCGCTTGTAGTGTAGTTAGGTTCTAGACACAATTCGTGTGTGAAACCCCTTGTTGATAATTTTTCTATAGTAATTTGACCATAGTTGCCTCACGACAAAATATTGACATAAATTAACCTAGGTTTTGCCTGTTCTTGATATAATGTATATGTGGAACAATTATGAGAACTCGTGTGCTTGTGAGATCCATGTGATATACTTATTGTGGACATGTTAATTACCCTATTTATGATTTTTGGACACTTGGTAGACTCGATTTCATGTTTGGTTGCGTTTGTCTAATGTTTCGTTGAATCTATGTTGATTTTGGTTTTTGAGGAAATTCCGTGTTTTGCCGATATTCTGTCTTGATCAGTAATTTAGACCATATTAAGATCAGAATATTAATTTCAGTATAAAACTTGAGTTTTAGAGAAATTCGTCTTCTTTCCAACCCCTCTAACCTTGCTCAATTTTTTTTTTCGTATGTGTGAGTTATTACTGTTTTACCAAAGAGGTGTAGATCTTTTCCAGACATCGTTTCTTGGTGATTTTGATGACTAAACCATTTTGATACTTCTGCTACACATATTATTTTGATCCAGAACTTTGGTCAGTTTTTCTATACTTATTTAGGGACTACCCACAATTTTGGGGGATTTTATTGATGACTTTTATATACCGTTTCATGCTTGTTTATAAAGACTGTACTTATTGTATTTTACTTGCTATTCTATAAAGAATCGTATTTTCACCCTGATTCCGTTGACTGTATGAAAAATATTTATCAAATATGAAAGTTAGTTTATATTGTCTATTTTCATCTCCCTTTCGGTGGATTTGGATTTCGTTTCACTGTTTGCGAGATATTACAGTTTTCGTACAGCTGTGTTGGGAATTCCAGATTTGCCAAACTATCGTTTCTTGATGTTTTCTGATTTTTGATGACAGATATAATTTTTTTGAAAAATTATGAAACATTACATTTTGATACTAGACAGATAGGGGAATACCCCAAATTTTTCGTGGATTTATTTATTGAGTTTTGATGCTATTTTCCTGACTGAGAATTTGATTTACTGATTTCTGGCTGAACCTATTTTCTGGATTCAAATCAGTTTTGAGCTATGTTTTTCTGAAATACTATATGACTTATGTATATTCGCTTGATTCAGTTGGGAGTCTATTTTCTAGACGTTTTGACGGATTCAGATTTGCATGTTTGTAACACTGGGAATCACTATTTTACTGCAGCGTGGTCTTGCTGTCCTGAACTTGAGATTTGGTTATTTTATTCATTTATGTGTTATCTTGTACTCGTACATGTTTATCTTGCAACTTGAACTTGTCACATGATCATGCCAGGTTATTCTTGATATATTTTGTACACATATATGCTTGTTTGACTTTAATAATAAATTAACCAAGTCGGGGTTTAAGGGAAAGATCGAATAGTAGATAATTCAGAAACGTGTTCTCTGAAGGAGGCCCGTGTTTCCCATTACTTGTTGCTGTATTTCATGACTACATGTTTCATGCTTGATACTACTTGTTGCCATGTTTCATGATTACATGATTCATGCTTGTTATACTATACGCTGCCATGTCTCATGACTACATGATTCATACTTGATATTACTTGTTGCCACGTGTTCACGATTATGTGACTCGTGCTTGATATTACTTGTTGCCACGTGTCCACGATTATGTGACTCATGCTTGATACTACTTGCTGCCATATATTCACGATTATGTGAGTCATGCTTGATACTTGTTACTTGACTTGTTCCTGAGTATACTGCCCTCTATGGTCCACTATGAAATCTAAAGAGAAACTGTTTGTTGTAGCAACCATGTAAGGTGGGCTACATGAAGTGCTACCTAGATAGTAATCACTACAAGACTTGAACATGATACTTGAACACAGTATTTGAACATGATACATGTTTTCTTAATACTTGACTACATGATACATGAGACTTGTTTACATGAGACTTGATACATGACACTTGATACATGATTACATGATACTTGATACTTGATGCATGTTTACATAATACTTATTTACTTGACACTTGATTCATGCCATTTACACTTGTTCGCTTTACCATGCTAGTTGTTATACATTATTATCATACTTATTCCATATTATTAGTTACTTTCCCCTTGTACTTGTATCTTACATTACAAGCAGTCCGTAACTTGCAATTGAGGGGTACTTGTTTTCGCTTTTCCTTTTCCCTGCAATTGTTAAATTGTGGATTTTGGAGAACAGGTTCCAGATGGTATTGGTGACATGAAGTACTAGTGATGGATTTTATTATTATTATTTCTTGTAGCTTGCTTGAACAATATTGTATTTTGATATTTGGTTTTATTCTTGTATTTGGGCAATGTGACCCAGAATATTTGACTTATTCAGATCATGACTATTTGAGATTAATGTATTTTGTTTCAAGTATTCTTGTTGGTATTTCTGATTCATATGTGAATGTTGGTTGATACTTCTGCTTCTGACTCTGATTATTTCGTGAGATGTTGTAAACATTCTTAAACTGCTTATGGATGATGAAAATCATTTGCTGGGCTTTTGTCGCCTATCCGTATTCCGTATTCTCTTTTAGGAAGCGGGGCGTGACAGCGACCATCGCAGTTGCACCACCTTGCTGACTGTTGTTGCTGCACTCCGCCACATCCGTCGACCGCCATTACCGCTAGTCGCTGTCAAGGCCAAACTGCCGCTGCCGCCTTGCTGTTCTTGGAGTTGCATCGCTATTTGCTATTCAGGTTATTGTCATTGTTGCTATTCTGGTTGTCCATGCTATGTTGTTGTCTCTTTGTACATGTGTCTCCATGCACGTAACTTGCACGTGCTTCGTTGCCCAGGATCCTAATCCTGTTATTCTATTATTATCAGAATCGTCATCTTATTAAGGCAAGTATCTTTGTACGAATCTTTTTTTTTCTCTGTACAAGCATTCTTTGAAATATCGCAAGTAGATTTATCGTTGTGACTCATTTCTCATGCCTTATATGTTGATGATCTGGATTCCTATCCGTTTGATTGTTTTTGTTAATTTTGTATTCGTTAAAGATCATGGCATAATGATTTGAATACCCGTTGAATTCTTGTTTGACATCATATATCGATTTGAATCCATCATGCTTATTATTAATGTCATAATCCAAGAAAAACACTGTTGGCACGACGAATTAAACCCTGTTAATGTCAAAATAATGTCTAAGTTTGTGAACATGAAATGTAGGACCCTGTTTCTAGTTGCCCGAATATCCGACAGATCTGAAATCCAATTTGTGATGTTCGAGATATCCCATTTTTAATGCTGCTAGCATTAGATTTCCAAATTCTGATTTATGACGTATTAACATGTTTATTAATTTCAAAAGTCAGACTAATAGTGTAATTATGCCATGATAAATTCCAGTATGTTGCTTAACTTGATTAAGAACCTGATTATAAATTTTAGAGAATTTTTAAATGAGTTCTTTACTGATTTACGAGTATAAGAATTGTACAATAAGTTTCTGCCTGAACATAAAAGCTGTAAAGAATAAGAGTATGAACCTAGTTCATGTAATTTTTATATATCGTGTGTATATGCGCTGGATCCGACCGAGAGTCTAGTTTCTGTAACTTCTGACGGATCAAGATTTTCTTTTCTATAGCAGTGGAAAATCCAATTTTGGTGCAGCAACGTCCTACTATCCAGAGTTAGAGTTCTTATTGCTTTATTATTTATAAGTTTGTTTATGGCACCCGGACATGTTTTCCACTAGCCTAAACTTGGTTACTGTCCCTGTCCTATTTACCTGTCCGTGATTTTTCACATTCATGTATATTTTGGTAAAAAGAATAAGTAACAAGCCAAGGTAATAAAGAAAGAATCTAGTAGTAGACAATATAGGAAAGCGTACTCGGAAAGGGGCCCGTGCTTCCCGTAATAGTGACGTTGTATATGTTTACATGATATGATATGACATGGTTGCATGATATGATATGATTCCTGGTTACATGATATGATTACATGACATGATATGATTCTGGTCAGTTCACTGGAAGACCTGAGTACATGGCCCTATAGAATCCACCACTAAATCTAAACGTAACTTGTCTGTATGCAGCAACCATGTGGTATGTGATGCATGAGTGGTGCATTAGATAGGATTGAATAAAACTTAAGAATAATATGTCTCACCTGCATATTTTTGTCACCTGTTTCACATGTTTATCTGATACCTGTTACAAGTTTACATGATACATGTTTACAAGATTACATGATTCATGTTTATAAGTTACATGTTACATCTTTATAAGTTACAAGATTCTCGCTACATGATTCATTATTCCCGATTAGATTTAAAACTTTTCAGTTCTTGTTTTCTTCTTGTTATGTATATTGTTTCTCGTTATCATGTTTGTTCCGTATTTGAATTCCCAGTCCTTATTGTTTATCCTGTTATACCTTGTTTCTTGTTCCTGTTTTGCTTGTACTACTTGCGGCCCGTTACTTGCTCTAACAGGTGCTCTATTTTCCCAACTCGAGATGATGAACCTATAGGTACAGGAGAAGAACTGCCAGAACGACTTACCAATTAAGTATTCTAGAGATGGAGTTGAACTATTAGTCTGCAATAATTATCTTGCATTATCATGTTTATTTTAATTCCATTATTGTTATTATCGGACATTGCATGGGGGTTTGGTGACCCGAAGTTACTTTATTTCCAAATGTTGGTTATGTATGAGACATTTTTTGGATCATTCGTGTCTATGCGATTATTTCTTTCTTGTGTGGTTGTGGTTACATTTCATATTGTTGAGATTACATTGTACAATTTATGGATGATGTGACTTTGGAAACTTATATCGTTCGCTGGGCCTCGGTTACGTGCTCGTGTTTCCGTATAGTGGGAAGCAGGGCGTGACACAGTGACATGATTCTTCTTGGTTAGTTCAGGTGATTCGTCCGAAGATTTGCCCGAAGATTCCCTAGTAGGGGGAGTGATCTCCCGTGATTCATGCGGATTCTCTTCCTCTTCTGGTTCTTCTTCATACTCATCTTATGGATCCTTCTCCAGATCTTTCTCAGAATCCTCTAAAGGTTCCTCGAGAAAATCATCTTCTACCAAATTTTTCATGGGAACGTGATTATCTGCCATCCTGCAGAAAAGGAAAAAGAACATCAGTACAAGTACAGAGTTACTGATGTTGATTTTTTGCAAGTGTACAAAATCGCACAAGTAATATAGATAGGTGAGTAGAGTGTCGAACCCACAGGGACTAGATATTTTACTGAGTACCGCTATTGCTAGATGAATCACTATTTGGAAGATCGAATTTTATAAATAATAAAACAACTAAATTATCTTAATCTAATTAAATCTAACTAAATTTGTGAAGAGGGAGAGAGCTGTGAAACAGTGAAGCTCTTGTAATTTATTAAGGGTAAAATTAGTTCTAGGGCTCTTGGTTCACCTCGTTTATCACACACACAAATTATAATTCCTTATAAATAAAAATATTATCTTTCCCAATTGTAGACCAAAATCCTAAAGATATTAACCACTCTATCCACGCAGTCTAAAAATTATTCTCAACTAATTCTTCGCCTATCCATCAAATTATTAATTGAGAAATTGAATTTCTTAACGGTCACGTCCTTCAATATACGGTGTTAATTTTTATTAATCACAAATAACCTGTTCGGTCTCTTTATGATTTGAAAAATCATACAAATGTCTATCCACCATGTTGTACGCATAAATAATAAAAATTAAAACACAACTAGGAAAAATAGAGTAATAATAAGGAATTAAATTTTGTGTTCTACAAAACTCGGCTACACCTTAGCCTCTAGAACAATAAATTCAGTTCATATTTGTTTTGGATTGCAATAAACAAATATAGAGAAGATGAGATAAAAAAGAATACAAAATTTAAATCAAACCAGTCATTTCTCTCTCTTTCTGTCTCAAAAATTGAACCCAAAAGATCCCGTCACATCAGCCGCACGCTGTCACGTCGCCTCGTAGATCGTGCCGGTCAGAGATAGCAGCAGTCGCTGTCGCCTCAGATCTGTTGCCTTGATGCCTCGCTGCGCACGCCAGGAAGGAAGAAAAGAACGCCACGTCAGCGGCATTCACGTGCGCGCCAGGAGAGAAGAAGAAGGAGCCGACAGCTGCTTCATCCTTGGCGCGTGGGGCCCAACGCCTGGTCTCTGTTCGCCAGTTGTTTGAGTTGCCAAGTCAACAGCAACGTTGGGTGCACTTCGAATACTAGGTCGATGAAGAAAATAGCCTACTGCCCACACATGCCTGGTCTTCTTGGAACTCGAACAAGCTTCTATTGTTTTGATCTGAGCAAGAAACAGAGAGAGAAAGTTGAAGAGTTCTCTCTCTCTTACTTTCTTCTATTTTTTTTCTTTGTATTTGATGGCCGTCACCTCTTGATTTATCCTCTCTTCTTTGCCTTGTATTTATAAAGAAATAAGAGAACCATTAGGGTTTGCACTTTTGCATAAAAGTCCACACACTTTCATTATTTCCTTCCTTTAATTGATCTGAATTTTATTTCTTTCTCTTTCTTTCTTTTCTTCCTTTTCTGCCCACCACGTGCTTCTGCAGACACAAAATAATACCAAAAATTAGGATTTTTTAAATAAAATAAATTAAATTAGTTTAAAATTAATTAAACTAACTTTATACCATATTAGCGTATAAAAATCCTTTTAAAATTTATTTGTCGCACTTTTAACTCAACAAAACAATAAAATCGATAAATCAATTATTTTACTTTGTTTGTTGATTTTTTCCACAATTCTTCACTTTTTGCATCAAAAATATTATTTCTTCAAAAATAATTAATTAAATGAAATCATATAGAAATAAGATGAATTATAGACAATATCAGCGAAAACAAGTCATTTTAATAGGTAAATGAGTACAAATATTTGTATATAAATTCGACACATCAGTTACATAAATGCAAGTTCAATTAACTACACATTCATGGCTCTAAGACCGATACTCACACTCTAATGTCAACCTAGGTTCATTTCCCATACTATATTTAGTGTTACTTATTGAAGCATGCTCTCATACCACTTCTATAGAGCCCCGAATTTCATAATAAGAAATACGAGACAAAAATCCAGAATTTTTACTTCAACGTAAACCAAACACTGTATAAAATATAGGGAAATTTAAAACTTTCTTTACAACAGTCCATATTATAATGCACAGCAGAAATTTAAACACTTTTATTACACTTAAATCAATAAAGTAAACTCAATCTTCTCATAACCCAAGCTTTAACTCGTGCTAAGTCACTTACTTGCATGTCCTGCAAAACAATCTGATAAACAGTTGGCACATCAGTTACATATAACTGACGCTTTGCTGATTAAAGCAGTGACTCTCCAATATCTCACAACCATAGTCTTTTTGCACAAGATGAAGCAACAATAAAAGAATAAAAAATCAAAAATAAATACTGAAATTGTAAGAATAAAGTATGCGATAGGAAAACATCGAAATGCACAAGACAAGGTTCAAGGAAAACACAAGTGCCTACGATGCTTACTAATGCATGCTTGTTCAGATTCTATGTCGCCCATAAAACATCGGTCCGAGAGCAAGCCCTTAGCGTTCACCACATTTTCGGGTTCGATCCCATGCTATGCAACCTACAACCATGACTACTACGAGATTTAGACAGTTTGCACGTATTGGTTCTCGCCCTAAAATACTGGACGTCATACTCTATCCACAGAACATCCTGGAGGCAATCACCTCCCGTCCGAGAACTATTTTAAAGAATACCACACTCTGCAGGTCATCTTGGAACCTTCATTGAACAAATATCCTATCAGCGTCGCTCTCGTCCCGAAATACTGGATATCATTCCCGCTCCGCAGAACATCCTCAGGCCTCACTCATGCCACGTCCCGAAATACTGGAGGTTTTCTCACTTCACAGATCATCTTGGAGCCGACAACTAAAGTTTGCACTTGTTTCATCATATCTCCAACTAGTGCCGGTCCTTACCTTTAAATAGGAGTAGCCTGAGCCACCTGGAGCTAGCTCCCCTCTAACGGACGTAACTCCACAAAAATTGAAACACTAGCCCCCCTGGCTAATTTCTACAATCAAATAATTCACTGCCGGAAATACAGGGTCCCATTCCAACAACAATAACATTCACAAACCAGCTCATGATTCATTTAGCCAATTCATCAAATCAATTATCCTCCAAAATCAAGTCCAAGTAATTCCTGCCACACTGGATTCACCCAATACATAACAACACCTCAATAAATTTTTTACTCAAGAATCTTTGAAATTTAATCAAAGAAAAACAATTAATTATAAAAAAATTAACAAATTATCAATTACCAATAATTAACAATCACTAATTACCAATAACAACAATTACCAATCAATCCATATTCAAGTCCGAAATTCTAACAACAAATAACAATTCTACAAACATTTCAATTTAGCAACTAATAATTAACAATCATGCAAAGCTAGGGTTTTCGATTACCTTGTACAATACGATGTTTAACGGCGTAGACGTTGTCGGTGATGAGGGAAGTAGTTGATGTGTACGGAGTTTAATGGCGAATTTGGATTCGAGTTTGTGATTGGGTTTCGAAGATGGAGGGGCTTCGGGCAAGCAGTATTTGAGGAGGCATGGGATTGGAGGTGAAAGAGGAGCTTGGTGCGATTGGAGGAGGAAGAGCTTAAGGCTATTTGAAGAGGATGCGTCGCAGGAGTTCAAATTTGAAGAGAGAGAATCAGAAGAGGAGGAGCTTGATATGGAGAGGGTTATCAGGGGGTGTCATCAGAGAGAGATGTCAGAGGTCAGGGGGAAGGGGCTTGAGGATGAGCTTGAGCTCGTGGGTTTGGGTTTCTTGGGTTTTAGGGGAGATGGAGAGAGAGAAGAGGAGGAGAGTGTACTGAGTGAGAGTGAGGGAAAGTGAGATTGAGTGAAGGGATATTTTGGATGAACTGCCAAAAATGCCCTTCACTTAAGTAAAAGGAGGGGAAGAGGAAGGGATGAGTTATGGCCATTCGATCATCCTGATTGTAACCCCTGTGACTCATTATTGTATTTTGTTTGTATTTAATTAAATTCCTGGTTATTTCATTTTATTTCTGATTGTATTTATTTTCGTCCATTTTGAATCGTGTATTGTTCTTTTTATCTTTATAATTAATTTTGCTTTGATTCGGCCTTTATTTCTGAATTTGATTGATCAAAATAATTGTTCTTTCCATTGTGTTTTGTTTAAACCTAATTCATGACCTATTTAATTAATATTTGACTATTTTTCTTCTTATTGGATACAACCCAGTAACACAAACCCGCTTTGACTCTATACAACCCTACTAATCACACCCTAACCCTAATTATCGAAACCCTAATCTCTCCCTCCTAATAGCCGTCACCACCCCTATCCCGATCTCTCTCTCTCTCCTGTCTGCACCCATCCCCATCGCGCCCAGCATCCCTCACCGTCGTCGTCTTGACCCCTCCTCACCGGCACCCCATTGCCTTGTGCCGTCACTTCCCGCACGAGCACCGCACCACCTTCATCCCGATCACCAGTCTCGTCCGAGCGCCGCCACACTAGCACCGCTCACCACTGAGGTCGATCCATCCCCCATCACTGTCGTGGTTGACCTAGCCTCGACCAACGCTATCGTTGCTCCTCGTCATCGCACTACTGTTGTCGTTGTCGCCGTGTTGTGGGAACACGTGTAGTGCATGTGTATTGGTGTTGGCTACTCTTGTTATCGTACGTGCTGTCTCTTTTGCACGTGTGGTTGTGTTCATTGTTCAGAATCTGTTCCCGTTATTCTTTCATCATCTTCGTCGTCGTTATCAGGTAAGTAGCTTGTATATATTTGTTCTTCATACAAGTTAAATACCGTAAGTAGTCATGCATGCGTTTGTTGCCACTCTCATGATGATAATCATATATTGTCAGTTGATCCGCTCCTTCATCTCTTAATCATGACTGTTTCACAATAAGTTTTCACCCATTGCATGAAAAAATAAATTAGTTTAGATGGACATCTTGATTGTATGCATGTTTGTGACACACCGCATATTATAGATTATTGTTACATGGATGTTTTGTTAGATGTACTATCTGATTATAGACTGTTAATACACATGCTATGCTGATTTGAGTAACCTAAATACCATGCTTTGTATGACATCTTAGATTGGATGTATTGTAATTAAATTGTTTGATGAAATGCATGATATAAGTTTTGTTTTACTGCTGCCCTATTTTAGTACAGTAATTTCGACCCCTGTTAACATCAGTAAAATAAATTAATTTGTGAGTATGATTTGTAGGATTTGTTCTCTAGTTTTCAGAACTTTCGACGGATCTCAATTCTGATTTTTGATGTGTGAGTTATCGCTATTTTACTGCAGTTGTATCGTAAATTCCAAATTCTGAATTATATGATTTCTGTATCAATTATTATTTTAAAACTGATATTAAAAGTTGAATTTTGACTTGGTATTTTTCTAGGTATGTTTAGTGATGACTGGGATCAACCGCTAATTTTTGCAGAATTATTTAATGACTTTTATAACTCCTTTCATGCTTATGAAACCAATCACACAATTTCCAAACTGCATGTTGTTCAGTAAAGAATTATGTTTTCAACATGATTCTGTTCATTTTTTATGAAGACTTTGTGAATATGAACTGTAGCCTGAGTTGTCTATTTTAACACCATTTTGAAGGATCTGGATTTCGAATTGTATGTTGTGAATTATCTCTGTTTTGGTACTGTTGTGTCAAAACTTTTAGAATTACAATTTTGTTACACTACTCTGTTTTCCCAATTATATTGACTATACTATGTGTAGTATAATTTCATGATATTTTATATGTTGAGACTAAATTTTCTAGGGAATCTTCCAGATTTTTCTCAGATTTAATTATGATGTTTTTTAACCTTGGTCATGCTTACAAACAAGATTTTGCATATTTTGGCTAAACATAAATTCTGTATTAAACGTTGTTTTAGACCCTGTTACTTTGGCTGATGTATGACATGTATATATGCGCTAGATTAGGCAAAGAGTCTAGTTTCCAGATTTTCTAACGGATCTAGATTTGCAGTTCTGTAGCAACGGGAATCTTAGATTTGGTGCAGTAGTGTCTTACTGTCCAGAACTGAAAGTTTCGGTGTTTCAACTGTTATAGGTTGTTTTTGTCACCCGTAGTGTTCCTTATTCATCTTTGACTTATCCTTTGTTCGTTCCATGTCTTTAGCCCTGTTTGTGTTCGTTCACATCTGTTTGATAATAATGAAAAATAATCAAGTGGGGGTTTAAGGGAAAGATCTAGTAGTGGACAATATAGAAATGTGTATTTAGAAGGGGGCTCGTTTCACCCCACTGTTTACTGTGGTACCAATTTTTTTTTCTCTGGATACATGAGGGCGTGATCCATGACACCGTTACTGTTTGCTATTACTATTACTATTACTGTTTGTCAGAATATACGACCATATAGGTTTCACTACGAAATCAAAAAACGAAACTATTTGAACATAGCAACCATGTGGTAAAATTTGGGATGCATGAAGTGCTACCTAAATAGTAATAATGATTAGACATAATAATAATTGTTTCACTGTCACATCCTGTTGCTGTTACTGTTGTCCCTTACTGTTACTGTTACTGTTACTGTTACTGTTATCATTACTGTTTACCTAATGTTCCATGTTATCTGTAGAGTGTCACCTACTGTTGCTTTTCTCCAAGTCAGTACTTCCTATTTTGTTTCATATTTTTCCCTTTCCATTTTCTTACTTGTACTACTTGCGGCCCGGAACATGCAACTAACAGGCATCATGTCTTCCTGTCTTCCTATTTCCTTGTAATTCTTATATGAGCAGGTTTTGGTGATCAATTTCCTACTGGAGTTGGTGACCAAAAGTTTGGAGTTGTGCAATGGAGAATTCTTGCTTAATTTTTTGTTTTGAATTATTTCATTCATGTTACTGTACTGAGACTTGTGTCGGGCTTGTAATCCCGGAGCATTGTTTTGATTTAGATCTTGTATTTGTTTGGAATATTTATTATTGTTGCAAATAAATACTGTTGACTTATAATTTTTCATGCATGAGTGGTTGAGTATATTGCTATATTTACTGTTGGGCTAAGTTAAGTAGATCCGTACAGCTTATGGATGGTGAAAAATATTCGCTGGGCTTAGTCGCGGACCATATTTCGTATTCCTTTTTGGGTAGCGGGGCATGACAAGGTTTTCGGTGGTATCAGAGCCTCAGGTTTGGCAAATGTATTAGTTTGACTAATGCATTAGACAGGCTTGACTCAGTCAGGATTTACTCAACTACTAACAGGCCATGCACAGCACGAAAAATTGATAATCAACTTGATCTCGATGCTAATTATTTTGGGTTTTGTGCAGACTATGGGTCATGGGAATGATTCGTCTTCTCGCTCGCTAGAAGACCATCCTGAGTTGGCAGTTGTTACTCAGGTGCTCCAGCAGATTGCTCAAATGCAGCAGGAGCACAGCGAACTGGTTAAGGCCGCATTGGAGGCTGCTAACCGGAACGTTGCTGTCCCGACCCTCGTTGTGCCTGCCCCGGTAGTTTTGCCCCCTCGTACGAATGCCGTTGCGAACTTCATGAGGCTGCTCCCTGATATTGAAATGCTGCTTGAGGCCGAGCAATGGCTGATATGGATGGATAGTCTGCTATAGGCAGCTAGGGTCGCTGTTGCCGACTGTGTGGAGTGGTGTGCATCCAGTTGGTGGATTTGGCCCACATCTGGTGGATGGCAGAATCTGAGAGGCTAGAGCGACCTATTACTTGGGCCACTTTCACTCAAAGCTTTCTAGAGAAATTCTTCCCCTGCATGGTCCGGGTAGAAATGGAGCATCAGTTTCTTACCCTGAAGCAAGTTGGTTGGTTGGTTGTTTGCTTGATTTATTAGTGTAGTGTTTTGAGATTTTGTTACATATTATATATGTAGTATTGTAACACCAATTTCTTTTGGAGCAAGGCACTAGATCCGTCGACGAGTACGCCGCGGAGTTCACTAGACTGAGTCGCTTCGCTACCACCATGGTGGCGAATGAGGAGGATCGTGCTCGGAGGTTCCATTTGGGTCTTTACCATGGAATTCAGGTGCACTTGGATTGTAACCCCTATTTTTCGTTTTTTCGTATTCTTGGTGTATTTTCTTCTTTCTTGAGTATTTATACTCTTCTTGTATTTGGGACCATATATTGGAGTTGTTTTCAATGTATATTCATTTTTGCTCATTTTGACCTTCTGGTGATTGATTTTTCTGTCCCTTGATTTGTTCTTGGTCATTATTATTGTTTTCGCTCTTTATTTGGTTCATGTTCTCTTATTTTGTTTTTGGGTGCTTGTGGTGTTTTGGTTGCTAATCCTATTGCTATTCATATTGCCTTTGATCCCTAATTAACTACCATAGCCAAATTAGCCTACAAATCCTATTTTTAAATCCTATACAACTCCTAATTAGACCTACTCCTATTCAAACTCCTATAGTACGCAATACCCATTAACCCACAACCCTATATCTCTAACCCTAGCTCACACCCTATATAAACCCTCACCACTCTCTCCTACTGAAACCCTAAACCTAACCCTAACCCTGTGCAAACCCCAAAACCCGACCCCCCTTCCTTCTCCTATTCTGCTGTCACCCAACCACCATCCCGGCTGCACTCCACTCCCGATCCCCTCCGACTGCCCAACCCGATCCCCTTGAACCCATCACCGAGAGCACCTCCCCACCATCTCTCTCCATCTCTGTCCATCTCTCCCGCTCTCCCCCATCGTCATGCTGCCAGAGCAGCAGCAGCCGACGCCAGCGCAACCAGCGCCATCGCCGCTGTCCCCCTCCCCACCGTCTCTCTCTTTCTCTTTTGGTTTTGCTCGTGCCCGGAGTTGCACGTGGATTGCTTGGTTCGTGGTATTTGTTCGAGTGATTGTTCGTTGTCGGGATCCGTTCTCATTATTCTTGGTGTTCGTTTCGTCTTCGGTTAAGGCAGGTAACTTGTACTCAATTCCTTTGTATGATACAAGTCATAAATTCTGCTTGTAGTGTAGTTGGGTTCCAGAGACAACTCGTGTGTGATATGTTTTTTATGAGTATTGTCTCTATAGTGCTATTGACCATAGTTGCCTCACGACACAAATTTGACATGAAACAACTTAGGTTTTGACCGTTCTTGATGTGATTATATTTGTGAGATAATTATGAGAATTTGTGTGTTTGTTTGGATCAATGTGATATATTTATTGTGGACATGCTATATACCCTATTTCATATTGTTGGAACACTTAGTAGACTTTACAACATGTTTGGCTGTGTTTGGAACGAGTTTCGTATGTTGTATGTTGATTTGTTGTTAAGAGGAAAATTTGTATTTTGTGGATGGTCTGTTTTGATTGGTATTTTAGACCATATTAAGGTCAGAATCTTAACTTCAATAGTAAACATGATTTTAGAGAAATGTATCTTCTTTCCAACTTTTCTGACAGAGATCGATTTTGTTTTCGTATGTGTGAGATATGATTGTTTTACTACAGAGATGTATTATATTTCCAGATTTCGTTTCTTGATGATTTCGATAACTAAATTATTTTGATACTAGTGCTAAGCATATTATTTTGATCTAAAATTTTGCACAGTATTTCTATACCTATTTAGGAATTACCCAGAATTTTGGTGGATTTTAGTGATGAGTTTTATATACCGTTTCATGCTTGTTTATAAAAACTATACTTGCTGGATTTTGCTCGCTATTCTGAAAAGATTTGTATTTTCACCCTAATTTCTTTTCCTGTATGAAAAATATTTATGAAATATGAAAGTTATCTTATTTTATCTATTTTCTTCTCCCTTTGACGGATCTGGATTTCGTTTCACGGTTTGCGAGATATTACAGTTTTCGTACAGCAGTATTG
This sequence comes from Hemerocallis citrina, assembly GCA_017893485.1. Classification (NCBI taxonomy): domain Eukaryota; kingdom Viridiplantae; phylum Streptophyta; class Magnoliopsida; order Asparagales; family Asphodelaceae; genus Hemerocallis; species Hemerocallis citrina. Next base: position 46,729,838 of record CM030366.1, read on the forward strand.
GGAATTCTAGATTTGCCAAACTATCATTTTTTATGTTTTCTAATTTTTGTTGGCTAAACTAATCTTACTGTAAAATTGAGAAACTTTATATTCTGATACTAGACATATAGGGGAATACCCCACATTTTTCTTGGATTTATTTGAGGTGTTTTGATTTCCTGATTTCTGGCTGAATGTATTTCCTGGTTTCAAATCAGTTTTGAGTTATGTTCTTCTAAAACACTATATGACTTATATGTATCAGCTAGATTCGGTTGGAATTCTATTTTCCAGATTCTCTGACGGATCTAGGTTTTGATATTTGTGGTAACAGGAATCGCTGTTTTAGTACTGTACTGTCGTGCTGTCCTGAATTAGGAAGTACCCTATTTTGTTTTGTTATGTGACTATCTTACCATCTGCACATGCTTATCTATTATTCTGAACTTGTGGATCATTATATCATGCTAGATTACTCTGTTTCATGCACATACACATATGTCTGATAATAATTATAAAATGATCAAGCCGAAATTTACGGAAAAGATCTGGTAGTGGGAAAGCATAGAAATGTGTACTTAGAAGGGGGCCCATGTTTCCCATATGATTATCTGTTATCTGTTATTTTTTACCCTGTCGACATCACTACCTATAGGAAGGTGTAGGGAAGAAGAGAACCACAGGTTCTATCTGTCTGTCTGGATCTGTTATCTAATATCTATCTGTCTGAACCCTAAGTACACGGCCCTATATGATCCCCTTCGAAATCTACAAACGTAACTGTTTTGAATGTTGCAACCATGTGATAATAGGATGGCACATGAAGTGCTACCTAGTTAGTAATTAATACAAGATTTATAAGAATCTGACATCTGTATCTGTATCTGATATCTGAATCTGTTATCTGATTTTCTGGTCATCTAATTATCTGAGTATCTGTTATCTGTCTGACACTATCACTTGACACTATTATTTGACACCATCTGTATATCTGTCTGCATGCTATTTGACTTTTGACACTTGACACATGTTAGTATACTATGATAGTTGATTCTGTTATACCATGATATATCTGTTTCTGCTATTATTTAGATTTGTTAGTTTTCCATGTACTTATATCCTGCATTACAAGCGGCCCGTAACTTGCATTGTCGGGTACTTATTTTCTTTTTCCTTTTCCTGCAATTTATTGATTGTAGATCAGGATGGTCGTTTGCCCAATGGTATTGGAGAAATGAAATATTAGCGCTGGACTTCGTTTGTTATTATTATTATCTGTTGATTTTGAACAATGTACTTGAGTATATGGATTTTATTTATATTTGGGCAATGTAACCCAGGATATTAACTTGTTTGGATCTGTTTATTTGAGATTATTATATTATTAGACTTCAATTAATTTCTGTTGGCACTTGTTTTGTTTTAAGATATATATGTCTGTGTGAGGATAATTCTTTTGGCTTCCGACTCTGATTATTCTGAGATTTGTTGTAAAGATTCTGAACAGCTTATGGATGATGCAAATCATTCGATGGGTTAAGTCACGTATCTGTATTCCGTATTCTTTTTGGAAAGCGGGGCGTGATATGGATGCCCATTGTCTTTGTACCTATGCGGATGCCTTGGAGGCAGCTCGAGCGGCAGAGCAGACTCGAGCTTGGGAGACCCCTTCTCTGCGGGTTGTGCAGTACCCCGCTGCTGTAGCTGCCAGGCCCATCGGAGGCCCTATCAGGAGGCCAGCTCCCGTCCATGCCGTCAGGACAGCTGCCTACCGTCGTTCTCCTCCATGGAGGGATGTTGTTTGTGACTTTTGCCGGATCCCTGGGCACTTGCGCAAGGATTGCTGGAAGGCCAACCGCCGGTGTCTCAGTTGTGGTGCTACTGACCACTTGGTCCGAGATTGTCCTCGGAGGAGGCACGTCCAGGCCGCAGTCACGCCAGTCCGTAGTCAGGTCAGGCCGCCACTTCTCCTTCAACGTCGGATCGTCGGTTAGAGAACCGCTGCTCCAGGGAGAGGTCAGGCTTTCAACTTGATAGCGGAGGAAGCTGAGACCGCAAAAGAAGTCGTTACAGGTATTCTTTTGTGTTTTCTTTTGTTGTTCTATTATTTGTTCCTTGTTTTATTTATTTTCTCGTGCATCTTCCATTCATGTTGTCTTCCTGCACCATTTTTTCATATTCCTTGATTATCTTTTATCTGTTCATCTTTTCCCTTGTTTTGACTATATCTTAGGTGTCATTCTCGTTCATTCCTTTTTTGCTAGTGTTCTTTTTTATTCCGGGGCAACCCATTCCGTTGTCTCCTCCCACTTTGTGGATCAGCATCAGTTGGAGTGCAGTGCTTTGCCGGTAGCTTTGAACATCACCACAGGTGGTGGTGTTGTCGTTTGTTCCCGGGAGTCAAGCAGAGTCCCATGGTGATTGGAGGTGCAGATTTCAGAGCAGATCTTATCGTGACCCGAAGTTTTGGGTTTGATGTGATTCTCGGCATGGATTACCTGGGTGAATCCCACGCTATCATTGATTGTCAAGCGAAGAAGGTTTTCTTCAGGTAACATCCTGAATTTTCATTTATAATTAAATATAAGTTTTGTTTGATTTCACGTATTTTGCACGTGCAAATTTACGTACATTTATCCTTAAAAATTATTTATTTTTATGTCATGAACAAGTATCTTATTTTTTCTCTTTAAAAAGCCTAATAGTATCTTTTATTAATTCTTAAAGGCATAATTGTTTAATTCTAGCCCACACTAATTAAATTAATTATTTTTAATTAAGAGCCCATAGATTTTTAGCCCACTAAAATAAGTCCATTAGTTTATTATCATTTAAATGAGACAACTTGTAGGGTAGACTTGTTTTTTGTAACAAATAAATTACTAACACATGAACATTTAGTAACTAGGTGTGCATGGAGAGGCACGTGCAATTGTGCATGAAGGGTGGGCCGGATTACACTTGGAGGAGATGGGGTGTGTGGAGTAGTGGAGAGTTGGTTGTGTGATCATGGGTAGTTTTTCTAACTCCCTAGTACATCCTAGCCCTTCATCTAAATGCATCTCCACCCTTCATTTTGCCTTGAGTAGTGTATAAATAGCCCCTTTAGCCATTCATTTCTTTGCACCATTAGAAATTTGTAAAGAGTGAGAAGAAAAGAAAGAGTTGTAGAAATTTATATGTGAGAAAAAGATTGAGAGTTGTGCGAGTAAAAAGATTGAGAGTAGTGTGTGTGTGCTCTTGCACTATTGGAGGCCGGTCTACATGAGGAGGAGAAGGAAGGAACTCGGGTTCACATAGCAAGGAGGAGAAGGCCCTTGGCGTGCATAAGCAAGGTGGAGGAGGCTCATAACTAGGAGAGGATAGTGTGTTTAAGGAGTTTCTCTAGGAGTTTTCTTTATTTCATCAATTAAGGTGGGTGATTTCTCTACTTCTAATGTAAATTCCATGCTAGGAATTGAATTGATGAATATGCTAAGAGAAACTAGTTAAATTGGCCATATGATTGTTAAAAAGAGACCAATTAGAAGTGAGATGAATTCTTGATGAATTGGTTGATAATTGGTAGAATTGTGATTATTAAATTAGAAATTATCATGTTGCCATAGAATGTGTATTTTATGAACCATGCTAGATTAAGAAATTTTGCTTGTGAATGACTAGTTGGTTAATTGAACTTTTGATATGTGTTATTTTAATTAGTGCAACATTAATGTGGTAAAAGAAAATATGTTCTAGAATTTTTGTAGAAATAAAAGAAAGTAAGAAAACATCGTTTTGTGATAATTGTATTGACAAATTGTGAAGAAATTAATGTAGACATAAAATATAAATTAGAAAGAGAATTCACTTTTAATATCAAAATAATGGTTTTAAATTAATGTTATGCTGCAAATTTCTAAGACTGAGAATCTAGAAATTTTTAATGATAAAAAAATAGAGGAGAAGAAAATTATAAAGATCTAGAATTGTGAAAATTTATTAATAAACAGCGAGTTGAGTTATAAAACTCAACTCAATTCATATCGGTTAGTCACTATGTGTTAGCGGTCAGTGGGTGCGCTTTTGCCACATTACTGTAGCACGGCGGAGGGTTTGGTCTTGGGTTCGAGTCTCTCCAGGGACTTTGTTTTTCTGAAATTCGATTTTTACTCAAACCTGAAACCCAAAAACTTAAGTATAATATAAGTTCCCTTTTAGACAATAGTCGCTCTTGGAACTACTGGACCTCGAGTGTGAAACAGTATGGTTACTGTTCACAGAAGGGGGGTTTGTGCGTGGGTTCGAATCCGGATATTGCCACTGTTTTTAAAATTTTTGGTTTTTTTATAGTTTTTAATTCTTTTGAGAAATTTCAAGTGTTTAAAAAATTGAGAAAAATTATTAAAATTCTTAGAAAAATACCTAGACTTCATGGGAAATTAATCTACAATATTTGACTTATTAAATGAGAATTTGAGGCAATTTTAAGAAAAAGAACTTGATAAAAATTGCTTAGCATATAAACTTGATTAATAAAAGAAAACAAATATTTTTCTTTTGAAAGAATTCTTGGTGTAGAGTTTTTAAATGAGATTTGTAACATGAAAAATTTGAGTAAGATTAATGTGAATTTCTTTGGCTTAATAAATGAAAGAATGACCTTTTGAATGCAAAGAAATTATGTGGAGTTAACTTATGAATGTGGTAAATAAAAAATAAAAATGAATTGTCATATTATACATGAAATAGTGCATGAAAATGAAATGAAAGATCATGATGAATTATGAGAAAAATTTGTGAGTATGAATACTCAATTTTTATGAACATGAAATGAGATTAAAGACTAGAGTGTAGCTAAGTTCTTATACCGGCATTGGATGAATTCTTTTGAAATAAAATGTTGAAATGAAAGACCAAGTTTTGGTCGTTATTATTGATTGATGGTTAAGACCGATATAGAGGAAGTGCTAACTCTAGGGTGATGATTTTATTCATGATTCAAATAACTAAGGATTAGACACATAGTGAGGATCTGATGAAAGTAAGAGACAAACATAAGTAAGAGGGCCTCGGATTCACGGTGTGCAAATTTTTCACAAGCTGTCTTCATGATGCATAATGTCATGACGTGAATCTATCTCCAGAATTATTGGGATTGTGGCGACGCTTGTAGGGTGTTTGGTGATTATGTAGTGCAATTGTCCCATGACGGAGGCTGAATTGTCCATAGGCTGTTTACATGATGCATCATGTCATGACGTGGGATTCCCCTCCAGACTGTCTTGACATGGGCTCATAGCTCATAGGACATCTAAGATACTTGCCGTAGTTACCGTAGTAGTTTAAGTCATAGCGAGGGATCCAACCCTATAAGATGAGGAAGAGCTTGCCCTTGGACCTATGTAGTATTGGATGAATAGAATCCGAACAAGTATGCATTATTGTCATCTAATATAAATAACTGCATTAAGGACTAAGTGCACATTCACATACGCCATCAATAGGATAGTCCCCATTAGCTTTGTTTGTGACAAGTGTGTACTTTCTAAGTAAGAGAAATTGATGTATTATATCCTAGCGTCAGTTGTATGCCACTGACATGCCTACAGTTTCTATGTAGGATAAAGATATTGAGAAGACTAAAGAGTGAATGTTGCTTAAAGAAAGGTTCTTGTTGTTGTTTTATTCATGTACTATGTTGTAACTTACAATTCCACTGGGCTAATGTAATTATTGTTGTAAATAAAGTTTTGAATTCCTTGTAAAATTGTACGAATTGAAGTGCAAAGATCCTGTGGAACTTCAAATTCAGTCTTATTTGGAATTCGGGATGTTACAGAGTGGTATCAGAGGGAGAGAGCAGATCTATTGCAGGCCCAGTGTGTGAAGTGCAAGGCGAATATTGCAACCCTCAGTTATCGTGATTGGGAACTCGAGAAGAGAAAGAACATGTATGATGTGCTGAAGGAAGAAGTGGCAGAACTACGGAAAAAGCTTAGGAAAGCCAAGAGGAACCGTACGGATTAGAATGTTGTATCTTCTCAATGCCTTTCTCTTGATGTCAGACGATGTTTTAAATTTGAATGTACAAAGTTTGAATTCAATGAAATGAAAGAAGTTGATTTAAATTCATATTTTCTACTTTGAATTTATTGGATCTTTTGAATCTGAGTATGGCTGAAAGAAGATCAAGGAATGGAGAAGGACCCAGCTGTGAACTCGACTTGGAAATAGAGTTGGCTAGAGTCTATCAGACCCTCAATGCCGTAGCCATGAGCCAAAACCATAGGGGGATGCCTGCGAATCCAATTCCTGAGGCAATCAAACCCATGGAGTCATTCAAAAGGATGAAGCCACCAGTGTTTGAAGGGAAGTCAGACCCAAATGTAGCTGACAATTGGATTCGGCAAGTTGAGACTATCTTTGAAGTCTTGAAATTCCAGAAGGTAGCAAGGTGAAGCTGGCTACATTGCTGCTTGAGAAGGATGCAGCTATATGGTGGTAGTCGATGAAGCGGACTATGGGAAATGGTGTTATCGGCTGGGAGAAAATTTTGGAGGAGTTCCACGGTCACTATTTTCCATCTGATGTCCAAGAGAAGAAAGCGATGGAGTTCCTGGCACTACAGCAGGGAGGCATGTCTGTCAGGGAGTATGAGACAAGGTTTACTCAACTCTCGAGGAATGCACCCGAACTTGTGATGGACGAGGCGAAGAAAGCTCGGATGTTCGAGCATGGATTGAGGCCGTGTCTAAGATCAAGGATGATATGCCTCGGTATCAGGAGGTTTGACAAGTTAGTCAAGTGAGCTGCAGCTACTGAGGTAGATATGGAGCAGTTTCATGTTGTCAAGAACCGGAGGAACAATTGGAATGTTGGGAAGAGGCCCGCAGTTTCTGGGAATGTCAGGGGGCAATCACCAGCTCAAAGATTCAAACCTACGGGGGCGAATGCTGTGAATGTGGCAAGAAAACCCGAAAATGGTTAGGTGAGACCTCCTGCGGTGACTTGTTTCAATTGTGGAGAGAGGTCATTACAGATCTCATTGCCCCAAGCAGCAGAATGTCGCCCGGAGTGGACCACTGTAGCCGGTTGGGAAGAATTCGTACCAGCAGCGAGTATTTGCCTTGACTGAAGCTGATGCTGATGAAGTGGGTCACGTGATTACTGGTACGGGGCGGATGTTTAGAAGTTTCTGTTATTCATTTTTCCTGTTTATTTAGTAAGAACTGTTATGTAATGAGAGTGTGTTATGTAACATGAGAACTTTTATTAAATGGAAAGAAAGCTGTTGTTCTGTTCAATACTGGATCCTCTCATAATTTTGTATCTCCTAAATTTGCTAAAGTCTTAGGAGTCGAACCGAATATTGTTCCAGACAAGGTCTTAGCAATAGCTACTCCATCAGGGGAGACTTTAACCACTGATCGGTACCATGCAGACTACGAGATCGAGATTGGAGATAGGATTTTCGGGATTGATCTGATCGAGTTGAATATCCTAGGTGTCGATGTTATCATTGGCATTGACTTGATGTCGGTGTACAGTGCAAACATTGAGTGCAAGACCAAGGAAGTAATAGTGAAGGCTCCAGGAGGTCCTGAAGTCACTTTCCAGGGAAAGAAGAGATGTTCAGATTTGGTGGAAGCTATCAGCAAGAAGAAGGTTCCTTTAGAGGTGCAGCAAATTCCAATGGTTCGGGATTACCCGACTGTGTTCTTGGAATATTTACCCGGGTTACCCCTACATCGTGATGTAGAGTTCAGCATCACTATCTAGCCAGAGAGTGCACCTATTTCTAAGGCACCGTATAGGATTGCGCTTGTGAAGCAGGATGAAGTTAAACGGCAAATTGAGAAACTTTTGGGGAAAGGCTTTATTCAGCCGAGTGCGTCGCCTTGGGGAGCACCGGTACTGTTGGTGAAGAAGAAGGATAGGTCAATGAGGATATGCATCGATTATCGGGAGCTGAATAAGGACACTGTTTAGAATAAATATCCTATTCCACGAATCGTTGACCTGTTCGATCGTCTACAAGGAGTAGCTATTTTATCCAAAATAGACATTCGATCGGGATACCATCAGGTTCGTGTAAAAGTGGAAGATGTGCATAAGACTGCATTCAAAACTCGACATGGGCATTACGAATTCTTAGTTATGCCATTTGGAGTGACGAATGCACCTGCAATCTTTATGGACATGATGAACAGAGTCTGAGGCCGTTTATTGATTCTTTCATCGTGGTGTTCATGGACGATATTCTTGTGTACTCCAAGTCTGAGGAGGAGCACACTGAACATCTGGCTGAGGTTCTGAAGAAGCTTCAAGAGCATGAGTTGTATGCCAAGTTATCCAAGTGTGATTTCTGGAGTTCTGAAGGTGCATTCCTAGGTCACATCCTTTCTAAGGAGGGAGTGGCAACTAATCCGCAGAAGATAAAGGTGATGAAGGATTGGGCAAGGCCTCCTACAGTGAAGGAAATCAAAAGTTTTCTTGGGTTAACTGGAAACTACAGGAGGTTTATTCAAGGCTATGCTCAGATAGCCGTGTTGTTCACTGGTCTGGCCAAGAAGATTCTGAATTTCAAGTGGACTGAGCAGTGCGAGGCAAGCTTTCAGGAGTTAAAAGAGAAGCTGACTACTGCTCCCATTTTGGCTTGCCTATAGGTGTTGAGTCTGATGTTTACAGTGATGCTTCACATCGTGATCTTGGTTGTGTCTTGATGCAAGAAGAAAAAGTAATGGCTTATGGGTCTAGGCAACTAAGACCGCATGAGAAGAATTATCTGACTCAAGATCTGGAGTTGGTTGTGATTATCTTTGCCTTGAAGCAATGGTGACATTACGTGTACGGTGAGAAATTAAACATGTACACGGACCATAAAATCTTGAAGTACATCTATCAGCAGAAGGACCTGAATCTGAGGCAACAGAGATGGCTGGATGTACTTGAGGACTTTCGTCTAGAGATTAAGTACCATCCCGGGAAGGCTAATATTGTTGCTGATGCACTTTGTTCGTAAAGGCAGTTTGGCTGGGTTGATTATGACCCAGACGCATCTTGCAGAGGAGTTGGATCGGGCTGGTATTGAGGTTGTTATGCAAGGATTTGGAGCATCTTTGGCTCAGTTGAGGCTTTAGACTACGCTGAATGAAAGGATTATAGCGAGGCAGAATGAAGATGCAGAGATTCAGAAGATGAAGGAACAGGTTGGAGTTGGAAGATTGTCAGAATTTCAAATCAGGGATGAAGTGTTGTGGTTTGGAGAGAGACTATGTGTTTCGGATCAATCCGATTTGAGGGAGAGTATTCTTCAGGAGGCACATGCTACTCTTTTGTTGGTACATCCTGGGAGTACCAAGATGTATAAGGACATCAAGTAACATTTCTGGTAGTCAGGTTTGAAGCGGGATGTGGCTGAGTTTGCGGTGAGGTGTGAGATTTATTAGCAGGTGAAAGCTGAGAATCAGAAGCCCGGAGGTTTATTGCAACCGTTACCTATTCCAGATTGGAAGTGGGATAACATCAGTTTGGATTTCATCATGGGTTTGCCCAAGAGTTCAAAGGGTAATGATGCAATTTGGGTCATAGTCGATCGACTAACCAAGTCAGCTCACTTCTTGACAATGAAATTCACTTTGACTCTGGACAAGCTAACCGAGCTGTATGTTGGGGAGATCGTCAGACTTCATGGTGTTCCATTGACCATTGTATCTGATCGAGATGCGCGGTTCACTTCGCATTTCTGGAGGAGTCTTCAGGCAGCTTTGGGTACTAAGACGGATTTCAGCACTGCCTACCATCCTCAGACTGATGGAAAGATTGAGGGAGTCAATCGAGTTGTTGAGAATATGCTTCGGTGTTGTGTTCTAGATTTTGGTGGCAGTTGGGAGAGGCATCAAGCTCTGGTAGAGTTTGCCTACAACAACAGTTTTCATACTAGTATCGGGATAGCGCCGTACGAAGCTCTGTATGGTAGGAAGTGCAGAACACCTGTTTGCTAGTTTGAAGTGGGGGAGCGGCAGATGTTTGGGCTCGAGATCGTGCAGCAGACCTCTGAAAAGATCGATTTGATTAGGAAGAGGTTGGTGGATACTCAAAGTAGGCAGAAGAGTTATGCAGACAACTGGAGGAGGGACCTTGAGTTCGAGGAAGGTGACTTTGTCTTTCTGAAGGTATCACCTAGTAAAGGTGTGATTCATTTTGGCAGAGGTGGGAAATTAGCCCTAAGGTTTATAGACCTATATAAGATATTGAAAGGATTGGGAAAACTGCTTACCGGTTGGAGTTACCGGAAGAGTTGTCTCAGGCGCACAATATCTTCCATGTGTCTATGCTGAGAGGTTACATTCCAGATCCAAGCCACCATTTGCCCGAACTGCCGGAGGGTTTGCAGTTAGATCTGAGTTACATTATGCTACCGGTTGAGATCGTGGATCATCGGGAAAAATTTTTGAGGAACAAGACGATACCGACGGTCAAAGTAGTCTGGAGAAACTAGTTGGTTGAAGAGGCTTGATGTTGAAGGATCATCCTGAGCTCTTTGTTTGATTGTATTGTTTTTCTTTCTTCTTTTATGTTTTGTTTTCTCGCCCTTTAAGCGTAGTTCCGGGGACGGAACTATTCTAAGGAAGGAGTATTGTAACATCCTGAATTTTCATTTATAATTAAATATATGTTTTATTTGATTTGACGTGTTTTGCACGTGCAAATTTATGTACATTTACCCTTAAAAATTATTTACTTTTATGTCATGAACAAGTATCTTATTTCATCTCTTTTAAAAAGCCTATTAGTATCTTTTATTATTTCTTAAAGGCCTAATTATTTAATTCTAGCCCACACTAATTAAATTAATTATTTTTAATTAAGAGCCCATGGATTTTTAGCCCACTAAAATAAACCAATTAGTTTATTCACATTTAAATGAGACAACTTGTAGGGTAGACTTGTTTTTGTAACAAATAAATTAATAACACATGAACATTTAGTAACTAAGTGTGCATGGAGAGGCACGTGCAATAGTGCATGAAGGGTAGGCCGGATTACACTTGGAGGAGATGGGGTGTGTGGAGTAGTGGAGAGTTGGTTGTGTGATCATGGGTAGTTTTTCTAACTCCCTAGTACATCCCAGACCTTCATCTAAATGCATCTCCACCCTTGAGTAGTGTATAAATAGCCCCCTTAGCTATTCATTTCTTTGCACCATTAGAAATTTGTAAAGAGTGAGAAGAAAAGAAAGAGTTGTAGAAAATTATATGTGAGAAAAAGATTGAGAATTGTGGGAGTAAAAAGATTGAGAGTAGTGTGTGTGCGCTCTTGCACAATTGGAGGCCAGTCTACATCAAGAGGAGAAGGAAGGAGCTTGGGTTCACATAGCAAGGAGGAGAACGCTTTTGGCGTGCACAAGCAAGGAGGAGGAGGCTCACAACTAGGAGAGGATCGTGTTTTTAAGGAGTTTCTCTAGGAGTTTTCTTTATTTCATCAATTAAGGTGGGTGATTTCTCTACTTCTAATGTAGATTCCATGCTAGGAATTGAATTGATGAATATGCTAAGAGAAACTAGTTAAATTGGCCATATGACTGTTAAAAAGAGACCAATTAGAAGTGAGATGAATTCTTGATGAATTGGTTGATAATTGGTAGAATTGTGATTATTAAATTAGAAATTGTCATGTTTCCATAGAATGTGTATTTTATGAACCATGCTAGATTAAGAAAATTTGCTTGTGAATGACTAGTTGGTTAATTGAACTATTGATATGTGTTATTTTAATTAGTGCAACATTGATGTGATAAAAGAAAATAAGTTCTAGAATTTTTGTAGAAATAAAAGAAAGTAAGAAAACATCTTTTTGTGATAATTGTATTGCCAAATTGTGAAGAAATTATTGTTGCATTTCAAAGTCAAAAATGTAGACTTAAAATATAAATTAGAAAGAGAACTCATTTAAATTACTGTTATACTACAAATTTCTAAGATTGACAATCTGGAAAAATTTTATGATACAAAAATAGAGTAGAAGAAATTTAAAAAGATTTAGAATTGTGAAAATTTATTAATAAATAGCGAGTTGAATTATAAATAACTCAACTCAGTTCATATCGGTTAGTCACTCAGGCCTTAGTGGTCAGTGGGTGCGCTTTAGTCACATTACTGTAGCACGGCGGAGGGTTTGGTCTGGGATTCGAGTCCCTCCAAAGACTTTGTTTTTTCTGAAATTCAATTTTTACTCAAACCCGAAACCCAAAAACTTAAGTATAATATAAGTTCCCCTTTAGACAGTAGTCGCTCTTGGAATTATTGGACCTCGGGTGCGAAACAGTACAGTTATTGTTCACAGGCGGGGGGGTTTGTGTGTGGGTTCGAATCCGGCTGTTGCCATTGTTTTTATAATTTTTGATTTTTTTATTGTTTTTGATTCTTTTGAGAAATTTCAAGTGTTTAAATAATTGAGAAAAATTGTTAAAATTCTTAGAAAAATATGTACACTTCATTGAATATTAATCTACAATATTTGACTTATTAAATGAGAATTTGAGGCAATTTTGAGAAAAATAACTTGATAAAAACTGCTTAGAGTATAATCGTGATTAGTTAAAGAAAACAAATATTTTCCTTTTGAAAGAATTCTTGGTGTAGAGTTTTAAAATGAGATTTGTGACATGGAAAATTTGAGTAAGATTAATGTGAATTTCTTTGGCTTAATAAATGAAAGAATGACCTTGTGAATGCAAAGAAATTATGTGGAGTTAACTTATGAATGTGGTAAATAAAAAATAAAAATGAATTGTCGTATTATACATGAAATAGTGCATGAAAATGAAATGAAAGATCATGATGAATTATGAGGAAAATTTGTGAGTATGAATACTCAATTTTTATGAACATGAAATGAGATTAAAGACTAGAGTATAGCTAAGTTCTTATACCGGCATTAGATGAATTCTTTTAAGATGAAATGTTGAAATGAAAGACCAAGTTTTGGTCGTTATTATTGATTGATGGTTAAGATCGGTATAGAGGAAGTGCTAATTCTAGGGTGATGATTTTATTCATGATTCAAATAACTAAGGATTAGACACATAGTGAGGATGCGATGAAAGTAAGAGACAAACACAAGTATGATGGCCTCGGATTCACGGTGTGAGAATTTTCACAGGCTGTCTACATGATGCATCGTGTCATGACGTGAATCTATCTCCAGAATTATTGGGATCGTGGTGACGCTTGTGGGGTGTTTGGTGACTATGTAGTGCCATTGTCCCACGATGGAGGCTGAATTGTCCATAGGCTGTTTACATGATGCATTATGTCATGACGTGGAATTCCCCTCCAGGCTGTCTAGACATGGGCTCATAGCTCATATGAAATCTAAGATACTTGCCGTAGTTACCATAGTAGTTTAAGTCATAGCGAGGGATCCAACCCTATAAGATGAAGAACGATTAAGGGCTTGCCCTTGGACCTATGTAGTATTGGATGCATAGAATCCGAACAAGTATGCATTATTGTCATCTAATATAAATAACTGCATTAAGGACTAAGTGCACATTCACATACGACATCAATAGGATATTCCCCATTAGCTTTGTTTGTGACAAGTGTGTGCTTTCTATGTAAGAGAAATTGATGTATTATATCCTAGCATCAGTTGTATGCAACTGACGTGCCCACAGTTTCTATGCAGGATAAGATATTGACAAGACTAAAGAGTGAATGTTGCTTAAAGAAATGTTCTAGTTGTTGTTTTATTCATGTACTATGTTGTAACTTATAATTCCGCTACGCTAATGTAATTATTGTTGTAAATAAAGTTTTAAATTCCTTGTAAAATTGTCCGAAGTGAGGTGTAAAGATCCTGTGGAACTTCGAATTCAGTCTTATTTGGAATTCAAGATGTTACACTTCAGGATGCCAGACCATGCAGAGTTCGAGTTCCATGCTGGGGAATTACCCCTTGGACGTGGTTAGGAAGTGGTTGTCGATGCAGGTTGTGCAATGGAGTTGCACTCAGGCTGCTAGGCTGCACCTCTTGTAGTGCAGGAATTTCAGGATGTGTTTTCAGAGGAGTTGCCTGGACTATCCCCGGATAGAGAAGTAGAATTCGGTATTGAGGTTCAGCCAGGTACTGCACCGATATCGAAGAGTCCCTACCGGATGGCACCAGTTGAGTTAGCAGAGCTGAAGGTGCAGGTCTAAGGATTGCTGGATTTGGGTTTCATCAGGCCTAGTGTTTCCCTGTGGGGCACTCTAGTCTTGTTTGTCAGTAAGAAGGACGGGATTCATCGAATGTGCATGGATTGCCGTGAGCTGAACAATGTTACAGTGTAGAACCAGTATCCGCTGCTCAGGATCGATGATTTGTTTGATCAGCTGGGTGGAGTTGTTGTCTTTTCGAAGTTTGACCTTCGCTGGGGTTATCATCAAGTGAAGGTGAAGGAAGCTGATTTGCAGAAGACTTTGTTCAGGACCAGATATGGGCACTATGAGTTCCTAGTTATGCCTTTCGGAGTCACGAATGCGCCAGCAGTATTCATGAGTCTGATGAATAGAATTTTCTCTCCATTTCTGGACAGATTCGTGGTGGTCTTCATAGACGACATTATGGTGTATTCTCGGAACCAGAAGCATGCTGATCCTCTGAGGTTGGTTCTGCAAACCTTGAGGGAGAACCAGCTTTATGGAAAACTCGGCAAGTGTGAGCTCTGGCTTGATCGAGTTACCTTCTTGGGGCACATTATCTCAGGCGATGGTATCTCAGTTGATCCTTCCAAGATTTCTGCGGTGAAGGATTGGCCTTTCCCTATATCAGTTTCAGAGGTGAGAAGTTTCCTTGGTTTGGCTGGATATTAATGGAAGTTCGTCCAAGACTTTTCGAAGATAGCTGGACCGTTGACTAAGCTGACAGGGAAGGATCAGAAGTTCGTCTGGGATGGAGCTTGCAGTGGAGCTTTTGCAGAGTTGAAGAGCCGGTTGACGTCAGTGCTAGTGTTGACTATTCCAAATGGTTTGGGTGGTTTTGTGGTTCACTATGATGCTTCTGCAAGGGTCTAGGTGCAGTGTTGATGTAGAAGGGCCGAGTTGTTGCTTATGAGTTTAGACAGTTGAGGCCGCATGAGAAGAACTACCCTACCCATGATTTGGAGTAGGCTGTAGTGATCTTTGCTTTGAAGTTGTGGAGACACTATCAACTTGAAGACCAAGTGGAAATCTTTACCGACCACAAAAGTCTCAAGTATGTCTTCACTCAGAAGGAACTGAACATGAGGCAGAGGTGCTGGTTGGAGTTAATGGCTGACTATGACATCAGTTTGCAATACCATCCCGGTAAAGTGAACTTGGTGCCAAATGCTTTGAGTAGGAGACCAGTCGCCATGTTGCTGACTAAGCAGACAGAGAATATTAAGCCGATGTGGAGGTTGGATTTGGATGTGATCTTGCCAGGTTATGATCGAAGTTGCATGATGCTTCAGTTGCATTCATCTCTTGTTGAGCAGATTAAAGAAGCTCAGGCAGGTGATGAGCAATTGCAAGGGTTCAGAGCCGAAGTTAAAGTAGGTACGAGGACCAATATGGTTGTTCACTCAAATGGATTGCTTCTTTTTGGGTCCAAATTGTGTGTTCTAAAGGGTGAGGTTCATCAGAAGTTGCTTGAGGAAGCCCACCAGTCGTCGTACTTTATTCATCCTGGAGGTACTAAGATGTACCGGGACTTGAAGCTTCACTTTTGGTGGCATGGTATGCAGAAGGCCGTGGCGAGATTTGTGTCGCGATGCTTGATCTGCCAACAGGTGAAGTCAGAGCATCAGAGGACAGCCAGACTTCTTCAGCCTCTTCCCATTCCGAAGTGGATATGGGAGCACATCACCATGGATTTTGCTACCGCTTTGCCAAGGAGTCGCAAGGGTCACAATTCCATTTGGGTGATTGTGGACAGGTTGACGAAGAGTGCTCACTTCGTTCCCTCAGAGTCGGACAGTCTACTGAGAGCCTAGATGAGAAGTACATGCAAGAGATCGTTAGACTTCATGGGGTTCCAGTCAGTATTCTATCCTACATGGACACAAGGTTCAGGTCTCAGTCATGGGAGAGTCCTCAGAGTAGTATGGAGAGTAAGTTAAAGTATAGCACAACCTTTCACCCTAAGATAGATGGACAGTCAGAGAGGACCATTCAGACTCTAGAGGACATGCTGAGGTCCTGTGTGCTGCAATTTGGAGGTTCGTGGGAGGACCACTTGCATCTTGTAGAGTTCTCGTACAATAACAGCTTTCAGGCCAGTCTTAAAGCTGCTCCATTCGAGGCACTCTATGGTCGGAAGTGCAGATCACCAGTGTGCTAGGATGACATTGGCGAGAGGAAGTTGTTGGGTCCGGAGTTGATCACCAGGATGGTGGATGTTGTGACACAGATCAGGAAGCATCTTCAAGCCACGCAAGATAGACAGAAGAAATGGGCTGATGTCCAAAGGAAAGCCTTGGAGTTTAAGGTGGGAGACCATGTTTTCCTTAAGGTATCGCTGTGGCGAGGTGTCATTCGTTTTGGTGGCGGGGGCAAGTTGAGCCCTAGGTTCATTGGACCGTTTGACATCGTGGAATGAGTAGGCAAGGTGGCCTATCGTCTTGCATTGCCACCGGCGTAATCTGGAGTGCACGATATCTTTCATGTCGCAGAACTGAGGAAATATATCCTTGATAAGAGCCACATGATTGACTACTCGAGTTATCTGTGAGGCCGGATCTGTCTTGTGAAATTCTGCTAGTTGCTATTTTAGACCGGCGGGAGAAGGTGTTGAAGCACAAGGTGAACAAGTTGGTTCGTGTTTCCTAGAATCCTCACCCGCCGGGTGAGTCGACTATGGAGCTGGAGGAGGATATCCAGCGGAGGTTTCCTCATTTGTTTGTGTAGTTCTTCTTTTGTTGTTCTTGCTTTTGTTGTTGTTTTCTCTTCTTTTGGGGTTACCCTATGTACTTCTTGTTGAATTTTGAGAACGAAATTCTTCTTGTTATGTGGGTAGGATTTGTAACCCCTTTGACTCATTATTGTATTTTTGTTTGTATTTAATTAAATTCCTGGTTATTTCATTTTATTTCTGATTGTATTTATTTTCATCACTTTTGAATCGTGTGTTGTTCTTTCTCTCTTTATAATTCATTTTGCTTTGACTCAGCCTTTATTTCTTAATTTGATTAATCTAAAAAATTGTTCTTACTCTTGTGTTTTGTCTAAACCTAATTCATGGCCAATTTGATTAATATATGACTATTTTTCTTCCTATTGGATACAACCTAGTAACCCAAACCCACTTTGACTCTATATAGCCCTACTAATCACACCCTAACCCTAATTATCTAAACCCCAATCTCTCCCTCCTAACAGCCGTTACCCCCCCTATCCCGATCTCTCTCTCACTCCCTCCTGTCTGCACCCATCCATGTCGCACCCAGCATCCCCTGCCGTCGTCATCTTGACCCCTCCTCACCGGTGCCCCATCGCCCTGTGCCGTTGCTATCCTGCTCGAGTACCGCACCACCTTCATCCCAATGGCCTATCTCGTCCGAGCGCCGCTCACCACCGAGGCCAATCCATCCCCCGTCGCTGCCGTGGTCGAGCTACCCTCGACCAACGCTGTCGAAGCACGCCTTCGCTGTCGAAGCACGCCTTCGCCGCACTACTGTTGTCGCTACCGCCGTGTTGTGGGAACACGTGCACGTGTTGGCTACTCTTGTTCTAGTACGTGCTGTCTCTTATGGACATGTGGTTGTGTTCGTTGTTCGGGATCGGTTCCCGTTATTCTTTCATCATCTTCATCGTCCTTATCAGGCAAGTAGCTTGTACGTATTTGTTCTTCATACAAGTTAAATACCGTAAGTAGTCTTGCATGCGTTTGTTGCCACTCCCATGATGATAATCATATCTTATCAGTTGATCCATTCCTTCATGTCTTGAGCATGATTGTTTCACAACAAATTTTCACCCATTGCATGAAAAAATAAATTAGTTTAGATGGACATCTTGATTGTATGCTTGTTTGTGACACACCGTATGTTATAGATAATTGTTACATGGATGCTTTATTAGATGTACTATCTAATTATAGACTGTTAATACACATGCCATGTTGATTTGAGTAACCTAGATACCATGTTTTGTATGACATCTTAGAGTGGATCTATTGTAATTAAACTGTTTGATGAAATGCGTGAAATAAGTTTTGTTTTACTGCTGCCCTATTTTAGTACAGTAATTTTGTCCCTGTTAATTTCAGTAAAATAAACAAATTTGTGAGTATGATTTGTAGGCTTCGTTTTCTAGTTTTCAGAACTTTCGACGGATCTGAATTCCGATTTTTGAAGTGTGAGTTATCGCTGTTTTACTACAGTTGTATCGTAAATTCCAGATTCTAAATTATATGATTTCTGTATGAATTATTATTTTAAAAGTGATATTAAAAGTATAATTTGGACTTGATATTTTTCTGGGTATGTTTAATTATGACTAGGATCAACCCCTAATTTTTGCAGAATTATTTAATGACTTTTATAACTCCTTTCATGCTTATGAAACCAATCACACAATTTCCAAACTGCATGCTGTTCAGTAAAGAATTATGTTTTCAGCCTGATTTTATTCATTTTTTATGAAGACTTTGTGAATATGAACTATATCCTGAGTTGTGTATTTTAACACCCTTTTGACGGATTTGGATTTCGAATTGTATTTTGTGAATTATCTTTTTTTTGGTACTGTTGGGTCAGAACTTTCAGAATTACAATTTGGTTATACTACTCTATTTTCCCAATTATATTGACTATATTATCAGTAGTATAATTTCATGATATTTTATATGTTGAGAATAGATATGCTAGGGAATCTTCCAGATTTTTCTCATATTTAATTATGATGTTTTTAAACCTTGTTCATGCTTACAAACAAGATTTTGCATATTCTTGCTGAACATAAATTCTGTATTAAATGCTGTTTTAGACCCTGTTACTGTGGCTGATGTAAGACTTGTATATATGCGCTGGATTCGGCAGAGTCCAGTTTCCAGGTTTTTTAACAGATCTAGATTTACAGTTCTGTAGCAACGGGAATCTCATATTTGGTGCAGTAGTGTCTTGCTATCCAGAACTGAAAGTTTCGTTGTTTCAACTGTTATATGTTATTTTTGTCCCCGTTGTTTTCCCTATTCATCTTAGACTTGTCCTTTGTTCGTGCCATGTCTTTAGCCCTGTTTGTGTTCACATCCGTTTAATAATAATGAAAAATAATCAAGTCGGGGTTTAAGGGAAAGATCTAGTAGTGGACAATATAGAAATGTGTGTTCAGACGGGGACTCGTTTTCCCTAACTGTTTACAGTGGTACCAACTATTTTTTTTCTCTAGATGCATGAGGGTATGATCCATGACACCGTTACTGTTTGCTATTACTGTTGATGTTACTGTTTGTCTGAATATACAGCCCTATAGGTTCCACTACAAAATCTAAAAACGAAACTTTTTGAACGTAGCAAGCATGTGGTAATATTTGGGACGAATGAAGTGCTACCTAGATAGTAATGAACATTAGATATAAGAATAACTATTTCGCTATCACATCCTGTTACTGTTACTGTTGTCCCTTACTAAAACTGTTACTATTATCGTTACTGTTTACCTACTGTTTCCTGTTTTCTGTAGACAGTCACATACTGTTTCTTTTCTCCATGTCAGTACTTCCTATTTTGTTTCATATTTTTCTCTTTCCATTTTCCTGCTTGTACTACTTGTGGCCCGAAACTTACAACTAACGGGCATCATGTCTTCTTGTCTTCCTGTCTTCCTATTTCCTTGTAATTGTTATATGAGCAGGTTTTGGTGATCATTTGCCACTGGAGTTAGTGAGCAAAAGTTTTGAGTTGCGCATTGGAAAATTCTTGCTTAATGTTTTGTTTTGAACTATTTCATAGATGTTACTGTTGCCGCTGAATCTGGTGTGGGGGCAAACAGATAGTATTTGTGGGTTCTTTGGAAAACTGAATAGCAAACCAGTTACCTGTTCCGCCGGAGTTTGACGCTGTCTCCCGCCGCACACCTGCAAAAAGTACGAGACACCGGGGTTGTTCCCGGCGACGCACCCTCCGACGCTCAAGTCAGTAACCAGAAATGATTATGAAAGAGCACAAAACTGGCAAAAGATTGATTACCTCTTAATGGAGATGGATGGGGGGTATTTATAGGCGCCGCTGGGATCAGATTAGGAATGTAATCCCTGTGGTTAGATAAGGAATGTAATCCCTAATCCCCAGTGAAAGGATAGATATGAATCAGGGCCGTTGATTAGGATTAATCAGAAACCCAATTCTATCCTTTCTGGACTGGGCTTGTTGCGGGTTGGGACCCGCACCCAGTTGAGGTGGATCCGTTCGCGGGTTAGTGGGTCTCCGAGGAGGAGAACCAGTTTCCGCTCCAGACCTATTAGTAGGTGAAATTACCGTTTTACACCTGGGCTTCAAGATTCGTGCCCGATTTGGACGGTTCCGATTTAACCCCATTTTTAGCCATATCACGAGCCCCCAACTCCTAAAGACTGAGTTTGATCGGCCTTTGAGGAGTAGTTTTACTGTTTTAATGGCTGGTGGAGTTGTATCAGAGTCCAAGTGGAGGGTTTTGAATCTCGAAGGAGGTAGTGAGATGATTTTTCAAGCTGTTCGTTCTCTAAGTTGTTCTTGAGCTTCTCTGGATATCTGGCGGTTTTTATCTATTTTTTCGGATTACTTATTTAACTTTGCGATGTGTTAACCAGTCGTTCGGGGGTCTTAACAACACATTCTAGGCAATAATTGTTCGTTCAGGGGCTCAAAAATATTTCCCCGAATTCATAATTATTTTCTAGAATTTCTAGTTAATTTTCCCGAATTTTTAGTAATTTTTTCGCAATTTTTAAATAAATAAAATGATTAAAATAAATAAAAACTAATTTTTAATACCTATTTATGGCGTGGCGCGATCTGGGCCCACTATCAGCGCCGAGTGCGATTTTCTTAGCGATCGGACGATCTGCGTTCTTCGGCAGATAGTTTCTTCGTATGCGAGGGTCGGTTCCACGTCCCCTCGGCTCGGCAGCTCGGCACTTAGCTCGGAATCTGCCGAACTACGTGGCGAGATCCTGAGCGTCCATCTCAGTGCGGATCCCCAAAAAATGCTATCTTGTCGTTTAGTGAACGTGGCAAGATCTGAGTCGTCCATCACGCCGAGTGCGTTTTTTGACAAGATCCAACGGCTGAGGAGGGTCGGAGGAATTTTTCTCCATATATGAGGGTCGGTTCCTCGTCTCCTCGGCTCGGAAGCTCGGCGCTTAGCTCGAAATCTGCCGAACTACGTGGCGTGATCCTCAGCGTCCATCTCAGCGTGGATCCCCAAAAAATGCTATCTTGTCGTTTAATGAACGTGGCAAGATCCACGTCGAGCGCGTTTTTTGACAAGATCCAACGGCTGAAGAGGGTCGGAGGAATTTTTCTCCATATGTGAGGGTCGGTTCCTCGTCCCCTCTGCTCGGAAGCTCGACACTTAGCTCGGAATCTGCCAAACTACGTGGCGTGATCCTGAGCGTCCATCTCAGCGTGGATCCCCAAAAAACGCTGTCTTGTCGTTTAGTGAACGTGGCAAGATCTGAGCCGTCCATCACGTCGAGCGCGTTTTTTGACAAGATCCAACGGCTGAAGAGGGTCGGAGGAATTTTTCTCCATATGTGAGGGTCGGTTCCTCGTCCCCTCGGCTCGGAAGCTCGGCACTTAGCTCGGAATCTGCCGAACTATGTGGTAAGCTGCAGTTCCATGAAGCTGAGGATTTCATGACCCGAAGTGTCATCAATCAGAGTGTCAATACTCGGAAGGGGAAGGGATCTTTGGGGCAAGCCTTGTTGAGATCGGTAAAATCGATACAAATCCTCCAGGTCCCATTGGACTTTTTCACCATTACCACATTCGACAACCACTCGGGATAGTTCACCTCTTGTATGAACTGGGCCTTTAAGAGCTTGTCCACCTCCTGTTTATAGCCAGATGGCGCTCGGGGGCGAACTTGCGCCTCTTCTGTTGAACCGGTTTTGGACCCCAGAGCAACGCTGAGGTGGTGGACCAAGAGCTCTTCAGAAATTCTGTGCATGTCTGCAGCTGACCAAGCAAAGAGGTCTTGGTTCCTTCGGATGCACTGGACTATGTCTGAGCATAGGGCGGATGAGAGGGTCTTGCTAACAAAGAACTTTTGGGTTGGATCATGCTCAGAGAAGAGCACTTCCTCCAATTCATCTACCGGCTCGGACGTTGGTTGGGCAGCATCTTGGGGGATTTCCAGAGTTTCTAGGGAGAGGACTGGACCGAGGGTGGAGGTCATGTGGCACTTGCGGGTCGTTTCCTGATTGCCTTTTACCTCCCCTACTCCTGCCCGGGTGGGGAACTTCATCTTGAGGTGATAGGTGGAAGGGACGGCTTCAAGGGCAGTTAGGTCGGGCCGACCCAGAATGACATTGTAAGCTGCAGGAACATCTACGACCATGAAGTCCATCGACTTCGTTCGGGTAGTAGGAGTTTTGCCAGCGGTTACATCAAGGGTGATCACCCCTTCAATAGTCACTGGCACTCCCGTGAACCCATGGAGCGTGTAGCCGGCGGGCTTGAGTCTGTCTCAGGAGAGTTTTAGGCCTTTGAAAGCGGCGAAGAAGAGGATGTTAACGGAGCTACCATTGTCCACTAGGATCCTCTTCACTTTGAAGTTTGCTATATGGAGATTGATGATGAGTGCGTCACAATGGGGGGTGCGGACACCTTCAAGATCTTCGTCTGAGAATGTAACGGGCACTCTAAGGCCTTTAGGAGGAGGGATGGCGCGAACCGAATTGACTTCCCTAATGAACTCCTTTCGAGAAGAGTTTGAGGATCCCCCCATTGGGCCCCCATGAATGAGGTGTAGGACACGCTCCTCTTCGAGGTCGGGCATTTCATCGCGTTCAGGATGCTTATTAGTCCCCTGAGGCGGGGGAGGAAGGTCGGCTCAGTCCTTTCTCACGAACTTGGTCAGCTGCCCCCTCTGGATGAGGGCTTCTATCTCATTCTTCAAAGCCCGACAATCATTGATGTCATGGCCATGGTCCCGGTGGTAACGGCACCACTTCTATTCATCCCTCTTCTTGGCAGGGGTGTTCATCCTCGGAGAAGGAGGTATGACCCCCTCCTTCTCAACTTCCAATAGAATGGTGGAGACATTGGTAGTGGGAGGAGTAAATTTCTCGAATCTGGGGGGAGGTCGGCGCTGGCCGCCATTATCCTTCTGGAGCTTCTTGGCTCCTTCCTCTTTTGTTCCCTTTCTCTTAGACCCGGAGGAAGACCCCTCCAAGTTGGGGCGGTGCTCAGCTTCTTCGGCCCGAATATACTTTTCACTCCGGAGGAGGTCAGAGAAGTTCTATGGGGGTTTCTTGGCGAAGGAGGAGCGGAGGGTGGAGTTGAGGACATTGGATTGAAATGCTGCTGCAGCGACCGACTGGTTGAGGGATGCTATGGACCTGGCTTCAGCTGTGAACCTTTTCACATAGTATCTCAGCTTCTCACCCTTCTTCTGGTGGAGGTAGAGTAGCGAAATGCTGGTCTTCTCAGTTCTACGGCTACTCACAAAGTGGGTGACGAAGAGAGTCTCAAACTGCTCGAAGGAGAATATTGAGGAAGGGGCGAGGCGAGAGTACCATTCTCGAGTTGGGCCCTTGAGAGTTGCGGGGAAGATTTTGCAGAGCAGAGCATCGGAAGCTTGATGGATGAGCATAAGGGTCTTGAAGCTTTCGATGTGATCAATGGGGTCGGTCTCCCCGAAATAGGTCTCAAATTGAGGGGGCTTGAAGCCGATCGGTACGGGTGCATCCATTATAGTTCGGGAAAAAGGAGGTCAACTAGGACGGAGGGTCCTTCCTCTAAGCTCTTCTTCTCGGTCTAACTGACCCAAGCACCTCTCCATTTTGTGGAGACGGCGGTAGACAGCGTCGTCCCTTCGACGGTAATCGGCCGAGCCTCTAGACTCGTCTTTGTACGAGAGAGAGCGGGGGCTACGACAACGGTAGCTCCTGGAGCGGCGAGGACTTGGCATATGCCGGGAGTTGCTAGGAGTGGGAGGAGGAGTTGGGAAACGTCGGCGAGGACTTCGGACCGGAGGAGGAGAGGGAGCCTTTGGAGCATTGGTGTTAGGACGGAGATTGAGAGCTTGTAGGACGGTCGCTTGGAACTACTAGAACTCGGCACGGGTGATTGGTGCCTCATCGTTCCTAGGCTGCTGCCGACCTGCAGGGGAGTGTGGTCTTCTTCTGTGATGTTCGGGGGACTCTCTCCGCCCCCTTCGGATGGGGGACCTTCTATTGTCTCGGCGGTGAGGAGATCGCTCATCCGGACGGTGTTGGCGGGAGGCTCTCTCTCGGACCCGCTTTTCATCCAGACGGCGGTGAAGATCCTCATCCTTCTGCCGATTGAGGACGATGTTGCGAAGGTCAGAAGCTTGGGGATTGTGGGAGGCCATCGAATCCGAAGAGGCATTGTGGATGGAGACGTGGTTGTTTCTGCGAGTTGGGGACCTTAGGAGGTTCTTGACTCTGAGGGGGAGGTAGGTCCTGTTGGAGAGGGTCCCCGGCTTGGGGCGGAAGTTGCCCCTGCTGTTGAGTGGGTTGAGGGGAAACTTCCTGTTGCTGATCGGGGTTGGGTCCTCGGTTGGACCCTCTGGATCTGGCTTTCCTAGGAGGCATGGCTGGAAAAGATCTGTTCAACGGGAAGAGGAGAGGCTGCTATTCGTTAGTTTCCCACAGACGGCGCCAATTTGTTGCCGCTGAATCTGGTGTGGGGGCAAACAGATAGTATTTGTGGGTTCTTTGGAAAACTGAATAGCAAATATGTTACCTGTTCCGCCGGAGTTTGACGCTGTCTCCCGCCGTACACCTGCAAAAAGTACGAGACACCGGGGTTGTTCCCGGCGATGCACCCTCCGACGCTCAAGTCAGTAACCAGAAATGATTATGAAAGAGCGCAAAAATTGGCAAAAGATTGATTACCTCTTAATGGAGATGGATGGGGGGTATTTATAGGCGCCGCTAGGATCAGATTAGGAATGTAATCCCTGTGGTTAGATAAGGAATGTAATCCCCAATCTCCAGTGAAATGATAGATATGAATCAGGGCCGTTGATTAGGATTAATCAGAAACCCTAATTCTATCCTTTCTGGACCGGGCTTGCTGCGGGTTGGGACCCGCACCCAGTTGAGGTGGATCCGTTCGCGGGCTAGTGGGTCTCCGAGGAGAAGAACCAGTACCCGCTCCAGACCTATTAGTAGGTGAAATTACCGTTTTACCCCTGGGCTTCAAGATTCGTGCCCGATTTGGACGGTGCCGATTTAACCCCATTTTTAGCCATATCAGTTACTGTACTGAAACTTGTATTAGGCTTGTAGTCCCGGAGTATTGTTTTGATTCAGATCTTGTATTTGTTTGGGATATTTATTATTAATGCAAATAAATACTGTTGATTTATAATTATTCATAGATGTGTGGTTGAGTATATTGCTATATTTACTATTGGGCTGAGTTAAGTAGATCCGCACAACTTATGGATGGTGAAAACCATTCGCTGGGCTTAGTCGCGTACCGTATTCCGTATTCCTTTTTTGGAAGCGGGGCGTGACATTGATCTTGATCGAACAGTGTGGGGTGGCGTTTGCACGGTTTGAAAAAAAACACACACACACACACACACACACACACACATATATATATATATATATGATTGCGAAAATTCAATTTAAAAAAGATAAACACAAGAACATGAAAATGAAAGCTTTTATTGATAGTTGTAGCACACAAACACTCTTTCTTACAATACTTACTAAGGGCTTGATGATATAACATCAAGCCTTGGTTTCTCCTTATATAGATGGAGAAAGGCCTAGGGTTCTATTATTTAAAACAAACTAAATTATTATAATGGACAAGATACACAACAAACATAATGCGAATATGCTTCACACTTGGCAAGTATGCCTCCAACATATTTTTTAATTATAACATGTCTTCTTGGTCATATCCTTCATATCTCTTTCTTCACAATAGTAGTTATCCTTCTTAGGTAAGTTACTTCTTGATTAAGCTTTTGGTAAATGTCACATTACCATGTTTCTATTTGTCCACCTACTTTTTGACTGATGCTTATTATTTTTGCCATATGTTCTCCTTTGTTTTTCTTTTACTTATTAGAGTTGTTGTTGAAGTGAATGAGTGTCATCTCAAAACTAATTGATGTACTCTAACATTTTATAATTATCTATTCTTAGTTGGTTGATCTGATCCTTTAGTTTGTAGATATCTCTGGTCTACCTTATTACGAGATCCGGGCCCACCATGCTTTCCTTGTCGCTTGCTTCGTGTTGGAGTAGCTGCTCGCTTGCTTCGTGTTGGACTAGCTACTGATTAATCTGATGATCCCCCTTTAATTTCAGAATCACCGATACCCTCTAGTATATAAGGGAAGAACTGTGTCAGCATTGACTGTAATTTATACAAGTCATTACAATCAATAGAGTCATGCTCTTCTTGATAATCTTCAATTATGTTGTAAGATTCAAAACATCCTAGGCAGATATAATAATCTTCTTCTAGGTTGAATGCTAAATTTCTTCGGACTGCTACTGTCACGCCCTGCTTCCCAGAATATGGGAACACAGGCACGTAACTGAGGCCCAGCGAATGATATAAGTACATCAACACATGTCATCCATAAGCTGTACCAGTCTTAACTCAACAATATTAAAAAAAAATGAATCACAACCACGCAGAAAATATAATCACATAAACAAAAATGAAATTCAATAACCAAATCTGGAATATAAGAACTTACCAAATATCTCGAGAGACTCCTGATCCAATCGTAGAAGAACTGCTCATCAATACCTTCTGGAAATTCTCCTTGTGCACCTGTACTTGTTCATCTAAAAAGAAAGAATAGAGCAAGTACGGACAGCAAGTAATGAAAAGCAGAGAGTAAGGAGATAAGGTACATAAAGGAATATGGATCAAGATCAAATTAGAAAAGCAATAACGGTACCAATAAACAAGGTCATAATCAAGTATATACGTGTCAACTAGATCTATTAGCATGTTGTTTCTCCTATCTAGTGCACGTACTACTGCGTTCCATACCACAGGTTCGGTGCATGCACAACAGTGTTCTTTTTAGACTTCGTGGTGGGATCTACAGAGCGTGTACTCGGTGTATCACGATAACAAGATAACAAGATACAAGTCACGACTCCATAAGTAATTCTCCACCTTCTATGTCAAGTTTCCATGTAACAAGAGGGCCCTACCGAGTACATTTTTTGAGACTATCCACTACAAAGTCAACCCTTATTAACCCCGGTTTGTTTTAGCTTTTTATTATTAAGTCATTCATGTCCATACAAGTGTGTATAAGACTGTCAAGGGAGATGATAAGAATGCAGCAACATGATGCATTGCACAATAATAAACAGAAAGCAGTGAATCTGAAAACAGCCGACACGGTCACACTAAAACAGCGATAACTCATAGACTACAATTCATAATTCGAAGTTCCAGGATGCTATCAGCAACTAGACACTTAGAGCTACAACTTCAATTCAGTAACTTTCTGCTATTTTGACTGTAGCTAGGTTAAACACCCTATTCTTTGCAATTTAGCTGTTCTGGCAGCAACTAAATGTCAACATCTAATGGGTGGAAACATAATATAAATACAGTATAAAAATCTACGAAAATTAGATATTAACCCTAAGCATGTCTATAAAGTTCCTGGAGATTTTCATGGCATTCTAATATTGTTAACATGGTGGTTTACTAATAAATGTGTCGATATTGCATTAATTCTGCAGTCTGAAAAATGCAAACCAACAGAGACTAAAAATGTGATATCTCACAGCTCGTGACTCGGAATCAGGATCTGTCACTTGGGTTGGAAACTAGACTCAGTAAGCTAAAACTCTCTTTTGTATCATGTGTGTGAATTCTTATGGCAACAGGGTCGAAAACTCTGTGCAAAACAGTACAGGCAGCAAGAGTTCATAACATATCATCACATTTAAGTTCATCAAGGTGGGTAATTAACATGCTATGGCATCATGAAATGTATCAAGGCTAATGTACAGCAAGTAGTATGGGTTTTTCAATGTACAAGTCAATTATCATGCCATGGTTCAAGTCATAAGATCTCGATTAATCCACGTGTATTTGATCACGATGTATTTCCTCATATACAAGTTCTATTCATTTTATTCATGTCAAGTATATGTTTAGGTTTGGGTTTGAGTCAATGGATAGTAATAAGATGTCAAGAGTACGTCAGGTTAGCTCGTGTAAACCCTCGATACTCCCAATGGAAAGGACATAGGGCAATTTAATGATAATTGAATTGGAACTACTTGCATAAGAGGTCAAAAATCTTGAACTAGAATAATTAATTGAGTTCAAGTGGACTTGTCTTTTGCAGATGATTAAATTAGAATAACCAGAATAACGAGATCAGAATCCCGGGGAGGCAAGTGCGCTCTACGTGAAAAATAGCAACAACAATAGTGAACACGGCACACAACAGCAACACACAGGATCGGATCTTCTACACCCAAAATAGTGGTCAACACCCCCTTCTCCCAAACACCAAACACAAGATCAAGATCCCACCTCCACAAAATACCAAACAACGATACAACCCACTCTCCTTCACAAAACAACACACACCCACAATGGGATCCCCCGCACCAGATTGACACAAACAGCAACCACAGCAAATCAAAATAGTAACCAAACTCACCACAACGGATCCCAAGCACATACACAGAACACCAAACAACAAGGGTAGATCCCCCACTCTGAAACAACAATCACAAAAACAACCCAATCACTCATCGTCTCCTTCCTCACTCACTTCGGCAGAGAGAGAAAGAGGGTGGAAGAACTCAGTGACTATGCGGATGCGGCGGCGTGCTCAGGGTGAGGTGACACGCAGTGATGGGACGGTGGCGATAAGGGGCAGACGACAGCGGAAGGCTGTCGCGGCTGCTGGACGGCGCAACGGTGCACAGGGGTGGCTGCCGACGCGTCGAGAGGAGCACACACGGGCCGGGGCTGGCACAGTTGAGCAGAGAGCTCGAGCGGAGATGGGGACGATGACATCGTGGTGAAGCCGCGACGAGGAGAGAATGACGGAAGGTGGTCGTTGGCAGCGGATGAGGCGAAGAGGGGCAAGGTGGTTAGGTTTGGGGTCTTCGATAGAGCTTCGACGGCGAGCAGAAGCTCAATGGGTGTAGACGAGGGGGCTTGGGACTGAGGAAGAAGGGGCAAGGGTTATGGCGACCTGGGGAGGAGCTGTCGATGGGTTCTCGAAGTGAAGCGAGGCGATGGAGGTGATGGAACTGTGGAGGAGGCAATGGCAGTGGTGGTGGACGCAAGCGGGGGTGCAGGGGCTGAGCAGGAAGGAGTTGGAGGTAGGAGACGAGCGGCAACGGTTGGGTTGACGAGGAGGTGTGTGGTTTTGTTGGGTTAATTTGGGTTGGGTGGTTGGCAAAACAGAGAGAGAGGGAGAGATGAAGAGTCCGGAGAGAGAGTGGGGGAAGGGGAGTTTAATAATAATAAATATAATATTAAATAAGGGTAGTTAGTGATAGTGGGGGATAGGGGATACAGGAAATTGTGCAATTGAGGAGAATGTGAACAAATTGTATACGGTTGAGTATAAGGGTTTGTGGGTTTGGGTTTTGGGTTAGATTCCAGTAGGAGATGGGCTAAATTTTGGGCTTCAAAATAAATAAATAAAAAGAAGAGAGACCAGATTCTAGTTTGGGTATATATTTGGGTTTCAATAGGAGATTCAAAGGGATTTAAATGCATTGGAAATAATTTATACAGAAAATGAAATACAAGAATACATGGAGAAAAGAAAAAAATTGGAAATCCGTATAATCAGAAACATGGGTTACAGCTACATAGAATCTTCCTGCTGATGGAAGAATCTAATTCTTTTTGCCACAGAAATAGCTTTTATGCTTCTGTATGAAGCTTTGAACTTCCTCCTTTTTTTATAAAGATAAATGTTAAATCTGCTACATCCATTGATGTATTTGCAAAAATTTTTAAAACACAATAGTGTAGAATTAATATTAAAAAAATTTGTAAATTCACCACGCTGGGCTGCATAGCTGTATCATACTTTGATATTTTTTATAGGAACTTTGACAATCATGTTTCCAAAATCATTAAAATCTTCTGTTGATTTTGTAGTATCATGTAATTTTTCTATGATCTGAATAGTTGCTCCTTCAATAGGCTGAGTTTTCCTAAAGCTCAAACTTCTTATGTGTATATCTTTTAATATATTAGGTGTCAGTATTACTGAAGCCACGATGTGAATTTTTTACAAATGTACAAAATCGCAACAAGTAGTATAGATAAGTGAAAAGAGTGTCAAATCCACAATGACTAATTATTTTATCAAGTACCGAAAATACTAGATTAACTACTATGTGGAAAACTGAAATTTTAATAAATAAAGCAACTAAATTAATCTAAACATTTAAACTAACAAAAGAGAACAAAAATATGAAATTTTTGTGATTTGTTAATGGCAAAACAAATTCTTCGGCTTTCGATTTCACCTAATTAATCCCACACAATTTATAACTCCATGTGAATAAAAATATTATTCTTCCAAATTGTAGACCAAAATTCCCAAATTATTCAATATTCTTTCTCGAGCAATATCAAAAATATTCTCAACTAATTATTTGTCATAGTTCATGAACAAATTACTAATTGAAAATTCATTAAGATCTTTGGATTTCTTAATGGTCACATTAACAACAGTTCACTCTTGTAAAGGTGTTTAATTTTAATAATTCGAAATCTCAAATTAGCAGTTCGGTCTCTCCATGATTTAATAAATCATTCAAAAGTTGGCCAAACAATTGTAAGCATTAAGAACAAAAAAATCAAACACACAACCAAGGAAAAATAGAAAAATAATATGGAATTAAAATTGTGTTCTCAAAACTAGGCTACATCAAATCCCTAGAAAGATAAAATTAGTTCATAATAAATTTGCAACTAACAACCATGTTCTTGGATTGCATAAAATAAATAAATAAATAAATAATTTGTTGCCGAAAATCCAAGTCGAGACGCTTCGATTTTTGAGCCGACAAGTCAGACCCACGCTCATTCTTCTCTCTCCTCGAACCACGCGCCACAACAAAGCCCACTTCTGACTTCACTAACGTGCTGACGTGGCCGCTGACTCGCTGACGTGGCCGCTGAAATAGAACACCTCTGGCTTCTTTCTCCTCGTTTCCCGTGCAGCTGCACCCACATCCAGATGCCCGCCGTCTCTCTCCTTGCTTTGATTTCCGCGCAGCAACCCACTTCCCGTTCTCTCTCTCTTCTTTCTGTTTTCCGTTGTCTCTATGTTAATTTTTTTTAATATATATATATATATGAGGTCAGCTGTGGCTCTCCCTCTTTTGTTAAGTGTGTCCTTGATTTGCTCTTGGCTGTTGTATTTATAGGGATCCGACCCTAGATTATTATGGTTTATTTTTGCAGAAAACTCCACATCTTCCTTTATTTCTTTCTTTATTTTGATTTTCTCTTTATTTCTTGCTTCTTTTTCTTCTATTTCTCTTCTTGAAGCACGTGCTGCACACACACAAAATAAAATCAGAATTTAGTATTTAAAAAAAATAAAAATAAAATTAATTAGTTTAAATTAATTAAACTAACTAATTATCACATTGGCTCAATTAAACCCTTTTAAATTTGTTTATTTCAGTTTCACCTTCAATTGACAATTAAAATTTTTATTTTACTTTCCACAAGGCCAAATTGTAAAATTCAAAATTCATCAAGTCAATAAAAATTCATCGATCATTCTCCTTATTTTCTTTGTTAATTTTACTGAAAAAAACTTATTCCTTCAAAATAATTAATTAACTAAAATCTATGAAAATAAGATAATTTATTAACAAGATAGACGAATACAAGCAATTTGTATTGGTAAATGAGTACAAATATTTATATAAAATTTAGAGACATCAAATACTCCCAAACTTAAGATTTTGCTTGTCCTCGAGCAAAAAGTAAAACCATGAATAAAGGAATAATAATCAATAATAGGCTCAACCCATCACACTAAGATATCTTTTCATGCAAGCATCAAAATTTCAACTTAAAATACAAACAATAGCAAATAAAGTAAAACTAAGCATACTCACTTTCTCTAGTGCAATTATTCATTTATAATTCCCAACCCAATCATATTTTTTCATGGAATTAATGTAATTATATCATGGAATAACTCATTCTGTGATTATCCCTTCTCACTACTACAAACCGAGTACCAAAATTTTTTTTCCCCCTCTAAGTAGTGACTTGTCTTTTGACGCGAATGCAAATATTTGTGATGAATTCACCTGGTTACTCAACAAGTCACAAACTTAGAGTGTTTTTGCAGACTCATATTTCAAGGTGTCGTTTGACGTAAATGTAAACATTGGTGATGAATACCTCTAGTTACTAAGCAACTCAAAACATTGGAGTAGAATGAACTTTATTCATTCAATTATTTGATCATTATCACTCTATTTACTTAAACTCTGTTTAGGACTAGATCAAAGGGGATAATCACAAGAAAAGCATCACATTTTTCTTTTATGTATAATCACATGACTGTCACAATTGTGTAAGGAATTTAGAAATTCAATAATCCTAAAGTAAATAGGTATGCTTAATCTTGCTTCATAAGATATTGTCTATCCTAAAAATTATTTCAATGCTTTAGCACAATAAAGAACTCAAACGTGTAATGGTAAGCCTAATTGCAGTACTTTGTTTTTTTTTTCTTTTCAAATATAAAAACAATATTTACCCTCACCCGCAAACTTGAATATCACATTTTTCTCAATGGGTAAGGAAAAAAGAAAAACAAAAGAATGTGAAAAGTTCAGAATTTCTCCCATGATTCATGTTAAAATTCAGGACGTGCGACGCCCATTGTTTCAGTGATATCTGGAGTTGTAGATATCCAAATTGTCAGATTCTTTTTGTTCTGGAAAGCTAAGACAATTTCCTACAATCGGTATGTTATACACTTTTCCATATCAGATTGTATCCTGCTAAAAAACATCCAACAATGTAGGTATAGAAAACAACTCCGTCCGGCGACTTCCAAAATTATGCAATCCTATAAAATAAAATCAAAAATTAAAATTAAAATAAACTAAAAGAAAAGGAAAATCTAAATGCAGTAAAAGAAAATATGGGTTGCCTCCCAAGAAGCGCTAAGTTTTTAGTCTTCAGCCAGACTTGATAGCGGAGATGGTTATGTGATGCCAAGATCCAACAACATCGAAACATCTTTTCTAATAATTTTCTTCATGTTTGGATTAGTTTTTCTTTGAGCATCCCCCAAGCTAGATGGCAGTGATTGAATCTTGAGTTTGAGTCGTTTCTTTCTTGAAGATGGTGTTCTTGATATCCCCACCTCCTTGAATGTCAGCTGAGAAGAAAAATCAATAGATGGTGCAACTTGAACGTATTCCAAAATCTTTTCTTTCTCAGATTCAAGAGTTGCTGAATTTGTTGGACACACTTTAATTAGTAATTTCTCAACTTTCGCTCTATGTGTCTCTCCCACAAGTAGATTAGTTTCACAAACTTGAAAATATGAGTGAGCTTCAGCAACAACCTCCATGAATTTAAAAACATCAAACATTACTTGCTCATCATCAAACCTCAATATAAGTTTTCCTTGTTGGACATCAATCAAAGCCTCAAGATTGATCATCGTTCTCTCTGCAAGCATGTTTGAAATCTGAACAATTTGAGCCTCAAGATTGCAAATTGAAGCCATATTATTTTGTATCACCAAATCTATCTTCTGCATGTATAGCATGAACATATATCTTCAAGTGTCGGCTTCTTTTTTTGTTGTGGAAAATTTTGAGGTGGTCTAATTCCTCCTTAATTGTTGCTCCAAGAAAAGTTGGGGTGATTTCTCCATCATGGATTGTTTGTGTTTGCATAAGGATTGTTTTGCTTTTAAAATTTTGACACAAAATTTGCTTGTTCGGCATTTGAATGAGCAAAAGGGTTCCCCACTTGGCAATCTGTACTGGAGTGATTTCCTGACAAAGATCACAAATCATATTAGTTTGAATAGAATTAACATTCATATTACCTAATTGTTTAGATAAAATACCAATTTGTGTAGTCAATGTGGCAATAGGATCAAGCTCAAAAACTCCAGCCACTTTTCTTTGTATTGCTCTTTCTGAAGACCATTGGTAATTGTTGGATGCCATCATGATACACTTCTATGTCTTGAAATATAGCTATTAAATAAAAAAACTAAAATAAATAAATAAATAAATAGTAAATAAAAAAATAAAAAATCCAAATTAGTAACAATCTAGCAATTATCAATATCAATAAAAGAATAATTAGTCCTTGGCAACGGCGCCAAAAACTTGATGTGAATTATTTGCAAGTGTACAAAATCGCAACAAGTAGTATAGATAAGTGAAAAGAGTGTCGAACCCACAAGAACTAATTATTTTATCGAGTACCGAAATTACTAGATTAACTACTATTTGGAAAACCGAAATTTTAATACATAAAGCAACTAAATTAATCTAAACATCTAAACTAACAAAAGAGAACAAAAATCTGATTTTTTTGTGATTTGTTAATGGCAAAACACATTGTAAGGTTTTCTTTCACCTAGCTAATCCCATACAATTTATAACTCCAGGTGAATAAAAATATTATTCTTCCAAGTTATAGACCAAAATCCCCAAATTATTCAATATTCTCTCTCGAACAATATCGAAAATATTCTCAACTAATTATTTTTCATAGTTCATGCGCTAATTACTAATTGAAAATTCATTAAGATCTATGGATTTCTTAAAGGTCACATTAACAGCAGTTCGCTCTTGTAATGGTGTTTAATTTTATTAATTCGAAATCACAAATTAGCAGTTCGGTTTCTCCATAATTTAATAAATCATAAAAAAGTTGGCCAAACAATTGTAAGCATTAAGAACAAATAAATTAAACACACAACCATGGAAAAATAGAAAATTAATATGGAATTAAAACTTTGTTTTCAAAACTACGCTACATCAAATCCCTAGAAAGATAAAATTAGTTCATAATAAATTTTCAACTAACAAACATGTTCTTAGATTGCATAATAAAAATTAGAAGAGAAGAAGAAAGAAAAAAAAACTCTGTTTGTTTCCGAAAACGTAAGTCGAAAAGCCTCGATTTCCGAGTCGACAAATCAGACCCACGCTTTGTCTTCTCTCTCCTCGAACCGCACGCCACAACAAAGCCCACTTCTGACTTCACTAACATGATGATGTGGCTGCTGACTTACTGACGTGGCCGCTGAAACAGAACACCTCCAGCTTCTCTCTCCTCATTTCGCATGCAGCTGCACCCACGTCCAGATGCCCACCTTCTCTCTCCTTGCTTTGATTTCTGCACAGCAACCCACTTCCCCTTCTCTCTCTCCTCATTCTGTTTTCCACTATCTCTGTTTTACTTTATATATATATATATATATATATATATATATATATATATATATGAGGTCAGCCGTCGCTCTCCCTCTTTCGTTAAGCGTGTCTTTGATTTTCTCTTAGCTGTTGTATTTATAGGGATCCGACCCTGGATTATTAGGGTTTATTTTTGCAGAAAACCACACATCTTCCATTATTTCTTTCCTTATTTTGATTTACTCTTTATTTCTTGCTTCTTTTTCTTCTCATTCTTTTCTTGAAGCACGTGCTGCACACACACACAAAAAAGGCAGAATTTAGGATTTTAAAAAAAATAAATTTTAAATTAATTAGTTTAAATTAATTAAACTAACTAATTATCACATTAGCTCAATTAAACCCTTTTAAATTTGTTTATTTCATTTTCATCTTCAATTGACAATTAAAATTTCTATTTTACTTTCTACAAGGCCAAATTGTAAAATTCAAAATTCAACAAATCAATAAAAATTAATCGATCTTTCTCCTTGTTTTTTTTGTTAATTTTTACTAAAAATATTCACTTTTTGCATATAAAAAATTCTTATTCCTTCAAAAATAATTAATTAACTGAAATCTATGAAAATAAGATAATTTATTAACAAGATAGACGAATACAAGTAATTTTTATGGATAAATGAGTACAGATATTTATATAAAATTTGGACACATCATGCCTCATTTTCAATAAGTAAACTTTCATCTCTTCTAGTTGAATGGGAATTAGATCTACTAAGATAATATGTTTGTTTTAAAGAAGAAGTTTATCCTTCTATATTTTTGTATATAGTAATAATTTTATTTCCTGAAACAATAAATGTTTCTTCTGGGGTTTTTACCAGTTTAGGCTTTAGTTCATTTATGAACGAAGTCATATCATTATTAAATGCAATATTTTTTTGTTCAATTATTCTGGTTTGAATAACTTTTCTTGTACCCACTTCAAATAATTGTATGTAATCTTTAGATGTTTCTGCTTTGAAAGTGGCATCCTCATTAAGAGCTATGAATCTTTCCCATTGAATACTTAAAATCTTTTATCCATCTTCCATTTCTATGTCTTTTAGATTAATTGATAAGGTACAAATATCAGTAATGTTTTCATCTGTTAATGCAATAGAAAAACATGGATGAATATTGAATGCAAATCTTCTCTTTGCTAGATTAGATTTGGTTCCTCCAATTATATAGTTTAAAGGATCATTAATCCTTTCGTCTCTTACTATCATTAAAATTGGTCTATCTATTCCAGCACGAAATTGTGCAATGAATTTTATTTGTATTAGTCGTAGATGAAGATAATTCATCTCTGGATATTTCTATTTTATTCTGTGACCTTCTCAGTGCTAATAAGCTTTATTGACAAGAGATCTTAGTTTCCTTTCAGTTCTATATTTCCTTCCATTCTTTCAAAAAAGTAAGTACTTTAGAACTACATCTTGATATAAGAGATTTATTAGTTTTAAACACATCCCTTTTATCCTGATGTGAAATCATTTCTAATAGTTTTGTTAAATCATCAACGGAGATCATATATTTCCCCGGTATTATTATCAATATCAATATTTATGGTATCATCTCACAAAACATTCATATTTACTTTGTATTCATAAAAGCTTTTCTTTTTATGTTCGTGTGTTCTTCTTTTTAAATTGGATTTCCACAATCAAGTTGTTCTCTTCATCTCTAATGCTACCATATAGGCTTGTGGTTCTAGTTGCTCGTAGGGCTCGTTTTTGTGTTGCTTATTTCCCGTTGTGGCTTAGCTTGAAGCTGAACCCTGCTATAAATCCATGGTGTGGGAGTATGACGGTAGAGATGTTCGAATAGTCAAAGCACAAAAATAGTTAAAGAAATATTTTAAATGCTTATTACAGTAAAAACATAGCCATATCAGAAATTCTTTAAATGTTTACTATAGTAAGAGCTTAGTGAAACAAGAAATCTTTATATATATAAAAAAAGGTTTATTATAGACAAGCTAAACCAGCATAAATCCTCCAAAACTAGATACCATGAATAATTACCAAAATCAAAACTACAAAGAAGAAGAGTGGCACTTACACTAAAAACTAGTGACTACAGTCATTTTTGCTCATATTCCAACACTTCAAAAACTGTAAATTCCAATTACATAATAGGCATGTTAAAGACTTTGGTTGACAATATGTCTAATATAATATTCAGTCTAGCCTATTTAGCCTAGAACGTAACATAGAAAAGAAAATCGATAATATCAGAACTCCTGGACTCGACAATATTTGTAATACCCCCAAAATAATTAAAAATTATTTTGTACAAAATGTGTTGCACCTGAACATTGTCGCACGAGTTAATAAATTTTTGTCTCAACTAATGGTGTATGTTGTTAGAAATTGTATTTGCCACCTTATGAGACAAACAATTAAGTGTTAACAAACACTATGAACTGTATGGTTTGGACTCAACCCAATTAAACTCAAATGAGCTAGATTCATATAGACAACCATAGGCTCAACTATACTAACTTGTTATGAACACGTGCATATTGTTACGTGAACAACACGTGAACATGTTACCATTCAAACCATGAACATACCAAGTGTGAACAAGGGTAGCCCACAAATTTTGACACGAAGTCGGGTTAGCTTTTGTGTAACCCTAGAAAGGGTTATGTGTATCCTAGGATGGATGAGGTGTACCCTTGAGTTAGATTAGGTGTAACCCTAACTCTAGGGGGGTTATTGATTATGTGGGAGACTAAACAACCATTGAACACTCTCCACACACCCACCCACCCACATCCACCCACATCCAAACACACCCGCATAACCATAACCCTAACCCTATCCATCATGGCCGGCCACCCCCTCCCCTCTATATATATGTGTGTGATGGCATGGAGAGAACCCCAGCTCATATTTCATTCCTTCATTCCAACATCATTCCACCAATCTGCTAGTTATCTCTAAGTGCTAATTGAGAAAGAGAAGATGTCAAGCAAGCTAGGAAGAGAAGATACTAGCTAGTGTGGTGTTGTGCTCTCCAAACATAAGGTGGGGTGTTCTAACCTAGTATGTTAATTTCCATTAGTTGTTTTAGTTGTTGTATGTTAACTTTCTTTAGTTATTTTAGTTGTTTGCTTGATGTGGTTATGTAGAATGGAAATTTCTTGTAGATCGAATAGTTATATACTTGAAAACTCATGTTTAGCAATAAGAAGTAGATGTAAATTGTAGCAGATGAAAGTGTTAAAAATGAAGCGACGTAATTATGTTATGAGTTATTAAATACCAACCTCTAGATTAAATTCTGGACCTTGTAAATGCAAAGATAATTGTGTGAGAAAACATATTCATATTAGGTTTTTGTTGTAGAGGTTATGCGAGTTGGAACTTGTTACTAAGTTGATTAACATGTGTAACTAGGTTGCAGTCGTTTGGTGTTCAACTATTCGATTATTAAGTTAATATAGTAAATTGCAGTTAATCTAGAAAACTTGATTGGATCAACATAGTAAGTTAACCTAGAAACTAGAAGTGATGATAATGGAGCCATAAGAATCAGGAAAAGTTAGTGGATTGACGAACCAATCTAGCATAACTACATTCACTAGTTCTAGTGCTCGTTAGAAGGTTGTCATAGTTGCCTTAATATGTGTTTATCCCTAAATTGAGCATCGTGATTCTAGAGGCTAGGTTAGGCCCAGACAACCACACTACAACAGACAAGCTATTCGCCGGCGTTTTTTTAGATATTCACCGACGGTTTTTTACGCCGGTGAAAATGCCGGTGCAAATGTCGCCGAAGCGAGCGTCGTGGAAAGATAGGGGTATACACCGGCGTTTCTACTGGAAGCCGGTAGATCTTGAAAATACACCGGCGGTCAGCTAATGCCGGTGTATGGGCAATTCTGAGTGCCATTCTTTTCCCCAATACACATTCACCGGCAGTCACATAACGCCGGTATATTTATCTTCACCGGCGTTTCCACAAATGCCGGTGTATGTTCAATATTTACTGGCGGTCGACAAATGACGGTATATGCTTATTTAAGAGTGCCCTATTTTCCCTACTTACAAGCACCGGCGTGTTGTAAAAACGCCGCTATAGTGAGATTCACCGGCATTTTCTGAAACATCGGTGTATGATCGTTTGTTTTTTGGGCTCCAGTTTTTTTATTCGATTTCAATTCATAATTTCATTTAAAAAACCTGTAAACTAATTCACAACCGATTCAACCAATTTCAGGTATATTAATGCGCAAATCACAATCAAACACAAGGATTAAAGATAATAAAGTTTCACACATAGTCCATTAATCGTCCAAAT
This sequence comes from Hemerocallis citrina, assembly GCA_017893485.1. Taxonomy (NCBI): domain Eukaryota; kingdom Viridiplantae; phylum Streptophyta; class Magnoliopsida; order Asparagales; family Asphodelaceae; genus Hemerocallis; species Hemerocallis citrina. The sequence continues at coordinate 46,769,741 of CM030366.1, forward strand.
TCACCGCAAAATTAACAGTGTCATAATTAACAAATACAGTAATAAACATCCCAAATATCTCAACAATTACTTAAAACAACAATCCAGGACATAACAACAACAAGGACAACATAACAACAACAACTAGACTAGGCCGACCACAGATTCATATCCCTCGAGTCACTTCAGTCCTGATCATCAGAATTTCCTTGATCTGGGAGACTCACATTTGATTGATTGATCGGACCGCTCTGTGAAAAAAAAAAAAATTTAGTTCAACACTAGACCACAATACAGAATATACATATTTTTTGAACTTGCAAAAAGATCTACCCAATTCATAAGTTCTAAGATCAAAGTACCAATTGCAAATGGAATTGTTAATGATATATAGAGAGGTAAAATAACTATATTGCAGTGCTAAAAAGCTAGTACTTAATTTTGTTTTTGAATATATCTAAAACAGTAAAACAAATGAAAATCAAGTATCTAACTTGAAACCTTTATATTCTCCTCTGATTGGGAATATCCAGTATCTAAAACAGTAAAACAAATCAAAATCCAGTATCTAAGCATATCTTTCATGGATTGTTCAGACAATCCATGAAACTGTCATCGTGGAAAGAAACCAAATATAAGAAAAATAAGAAAAATAAAAAGGGGCTCATATCAAGTGTAGTTTTAAGGAACTGTCATCGTGGAAGGAAACCAAATATAGAAGCCAGAAATGGAAACATAAAGAGGAATGGTAGAGAATGAGGATACACCAGGCTAACATAGCGGCATTTTCCTCATCTCTCTCTCATCCCTTCTTTCTCTTCAGCACACGCACACAAAGAGACATCAGCAACAATAGCAAGAGCGACAACAACATCAATAATAATAAATCATAATAAATGAGATGTCTCTATATGGGTTTCCAGATCTCCACTCGAGCCCTCTCTTTCTAATCACAGCCCAATTAAGAACATAGACGACAGCCACTAAAAAACTAAATAGTAGGGTTTTCAGATTCTCAAAATGGCATTTTCTGACAAATTATCTCACAAACACTAATACACCTCTTTTATGGATTCTACGACCAACCCCATTTTGGTATACATCATCCTTAGATGACAATTAACCCATTTTGGTAAATAGCATTCTTAGATGACAATAATATGGCTAATATCCAGTATCTAAAACAGTAAAAGAAATGAAAATTTCCACTATCTAAGCATGTTTGTCTATTCTTCATCCCAACTTTGCCAATGATGTTTCCGGCTCCAAAAGAAACCTGCACACAGGTTTGTTCAGACCAATTCTTGATAGGTTTGGGAATTCTGAAGATTTTAGATACAGGATGAAAAATTATCTCACAAACACTAATACGCCTCTTTCATGGATTCTATAACCAACCCCATTTTGGTATACACCATCCTTAGATGACAATTAACCCATTTTGGTAAATAGCATGCTAAGATGACAATGACATGGCTAATATCCAGTATCTAAAACAGTAAAAGAAATGAAAATTTCCAGTATCGAAGCATGTTTGTCTATTCTTCATCCCAACTTTGCCAATGATGTTTTTGGCTCCAAAAGAAACCTGCACAAGGTTTGTTCTGACCAATTATTGACAGATTTGGGAATTCTGAAGATTTGAGATCCAGGAAGACAAATTAGAGCACAAAGAATAATACACCTCCTTCATGGATTCTACGACCAACCCCATTTTGGTATACAGCATCCTTAGATGACAATTAACCCATTTTGGTAAATAGCATGCTTAGATGACAATGATATGGCTAATATCCAGAATCTAAAACAGTAAAGAAATGAAAATTGTTCAATATCTAAGCATGTTTGTCTATTCTTCATCCCAAATTTGCCAATGATGTTTCCGGCTCCAAAAGAAACCTGCACACAGGTTTGTTCAGACCAATTCTTGACAGATTTGGGAATTCTGAAGATTTTAGATACAGGATGAAAAATTATCTCACAAACACTAATACGCCTCTTTCATGGATTCTATAACCAACCCCATTTTGGTATACACCATCCTTAGATGACAATTAACCCATTTTGGTAAATAGCATGCTAAGATGACAATGATATGGGTAATATCCAGTATCTAAAACAGTAAAAGAAAGGAAAATTATGTGTAGCTAAGCATGTTTGTCTATTCTTCATCCCAACTTTGCCAATGATGTTTCCGGCTCCAAAAGAAACCTGCACACAGGTTTGTTCAGACCAATTCTTGACAGATTTGGAAATTCTGAAGATTTTACATCCAGGATGACAAATTAGAGCACAAAGAATAATAAGCCTCTTTCATGGATTCTATGACCAACCCCATTTTGGTATACAGCATCCTTAGATGACAATTAACCCATTTTGGTAAATAGCATGCTAAGATGACAATGATATGGCTAATATCCAGTATCTAAAACAGTAAAAGAAATGAAAATTTCCAGTAGCTAAGCATGTTTGTCTATTCTTCTTCCCAACTTTGCCAATGATGTTTCCGGCTCCAAAAGAAACCTGCACACAGGTTTGTTCAGACCAATTCTTGACAGATTTGGGAATTCTGAAGATTTTAGATCCAGGATGACAAATTAGAGCACACAGAATAGTACGGCTCTTTCATGGATTCTATGACCAACCCCATTTTGGTATACAACATCCTTAGATGACAATTAACCCATTTTGGTAAATAGCATGCTAAGATGACAATGACATGGCTAATATCCAGTATCTAAAACAGTAAAAGAAATGAAAATTTCCAGTATCGAAGCATGTTTGTCTATTCTTCATCCCAACTTTGCCAATGATGTTTTTGGCTCCAAAAGAAACCTGCACAAGGTTTGTTCTGACCAATTATTGACAGATTTGGGAATTCTGAAGATTTGAGATCCAGGAAGACAAATTAGAGCACAAAGAATAATACACCTCCTTCATGGATTCTACGACCAACCCCATTTTGGTATACAGCATCCTTAGATGACAATTAACCCATTTTGGTAAATAGCATGCTTAGATGACAATGATATGGCTAATATCCAGAATCTAAAACAGTAAAAGAAATGAAAATTGTTCAATATCTAAGCATGTTTGTCTATTCTTCATCCCAAATTTGCCAATGATGTTTCCGGCTCCAAAAGAAACCTGCACACAGGTTTGTTCAGACCAATTCTTGACAGATTTGGGAATTCTGAAGATTTTAGATCGATTATTTGATCGAACCGACATTCTAAAGAAAATGCCATTTGGAAGTATGAGGATACATGTTTCTTAGATCACCAAAACTCCCATTATTATTGAAGAAAGATAAGAATAGGGCTCATATCAAGTGTAGTTTTAAGGAAATGTCATCGTGGAAGGAAACCAATTAAATATAGAAGCCATAAATGGAAACAGAAAGAGGAATGGTAGAGAATGAGGATACACCAGGCTAACATAGCGGCATTTTCCTCATCTCTCTCTCATCCCTTCTTTCTCTTCAGCACACGCACACAAAGAGACATCAGCAACAACAGCAAGAGCGACAACAATATCAACAATAATAAATTATAATAAACGAGATGTCTCTATATGGGTTTCCAGATCTCCACCCGAGCCCTCTCTTTCTAATCACAGCCCAATTAAGAATATAGACGACAGTCACCAAATAATCCAATCACAGCCCAATCAAAATTCGTCATCCTGGATCTAAAATCTTCAGAATTCCCAAATCTGTCAAGAATTGGTCAGAACAAACCTTGTGTAGGTTTCTTTTGGAGCCAGAAACATCATTGGAAAAGTTGGGATGAAGAATAGTCAAACATTCTTAGATACTGAAATTTTCATTTCTTTTACTGATTTAGATACTGGATATTAGCCATGTCATTGTCATCTTAGCATGCTATTTACCAAAATGGGTTAATTGTCATCTAAGGATGCTGTATACCAAAATGGGGTAATTGTCATCTAAGCATGCTATATGTTAAAATGGGGTTGGTCATAGAATGCATGAAAGACATGTATTGAAGAAAAATAAGAATAGGGCTCATATCAAGTGTAGTTTTAAGGAACTGTCATCGTGGAAGGAAACCAATTAAATATAGAAGCCATAAACGGAAACAGAAAAAGGAATGGTAGAGAATGAGGATACACCAGGCTAACATAGCGGCATTTTCCTCATCTCTCTCTCATCCCTTCTTTCTCTTTAGCACACGCACACAAAGAGACATCAGCAACAACAGCAAGAGCGACAACAACATCAATAATAATAAATTATAATAAACGAGATGTCTCCATATGGGTTTCCAGATCTCCACTCGAGCCCTCTCTTTCTAATCACAGCCCAATTAAGAACATAGACAGCCACTAGACGACAGCCACAATACAGACTCACAAACACTAATACGTGTCTTTCATGCATTCAAAATTATAAGCTCTTCAAAATTACCAATTTAAAGACTTACCAGGTGGTGGGACTTGAGATTGCTGCCTTATTAACTGGGACAATTGTTCTTGGAGGAGTGCCACTTGTGCCTTTAATTCTGTCATCTCCTCGTCCCGAGTCCCACTTGAAGTAGATTCACTCCGTCCAAATAACCGCGAGGGGGTTGGTCCTAGCCCCATACCATGGACACGTCCATGCCTCTCCTTTTCCCTCACTGCAGTCAAGGCAAGTCGCTGCTGGATACGAAAATCTGTGGAAGCCGCCGTACGGTCAGAATCTGAAGCGGAAGAGATTTCATCATACTTTTTCCGAGTATTAGTCTTTAAAAGGACATATAGTCAGAGTTAAAAGCAGAAGAGATTTCGACTATCATTAGCCATTTACAAAAATAAGCTATAAATCATCAAAAAGTAAAAGCAACTGAAGATATATATGAACAATAAAAACAGATATACACATATAAAATGATAAGCAAACCTTTAAAATAAAACCACTATGAAACTGTTATTTTACTGTTTGTATAATAGTGCACCCGAACATTTATGTTACTGTTTGTATAACAATTTTTCAACACCATTGACCCTGTCATTCTTATGTCAATTGCTAATCGGTCCTGGTCTTGTCTACTAGTATTACTAATTGCATAAACATATAACATTGCTATAGCCTATAGTAGTAAATTTCTAAAAGCTCATCACTAAACTTATGTCATAGCCTATAGTCAATTTTGTGTTCCAACTCAATTCACCAAATATTTAATTACCCATCACTAAAATAGTTATAATGATAGTCAATTGTAGATCTGATAGATATTAGTTCACAAATTACCACAATCCGTTCCGCCTCAGGGGTGGCATATGTCCCATCCTTCGACTTGTGGGTGGCATCGAAAAAATCTATGTCGCCAAACTCCGTAGGACCCCCCAAATCTTCTTCCTACATATTAGTAAGATGAATTTATTATAAACAAATAACTGTAAGTCAAAACTGTTCGATTTGATTGCGCTTACCAATTCTTCCCGAACGAGAGCAAAGCTCTGTGTGCCAGTGGTGTGCAACACCAGCTGCTTTGACCGACTGGCAACACCGACCTCCGCCCTTTTCTGTACATGCCACAATGAAGTTAACAAAAAATTTAATTAGAGTATCCATACAACCACAAAGTCATTAAATTTTGGTTAGTAATGTAAATACCTGACCGACCGCCGAACTCCAGTAGTGCACAAGGAATTGCCAATCCGAAGGCTCCACATCGGGTGGCACATCCCTTGCATTATCCACCTCTGACTTGTTTTTGTCAAAAAACCTAGCCTTCAAGTGACTCTTGTAGTCTCTCCACTTTTTGGAGAGTGACTTTTCAACCCAAGGCGTAAGGGAGTCTGGGAACGAGAAGTATTGCTGTAAAATTTATGAAGTTTAACAAAAGGATAACTGAATTGCATAAACCAACTACCCATCACTAAAAATACATATTTCATTAATATATAAATGTACGAATTCCCTAATTTGATTTCATACTGTACATGGTTTGATTTCATTAAAAAAGGATGTATATAATTCTACTGTGGTGATAATCCCTTTTTCATACTTTCAGATTGCCTATACATATGAATTGCGTAAACCAATTATATCTTTTAGATGGGAAATACCTTGATTATTGTAATTGCAGTTGCCTTTGTCGTGGTTGGCACCTTCGGCCAACTCTCGTACGACAAAGGAATTATCTGTGGGTTCCTTGCTATTACCCCAATAAAGGATGAGAATTTGCTTGCATTATCACCAACCGGTTGCCCGACACTGTTTTCCTCCACCACAATCCATTCGTCGTTCTTAAGTTTCCATATGTCCGTCATCTTAGTTCGCCCTCGATGTTTCTTGACAGTGGGCGTGCTACCCTCCCCCTCCTCTGTCTGACTATCACTAATATGTAGTGGCTGCTCATCCCCATGGATTTCGTTGCCATCATTTACATTGATCCTTTTTCCATGCCTCGGCATCTTGTACCTGTCAAAGATTCAATAAATTCATTAGAGGAGCAAAATTAATTAATAACATAGTTTAATGTAAATGACACCAAGCAGTAGAAAATAGAAACCGTCGTTGCTAACATCAAGGTTACAACAATACACTAATGGTTGAGAGCAAATTGGCAGTTGAAAAAGAATGAATGTATGACCTACATCCATCCATTGTTCAACTTCAATAACGCTAGGCATTGGATTATATAAATTGTAGGCAAAATGGTAGATGAAAATAAAAACATTTGCAATGTTGCTTTGTTAAAGTTAAGATTATTATTATCTCCTCAGACTTGGAAACGCAATGTAAGGAAAACTAGTAAAAGGGTAGCACAGCATTAAAAATCTAACATCCATAGCCTTAAATGGTATAGAATAACCATCAAAGGTAATCCATAACCCAGGCGACAAAGAGTGACAAAGAGGAAAAATCTATAGAAATCGTTCCATTCTTAAATTAACAGATAATTAAACCAATTATTAAATTCACATACAACATGTTCAGAATTACAAGACATAATATTACAACAAGATTTAAGACACAAAAATTACAGGACATATAATATTAAGATTGAAAATCAAGTAAACTACAATACGACATCTTCCAATACATCACCCTCTTCTCCATCCTTGCGGAGCCAAGTCCCGCAAATTCCGCTGTAGTTGTGTTTAAATCAAACATAGGAAACTCAGAAGCAATGTAACTGTTCATGACTTTATCGTCTTCATCTTCTGAAGTATCGCCCAGTTGTAATACATCTCTTGGTTGCATAATGAGAGCCACATAAGATTTTGGCAGGGTTGGATCTTCAATGTAGAATACTTGTTGCACTTGGGATGGGAACACAAATGGTTCGTGACTAATGTGTGTACCGATGTGAATCAATTTTGAGAAGTTTATAACTGTGAAGCCTAAATTATCCTTATTATTAGCAAAATTCCTATCAAACTCAGCCCAATCCCCACGAAATAAGACAACACGAAAATGACCAAAATAATTCAACTCAATGATATCCGTCAGCACTCCATAGTAGTCGAAATCTCCATCGACAGGCCTTGTGTCTGACTTGGAAGCATAACTTCTAGTCTTAGAAGTCACTACCATTCCACTATTTTGAGATTTCAAATTACATTCACGATCCTTAGTACGAAATCTAAAGCCATTGAATATGTATCCTCCGTATCTTTTGACTATCTTATAGGGACCTTTGGCAAGTACTTGTATTTCAGATGATACACCTTCAGGACCCAAAGAATGTACCTATAAATTTTGCGCAAATCGTATCAGCACCATGGATAACGTAGATATAATCAAGATTAACTTGCATTTTCCTAATTCACTTACATGAGATTCAAACCACTTATGAAATTTTTCATTCATCAACTTGTTTTGTTCACGTGGTGGCAATCTTCTTGGTCTAGCCCTTCGTTTGATGTCCCTAACAAATTCGGTAAAATACAAGCAATTGAAATAAGGAATAACAAATGTAAGTTAATATCGAACTCTGCGGTTTTCACTATATTCGATTTAAATTCAAAAGCAACTTACTTTCGAAATGGCTCCACTGATGCATGGTGGTCTAGCACATATTGATGTGCCTGTTCTCACGTTAAGTTATCTAGCTCAAATGCATCAACTTTACCAATAGTAGTGCCAGCGGTATCGAAAAGATATTTAGCACCATCAAGGTTGGAAATGTCTGGATTTCTCCTTGGTCTAGTCAAAGATGTCTCTACACCCTACAGATACCTGGAACAAAAATGTGAATACTCCTCTGATAGATATCCCTGAGCTATTAACCCTTCAGGAAATGCTCTATTTTTAACATAACCCTTGAGTCGGTATAGGTACCTAAACATGTGCAATTAATGAATTAGAGCGGAGTAAGGGAATAAAAGAAATGAGCTTTTGAGAATTCAGTTTTGTAAGATGCATGAATTCTTTTACCTCTCAATGGGGTACATCCACCGATAATGAACAGGTCCGCCGATTCTGGCTTCACCAGTAAGGTGGATTATCAAGTGAATCATTATAGTGAAGAACGATGGAGGAAATATCATCTCCATTTTACTAAGTGTCAATGCCGCGCGCTGCTCCAATTGGTCAATATCTTCAACACGAAGCATTCCTGAGCAAATACCTTTATATATGCTACAAAGATCTTTCAGGACAGTAGTGATTTGCTCACACATTGAAGACCTTAGGGCCACAAGAAGGAGATCCTGCATTAGGATGTGGTAGTCGTGTGACTTTAGACCCTGAAGCCTCTTCTCCTTAAAGTTGACACACCTTGCTATGTTAGAAGAATAACCATCAGGAACTTTAAGTTCCAGTAGAACTTTGCAAAACAATTCCAACTCCGATTTTGACATTGAATAGATTGCAGGAGGTAGGAGTACTCTCCCGTTCGGTAATTCCTCTGGGTGCAACTCATGTCGGATGCCCATTGACTTCAAATCAAGTCGGCTCTTAAGATTGTCCTTTGTCTTCCGGTCATCTCCCATAACTGTTCCTATGCAATTTTTACCAATATTTTTTTCGATATGCATCACATCTAAATTATGTCGCAATAAGTTGAATTCCCAATACGGCAACTTGAAGAAAATACTTTTCTTCTTCCATGCACCTAAACTCGTCATGTTCTGATACTCATCTTCGCCACATAGATCGGTCTCCTCATCTTGCTCCGGCCTTGCCCTTTTCTTGCCCTTTTTGCTGACTTGTGGTTCTTTTCCATATTTGAACTGATGACCATCTACCCGCCTCAGAATATCTGACCCAGAAGTAGCTCCAGGAGCATGTTCCCACTCGTCGGTACCATCAAATGTCGCTCTCTCGGTCCGAAATATATGTGTGTCAGGCAATTATCTCCTATGACCCATATAGCAAAATTTTCTACCATTGTACAACCACCTTGAACTAGTTTGGTCAGCACAACAAGGATATGCATAACGTCCTTTAGTACTATATCCACATAAATTTGCATATGCTGGAAAATCATTGATTGTCCAAGACAACACGACCCGAAGAGAAAATGTTTCTTTAGCCATTGCATCATAGGTTGGAACAGCCACCCACAATTTCTGAAGTTCATTTATTAACGGCTATAGGTACACATCTATATCATTTTCAGGACCTTTCGGTCCAGGAACTATCATGGACAAAATAAATGAGGACTGCTTCATACATTTCCAAGGCAGCAAATTGTATGGTATTAACACAACAGGCCATATGCTGTATGTACTACTCATTTGCCTAAAAGGGTTGAAACCATCACTAGCTAGTCCAAGTCTCACATTCCGAGGATCTTCCGCAAAATCGGGATATCTTCCATCAAATTTTTTCCAAGATTGAGAATCAGTAGGATGTCTAAGAATCTCATCATTAATGCGACCTTCAGCATGCCATTTCATATCAGACGAAGTTTTCGAAGACATAAACAACCTTTGTAGCCTAGGAATCAGAGGAAAGTAACGCAATAGTTTGGCAGACTTCTTTCTCCTACTTCTCTTAGTAGATCCACTGGCTTGATCGTCTTGATTTGGTGTTTCTAACCATTTCGAAGAACCACAGACTTTGCAATTTTTCAGACTTTCCTTACCTCTCGTGAAAAGCATGCAGTCATTTGGACATGCTGCTATCTTCTCATACCCTAGATCGAAAGAACTTAGGAATTTTTTGATTTTATAGGTTGAGTTTGGAATACAGATTTCTGGAAATGCTTCATTCAACAGTTCAAGTAGCATAGTGAAGGACTTAGCAGACCACCCATTTAAACATTTAATCTGAAATAGTCTGACAATGAATGAGAATTTAGAGAATTTGGTGCAATCGCGGTACAGCGGAGTACTAGCATCTTCAAGCAACTTAGCGAAGGATTCTTGCTGTTTATTATTTTCAGGGGCGGGGTCAGGCATTTCATCGTCCACCTCACCACCAATTTGTGATGTTTCTGTTGACTCATTATGAACTTGGGTTGTTGGATTATTGGTGTGGAAAGAAACATTATGAATCCCCAAGGTGTCTTGCAACAAAGCATGCATCTCATCGGGAACACTTAAGTCTTCGTTCACTAAGGGCTCATCTTCATTTTCTAATACAACCGGACGAACAGGAGCTGACGTATGATCCTTTCCATGACAAAACCACCGTGTGTACCCTTGAAGAAAACCGTTGACAACCAAATGTGTATGTACTACGTCACATGTCCTCAAATTACAATTTGTACATCGGAGGCATGGACAAAGGATTAGGTTGGGATCACGGGAATGTCGTTTGGCAAAGATAATAAAATCTTTAATACCATCCCGGTACTCCTTGGATAATCGTGGTTTACTAATCCAACTTCTATCCATTATAACAATAGCAGACAATCTGAAATTAAAATTTGATATATTAAATAGTATTAGATTTAAAAGGCTTTTTTTATATTTAATTTCACCTTTTTTAAAACCATCCCTAGCCGCAAATAAATAAACAATATAACAATTAACTGTAAAATAAAGAAATCTCAGTTCCAAAAATGTATAAAAAACAATTAAATCTTAATACAATCTACTCTATTCACATAACCTAAACTACCTTTGTGGAAATTATCTCAACCACCTTAGTGACATTTTATCGCACACCTTTTGTTCGAGTGTAATATCGATTCGACTATAGTCTCCCCTGTATTTGGCTTTCCGTTCAAGGAGATGATGATGGTAAAGGGTATTTGCTGAGGAAGAGAATAGGACGAATAACGAGGGCGCCGTGCTGTAAATACGATAACAAGAAGATCTGATGACTCATGAACTATTCTATTCATAGCTACTAATAATCAGTTACTTATCCCAAAATAATAATAATAATAATAATAATAATAATAATAATCCCTATACCTCATCTACATTTGTTCTCATTTAACCTTTAAAGTGGACTACATTTGTTCTCATCTATCCCAAAATAATAATAATAATAATAATAATAATAATGTGAACTATCAAAGAACAATGTCAAAAGGTATCCATCACTCCAAATCACCAACTCCAGATTTACATTTACTCATTCTCTCATAAAACACCCATCCCTAAATACCACAAAAAATTATATTCTCCTCTATTATCATTTATCAAGCAAACACTTTACTCAATGATGGACAACAACTAAAAAATGGAAATTTCTTATTTAACTTCCTAAGTTTACTCCATACTTGCATGACATCTCAAGCATCTAAAATATAGTCTACAAACTATTCCTTACCAAATGTCAAAACACCTAAACCATGGACCAAATGACATATCTAACACAAAATTGGAAACATTAAATGAAATTTCACACGATAACACATCAATCTAGTAAAACCACTTAATTCCATAGCCAAAATCTCATGTCGCGATGCATCAATCATCATTATGCAATCAAAAAGACCTTCATGTTCTAGTTCACAGTATCACAAACACAATATGTCCAACATATTTTGTAAACAGTAACGGATGAAAAATAAACGAAGAACTCTTCCATCATGAAGATGCTCTCATGAAATCCCAAGCATTGAAAAAAAACGAGAAGAATAAAGCATTATACCACTCAATGTCCGATGAGTTGTTGACGGTAGGGGGGACTAGGGCTGTCGGAGATGGCTGTCGGAGATGGCAGTGGGGGAACTGGGACTGGGGCGACGACGGAGGATATGGAGACGGTGACGGTGGGGCTGTCGGAGATGGCTCCTTTCGAACGCCTCTCGGATAGGGCGTTTTGGGAACTCCAAAATCGACGGTGAGAGAGAGAGAGAAGGAAGACAAGGGAAGGAGGGAGTTTTGATCGGCTTTGGGAACTCCAAATTCGACGAAGGGAAGGAGGGAAAACGAAGGGCGACACGCGAAAAAATTGGGTTTGGGAAAAAAGCATGCGAAATGTTAGGGTTCGCGGTGATTTATCCCAGTTAATTCACCGCCGTTTTAAAAAACAAACGCCGGTGAATGGGAGAAGATTTTTGGCCACATTCGTCTGTATATTCGCCGGCGTGTTTTATTAAAACGCCGGTGAATATTACCCTTCACCGGCGTTTTATCACAAAACGCTGGTGAATATCATAATTCCCCGGCATTTTATGGAGGCCGCCGGCATATAGCCATCCAATCTGATGCTCTTTTCCTGGTCTCTTCCTACCCCTGCGCGAATGGTAAAACGCCGGGGAAGATACGCCGGTAAATCGATGATGTGTTGTAGTGCCAACAGAGATAAGTTGTAGCGCCCCAAATTTCCAATATGATATCTCAGAAATATGTTGCACAATTTCTAGCATCAACCTCAATTGTAATAGTAAATATAGCCAAAACACAGAGAAACATTTTTCAACTTTTATTACATTAATTCTTTACAAAGCACAGCGGAAAACAAACATCTTGAATTACAAATTCTTTCTTCTACAACACATTCTTTTACAGTTTACATAAGCCATAACATCATTCTATCTCAAGCATCAAAATCCCAATCTATAGGTACCTACCTATAAAACATGAGGCTAGAGATAACCCTAACCCCAAAAACTACAGGGATCAGCCATAACAGCGTGGGTGACATAAAAATAATTGCAGCATAAATAAAACATAAGGCATAGAGTCATAAACAACATGTAACCAAATAAGAAATAACAATAAATAAAACATGAAAACATCAAGTGAAACTAGGCTAAGTGTCAAGTGTAGAAAAACAGGAAACAACATGCATAAAACCAAGCCAAGAAAACATAAATGCTATATGTTGACTCTCTAATGCATACTTGTCGGATTCTATACATCCCACACTACATAGGTCTGGTGCAAGCCTTTATCGTTCTCCACTAGATAGGGTTTAATCTCCCGAATGTAGCTAATCATACTAAGATGATTACTATGGGATATAGATAAACTATGAGTATTAGCCCATGCCACAATAATTGTGGAGATCAAACTCTATCCACAGATAATTCCGAAGACTATTTCACTCACACCTGAAAATTTTTGAGAATACCACACACCGCAAGCTATGGCGCCTCATCACACGAATACCCCATGAGTGTCGCCTCGACCCCGATAATTTCGGAGATCAATCTCACACCGCAGGTAATTCCGGAGACTATTTCACTCACACCTCGATAATTCTAGGGATTATCCCACACCACATGCCATACTGAGGTCCATAACCCATGTTCTCATTTCATTATATCACCGTCTAGTGCCTGTCCTTATCTATTTAAGTTGATTAATTATTTATTAGATTGCGAATCTCTTAGAGTTGGTGTACTCTACCGGGCTTAACTCAACTGAACAACAACCAAAATCTCAACCGCCGGTAGTTAGCGCCCCACACAATCTCTAAAGACTCATAGCTCAATCATCAATACCAAAACTTTCAATAAAACTCAAAAATTTATCATCAAAACGATTATATGAAGACAACTTCTTAAATCAACAAAATTCCAAATCTATAATGTACTCATAAAATTCCAGAATTCAAATAAAATATTAAAACCATTAAATAACAGAATATCATAGTTCTAAGTTGGAGAATATCACAAAAACATCAATTCTTTTGAAAACACATATAACTTGCTTTAAAAGGTCATAAGAATACAATTAAAAATCTATTATAAATAAAATATAACTCTCTGTAAAATACTGTAATATGTAGTACAAATATCATCTAAAACAGTAGTGCAATAATCCATAATATCGAGTAAACAACTATTTAAAAGAAACGAAGAAAATTCAACAAAACAACCAAAATGGCAATTGAAGGTCGACCGCTCAAGAAGGGCTGTCGACTGTCAATTAGAAATCCTCAAAATAGAGGCATGACGGTCGACCGTGACCTGCTACACAGCCGGTTAGGACTTGTGCATGTTTTCAACTGATATGCTAATGAATCTTTGAAAAATCAAAATTGAACTTCCTGTGATGATCAAATATAACTTATATAACATATAGAAGTTTATAAAACAATCAAAAACACGCCAAGATCTCAAAAGAGTGATTTTTCACAAAAATCATTCAAAATCAGTAAAAGTGTATATATGTATATATTTATATCATCTTACAAGTGTTTAAGCATCAGTATAGCATTCAATTCTCATCAATTAGAAGTTGTATAACATTCAAACAATCTCAGTACCAAAAACAACTCAAATCCGATTGAAAACTTCACAAAACATCAACTTTTGACAATTCTTCAAATAGTATAAGTGTATATATATATATAGGTGTAGTTAAGTGTATGTTTGCATCAGTAACATCAAGAAACTCAATGTATATATGCAGTATGAAGTTCAAAACAACCTTAGTACTAAAACAACTCAGATTAGATCAAGATTCACAAAAACACCAAAACCCAGTTTCGGTCAGCATACAAATCAGACCCGAAACAAAGCCCCCTTTTTCTATACATGAAAACTTGATTTCTTTTTATTCAAAACTCTTCTACTACTTGTCATAACTACTCACCTCAGTTTCCCATGGGTATATGCAGGTTTTTAACATGTATTAATCAAGTAGTTCACATCAAAACATTGAGAACAGATCACATACATTCATACATAGTAATAGTTCAATTATTGTTTACTTTCATGCAATAACATCATACAACTCAATATATATGTTCGAATCAGCAACAATATGATTGAAAACATCTTACTCATGATTTATATTAGGTTCTTAACAAATCTTAAGTCATCAAATTAGGGTTTTAATCATAAATAGTATAGTTTCATAAAAAGATTTAATTTTTAATTCACTTATTTATCAAAATTCATTATATCTTCATACCATCATCTAACATGCTTTCTAATAGAAAAATCATCACATACAATATGCTTAGAACAATAAGAAAACAAACATAGGTCACTTACCTTATTGAAGAATCAACCGAAGATAATAAAGAAATAAGAAAAATCCCTCCTTTCGCAAGAAAACCAAGATCCTCGCTTGAAACTCCAAGAAAATAATAATAAAGAAATCCCTTTGTGTTTTGTAGCAAGGAGACGGCTGCACCTCACCTTTAATAGGCCGGAATTAGGGTATCTAGGGTTTTTGAATAGATTTGCAAAATGCCTCTTTTAAATATATCTTTACATATATAAATCCTTATACTTGGAAATTAAATAAAACCATCTTAATTGAAATTTAAAAACAAGAACAACCAATCTATTATCAGCCGGCACTATTTTGAAAACCCAGAAAACGAAATTGTACTTTTTGCCCTCTAAGTGGCAATTTTGTAAAAAGACCCTTCTTTATCAAAACTTGCAAAATAAACCAAATTTATTAAAACAAAAAGTGAACTCCTTACCTCTGAGTTGACTAGGCATCATGCCCAGCCCAAGAATCAAAAAATCTGAAGTTTTTACTCTAAGTGGTAATTTTGCACAAAAATCCCTCTTTTTGTAATATTTGCAAATATGTCAAATATTATCAGAAAAATTCAGAAAATTCACAAATAATTTCTAATAATAAATAATGGGTTTTCCCAAAATAATTTTTGACTTTGAACTTCCCAAGAAAATATTTGCACGTGTAAAAAGATAAAGTTTCAGAAAAATATTTTTTAAATCACCAAAAATCATTTTAATTCACTTATAAATCTTAAAAGCATTATTTTAAAAATCTGAGGTATTACATCACTCCCTCCTTAGAATAGTTCTGTCCTCGGAACTACTACTAATAGGGTCCAAACAAAATAAAAAAAAGGAATTGAAATCTCATAAATGGGAATATAGTTTAAGAAATACAAGTACATAAGAGAATATAATCTAAAAAAAGAAATACAACTCAACTCAAAAAGTACAATCATACAGAAGAATACAATCATACAAAAAGCTCAGGAAAATCCTTCTGCATGCGATCCTCCGGCTCCCAAGTAGCCTCCTCGAACTGCGGGTTCCTCCACAACACCTTGACCATATGTATCACCTTACTCCTCAAAACCTTCTCCCTACGATCAACAATCTCTACAGGCTGCTCCTTGTAACTCAAGTTTACCTGTAGACCCTCAGGCACTTCTATCAACTGATGACTCTGATCCGGTACATACTTCCTCGACAACGACACATGGAACACATCATGCACCTGTGCCAACTCCTCCGGTAGCTTCAATCTATATGCCGTCTTACCAATCCGCCCCAAAATCCTGTTTGGCCCAATATACCTTAGTGCCAACTTGCCTCCCTTACCAAACCTGATCACCCCCTTGGTTGGAGATACCTTGAGGAAAACTGCATCTCCAACCTCAAACTCCAAGTCCCTTCTTCGAGTGTCTGCGTAACTATTCTGCCAACTCTGAGCCTCGACCAACCTTTGGCGAATAAACTCTAACGTCTCCGATGTTTGCTACACAGTATTGGGCCCAAATATCTGCCTCTTGCCAACCTCATACCAACAAAAGGGTGTCCTGCACTTCCTCCCGTACAGAGCTTCATACGGAGCCATCCCGATACTCGCATGGTAACTGTTGTCATGAGCAAACTCAACCAATGCCAAGTACCTTTCCCAACTGCCACCAAAGTCCATAACACAAGTCCTGAGCATATCTTCCAATACCTGATTCACCCTTTCAGTCTGACCATCAATCTGCAGATGAAAAGCAGTACTGAAATCGGTTCTGGTACCCAAAACTGCTTGCAGACTCTTCCAAAACCTCAAAGTGAACTTCGCATCCCTGTCAGACACAATCGACACAGGAACTTCATGAAGCCTCACAATCTCATCAATGTACAACTCTGCCAATTTCTCTAACGACCAAGTGATCTTCATGGACAAAAAGTGAGCTGACTTGGTCAAACAATAAACAATAACCCAAATCGAGTCATTTCCCTTCGCACTCCTTGGAAAACCTATAATGAAATCCATGCTGATATTCTCCCACTTCAACTCTTGAATGGGCAAAGGCTGCAACAAACCTCCAGGTTTCTGATTTTCTACTTTAATCTGCTGACAAGTCAGACACCTTGTCACAAAATCTACCACATCCCTCTTCATACCAGACCACCAAAAGTATTGTTTGATGTCCTTGTACATCTTTGTGCCTCCAGGATGTACGGACAACAAGGTGCTGTGTGCCTCCTGCAAGATACTCTTCTTCAAATCTGCATTCTCCAGAACACACAACCTCTCATCCATCCATAGAATTCCATCTTGGATACGGAACTCTGATAACTTACCATCGGAAACCTGCTGCAACATCTTCTGAATCTCTGCATCTGATTTCTGACCTTCCACACTCTACTCTCTCAGAGTAGGCTATAGCCTTAACTGAGCCAAAGACGCTCCCAAACCCTGCAGTACCACCTCGATACCTGCCTGATCAATCTCCGTTGCCAAATCACTCTGAGTAGTGATCAAACTCGCCAAACTGCTCTTCCGACTAAGCCCATCGACCACCACATTCACCTTGTCCGGATGATACTTGATCTCAGGATGAATGTCTTCCAACACTTCCAACCACCTTCCCTGCCGAAGATTTAGATCCTTCTGCTGATAAATGTACTTCAGGCTCTTGTGGTCGTTATACATATTGACCTTCTCACCATATACATAATGTCTCCACGGCTTCAAGGCAAAGATAATAGCTGCTAACTCCAAATCATGCATCGAATAATTCTTCTCATACGGACGCAACTGCCTTGAACCAAGGCAATAACCTTGCCTTCCTGCATCAAGACACACCCCAAACATCTGAGAGATGCATCACTGAAGATATCATAATCCTTCCCAGCTTGTGGCAAAGCTAAGATAGGCGCAGTCGTCAACCTCTCCTTTAGCTCAAGGAAACTCGCCTCACACTTATCAGTCCATGTGAACGCCACATTCTTCCGAGTTAACCCTGTCAAAGGAACTAAAATCTGTGCATAGCCCTAAATGAATCTCATGTAGTACCCAGCCAAACCCAAGAAACTTCTAACTTCCTTCACTGTCGTTGGCCTGGGTCAATCCTTCACAGCTTCAACCTTCTGAGGATCAGTGTCCACTCCCTTCTTAGAAAGGATATGACTAAGAAAAGCTACCTCGAACTTGCAAAACTCACACTTCGATAGCTTGGCATACAAGTTATGCTCATGTAACTTCTGTAACACCTCTGTCAAGTGCATAGAATTCTCTTCCTCCGATTTCAAATAGACAAAAATATCATTAATGAAAACCACCACGAAGGAATCAATAAATGGTCGCAATATCTAATTCATCATATCCATGAATACTACCATTGCATTCTTCACTCCGAATGGCATTACCAAAAACTCGTAGAGTCCATGACGAGTCCTGAAAGCTATTTTACTCACATCTTCCTCCTTGACTTGAACCTGATGATACCCTGATCTCAAATCAATCTTTCAAAACACAGCTGCTCCCCGAAGCCTATTGAACAGATCATCAATCCGTGGAAGCGGATACTTGTTCTGAATAGGCACCCTATTCAACTCTCAATAGTCAATGCACATCCTCGTTGACCCATCCTTCTTCTTTACCAACAACACTAGTGCACCCCACGGTGAAGAACTCGGCTTGATCAAATCCTTACTAGCAATTCCTCAGTCTGCTTCTTAACTTCAACCTGCTCTATAGGTGCCATCCTGTACGGAGCCTTAGAAATCGGAGCACTCCCCGGCTGAACATTAATGCAAATCTCCACATCACGCTACGGCGGCAATCCTGGTAAATCTTCCACGAACGCTGTAGGAAAATCCTTAACAACTGGAATGCCTCTGACTTCATCTGGAATCATCAACTTAGACACCACTGCAGCCACTTTCGGGTCCTTCATCTTCCCTTGAAAAGTCACTGCGGGACCACCTGGTGCCTTCACCAACACCTCTTTCTTCTTGCATTCAATTGTGGTATCATATGTTGCCATCCAATCAATGCCCACAATCACATCCGCACCCAGAACTTGCAGCTCAATAAGATCAATGCCAAATATTCTTCCACCAATCTCGATATCACAGCCCTCGCAATATCGATCAGCAATCACTTCTTCTCCTGGCGGCGTTGCCACCGACAAGACTCTGCCTGGAAACAACTTAGGTTCGCACCTATGACTTTTGCAAAATTGGGCGACACAAATGTATGCAAAGAACCAGTATCAAATAAAACTTTTGCTTTTATTCCATTAACCAAAACGAATCCCTGGATCACATCCACTGAGTTACCTGCATCCTCCTCAGTCAATGCAAACAATCGCCCTTGCCTCTGAAATTTGACTCTGCCTAAGCCCACATTCTTCAATCGTGGACAGAAAAGCTTAGTATGCCCTACTTACCCACACTGAATACAAGTCTGCTTCGCCAGTTTAGGACATGCTGACCTGAAGTGACCTGCCTCCTTACAGTAGTAACAAGCCACTTCCTGAGTTGCAGGTGCCCTCTGCTATGGCCTACAGAACTTGCCATGCTTCACTAGGAACTTCTTTCCACTCTGACTAGCTGCTGGCCTCTTGTTCCTGTTCCAGGTCTCTTGCTTCTTCTGGAACTGGTTCATATCCTCTTCTGTCATAGCTGCTCTCCTGACCAGCTTATCTAACCTCCTTATGCCCAACGTAATCATCCTCGACCTCGAATTTAACCTCAAGCCCTACTCAAATTTCTTGGCCTTCTTCGCTTCATCAACAATCAGCTCTGGTGCATACTACGATGGCTGAGTGAACTTAGTCTCATATTCACGCACTATCATATTGCCTTGCTGAAGATTCAAGAATTTTGTTGCCTTCTTCTCCTGAATATCTAGAGGAAAGAAACGATCCCTGAATTCATCCATAAAAGCTTCCCAAGTCACTTGCTGATCTCCAAAGGTCCTCTTCACTGACTGCCACCAGACGCCAGCATCCTTCTCTAACTGCATAGTAGCCAATTTCACCTTATTGACTGCTAGGGTTTCTAAGACTTCGAAGACCATCTTTATCTGTCTAATCCAATCATCAGCCTTATTTGGATCAGAATGTCCCTCAAACATAGGCAGCTTCATCCGCTTGAAGGATGCAACCTGCTTGATCGGATCAGCATTAACAAACACTGGTCCAGCCCCCTGATTCGGATTCTAGTTTTGATTTTGTGCCATATTAGCTACCATGAACGCATTCAAGGTCAGATACATCCTGGCAATCTCAATCTCAAGATCAAGTCCAGCCCCATGAAAACTTCCAGCCCCATCACATTACCATTCCTAGTCCTGGGTCCTGCCATTACTAAATATTGCAAAATGAGGGTAAAGTTACAGCATCACAATACAATTCGTATTCACATCAATACCTCATGGCAAAACCTCAACCATACCCCAAACAAAAACATCATGTTCTAACTCTACGTGATACTCACACTGTAATGTCCACATCTAGGTACTCACGCTCTAATTTCAACACCTAGGTTTATTTTCATACCATGTTTATTATTACAATTGAAGCATGCTCTGATACCAATCTCTGTAGTGCCCCAAATTTCCAATATGATATCTCAGAAATACGTGGCACAATATCCAGCATCAACCTCAATTGTAATACTAAACATAGCCAAAACATAGAGAAACATTTTTCAACTTCTATTACATTAATTCTTTACAAAGCACAACAAAAATCAAACACCTTAAATTACAAATTCTTTCTTTTACAACACATTCTTTTACAATTTACAGAAGTCATAACATCATTCTATCTCAAGCATCCAAATCCCAAGCGATAGGTACCTACCTGTAAAACATGAGACTACAGATAACCCTAACCCCCAAAACAACAGGAGTCGGCCATAACGGTGTGAGTGGCATAAAAATAAATGCAAAATAAATAAAATATAAGGCATAGAATCATAAACAACATGTATTATCAGCAAGAATAAATGATATAAGAAATAAGGCAAAATTTAAAAAAACGTCACAATAGTTTGGTGCTGTTTAAAAAAACGTCACAAAACTTTGACTTTTTAAAAAAACCGCACAAAGTTTAACTCTCAACTCACGGAGTTATCCAACCGTTAACTGGGTTATACGTAATGTTTAAAAAAACATCACAAAACTATTGTTTTGTTTAAAAAAACAACACAAAACTATTATTCTGTTTAAAAAAACATCACAAAAGTTTCCATTTGTTTTAAAAAACATCACATAACTATCATCCCAGTTAATAGTTGGATAACTCTGTGAGTTGAGAGTTAAACTTTGTGCGGTTTTTTTAAAAAGTCAAAGTTTTGTGACGTTTTTTTAAACAGTGCCAAACTATTGTGACGTTTTTTTAAATTTTGCCAAGAAATAACAATAAATAAAACTTGAAAACATCAAGTGAAACTATGCTAAGTGTCAAGTGTAGAAAAACAGGAAACAACATGCATAAAACCAAGCCAAGAAAACATCAATGCTATATGCTGACTCTCTAATGCATACTTCTCGAATTCTATGCATCCCACTCTACATAGGTCCGGTGCAAGCCCTTATCGTTCTCCACTGGGTAGGGTTTAATCCCCCATTATGAAACTAATCCTACTACGATGACTACTATGGGATATAGATAAACTGTGAGTATTAGCCCACGCCTCGATAATTCCGGAGGTCAATCTCTATCCACAGATAATTCTGACAATTATTTCACTCACACCTAGGAATCTTCGAGAATACCCCACACCACAAGCTATGGCGCCTCATCACACGAATACCCCATGAGTGTCGCCCCGACCCCAATAATTTTGAAGATCAATCCCATACCGTAGGTAATTTCGGAGACTATTTAACTCACACCTCGATAATTCTGGAGATTATCCCACACCGCAGGCCATACTGAGGTCCATAACCCATGTTCTAATTTCATCATATCACTGTCTAGTGCCTGTTCTTATCTTGTTAAGTTGATTAATTATTTATTAGATTGCGAATCTCTTAGAGTTGCTGTACCCTACCATGTTTAACTCAACTGAACAACAACCAAAATCTCAACCACCGGTAGTTAGGGCCCCACTCAATCTCTAAAGACTCATAGCTCAACCATCAATACCAAAACATTCAATAAAACTCACAAATTCATCATCAAAGCGATTATATGAAGACAACTTCTTAAATCAACAAAATTCCAAATCTATATAATGTACTCATAAAATTTCAGAATTCAAATAAAATATTAAAACCATTAAATAACAAAAAATCATATTTTTAAGTCGTAGAATATCACGAAAACATCAATTCTTTTGAAAACACATATAACTCTCTTAATAAGGTCATAAGAATACAATTAAAACTCTATTATAAATAAAATATAACTCTCTGTAAAATACTGTAATCTATAGAATAAACATCATTTAAAACAGTAGAGCAATAATCCATAATATCGAGGAAACAACCGTAAAGAAATGAAGAAAATTCAACAAAACAGCCAAAATGGCAATTTACGGTCGACCGCTCAAGAATGGCAATCGACTGTCAATTAGAAATCCTCAAAACAGAAGCATGACGGTCGACCGTGCGGCCAACCGTGACCTGCTACACAGCCGGTTAGGAATTGTGCATGTTTTCAACTGATATGCTAATGAATCTTTGTAATATCAAAATTGAACTTCCTGAAATGATCAAATATAACTTGTATAACATATAGGAGTTTATAAAATAATCAAAAACTCAATACGATCTCAAAAGAGTGATTTTTCACAAAAATCTTTCAAAATCAGTAAAAGTGTATCTATATGTATATATTTATATGATCTTACAAGCGTTTAAGCATCAGTATAGCATTAAATTATCATCAATTAGAAGTAGTATAACGTTCAAACAATCTCAGTACCAAAAACAACTCAAATCCAATTGAAAACTTCACAAAACATCAACTTTTGACAATTCTTCAAATATTATAAGTGTATATATATGTATGTGTAATTAAGTGTATGTTTGCATCAGTAACATCAACAAACTGAATGTATATAAGTAGTATGAAGTTCAAAACCACCTCGGTACTAAAACAAATCAGATTAGATCAAGATTTCACAAAAACACCAAAACCAAATTTCAGTCAGCAGACAAATCAAACCCGAAACAAAGCCTCTTTTCTATACATAAAAACTTGATTTCTTTGATTCAAAACTCTTCCACTACTTGTCATAATTACTCACCTCAGTTTCTCATGGGTATATGCAGGTTTTTAACATGTATTAATCAAGTGGTTCACATCAAAACATTGAGAACGGATCATATACATTCATACATAGTAATAGTTCAATTTTTGTTCACTTTCATGCAATAACATCATACCACTCAATATATATGTTCCAATCAGCAACAATATGATTGAAAACATCCTACTCATGATTTATATTTGGTTCTTAAAAAATCTCAAGTCATCAAATTACGGTTTTAATCATCAGTAGAATAGTTTCATGAAAAGATTCAATTTTTAATTCATCTATTCATCAAAATTCACTATATCTTCATACCATCATCTAACATACTTTCTAATAGATAAATCATCACATAAAACATGCTTAGAACAATAAGAAAACAAACATAGGTCACTCACCTTATTAAAGAATCAACCGAAGATAATAAAGAAATAAGAAAAATCCCTCCTTTACAAGAAACCAAGATCCTCGCTTGAAACTCCAAGAAAATAATAATAAAGAAATCCCATTGTGTTTTGCAGTAAGGAGACGACTACAACTCACCTTTAATAGGACGGAATTAGGGTATCTAGGGTTTTTGAATAGATTTGCACAATGCCTCTTTAAATATATCTTTACATATATAAATCCATATACTTGAAAATTAAATAAAACCATCTTAATTGAGATTTAAAAACAAGAACAACCACTCTATTCTTAGCTGGCACTGTTTTGAAAACCCAGAAAACAAAATTGTACTTTTTGCCCTCTAAGTGGCAATTTTGCAAAAAGACCCTTCTTTATCAAAACTTGCATAATAAACAAAATTTATTACAACAAAAAGTAAACTATTTACCTCTAACTCGACTAGGCATCATGCCCAACCCAAGAATCTAAAAATCTGGAGTTTTTACTCCAGGTGGTAATTTTGCACAAAAGTCCATCTTTTTGTAATATTTGCAAATAGGTCAAATAATTATCAGAAAAATCCAAAAAATTCACAAATAATATCTAATAATAAATGAAGGGTTTACCCACAATATTTTTTGACTTTGAACTTCCCAAGAAAATATTTGCACGTGTTTTTCACGTGTAAAACGATAAATTTTCAGAAAAATATTTATTAAATCACCAAAAAACCATTTTAATTCACTTATAAATCTTAAAAGTATTATTCAAAAAATATGGGGTATTACATAAGTGATTACTTAGGACCAGAGTATGTTAACTCTACGACGTGTGACTATTGTTTGTAAGGACAGGCACAAGTTGGCGTGTACTCACCAGTCACTAGATAAATATCAAAAACATAGTTAGAGTACAAGAATAGGTCTGTATTGCAAGGGATCGAACCTTATAATTCGGATTACGTTCGAGCTTGATTGTGGAGCATGCAGTATGGGATGCATATATTTCCAATCAAGTGTGCATTAGAATAAGTGTGTGTATTTTAGTTGTACATTAGATTCTAGGTCATGACATACACTGACACTTCTATTTGTATTACTTTCACGTTTTTCTATTCCATTAATATTGATTGTTAAGGATTGAGAGATCGCTAGTTTCTTCAGTATTGTGTTAGTTGCATTCAACTGATGTGCCCACAATTGGTTAGTTGTAGGACTGCCTGGTCATGGGAGCAGAATATTCGAGTTGTGGAGCATCTAAGTGGAGGATATAGTTTCCTTGTACAATATAATTTATTGGTGAAATTTATGATGTAAATTTATGTAAGACTACATTGTACATTATGATAATGTAATAAAAAGTTTTTCAATTTCCTGTGATTTTCTGTGTTTTGTACTCATTTGAAGTAAAGATCCTGAATAGTGTTACAAAATTCTAGTGCACAGAATTCGGGGCACTACAAAGTGGTATCAGAGCCAGACTTCAAATTGTAGTATTAATACAACAGCAAATTAGACTTGGATGCCCCAGTTAGAGTTGAGTTAGTTGGATAGGAGGAATGTCATTATCATATTCAATTTATGATTATGAGGTCTTGTATCCAGAACCAACACTATATATGTTTTCTTATTATAATAAGATGTCTGAAAGAATAGAGATTTGCCAGGCCTAGTGCTTCTCCTTGAGAATCACCGATATTGGATATTCTTAACCTTGTCCTTTTTCTAAGGATGGAGTGGCCACCGACCCTCAAAGGGTGCGAACCGAAAGTTAGAGGACATGTTGAGAATATGCATAGGGTACTAGAAGAAAGATATGAAAAGCAAGAGAAACATGAGATGTCGGCTCCAGAATGATCTGCAGAGTGGGATTGATCTCCAGTATTCCGGGATGAGAGCGACACTCATAGGAAGTTAGTGTGATAAGTGCACCAGAATGATCCATGGAGTGGGATATTCCCCAGTATTCCGGGACGAGAAACGAAATAGGTCTCAGAATGAACTACGGAGTGGGATTGATCTCCAGTATTCTGGGACGAGAGTGATGTGAAGAGGGCTCTAGAATGATCTGCGAAGTGAGATATTCCCCAGTATTCTGGGATGAGTGATAAAAAGTGCCCTAGAATGATCTGCAGAGTGGGATTTATCTCCCGTATTCCGGGATGAGAGCGATGTGATAAGGGCTCCAGGATGACCTGCAGAGTGAGGTTTTCTCCAACTTCCCGAATGAGAGTGAAAAGTCTCTAGAATGATCTGTGGATAAAGATTGACCTTCAGTATTTCAGGGCGAGAACCAATACTCACAAGATGTTGAAGTTGTCATTAAGATGGGTTGTATAGCGAAGAAGGGATTGGACCCTGTTATGAGAAAATTCTGAGTTATTGGATTTACCTCACCACAGAGCGTTGTTCTGGGGACAGAACGATTCTAAGGAATGAGTGATCTAATATGCCCAAAATAATTAATAATTATTTTGTACAAAATAGGTTGCATAAGAGCATTATCGCACGAGTTAATAAACTTGTGTCTCAACTAATGGTGTATACTATTAGAAATTGTATTTGTCATTTTATGAGACAAACAATTAAGGGTTAACAAACACTATGAATTTGTATAAGTTGGATTCAACCCAATTAGACTCAAATGAGCTAGATTCATATAGACAACCATAGACTCAACTATACTAACTTGTTACGAACACGTGCATATTGTTACGTGAACGACACGTGAACATGTTACCAAATGAACCATGAACATACCATGTGTGAACAAGGGTAGCCCACAAATTTTGACATGACGTAGGGTTAGCTTATGTGTAACCCTAGAAAGAGTTATGTGTACCATAAGAGGGTTATGTGTACACACTGTAACTACCATTTTCATTCTTTTCATTTATGCCCTTCATTGTAATATTTTATTTGCAATTAAATAAAACACCCTTTTTTTTCTTGATCATCTTAATCAATTTTATTCATGAACAACTCTTGTTCTTCTTGTTGAGCTATTTCCATATAGATCCCATTTTATTTGATTGTGACTATTTTATGTGAATCATATTGTCTTTAAATCCATCTCTTATTGAAACCAAAATCCAATTACAATTGTTTCTAGACCCAAACCCATTATTATTGGATCCTAGCCCATTAACCCCACAACCAAATTCCACTCTATAAATACAAACCTATTGCAAACCCTAAAAACACAAAATACAAACCCTAATTCTTAGCTTTGTCTCTCTCTCCTTGGATTTTCTCCCTCCCCGACCTCCAACTTTTCCCACCTAAACCCGCGATTATCCCATCTCCAGCAACCCAATCCTGCTCCACCTACGGCAATCCCCAGCACCGTCTACACCCTCTTTCGTTGAGCCACAGCCAGTGACTCCCAACCCCGATCACCCCCTCCGCCGCTCCTCAGTTCCCGCGACAGCCACCCCAATCCATGATAACCTCTGCTACCTCCCTTTCTCGTCGATGACAGTAGAACCGATGCCACACCACACTGTCAGTCCTGCCGCCGTCAGCCACCGCCAACAGCAGTAGTAGCCACCCTTGCTGCCTCTGTTCTTGCTCGTGCTATTCTGGGTATTTGCTGTGAATGCTATGTTCCCTTTGTGCACATAGTGTGCACATATTTGTTCTTGGGTTCGTTGCTCCGGGATTCTCATCCCGTTATTCTTTAGTATTCGAATTTATCGTCCATAAGGCAGGTCACTTTTCCTCTTGAATTGAATCTTGTATCAAATTCGAATTTTTTTATTGAAATTCTTGCAAGTAGATCCAATTGTCCATCGTATCATATATTGTTCTCTCTCTTTCGTTGAGTATATTGAGGGTTTACACGAGCTAACCCAAATATTCTCAACTTTGTATCTTTATTGACTCTAAAGATCGAATCTTCATGCATTCATATAGTACTGGAAATAGGAGTTGATCATATAATCATCACACAAAGATACTATCTTAGAATTGAATACTAGGTTGATTGCTTGAATAATTGATTGATGAATTGTGTGGTTAATTTAGTGTATCTGTGTATTCTTAATTGTATTTACCATGCTTTTATGCCTACCATGTTGATTATGAAGTTTATTAACTAGTTGTATTTAGTGTATCTGTGTATTCTTCTCGTACCCATATTCTTTTTATTCCGGTGTCATCTATTCTTTTCATTTCTGCTCGTTTGGTCGATCAGCATCGCTTGATCTACTACGACTTGTCAGTAGCTTGGAACATCACTAGGAGAGGAAGTGTCGTCTTTTGCTCCATGGTATGCAAGCAGCGTCTTTTGGTTATTGGTGGTGTTGTTTTTGTTGCCGACTTGATTGTCATCAACAATTTAGGTTTCGATGTAATCTTGGGGATGGATTGGCTTGGTGTCCCTCGTGCTGTATTTGACTGCAATATGAAGAAGCTGGTATTTTGAATGCCAGGACATCAAAAAATTGAACTCTATGCCGATGAAACACCGCTTGCTTGTGTGGAGAAGTTGGCAAGTCAAAAGGTTGGAGTGATGGAAGAAGTGTGTGCAGATGGTGATGTTGCACTATTGGTTGTGCGAGACTTTCTGGATGTTTTTCCTAAGAAATTGTCGGGATTACTGCAAGATTGTGAAGTGGTGTTCAGTATTGATGTTCAGCCGGGTTCAGCTCCGATCTCTAAGAGTCTGTACAGAATGGCTGCTGTTGAGTTGGCTGAGCTGAATGAGCAGATTCAGGAATTGCTGGATAGAGGTTTTATCAGGCCAAGTGTTTTGCATTAGGGAGCTCCGGTACTATTCATCAATAAGAAGGATGGCAGTCGCAGGTTGTGTATTGACTACCGTGAGTTGAATAATGTCACAGTGAATAATTGGTATCTGTTGCCAAGGTTTGATGACTTATTTGATCAATTGGAAGGTGCTTCTGTATTTTCGATGCTGGATCTTCATTCTGGTTACCATCAGGTTAAGGTGAAAGCCGATGATGTACAGAAGACTGCTTTCTGTACAAGATATGGGCACTATAAATTCTTGGTGATGCCTTTCGGAGTTACCAATGCTCCAGCTATGTTCATGAGCTTGACGAATCGGATTTTCTCTCTCTTTTTGGAGAAGTTTGTTGTGGTGTTCATTGATGATATTCTCGTCTACTCTCGGAACCGTGATGAGCATGTTGAGCACTTGAAGGTTGTTTTGCAAACATTGAGGGATCATCATCTGTATGCGAAGCTTAGCAAGTGCGAGTCTTGGCTGGATCGTGTGGCATTCTTGGGCTATATTATTTTTGGGGATGGAGTTTTTGTCGATCCGTCCAAGATTTCTGCAGTTAAGGATTGGCCAACGCTGAAGTCAGTATCAGAAGTTTGGAGTTTTCTTGATCTAGTGGGGTACCACAGGAAGTTAGTTCGGGATTTTTCGAAGATTGCTGGACCATTGACCAAGTTGACTGGGAAGGATCAAAAGTTTGTGTGGGATGAGTCTTGTGATGAAGCCTTCGCTGAATTAAGAATCGGTTGCCCTCAGCACCTGTGTTAACTATACCAGATGGATCAGGAGGTTTCGTAATTCACTGTGATGCTTCAGGAAAAGGTTTGGGTGCTGTTTTGATGCAACGAAGCAAGGTTGTTGCATATGCATCTGGACAACTGAGAAGAATTATCCTACACATGATTCCGAGCTTGCAGCTCTGATCATTGCCTTGAAGCTTTGGAGGCATTACTTACTTAGAGACCGAGTGGAGATCTACACTGACCACAAAAGTCTCATGTATGTGGTCACTCAGAAGGAGCTAGATATGAGGCAGAGACTATGGTTGGAATTAATGGCGAATTATGATATCAGTTTGCAGTATCATCCTGATTAGATTAATTTGGTGCCTAATGCTATGAGCAGAAGACTGGTTGCCTTGGTTCTCACTGAGCTGTATGAGCTTGTGGAAGCTATGAGGAGATTATATTTGGAAGTGGTTTTGCCTGGTTCCGAGCAGAGTTCTATGGTGCTTCAGTTGCATTCGTCTTTGGTGGATCAGATTAAGGAAGCACAGTCTGGGGATGAGCAATTGCAGAAATTTCGAGAAGAATTTGAGGCTGGTTCAAGGACTGATATGGTGATTCATGAGGATGGATCTCTCTGCTTTGGGACCCATCTATGTGTTCCAAAGGGCGAAGTCAGGCAGAAGTTACACGAAGAAGCTCACCGTTCTTTGTATTCTATTCATCCCGGTGGTACAAAGATGTATCGGGATTTGAAGTTGCATTTCTGGTGGCTTGGTATGAAGAGAGCTGTTGCAAGATTTGTTTCGCAGTGTCTGATCTGTCAATAAGTAAAAGCAGAACATCAGAGGACTGCTGGATTTCTTCAACCGCTTCCTGTTCCGGAGTGGAAGTGGGAGAACATTACTATGAATTTTATGACTGCTTTGCCTCGAAGTCCCAAGGGTCATAATGTCATATGGCTGATTGTGGATCACTTGACGAAGAGTGCTCATTTTATTCCCTTCAAAGTGGGTCAGTCTACGGAAAGCCTTGTAGAGAAGTATATGCAAGAGATTGTCAGATTGCATGGTGTTCCTATCAGTATTATATAAGACAAATATATACTAGATTCAGATCTCAATTCTGGGAGAGTCTTCAGAACAGTCTTGGGAGTAAGCTGAGATTCAACACTGCATTCCATCCGCAGTTAAATGGACAATCGGAGTGGACTATTCAAACATCAGAGGATATGTTGAGGTCCTCTAATCTTCAGTTTGGAGGATCTTGGGAAGATTATTTACACTTGGTGGAGTTTTCATACAACAATAGCAACCAAGCAAGTCTTAAGGCAGCTCCGTATGAAGCTTTGTATGGTCAGAAGTGTAGATCACTAGTGTGCTAGGATGACATTGGTGAGAGGAAGCTTTTGGGGCCAGAGTTGATTACGAGGACTGTTGATGCAGTGGCCCAAATCAGGAAGTATCTTCAGGGAGCTCAGGATAGACAAGGAAATGGGCAGACATTCACAGGAGATCGTTGGAATTCGATGTGGGGGACCATGTGTTCCTCAAGGTAAGGGGGCAAGCTAAGCCCTAGATTCATTGGTCTGTTTGATGTGGTGGAGCGAGTAGGCAAGGTGGCCTATAGACTCGCGTTGCCACCGGCTCTATCTTGAGTGCACGATGTCTTCTTTGTCTCCCAACTCAGGAAGTATTTCAGGGATGATAGTCATGTTATTGAATACTCGGAATTGTTTGTTCGACCAGATTTGTCCTGTGAGATACCGTCCAGTTTCGATTATGGACCGACGGAAGAAGATTTTGAAGAATAAGGTTATCAAATTGGTTCGTGTTGCTTGGAATCCTCACTCGCCGGGTGATTCGACTTGGGATCTTGAAGAAGAGATTAAGAAGAAGTTTTCTTATCTTTTTGTGTAGTCTTTTCTTTTCTTCGGGGTTACCCTACTACCACTTGCTTAAATTTCGTGGACAAAATTTTATTTGTAAGGTAGGCAGGATTGTAACTACCGTTTTCGTTCTTTTCATTTATGCCCTTCATTGTAATATTTTATTTGCAATTAAATAAATTACTCTATTTTTTTCTTGATCATCTTAATCAATTTTGTTCATGAACTATTCTTGTTCTTCTTATTGAGCTATTTTCTTGTTGATCCCATTTATATTTGATTGTGAGTATTTTATTTGAACCCTACTGTTTATAAATCTATCTCTTATTGAACCGAGAACCCAATTACAATTGTTTTTATACCCAAACCCATTATTATTGGATCCTATCCAATTAACCCAACAACCTAATTGCTCTCTATAAATACAACCCTATTGCAAACCCAAAAAATACAAAATACAAACCCTAATTCCTGGTGTCTCTTTCTCCATGGATTTTCTCTCTCCCCGACCTCCAACTTTTCCCCCCTAAACCCCCGATCAGCCCATCTCCGGTAACCCAATCCTGCACCACCACCGGCGATCCCCACCGCCGCCTACACCCTCTTCTGTCGAGCCACAGCCAGCAATGCCCAACCCCGATCACCCCCTCTGCTGCTCCTCTGTTCCCGCGACAGCCACCCCAAGCCGCGATCACCTCTGTTTCCTCCCTTTCCCATCGATGGCAGCAGATCCAACGCCGCACCTCGCCGTAGTCCCGCTGCCGTCTGTTCTGCCGTTAACCACCGCCAGCAGCAGCAACAACCACCCTTGTTGCGGATGTTCTTGCTCTTGTTGTTTTGGGTATTTGCTGTGATTGCTGTGTTCTCTTTGTGCACGTAGTTGTTCGTGGGTTCGTTGCTCCGGGATTTTCATCCTGTTAATCTTTAGTATTTGAACTTATCGTCCATAAGACAAGTTACTTTTCCACTTGAATTGAATCTTGTATCAAATTCATGTTTTTATTGAAATTCTTGCAAGTAGATCCAATTGTTTATTGTATCATATATTGTTCTTTCTCTTTCGTTGAGTATATTGTGGGTTTACACAAGCTAACCCAAATATTCTCGACTTCGTGCCTTTATTGACTCTAAAGATCGAATCTTTCATGCATTCATATAGTATTGAAAATAGGAGTTGCTCATATAATCATCACACAAAGATACTATCTTAGAATTGAATACTAGGTTGATTGCTTGAATGATTGATTGATGAATTATGTGGTTAATTTTGTGTATCTGTGTATTGTTAATTGTATTTACCATGCTTTTATGCCTATCATGTTGATTATGAAGTTTATTAACTAGTTGAAGTGTAACCCATCATGTTTAATTGCTTTATTTCCTGAAAAATATCAAGAATCTGTATGTTTACTTGCTGTCAGGATTTTGCCTGTTGTTTTCGACGCAATATTTGATCTCAAAATAAATAACTTTCTGAATAAGAGTTGTATCCCTATGTCTCTAGTTTCCTGAATATCTTGAATCGCTGAATTCCGAGTTGTATTGCAAATGTTATGTTGATTTTAATACTGCTGTGTTTTATTTCCAGAATTTCAGATTCATGTATGTTTTAATGTTTAAACTATTAAAAGGCTAAGTTAATATTAGAATAATGCTCTGATAATTTCTAGAATGTTAGTTAACATCTTTAGGAGTCTAATGAATATTTTTGATGATTTTTTATAATTGATTTTTTGCTGATTCTCAAGATATAACAACTTGATGTCGATTTTGTGTCAGAACATATAACCTGTAAAGGATGATGTGTTTGACCTAGCCATTGTTGTCGGATTTTGTATTTTAAATATGCATTGGAATCTTATGGATGTCTAGTTTCCATAATTTCTTACAGTTTTAGTTTTCAATTTCTGTCGCAGCGGGAAAACCGATTTTTGTACAGTGACCACTTGCTGTCCAGAAATTCGTTTTCCATATTTTCTTAATATAAGTATATATATATATATATATATATATATATATATATATATATATATATATATATATCATTGTATTGCATGAATTGAAGTATATATGTTGCATTGCATGATCCTAATGTGCTATTGTCATCATTCTATTTGTTTCATCCAAGTTTGTCATTCTATTGTTCCTCTATTGTTAATATCGTTCATCTCATGTCTCTAATTGCATAATTTATTGTTGCATTGATCAAATAATTAACAAGTTGGGGTTTAAGGGATTGACTTGAGTAGTGAACAATATAGTGACTGTGTTGGCATGTATTTTATCGATTGATTGTTGGAGTACTGACTACGGCGCCCCAATCTTTCATGTATCGTCTCAGTATATCAGTGTATCAGTGAATCATTATAATGTATCGTGCACAATATTGTTACCGTATCGGTGATTACCGTACCGACTCATGATCTATAGAATTCTCTACTAGAGTCTAAACGAAATTGATTGTATGCTTCGAACCTGTGGTATGGAACATATGGGACACAGTAGTATGTGCATTAGTTATGATGAAAATGATTAATAGACTTAAGAATTGACACAACATCGACATTGCATATTGTACATCATGTTTTCTGTTGATATCGAATATTGCCTAAGAGTTATTGACATCGACCATTGTACATTGTCATTGAATAATGGATCATTATTTATAACCATTGCATCGTTTACCATGATATTGATTATTGCTATTATCCCATATTATGGATTCCTATTGACCCATTGAATTCATTGTTATATCATTATTTCATTGTTTCTTGTTTTCTCTACTTGCGGTCCATGACTTGCTCTAAGGACAATTGATGATTTTAATTTATACCTAAATTTTAGTACTCTTTTATGTATCAAAATTACGAGTTCTTGTTTATTTCTTTAAAATTTATCTCATTTCTACTTATTTTTATTTATTTGTTTGAACTTGTAGGAATGAGATTTATAACTTCAAAAAGATATGAATTTTGGTAAAAATCAAACAACAAACAAGGATAAAGATTTTTAATACCAAATTTATTTTTTAATGATGATTTGTAGAAAATTTAAGCACTCAAATGCATGTTTTTACAAATTGGCTCTTTCAAGAATTAATAAAAATATAATGTTCAACTACAGGGTGCAATAAAATTTTGGAATAATTTTTTAAAAAAAATTAAATAAAGCAACATCACCTAATCTAATAATCTTAATTAATTATTTAAATATTTACACTTATCATATTAATTATTTAATTAATTAAGTATCCTGAATAACTAACCTACCTACCTAACCCTAATCCTATATATACATGTGGCTGCAGGTCTGGGTTGGTGGGCGGCATGAAGGAAAAATAGAAGAGAGGAAGGCGGCGTGAACTTAAAGAAGGAAAAAAAAACTAAAAAAACTAAAAAGAAAGAAAGAGAATTAGAGATAGAGAAGAGGAAGGAGCGTGAAAAGAATGGGCGCGTGATTCGAGGCGTCAACGTCAGCAAAACACAGCAGAGGAGAGAGAAGGAAAAGGTTGTGGCGGCACAGTTTTCAAAGCGTCAACGTCAGCGAAGTCAGCAGGGTCTCTTGGGTCGCTCTGTGTCAGCGACGAGTTTTTCGAGGCGTTCAGTTTGGATTTTTTTAACAAAACAGAGTTCTTTGTGTCTCTCTTTTCTTCCTCTAATTTTTATTAGGCAGCCCAAAACAGTAATTGTTAGTTGCAATTTTATTATGAACTAAATTTATTTTTCTAGGGCTTTGATGTAGCCTAGTTTTGATAACACAATTTTAATTCCATGTTATTTTTCTATTTTTCCATGGTTGTGTGTTTGATTTGTGTTCTTAATGCTTACAATTGTTTGGCCAACTTTTGTAAGATTTATTAAATCATGGAGACACCGAACTGGTAATCTGTGATTTCAAATTAATAAAATTAAACACCGTTACAGGAGCGAACCTTTGTTAATGTGACCGTTAAGAAATCCATAGATCTTAATGAATTTTCAATTAGTAATTTGTGCATGAACTATGACAAATAATAAGTTGAGAATATTTTTGATATTGCTTGAGAGAGAATGTTGAATAATTTGGGGATTTTGGTCTACAACTCGGAAAAATAATATTTTTATTCACATAGAGTTATAAATTGTGTGGGATTAACTAGGGGAAATCGAAAGCTCTGGAATTAGTTTTGCAATTAATAAACAACAAAATTTCAGATTACGCTACTTTTAATTAATTTAGTTAGTTTTTTAGATTAATTTAATTTAGTTGCTTTATTTATTAAAATTTTGATTTTTCAAATAGTACTTAATCTAGTAATTTCGATACTCGATAAAATAATTACTCCTTGTGGGTTCGACACTCTTTTCACTCATCTACACTACTTCTTGCAATTTTGTACACTTGCAAATAATTCACATCAATTTTCTCCTCTTTTTAGATGAAGTGTTCACAAGTGATCGTGGAGAATTACCTGCAGGAATTGGAGAACAGACTTTCTAAAGATTAATGATTTCTAGAGTATTTTTATTGCATTGGACTTACTGTATTGAGACTTATTATTATTGTGATTGGATTTATTATTGTATTGGGCTTATGACCCGGATATTACTATTTGTTTTCAGATGTTGGATTATCATATTTGGTTATTTCATATTGTTTATCCCAGTATTATTGTTCAAGTGATTATTATTATTATTGTTTGCACAATTGTTTTGTATTGTTATTATTGTTGAGTTGAATGGTTAAACAACTTATGGATGAAGCAAGTCATTCGCTGGGCCATTGTCACGTGCTTGTGTTCCGAATTTTTGGAAAGCGGGGCGTGATAAGATTTTTGGTATCAGAGCCCGGGTTTGGAGAATATATTAGTCAAACATGACTAACATATGGAAGTTTCACTTTGACTGATATATTATTCAGATTTGGGTTTTAACCGGTTTGACTCAATATTATATGCAAAACAGGAATCACATGAATAATTAATAACCGACATTCTGGATACTAGTCTTCCTTTTGGTCCCTTCATATTTAGTTCATCCATTTCTTATTTTCTTTGTTCCTTGCAGTCGTCCTTATTCATTGATTCCTTATTGGGTATAATTTCATTCTTCTCATACCCATATTCTTTTGATTCTGGAGTCATCCATTCTTTTCATTTCTGCCCGTTTGGTTGATCGGCATCGCTTAACCTGCTACGACTTGTCAGTGGCTTGGAACTTCACCAGGAGAGGAAGTGACATCTTTTGCTCCATGGTATGTGTTGCCGCTAAAATCGGTGTGGGGGCAAACAGATAGAATTTGTGGATTCTTAGGAAAACTGAATAGCAAACCTGTATACCTGTTCCGTTGGAGTTTGACGCTGACTCCTGCCGTACACCTGCAAAAAGTGCGAGACACCGGGGTTGTTCCCTCCGACGCACCCTCCGACGCTCAAGTCAGTAATCAGGGA
The DNA here is from genome assembly GCA_017893485.1 of Hemerocallis citrina. Lineage (NCBI taxonomy): Eukaryota > Viridiplantae > Streptophyta > Magnoliopsida > Asparagales > Asphodelaceae > Hemerocallis > Hemerocallis citrina. The sequence goes on from CM030366.1 coordinate 46,806,425, forward strand.
AGATTATGAAAGAGCGCAAAAACTGGCAAAAGATTGATTACCTCTTAATGGAGATGGATGGGGGGTATTTATAGGCGTCTTAGGGACTGGATTAGGAATGTAATTCCCGTGATCTGATAAGGAATATTCTCCTTGTAAACAGATTAGGAATGTAATCCCTAATTCCCAGTGGAAGGATAGGCATGAATCAGGGCCGTTGATTAGGATTTAACCAGGAACCCTAATTCTATCCCTATGGATTGGGCTTTCCGCTGGTTGAAACCCGCATCCGATTGAGGTGGATCCGTTAGTGGGTTATTGGACCTTTGACGAAAAGATCCAGTACCCATCTCAGACCCATTGGTAGGTGAAATTACCGTTTTACCCCTGGGCTTCAGGATTCGTGCCCGATTTGGACGGTTCCGATTAAACCCCATTTTTAGCCATATCACGAGCCCCCCACTCCCGAAGACTGAGCTTGATCAGCCTTTGAGGAGTAGTTTTACTGTTTTAATGGCTAGTGGAGTTGTATCGGAGCCCAAATGGAAGGTTTTGAATCTTGAATGAGGTAGAGCGGTGACTTTTCAAGTGGATTGAACTCTGAGTCACTCCTGAGCTCTCATGGTCGTGTGGTGTTCTCGTAGGAATATCCTTTTAACTTTGCGAAGTGTCAATTCGTCGTTCGGGGGTCTTAGAAGATTGTTCTTGGCAATAATCGCTTATTTGGGGACTAGAAAATGCTTCCCCACCTCTACAATTGCTTTCCAGGAGTTCTTCCTTAATTTCCCGAATTTTTAATTGTTTTTTCACGATCTCTTGGTAGACGGCTCGGCCGTTTTCCTTCGTTGTGTGGCCTACATGCTTGTTTCACACTTCTGACCCCTTCCAGCGCTCGCTGCCCAGGAGGCCGAGGTCTGTAGGTGGTTCGGCACCTCTTTCCGAAGAGGAGAGGGACCTCGGCTAGGTTGTGAGTGCTGAGAGGGAGTTCGGCGAAGTCCAAGGTCCAATCTTTCCACGTAATAGGGTCGGTGCCAAGAGCGCTCGGCAGCTAGTGTCGAACCCCAATTTTTCCCCGTAACGGGGGTCGGTGTCAAGAGCGCTCGGCAACTGGTGTCGAACCCCAACTTTTCCTCGTAACAGGGTCGGTGTCAAGAGCGCTCGGTAGCTTGTGCCGAACCCCAATTTTTTCCCGTAACAGGGTCGGTGTCAAGAGCGTTCGGCAGCTGGTGCTGAACCCCAATTTTTTGCCGTAACGGGGTCGGTGTCAAGAGCGCTCGGTAGCTGGTGCCGAACCCCAACATTTCCCCGTAACAGGGTCAGTGTCAAGAGCGCTCGACAGCTGGTGCCGAACCCCAATTTTTCCCCATAACGAGGTCGGTGTCAAGAGCGCTCGGCAGCGGGTGCCGAACCCCAACTTTTCCCCGTAACAGGGTCGGTGTCAAGAGCGCTCAGCAGCTGGTGCCGAACCCCAATTTTTCCCCGTAACGGGGTCGGTGTCAAGAGCGCTCGGCAGCTGGTGCCGAACCCCAATTTTTCCCCGTAACGGGGTCGGTGTCAAGAGCGCTCGGCAGCTGATGCCGAACCCCAATTTTTCCCCGTAACGGGGTCGGTGTCAAGAGCGCTCGGCATCTGGTGCCGAACCCCAATTTTTCCCCGTAACGGGGTCGGTGTCAAGAGCGCTCGGCAGCTGGTGCCGAACCCCAATTTTTCCCCATAACGGGGTCGGTGTCAAGAGCGCTCGGCAGCTGGTGCCGAGGTCCAAGACTTGGCATTTTTGGCCTAGGATGCACTGCGGGGTTGGTGGCTTCTGCGCAGCTGGCAGACGTGGCAGTCATTAAATGTGATGGCTTCTGAACCTCTGACAGCTCTGACGGATGAGATGCTCATTTAATGCTGTGACCTCTGAGCTTCTGTCAGATGAGACTGTAATTAATGCGATGTACGGCTTGATGTGGTAAACAAGGCGACGATTGAGGTCGCTGTTGTCGTTTTGTGTGAATGGGCCGGTAGTACAGGCCCATTAACCTCGTTTGGCGCACCTCTCTCTATAAAACCTCACCCCCCCCCCCTCCTTTCATTTTTCACTTCTCCTCTCTTTTGCTCAGGCGATCTTTTGTGCTAAGCGAGTGTTTCCGGTGGTCAAGGTTCGTTTTCTGGTGAAGTTTCCGGCAGCTAATCTTTTAAGGTAACTTATACTCATTTTACTTCATAAACTATGTCTCTTGCTTCTGTCTCCGAGTCGACCTCTTGGTCCGAGCCCTCCATTGAAGTTGTCAAAGATCGTACTCCAAACAAGGGCAAGAAGGTGTTCGGCAAAGATTCGATTGTGGAGGATCCGAAGCATATGGGAGAGTTCGGAAGATTGTCGGGGCAGCTGACTGGGCTTCACAGAGTTCGAGAGCTTCCGGAGGATCAAGCCGAGCGAATTGTTCACGGGAGGGGGAGGTCCTTCGAGGAGAATGCAGCGAGGGAGACGACGGAGGCGGACGAGACGGTGTCGATCCTTCGCGAAGAGGACTTGGGAGTGATCCGTGACTATTTCCAGATCCCGGAGGAGTACGAGCTTATGCTGCCGGGTCCCGGGGTTAGGGCCAACTCACCGCTGCCAGTGACCATGTGTTGCTGGCCGGATGACGCCTTTATCGCCGGGGCTCGGCTACCTCTCCATCCGTTCGCTATCCTCGTCCTGAGTTGGTTCGGGGTCAGCCCCATCCAACTCATGCCGAATGCATGGAGAGTCATAAACGGCCTCGTACTTCACTGCCAAGCCGTTGGGATCGAGCCGGAGCTGAACGTGCTTCGGACAATCTATCGGCTACACCAAGGGAATAAGTCGGAGTACCAATACTATTTGGCTCCGAGGATGGTGGCAGGCTCATCATATGCCCCGACTCCATCAAGCACTGGCGTGAAAAGTACTTGATAATGCAGAGTCCGGAGGCCTGGCCGATCCCCTCCGGTTGGGTGGAAGGGGTGCCGAAGAGGGTGAGGGCGCTGCCCAAGCTTCATCCTGAAGAAGAAGAGGCAGTTCGGACACTTCTCGATCGGCCGAAGTATGATTGGAAGGAGCTGACCGAGGACATCTTGTTCAAGGGAGGGCTCTGCCATGTAGATCCCAGTACGCGGCTTCTTTTATGGTTTGTTTTTCATATTTTATTTTGCACGAGTTGTATAGCGCTAACGAACTTTGTCTTTAATGTAGAAGCGATGGACTACGACGCGGTGCTAGCTTTGAGGGCAGGCCTCGCCAGTAAGGCGCCGAAGAAGCGCAAGAGGGTGGCCACCAAGTTGCCGACCCCAAAGACTCCGAGGGTCACGGAGACGATCGAGGAGACGGAGACCCTCAGTAGCCCGGTCGTTGTCGGTGGCGGCGCCTCGACATCGAATGCGGTCGGAGAGTTCCCCATCGCCGCAGCCCTCGGGATGACGACATCGCCGCTGTCAGTGGCGGCCGAGGAGCTCCTGACCAAGGAGCATAGGAGGATCCATATTCCAGACTGGCAAGTTCGGAAGCATGATGGATTCCTCGGCAATTCCTTGGCGAGCATGCAGGCCGTCAAGCATCTGGCGGCGTCGAAGGATCGCGCTGCCATGGAGGCCGGGCAAGAAGGTGACGACGTTATCGAGATCGCTCGCTCGGCCGTTTCGGTAAGTATTGGATTTCTGCCGTCGTTGAATTTCTTTAGCTATAATTCTTCTAACTCTTTTGGTTCTTCTTTCCTTGTCGCAGATCATTGTCCATTTTGGACACCTCACCGAGAGGCTGGCGGCTCTGGAAAAGGATCTGAAGCAGGAGTCCGACCAGGCTCGAAAAGAGAAAGCTTGGATGGGGAACGAGCTCGACAAGGTCAGGGTCGAGTTCGAAGGGAAGGCGGCGAGGGTCGAGTTCCTCGAGGCCCAGGTCGCGAAGTTGGAGGGCGATCTTCTCCGCCAGAAGGAGGAGGCGGCCAAGCAGTTGGCCGAAGCTGAAGAGGCGAAGGCTGCGGCGGTGAAGGGGGCCGAGGACGCGACCCTGGCGAAGACGCAAGGCTTCCTCGCCCAGAACATGGCTAAGGCATATGCCGAAGCCATCGCCCGGGTGACGAAGACGTACCCTGACGTGGACTGCTCGGGATGGAGACTGTTCCTGGGCCACGTCGAGGGCTTCGACCCCGAATCAGAGGGGGAAGAAGAAGAAGGGGAGGATGAAGCCGAGACTGAAGTCGAAGTCACCGACGAGGTCCCAAGCACTGTGGTTACCCCGCTGGCGGTGGTGCCCCCTTTGGAGACGTCGACCCCCACCTGCTCTCGCCGCCCTGGGAAAGAGGTCGCACCCTGACTCCGCTCGTTTTTACTCCTGTTCTTTTTCTTTTCTTTTTTTTGTAGCGCCTAATTGCGGACTGGCCACCGCTTTTTTGTTATGAATGAAAAACTTTTTGGGTTCGACTCTGTGTCTTCATCGTTTCCCAACAACTGTTGAAAATTTGTTTGAAAATTTTTGAAGTGTAGGACTTCGGCAATGCGCTTAAAAATTTGCTGTTTGTCTCGACTTCTTTTCAGCTTGTGGTGGTAACTCAGGACGTCGAGCCCACTCGCTCGGATGACAACGCTCGGGCCGAGGCTGGCTTAGGGGCGACGAGGCTGTTCTTGGCGAGGTGCCGAGAGCGGCTTTACAAAGTCGAGCTGGGATTGCGTCGAGCTGAAAGCGAGCGGAACCATCTTCAGCTCATCCTAGGTCGGCGAGACATCGAGATCCGGCGTCTGGAGAGCATGATTTCCGAGATGACCCCCTTAGGAGAGGACGAAGGTTCGTCAACCGCCTTTAGCTACGGGCTTCGGATCAAGTGCATTCGCCACACCTTATCCAAAATAACAGCGGAGAGGGACGATCTGCTTTCTAAGATCCGCCACCTGCAAACTGTAGAGACGGAGCTTCGGACGGAGGGAGAGGGACTGACGGCTGAGGTGGCCAAACTGACGACCGAACGGGATGAACTGACGGCCAAGGTTGACGCCCTGAAGAGAGCCACGGTAGACAAGAGCATCGAAGTCACCCACCTTCGCCGTCTTATCGTGAGTCGCTCCGGCGTCCCGAGCTCCGCGATACCTCCTCGCTTCGAGGTCAATGTCAAAGATGACTCATTGCGAGACCGGATATCAGAGCTGGAGGCGGAGGTGGCTCGTCTCAAACCGCGTTCGGGGCCGATCAATGTGAGGAGCACTTCGTGTACTCGCACGGAGAGTGATCGGGGCATCACATTTTACGAGATGGCGACCCGTCCGCCTCTCGGCCATCCTAGCCCGGGGGATGCGCAAAGCTCGGTGGCCATTTCGTCGAGCGGGGCATCCGTCGGTGCGGCTGCTAGGAGCAGTGCCGAGGGCACGTCCCAATTCGCTGGTTTGGGGTCGAGCTCCGGAGGTAAACATCGCCGACCTCGAGTGTCCTTGAAGAGGAGCATCCCTGCGCCACAGAAATATTGATGATCATTTTTGAAGCCTTTGTATTTAGTCTAAGTGTAGTGAGTCGGCATTGTAATTTTTGCTCTTCAAAGCCTTGTAATCTTGTTGTATGGAAGAGTCGCTTTGTACTGCATCCCAATTATTAATAATATTTCTTTCTCAAACTTGCATGTTCTTTTTATCTCTGTGTAGTTGCTTTGTTTGCGATAGCGTTCATCATGCCAAGGTCCCTGAGCTGGTCTTTTGCTCATGTGGGGGTCGACGACATGAGTGTTCGGCTAGTGGTGCCGAGCTTATGCTTCTCGCGAACTTCGCGAGACGTGTCGAGTTTGCCTAATAGTGAGCTCGCAGAGTGGGATCGAGCCAAGTGTTTGCAATCTGAACCATCGTTAGAGTAGTTCAACGGTTGTGGGAGCAATTCCGAAGGGCGAACTACCTCTAGTTCACTTAGGAGCGAACTTGCGAAGTAGAATCAAGCCAAGTGTTAGACTCCGAACCATCGTTAAATTAGTTCAACGGTTGTGGGAGCAATTCCGAATGGCGAACTACCTCTAGTTCACTTAGGAGCGAACTTGCGAAGTAGAATCGAAGCCAAGTGTTGAACTCCAAACCATCGTTAGATTAGTTCAACGGTTGTGGGAGCAATTCCGAATGGCGAACTACCTCTAGTTCACTTAGGAGCGAACTTGCGAAGTAGAATCGAAGCCAAGTGTTGAACTCCAAACCATCGTTAGATTAGTTCAACGGTTGTGGGAGCAATTCCGAATGGCGAACTACCTCTAGTTCACTTAGGAGCGAACTTGCGAAGTAGAATCGAGCCAAGTGTTGGACTCCGAACCATCGTTAGATTAGTTCAACGGTTGTGGGAGCAATTTCGAATGGCGAACTACCTCTAGTTCACTTAGGAGCAAACTTGCGAAGTAGAATCGAGCCAAGTGTTGGACTCCGAACCATCACTAGATTAGTTCAACGGTTGTGGGAGCAATTCCGAATGGCGAACTACCTCTAGCTCGCTTAGAAGTGAACTTGCAAAGTAGAATCGAGCCAAGTGCGGGACTCTGAACCATCGTTAGAGTAGTTCCACGGTTGTGGGAGCAATTCCGAATGGCGAACTACCTCTAGCTCGCTTAGAAGCGAACATGCGAAGTAGAATCGAGCCAAGTGTTGGACTCCGAACCATCGTTAGAGTAGTTCAACGGTTGTGGGAGCAATTTCGAATGGTGAACTACCTCTAGCTCGCTTAGAAGCAAACTTGCGAAGTAGAATCGAGCCAAGTGCTGGACTCTGAACCATCATTAGAGTAGTTCAACGGTTGTGGGAGCAATTCCGAATGGCGAACTACCTCTAGCTCACTTAGAAGCGAAATTGCGAAGTAGAATCAAGCCAAGTGCTGGACTCCGAACCATCGTTAGAGTAGTTCAACGGTTATGGGAGCAATTCCGAAATTCCAAATGGCGAACTACCTCTAGCTCACTTAGAAGCGAACTTGCGAAGTAGAATCGAGTCAAGTGTTGGACTCCGAACCATCGTTAGAGTAGTTCAACGGTTGTGGGAGCAATTCCGAATGGCGAACTACCTCTAGCTCGCTTAGAAGAGAACTTGCGAAGTAGAATCGAGCCAAGTGTTGGACTCCGAACCATCGTTAGAGTAGTTCAACGGTTGTGGGAGCAATTCCGAATGGCGAACTACCTCTAGCTCGCTTAGAAGAGAACTTGCGAAGTAGAATCGAGCCAAGTGTTGGACTCCGAACCATTGTTAGAGTGAAGAGTGAAAGCAGAGAGATGCCAACAATAGTAAATTATGAAAAAACTTTCTTTATTAATGATTAATAGTTGGCTGCTTCAAAAGTTGCTAGCCGTTATTATGAGAGAAAAAATAAAAGAAAATCATTACAAGTGATAGGAGAGGAACGGTTCGACATCTCGAAATACTTAGAGAGGCGTTGGTGCTCTCTCTTAGTATTTTAAGAGATGGTCGGCATTCCATGTCCTAGGGATCTCCCTGCCTTCGAGGTCTTCTAGCCTGTGTGTGTCAGGCCGAACTTCTTTGACGATCTTGTAAGGTCTCTCCCAATTTGGAGCGAGTTTACTCTTTTGACCAGGAAAGGAGATGGCCAACTTTCTAAGGACCAGGTCCCCCTCTTTGAGATCCGTGGGGCGGACTCTCTTGTTGTATGCCAACTCGATCCTTCTTCGGTAGCTTTGTTGAAGAATGGCAGCTCTTTCTCTGATCTTATCTATCAGGTCTAGATTTGCTCTGAGCTCTCTGGCATTTTGCTCTTCTTCATAAGCTATTAGACGAGGAGAGGGTATTCCGACTTCTAGGGGGATGATGGCCTCGGACCCATAGGTGAGATTGAATGGGCTCTCTCCTGTGGGGGTCCGTTTTGTGGTGCAGTAGTTCCACAACACATTGGGAAGCTGATCGACCCATAAGCCTTTGGAACATTTATCCAACCTCTTCTTAATGCCGGAGAGGATCTGTCAGTTAGCATTTTCAGCTTGGCCATTCGACTGGGGATGTGAGACGGAGGAGAACCTGTGTTGGATGGCAAGGTCTTCGCATAGAGCTCGGAAGGTAGCCCCGGTGAACTGGGTTCTGTTGTCTGTTATCAAGACCCGAGGGATGCCGAATCGGCAGATCACACTCTTCCAAAAGAACTGAACAACCTTGTTCTCGGTGATCGTGGCCAAGGGCTCGGCCTCTATCCATTTTGAAAAGTAGTCGATCTCCACAACTAAGAATTTGAATTGTCCGGGAACTGGTGGAAATGGCCCTAGTAAATCCATCCCCCACATTGCAAAGGGGACTGGACTTGATAGGGAAGTTAGTGGAGCTTGTGGGAGGCATCGGATGTCGGAGTACTTCTGACAGGAGCTGCATTTTCGAACGTGTCGTTCGGCGTCTCGTAAGAGAGTGGGCCAGAAATATCTGTAATTCAACACTTTGCTGGCCAAGGATCTGGATCCCGAATGTGCCCCGCCGATGCCCTCGTGAAGTTCTTGCAGGGAGTAGTCGGCCTGCTCGGGGAGAGGCATCTCAGGTAAGGCCGGCCGTCTACCTGTGTGAAGGAGCGTTTATATAGGATACCTCCGATTAGTGTGTAACGCTCAACTCGGGTTCTCACTCTTCGAGATTCCTTGGGATCCTTGGGGAGGAGTCCGTCCCTTAAGAATTTGACGAGGAGTTTCATCCAGTTGTCTTCGACCAGGACAGGCAGCGACTCCATAGAGTCGGGAGTTTCGTCCTCTATACTCGGCTTCAGAAGGACCTCTATCAAGACGGTCTGCTCGAGACCTTGAAGGGAGGAAGAGGCTAGTTTTGAGAGGGCATCGGCTTGAGCATTTTCTTCCCGGGGTATGCGTTGGATGAAGGCTTCTTCAAACAGTGCCATGAGGCTCCTGACCTTGGCTAAGTATTTAACCATCCTGTCATCACATGCTTCATATTCGCCGAGGACCTGGTTCACGACTAGCTAAGAGTCGCTAAATATCCTAAGGCGTTGTGCCCCTGCGTTGCGAACCATTCCAAGGCCGGCTATGAGTGCCTCGTATTCTGCTTTATTGTTAGAGGCCTTGAAGTTGATACGGAGGGAGTATTGGAGGATGAAATCATCTGGGCCTGCCAGAATGACCCCTGCCCCGCTTCCCTCATTGCAGTAGGATCCGTCCACATAAACTGACCAGACGGGTGGTCCATTCACTGTTTGGCTGGACTCGGGGATGGTACTTTCAACTATGAATTCTGCTAAGGCCTGAGCCTTGATCGTGGTCCGAGGCTGATAAGTTATATCGTGCTGGCTCAGCTCGATAGACCACTTCATAAGGCGAGCCGAGGTCTCTGGCTTGTGGAGGACCTGCTTCAGCGGTTGGTCGGTAAGAATGACCACCGAATGAGACTGAAAGTACGGGCGAAGCTTTCTCGCGGCCATCACCAGGGCATAAGCCATCTTTTCTATCTTCGGGTAGTGGAGTTCGGCATCCCGTAGTACTTTGCTCACATAGTAAATGGGCTTGTGAGCCCGGTCTTCTTTCCTTACTAAATCGGCACTGAGAGTCTGTTCGGAGGCTGCCAGGTAGAGGTAGAGGGGTTCTCCAGGAATTGGTTTGCTGAGGAGAGGAGGACTGACGAGGTAAGCCTTGAGCTGGTCGAAGGACTCCTGTTGCTGTTGTCCCCATTCAAAACCTTTAGCCCCCTTGAGGGCCTTGAAGAAGGGAAGGCATTTCTCTCCGGACTTCGAGAGAAAACGCCCTATGGCGGCCAAGCGGCCTGTTAACCTCTGAACTTCCTTAACATTTTTGGGAGGGGCCATGTCTAATATGGCCTTGATTTTCTCAGGGTTTGCTTCAATTCCTCATTGGCTAACCATGAAGCCGAGGAACTTTCCTGACGAGACACCGAATGCACACTTATTCGGATTGAGTCTCATGTTGTGCTTTCTCAGAACGTCAAACGCTTCTTGGAGGTCGGTCACATGATCAGCACCTCGGATGTTTTTTACAAGCATGTCGTCAACATACACCTCCATGTTTTGGCCGATTTGAGCTTGGAAAACCCTGTTGACAAAGCGTTGATATGTTGCGCCTGCATTCTTCAAACCGAAGGGCATGACCCTGTAACAGTAGAGGCCCTGGTCGGTCACGAATGAGGTCTTCGGGATATCCGGAGGGAACATCCGGATCTGGTTGTAGCCTGAGAAGGCATCCATGAAGCTGAGGAGCTCATGTCCTGAGGTGGCATCAATCAGAGTGTCAATACTTGGAAGAGGAAAGGGCTCCCTGGGGCAAGCCTTGTTGAGATCGGTAAAATCAATACAAATCCTCCAAGTCCCGTTAGACTTCTTCACCATTACGACATTCGACAACCACTCGGGATAGTTTACCTCTTGCATGAACCGGGCCTTCAAGAGCTTGTCCACCTCCTCTTTTATAGCTAGCTGGTGCTCGGGGGCGAACTTGCGCCTCTTCTGCTGAACCGGTTTGGACCCCGGAACAACGCTGAGGCGGTGGACTAAGAGTTTTTGGAAATTCCGGGCATGTCTGCAGCTGACCAAGCAAAGAGGTCTCGGTTCCTTCGGATGCACTGTACAATGTCCGAGCATAGGGCGGACGGGAGGGTCTTGCTAACAAAGAACTTGCGAGTTGGGTCCTGCTCTGAGAAGAGCACTTCCTCCAATGCATCTACCGGCTCGGACGTCGGTCGGGCAGCATCTTGGGAGATTTCCAGAGTTTCTAAGTAGAGGACGGGACTGAGGGTAGAGGTCATGTAGCACTGGTGGGCCATTTCCTGATTGCCTTTTACTTCCCCTACTCCGGCCCGAGTAGGAAACTTCATTTTGTGGTGATAGGAGGAAGGGACGGCTTCAAAGGCAGCTAGGCCGGGCCGACCCAGAATGACATTGTAGGCTGCAGGGACATCTATGACCATGAAGTCCATCGACTCCGTTCGGGCAGTAGGAGTTTTGCCAGCGGTTACGTCAAGGGTGATCACCCCTTCAATAGTCACTGGCACTCCCGTGAACCCATGGAGCTTATAGCTGGCGGGCTTGAGTCTGTCTCGGGAGAGCTTTAGGCCTTTAAAAGCGGCGAGGAAGAGGATGTTAACGGAGCTGCCATTGTCCACTATGATCCTCTCCACTTTGAAGTTCGCCATGTGGAGGCTGATGACGAGTGCGTCACAATGAGGGGTGCGAACACCTTCAAGATCTTCGTCTGAGAATGTAACGGGCACTCCGAAGCCTTTGGGAGGAGGGGTGGCGCGAACCGAATTGACTTCTCTTATAAATGCCTTTCGAGAGGAGTTTGAGGAGCCCCCCATTGGGCCCCCATGAATGAGGTGTAGGACATGCTCCTCTTCGAAGTCGGGCGTTTCATCGCATTCCGGGCGCTTATTAGCCCCCCGAGGTGGGGGGGAAGGTCGGCTCGGTCCTTTCTCGCGAATCTGATTAGCTGCCCCCTCTGGATGAGGGCTTCTATCTCATTCTTCAAGGCCCGACAATCATTGGTGTCATGGCCATGGTCCCGGTGTTAACGACACCACTTCTCTTTATCCCTTTTCTTGGCAGGGGTGTTCATCCTCGGAGCAGGAGGTATGATCCCTTCCTTCTCAACTTCTATCAGAATGGTAGAGACATTGGTGGTGAGAGGAGTAAATTTCTCGAACCTTGGGGGAGGTCGACGGGGGCCAGCATTATCCTTCTGGAGCTTCTTGGCTCCTTCCTCTTCTGTTCTCTTTCTCTTAAACCCGAGGAAGACCCCTCCAAGTTGGGGCAGGTGCTCGGCTTCTTCGGCCTGAATGTACTTTTCACTTCGAAGGAGAAGGTCAGAGAAGTTCTGTGGGGGCTTCTTGGTGAGGGAGGAGCGGATGTTGGAATTGAGGACATTAGATTGAAATGCTGCTGCAGCGACCGACTGGTCGAGGGATGCTATGGACCTGGCTTCAGCTGTGAACCTCTTCACATAGTCTCTCAACTTCTCACCCTTCTTCTGGTGGAGGTACAGTAGCGAGATGCTGGTCTTCTCAGTTCTACGGCTACTTACAAAATGGGTGACGAAGAGGGTCTCAAATTGCTCGAAGGAGAATATTGAGGATGGGGCAAGGCGAGAGTACCGTTCTCGAGCTGGGCCCTTAAGATTTGTAGGGAAAGTTTTGCAAAGTAGAGCATCGGAAGCCTGATGGATGAGCATGAGGGTCTTGAAGCTTTCGATGTGATCAACGGGGTCGGTCTCCCCGGAATAGGTCTCAAATTGAGGGGGTTTGAAGCCGATTGGCACAGGTGCATCCATTATGGTTTGGGAAAAAGAAGGTCGACTAGGACGAAGAGTCCTCCCTCTAAGCTCTTCTTCTCGGTCTAACTGACCCAAGCGCCTCTCCATCTCGTGGAGACGGCGGTATACAGCATCATCCCTTCGACGGTAATCAGCCGAGCCTCTAGACTTGTCTTCGTACGAAGGAGAGCGGGGGCTACGACGACGGTAGCTCCTGGAGTGGCGAGGACTTTGCACATGCCGGGAGTTGCTGGGAGCCGGAGGAGGAGATGGGAACCGTCGGCGAGGACTTCGGATCGGAGGGGCAGAGGGGATCTTTGGAGCATTGGTGTTAGGACGGAGATTGAGAGCTTGTAGGACGGTCGCTTGGAACTGCTGGAACTCGGCATGGGTGATGGGTGCCTCATCGTTCCTAGGCTGTTGCCGACCTGCAGGGGCAGTGTGGCCTTCTTCTGTAATGCTCGGGGGACTCTCTCCGCCCCCTTCGGGTAGGGGACCTCCTGTATTCTCGACGGTGAGGAGACCGCCCATCCGGACAGTGTTGGCGGGAGGTTCCCTCTCCGGCCCACTTATCATGCAGATGGCGGAGAAGATCCTCATCCTTCTGCCGATTGAGGGAGGTGTTGTGGTGATCGGAAGCTCGGGGATGGTGAGAGGCCATAGAGTTTGAAGAGGCATTGTGGATGGAGACGTGGTCCGGATGGAGGGGCTGCTTCTGCGGATTGGGACCCTTAGGAGGTTGTTGGTTCTGAGGAGCAGGCGGGCCCTGTTGGAGTGGGTCCTCCACTTGAGGAAGAAGTTGACCCTGCTGTTGAGCGGGCTGAGGGGGAACTTCTTGTTGCTGATCGAGGTTGGGTCCTCAGTTGGACCCTCTGGATCTGACTTTCCTAGGAGGCATGGCTGGAGAAGATCTGACCAACGGGAAGAGGGGAGGTTGCTATTCGTTAGTTTCCCACAGACGGTGCCAATCTGTTGCCGCTAAAATCGGTGTGGGGGCAAACAGATAGAATTTGTGGATTCTTAGGAAAACTGAATAGCAAACCTGTATACCTGTTCTGTCGGAGTTTGACGCTGACTCCTGCCGTACACCTGCAAAAAGTGCGAGACACCGGGGTTGTTTCCGGCGATGCACCCTCCGACGCTCAAGTCAGTAATCAGGGAAGATTATGAATGAGCGCAAAAACTGGCAAAAGATTGATTACCTCTTAATGGAGATGGATGGGGGGTATTTATAGGCGTCTTAGGGACTGGATTAGGAATGTAATCCCTGTGATCTGATAAGGAATATTCTACATGTAAATAGATTAGGAATGTAATCCCTAATTCCCAGTGGAAGGATAGGCATGAATCAGGGCCGTTGATTAGGATTTAACCAGGAACCCTAATTCTATCCCTCTGGATCGGGCTTTCCACTGGTTAAAACCCGCACCCGATTGAGGTGAATCCGTTCGTGGGTTATTGGACCTTTGACGAAAAGATCCAGTACCCATCTCAGACCCATTGGTAGGTGAAATTACCATTTTACCCCTGGGCTTCAGGATTCGTACCCAATTTGGACGGTTCCGATTAAACCCCATTTTTAGCCATATCAGTATGCAAACAGAGTGCTTTGGTTATTGGTGGTGTTGTTTTTGTTGCCGACTTGATTGTCATCAACAATTCTGGTTTCGATGTTATCTTGGGGATGGATTGGCTTGGTGTCCCTCATGCTGTATTTGACTGTAGTGTGAAGAAGGTGGTGTTTCGAATGCCAGGACGTCAAAAAATTGAACTCTATGCCAGTGAAACACCGCTTGCTTGTGTGGAGAAGTTGGCAAGTCAGGAGGTTGGAGTGATGGAAGAAGTTTGTGCAGATGGTGTTGTTGCACTGTTGGTTGTGCGAGACTTTTTGGATGTTTTTCCTGAGGAATTACAGAGATTACCGCCAGATTGTGAAGTGGTGTTCAGTATTGATGTTCAGTCGGGTACAGCTCTGATCTCTAAGAGTCCGTGCAGAATGGCTCCTATTGAATTGGCTGAGCTGAAGGAGCAGATTCAGGAATTACTGGATAGAGGTTTTATCAGGCTGAGTGTTTTGCATTGGGGAGCTCCGGTACCGTTCATCAATAAGAAGGACGGTTTCGCAGGTTGTGTATTGACTACCGTGAGCTGAATAATGTCACAGTGAATAATTGGTATCTGTTGCCAAGGATTGATGACCTATTTGATCATTGGAAGGCGCTCCTGTATTTTCGACGCTGGATCTTAATTCTGGTTACCATCAGATTAAGGTGAAAGCCGATGATTTACAGAATACTACTTTCCGTACAAAATATGGGCACTATGAATTCTTGCTGATGCCTTTCAGAGTTACTAATGCACCAGCTGTGTTCATGAGCTTGACGAATCGAGTTTTCTCTCTCTTTCTGGACAAGTTTGTTGTGGTGTTCATTGATGATATTTTTGTCTACTCTCGGAACCGAGATGAGTATGCTGAGCACTTGAAGGTTGTTTTGCAAACATTGAGGGATCATCAGCTGTATGGGAAGCTTAGCAAGTGCGAGTTTTGGCTGGATCGTGTGGCATTCTAGGGCTATATTATTTTGGGATGGATTTTTTGTCGATCCGTCCAAGATTTCTGCAGTTAAGGATTGGCCGACGCCGAAGTCAATATCGGAAGTTTGGAGTTTTCTTGATCTAGCAGGGTACCACAGGAAGTTTGTTCGAGATTTTTCGAAGATTGCCGGGCCATTGACCAAGTTGACTGGGAAGGATCAGGGTTTGTGTGGGATGAGTCCTGCGATGAAGCCTACGCTGAATTTAGGAATCGGTTAACCTCAGCACCTGTGTTGACTATACCGGATGGATCAGGAGGTTTCATTATTCACTGTGATGCTTGAGGAAAAGGTTTGGGTGCTGTTTTTATGCAACGAGGCAAGGTTATCGCATATGCATCTAGATAATTAAGGCCACTCGAGAAGTATTATCCTACACATGATTTGGAGCTCACAGCTGTGATCTTTGCCTTGAAGCATTGGAGGTATTACTTACTTGGAGACCGAGTGGAGATTTTCACTGACCACAAAAGTCTCATGTATGTGTTCACTTCGAAGGAGCTGAATATGAGGCAGAAACGATGGTTGGAATTAATGGCGGATTATGATATCAGTTTGCAGTATCATCCTGGTAAGATTAACTTGGTGCCTGATGCTATGAGCAGAAGACCAGTTGTCTTGGTTCTCACTGACCTGGATGAGCTTGTGGAAGCTATGAGGAGATTAGATTTGGAAGTGGTTTTGGCTGGTTCCGAGTAGAGTTGTATGGTGCTTCAGTTACAATCGTATTTGGTGGATCAGATTAAGGAAGCACAGTCTGGTGATAAGCAATTGCAGAAATTTCGAACTGAAGTCGAAGCTGGTTCAAGGACTGATATGGTGATTCATGAGGATGGATCTCTCCACTTTGGGACCCATCTATGTGTTCCAAAGGGGGAAGTCAGGTAGAAGTTACTTGAAGTTGCATTTCTGGTGGTATGGTATGAAGAGAGCTGTTGCAAGATTTGTTTCGCAGTGTCTGATCTGTCAGTAAGTAAAAGCAGAACATCAGAGGACTGCTGGATTTCTTCGATCGCTTCCTATTTCGGAGTGGAAGTGGGAGAACATTACTATGGATTTTATGACTGCTTTGCCTCGAAGTCCCAAGGGTCACAATGTCATATGGATGATTGTGGATCGCTTGACGAATAGTGCTCATTTTATTCCCTTCAGAGTGGGTCAGTCTACGGAGAGCCTTGCAGAGAAGTATATGCAAGAGATTGTCAGATTGCCTGGTGTTCCTATCAGTATTATATCAAACAGATATACTAGATTCAGATCTCAATTCTGGGAGAGTCTTCAGAACAATCTTGGGAGTAAGCTGAGATTCAACACTACATTCCATCTGCAGACAAATGGACAATCGGATAGGACTATTCAAACATTCGAGGATATGTTGAGGTCCTCTGTTCTTCAGCTTGGAGATTCTTAGGAATATCATCTACACTTGGTGGAGTTTTCATACAACAATAGCTACCAAGCAAGTCTTAAGGCAGCTCCGTATGAAGCTTTGTATGGTCAGAAGTGTAGATCACCAGTGTGCTTGGATGACATTGGTGAGAGGAAGCTTTTGGGGCCAGAGTTGATCACGAGGACTATTGATGCAGTGGCTCAAATCAAGAAGTATCTTCAGGGAGCTCAGGACAGATAAAGGAAATGGGCGGACATTCACAGGAGGCCATTGGAATTCGATGTGGGGGACCATGTGTTCCTCAAGGTATCGCCATGGATGTAACATCCTGAATTTTTATTTATAAGAGTTTGCGATTTTACGTGTTTTGCACGTATAATTTCATATGTATTTTTCTAGAGACAAATATTTCTTTATAGCTTAAGCTGTTAATTATTCTCTTTATTTCCTAAAAGATCCATTTTTAAAGCCTAAATAAAATTCTAGGCCTAATTATCTCTCTCTAGCCCATTATAATTAATTTATTAATTAATTCTCTTGAGCCCATGGTCTTTTGGCCCATTAGTGAGCCCAATTAATTTAATTTCTCCTTTAATTAACCTAACTTGTAGTGTAGACCAACTTAATAAACAATTAATTAAATGTGCATGAACAAATTTTTGTAGGGAGTACTAGTTTGTATGTGCATTGCACTTGCACGGGCAAATGCACCATGGAGTGTAAGCCGGATTGTGCAGAGAGAGAGGGAGAGATGGGAGTAGTGGTGAGGTGGTAATCTCAATCATGGGTGGTTGCTACAACCCCCAAACTCATCCTAGCCCTTGATCCTTAACTATTTAGACTAATCCTAACCATTCAATTCACTCAAAAATATGTATAAATACCTCCTCTCATTTTCTCACTTTTGCACTTGAGAAAGAAACAAAGAAACATAAGTGTTAGAAAAAGATTGAGAGAAAGTGAGAGAAAGATTGAGTTTGTGTGCTAGTGTGTGTGTTCATCCTTTTGGAGGCCGGCCAAATCAACAAGGAGCAAGGGGAGCTCGGGTTCCATCAAACACAAGGAGGAGATGGCAATTTGCGGCACAATCTAGGAGGAGAATGATCGCTCTTTGTTCAAGGAGATTTCTAGGAGTTCTTTCTTTTGTTTCTTCAAATAGGTGGGTAGTTTTCTCTAACTTCTAAGTAATACCATGCTAGGTTGTGTTTTAATCATGCTAGAATAGATAAGTGAAAATATTGTTCTATGTTAATACCATGATTAAGGAGAAAAAGAAACGTATGTGAAATTGCATGAAATGACTAGGGAAATTGGTTGAGTGATATAATTAGAATTGTTGTTGTGGTATTTTTATAGTGCTCTAGCATGCTAAATTAGAATGAATGATTCTCCATGTTGAAATATTCATGTATGTGGGAAAAGTGCAACTTAAGAAATGTGCTTATGGGAAAAATATAAATTATAAGGATCTCCATGTTATTAAATAAGATTGATTAGTAAATTATGCATGTTTATGGTTAGTATAATTGATACTAAATAATCCTAAAGTTGTATGTTAGTTGTTGGAAAAATGAACATTTTGTAATTTAGGTCGAGTTCAAGAAATGATCAATTTGTGTGTTTATCAAAAAGGAGGAAGAAAAACTCATTAGTCTAATAAAGAGGAACTAAATTATGATTGAAAGAAATAAAGAAAAATGTCTCTTTGAAAAAGAAGTTGTTAATAGAACATTATGTGATTTTCATGAACACTTTGTATGAATAAAGAGTAGTACTTTATATGAAAAAATAAGATTTTAATGGCTTTAAAAACCCTTAATCTACTGTTTAATTTGAAAGAAATCCGGTCAGGAATTTATTTAGTTTTAATGAAGAATGAATCACATTTTCAACAAAAAAAAAGTCTTTTAATGAACTAGAATAGCTACAGTCATATACAAAACAAATTGAAATTATTTTCCCTACAGGTTAGTCACTCTGTCCATACTGGTCAGTGGGTGCAAATTAAAAACGTCACTGTAGTAGGAGGTCATGGGTTCGAATCTTGGCATAAACTCTTTATTTTTATTTTTGAAAATAACCCATTACCGAGACCCTTAGTATTAGTGAATTAAGACCCCCCCCCCCCCCCCCGTATCACGTGGGCGCTCTATCCTCTTTGGTCAGCCGCTGCGCCATAGTACGTTACTGTAGCTCTGCTGCTGTTGTTGTGGGTTCGAAACCTGGCTTCGGCCAAGGTTTTTAAATTTTGATTTTTTTTTGAGAAAATTAATATTTTTAAGTGATTTCTTTTGTGAAATTAATTTATAAAAATTATATTAATTATCCTGAGATTAATTTGAACATATCTAGAAATTTTCTATGGATTGATTAAGAATTATAGATCAATATTAAAGAGATTATAAAGGTGTTTTATGTGATAATTAAAGCAATATGTATTTCTCTTCTTTAAGGAAAATTATGTGAAGTTATTTTGAGAATTCATGACTTAATGCAAATGTGAATAATTTCACTTGGGTTAAATAAATGAGATTTTAGACCTATGAATGCAAAAAAAAATTATGAGATTAAATGTGTAATTCAAGGAATTGTGAAAATGAAACTATCTTGTCTCTTATTTGTGAAAAGTAATGCATAAACTAAAATGAAGAAGAATCATGATAACTTATGAAAATATTGATGAGTGTGAATACTCAATTTACGAACATGAAATGAGATTTTGAACTAGAGGGTAGCTAAGTCCTATTACCGACAATTGAATAAGTTATAATTGTTGAGATGAATTATTGAGATGAAAGACCAAGTTGGTCAAGTTGTTGATTAAAACCGGTATATAGGAAAGAGCTAACTCTAGGGGTTGATTTTATTCGTGATTCAAATAATTAAGGACTAGACACATAGTGGCGATGTGACAAAAGTGAGAGAAAAATACGAGTATGAGGGCCAACGGACTGGCGGTGTGAAAGTGATTCACAGACTGCCTGCTTGATGCATCATGACACGGCGTGAGCACTACTCCAGAATTATCGTCCCGGTGGCGACGTTCGTTGGGTGTTTGATGACTACGGGTGGTGTCATCGTTCCATGACGGGAGTTGAATTGTCCATAGTCTGCCTACATGATGCGTCATATCAGTGCGTGGGATTCTCCTCCAGACTGTCTGGACATGGGCTCGTAACTCATAGAACATCTAGGATACTTACCGTAGTTACCGTAGTAGTTTAAGACATGGCGAGGGATTGAACCCTACAAGATGAAGTACGATTAAGGGCTTGCCCTCGAACCTATGTAGTATGGGATGCATAGAATCCGAACAAGTGCGCATTAGTGTCATATAACACAACAACTGCATTAAGGACTAAGCGCATAGCATAACACGACATCTATAGGATAGTCCCCGTAGTTTTGCTTGTGATAAGTGTGTGCTTGTTAAGTGGGAGAAAATTGATATTTTATATCCTTGTGTCAGTTGAATGAACTGACGAGCTCACAGTTTCTAAGCAGGATAAAGAGATTGACAAGATTAAAGTGTGCATGCTACTTAAAGAATGTTTCAAGTGTTGTATATTTTATTCAGGTAATTATTGTAAACAGTTTACGCTGTTTAAATGTGACTCAAGATGTAACTCTGATGTAATAAAAGTTTTAATTTTCTTGTAAAAGTGTATGAAGAGAAGTGTAAAGATCCTGTGGAACTTTGAATTCAGTCTGTTTTGGAATTCGAGGTGTTACAATGGAGAGGTGTTATTCGGTTTGGAAGAGGGGGCAAGCTAAGCCCTAGATACATTGGTCTATTTGATGTGGTGAAGCGAGTAGGCAAGGTGGCCTATAGACTCGCGTTGCCACCAGCTCTATCTGGAGTGCACGATGTCTTCTTTGTCTCCCAACTCAGGAAGTATGTCAGGGATGATAGTCATGTTATTGAATACTCGGAATTGTCTGTTCGGCCAGATTTGTCCTGTGAGATCCGTCCGGTTTCAATTATGGACCGACGGAAGAAGATTTTGAAGAATAAGGTTATCAAACTAGTTCGTGTTGATTGAAATCTCCACTTGCCGGGTGAGTCGACTTGGGATCTTGAGGAAGAGATTAAGAAGAAGTTTCCCCATCTTTTTGTGTAGTTTTTTCTTTTCTTCGGGGTTACCCTACTACCACTTGCTTAAATTTCATGGACAAAATTTTATTTGTAAGGTGGGTAGGATTATAACTACCGTTTTCGTTCTTTTCATTTATGCCTTTCATTGTAATATTTTATTTGCAATTAAATAAAATAATCTATTTTTTTCTTGATCATCTTAATCAATTTTGTTCCTGAACTACTCTTGTTCTTCTTGTTGAGCTATTTTCTTGTTGATCCCATTTTTATTTGATTGTGAGTATTTTATTTGAACCCTATTGTCTATAAATCTATCTCTTATTGAACCCAAAATCCAATTGCAATTGTTTCTATACTCAAACCAATTATTATTGGATCATATCCCATTAACCCAACAACCTAACTGCACTCTATAAATACAACCATATTGCAAACCCTAAAAACAGAAAATACAAACCCTAATTCCTACCCATCTCTCTCTCCTTGGATTTTCTCTCTCCCCGACCTCCTAACTTTTCCCCCCTAAACCCCCGATCAGCCCATCTCTGGCAACCCAATCCTGCACCACCACCGGTGATCCCCAGCGCCGCCTACACCCTCTTCCATCGAGCCACAGCCAGTGATGCCTAACCCCGATCACCCACTCCGCTGCTCCTCTGTTCCCGCGACAGCCACCACAAGCCGCGATCACCTCTCCTACCTCCCTTTCCCATCGACGACAGCAGAACCGACACCGCACCTCACCGTCAGTCCCACCGCTATTTGTTCTGCCGTCAGCCACCGCTAACAGCAGTAGCAGCCACCCTTGCTACCGATGTTCTTTCTCTTGCTGTTGTGGGTATTTACTGTGATTACTGTGTTCTCTTTGTGCACGTAGTTGTTCGTGGGTTCGTTGCTTCGGGATTCTCATCCCGTTATTCTTTAGTATTCGAATTTATCATCCATAAGGCATGTCACTTTTCCTCTTGAATTGAATTTTATATCAAATTCAAGTTTTTATTGAAATTCTTGCAGTAGATCCAATTGTTCATGATATCATATATTGTTCTTTCTCTTTCGTTCAGTATATTGAGGGTTTACACGACCTAACCCAAATATTCTCGACTTCGTGCCTTTATTGACTCTAAAGATCGAATCTTTCATACATTCATACTAGTAGTTTACACGTGCGATGCACGTTTTAATATTATAGTTTTTTAAAATAAAAATTTAGACATCGTCTTGATTTGAACCTAAGACCTCCTTTATAATAGTTATGCACGTGCGTTGCACGGGTTGGTAGAATGACAAAACATTTACAAATGACACTAAGGTCTTCTCCCATTATAATATTAAAGATAGTATTGGAATTAGGAGTTGTTCATATAATCATCACACAAAGATACTATCTTAGAATTGAATACTAGGTTGATTGCTTAAATAATTGATTGATGAATTATGTGGTTAATTATGTGTATCTGTGTATTCTTAATTGTATTTACCATGCTTTTATGCCTACCATGTTGATTATGAAGTTAATTAACTAGTTGAAGTGGAACCCATCATGTTTAATTGCTTTATTTCATGAAAAATATCAAGAATCTGTTTGTTTACTTGCTGTCTAGATTTTTCATGTTGTTTTTTACCCAGTATTTGATCTCGAAATAAATAACTTTCTGAATAAAAGTTGTATCCCTATGTCTCTAATTTCGGAACATCTTGAATCGTGGAATTCCGGGTTGTATTGTAAAAGTTATGATGATTTTAATACTACTGTGTTTTATTTCCAGAATTTCAAATTCATGTATGTTTTCATGTTTAAACTATTAAAAGGCTAAGTTAATATTACAATAATGCTCTGATAATTTCCGGAATGTTTGTTAATATGTTTAGGGGTCTAATGAATATTTTTGATGATTTTTTATAATTAATTTTTCGCTGATTCTGAAGATATAACAACTTGATGTCAATTTTCTGTCAGAACATATAACCTGTAAAGAATGATGTGTTTGACCTAGTTATTGTTGTTAGATTTATTATTTTAAATATGCGTTGGAATCTTGCGGAAGTCTAGTTTCCAAAATTTCTGACGGATTCAGTTTTTGATTTCTGTAGCAGTAGGAAAAACCAATTTTTGTACAGTGACCTCTTGCTGTCCAGAAATTCGTTTTCCAGATTTTTCTTAATATAAGTATATATATCATTGTATTGCATGAATTGAATTGTATATGTTGCATTGCATGATCCTAATGTGTTGTTGTCATCATTCAACTTGTTTCATCTAAGTTTATCATTCTATTGTTCCTCTATTGTTACTATCGTTCATCTCATGTCTCTAATTGCATAATGTATTGTTGCATTGATAAAATAATTAACAAACTGGGGTTTAAGGGATTGACTTGAGTAGTGAACAATATGGTGACTGTGTCGGCCAGTATTTTATTGATTGATTGTTGTAGCACTGACTATGGCACCCCAATCTTTCGTGTATCGTATCAGTATATCAGTGTATCAGTGTATCAGTGAACCATTATAATGTAACGTGCACAATATTGTTACCGTATGAGTGATTATCGTACTGATACATGATCTATAGAATTCACCACTAGAGTCTAAACGAAATTAATTGTATGCATCGAACCTGTGGTATGGAATATATGGGACACAGTAGTACGTGCATTAGTTAGGATGAAAATGATTAATAGACTTAAGAATTGACACAATATCGACATTGCATATTGTACATCATGATTTCTATTGATATCGAATATTGCCTAAATGTTATTGACATCGACCATTGTACATTGTTATTGAATATTGAGTCGTTGTTTATAAACATTGCATCGATTACCATGATATTGATTATTGCTATTGTTCCATATTATTGATTCCTATTGACCCATTGAATTCATTGTTATATCGTTGTTATATTGTTCCTTGCTTTCTCTACTTGTTGTCCATGACTTGCTCTAAGGACTATTTTCTCCTCTTTTTAGATGAAGTGTTCACAGTTGATCGTGGAGAATTACCTGCAGGAATTGGAGAACAGGCTTTCTAAAGATTTATGCTTTCTAGTTGATTTTTATGGCATTGGAATTATTGTATTGAGACTTATTATTATTGTGATTAGATTTATTATTGTATTGGGCTTATGACCCGGCTATTACTATTTGTTTTTAATTGTTGGATTATCATATTTGGTTATTTCATATTGTTTATCCCAAATATTATTTTTTATGTGATTATTATTATTACCTGCGCAATTGTTTTGTATTGCTATTATTGTTGAGTTGAATGGGTAAAGAGCTTATGGATGACGCAAGTCATTCGCTAGGCCAATGTCACATGCTTGTGTTCTGTATTTTAGAAAGCGGGGTGTGACACACACCCACACACATCCACACACACCTATGATGGATGAGGTGTACCCTAGGGTTAGATTAGGTGTAATCCTAACTCTAGGGGGTTATTGATTACGTGGGTGACTAAGCAATCCTTGAACACTCTGCACACACCCACACACACCCACACACACCCACATAACCATAAACCTATCCATCATGGCCGGCCACCCCCTCCTCACTCTATATATATGTGTGTGTGAGTGTGTGTGTGTGTGTGTGTGTGTGTGTGTGTGTGTGTGTGTGTGTGTGAGGGAATGGAGAGAACCCTAGCTCACATTTCATTCCTTCCTTCATTCCAAAATCATTCCACCAATCTCCTAATTATCTCTAATTGCTAATTGAGCAAGAAAAGAAGCCAAGCAAGCTAGGATTAGAAGATACTAGCTAGTGTGGTGTTGTGCTCTCCAAACATAAGGTGGGTATTCTCCTAACCTTGTATGTTGATTTCCATTAGTTGTTTTAGTTGTTGTATGTTAATTTTCATTAGTTATTTTTGTTGTTTGTTTGATGTGGTTATGTAGAATGGAAATTGCTAGTAGATTAAATTTTTGTATGCTTGAAAACTCATGTTTAGCAATAAGTAGATGGAAATTGTAGTAGATGAAAGTGTTAAAAAGGAAGAAATGTAGTTATGTAATGAGTAATTAAATACCAACCTCTAGATTAACTTCTAGACCTTGTAAATGCAAAGATAATTTTGTGAGAAAACATATTCATATTAACTTTTTGTTGTAGAGTTTATGCAACGAAAAGTTCATACTTAAGGTGTTCGATAAAATCTCCGAATGAAGATGTATGCATATGTGAATGGGAGAGTCTAGTAGATTATCAAGATTTTGAGTAAGGAAGTTGCAAGTGAAGTATTTGATATTCCATATACATGTGCGAAATATCATAGTACGGAAGAATTTTATGAAGTATAAGTTGCCTATGAAGTGTTCGATGAAATGCTTGCATTCGTGTAGGACATAATATATAGTATAATAAGATGGTTGACGACGATCATACTTGTTGTGTAGGAGATGTAAAGTAAATACCTTCGTTTCATGCATAATATTGTTGAATATTGTGTATACTAGTTGGTACATGTTCGGGTTCGAATTACCATTGGAACAGGTTGAGAAGAGCTCATTAATGGTAGTTTTGTTATAAGGTGTTGCCGTTCCAAAGTATCAATTTACTGTTGTTCATTTGGGGTGGAATTGGGTTAAATTTGGGTAACTTTATGGCATAATTTGGATGGTCAAGTTAGACACTAGTTAGGTCGAGTTGGAACTTGTTACTAGGTTGGTTAACATGTGAAACTAGGTTGGAGTCGCTTAGTGTTCGACTATTCGATTATTAAGTTAATCTAGTAAATTGCAGTTAATCTAGAAAACTTGATTGGGTCAACATAGTAAGTTAACCTAGAAACTAGAAGTGATGATAATGGAGCCAAAAGAATCAGGAAAAGTTAGTGGATTAACGAACCGATCTAGCATAACAACATTCATTAGTTCTAGTGCTCATTAGAAGTCTAGGTTGTCATAGTTGCCTTAATATGTGTTTATCCCTAAATTGAGGATCGTGATTCTGGAGGCTAGGTTAGGCCCAGAGAACCAACAGAGATAAGTGATTACGTAGGATCGGAGTATGTTAGCTCTACGACGTGTGACTGCTGTTTGTAAGGACAGGCATTAGTTGGCGTGTAATCACCAGTCACAAGATAAATATCAGAAATAAAGAGAGTACAAGAATAGGTCTGCATTGCGAGGGATCGAACCCTATAATTAGGAGTACGTTCAAGCTTGATTGGGGAGTATGTAGTATGTGATGCATACGTTTCCAATCAAGTGTGCTTTTGAATAAGAGCATCATGTGCATTTGAGCTGTGCATTAGATTCTAGGTCATGACATATACTGACACTTTTGTTCATTAATATTTATTGTTGGGGATTGGGAGATCGATGGTTTCATCTGTATTCATCAGTTGCATTTAACTGACGTGCCCACAGTTGTTAGTTGCTGGACTGCCTGACCGTGGGAGATGAAGATTTAAGTTGTGGAGCATCTAAGTGGAGGAAACAGTTTCCTTGTACAATGTAAATTATTGGTGTATTCATGATGTAAACTTATGTAAAACGACATTGTACCTTACGATAATGTAATCAAAAGTTTTTAAATTTCCTGTGATTTTCTGTGTTGTATTCTCATTTTAAGTAAATATCCTAGATCGTGTCACGAAATTCCAGTGCACACAATTCAGGATGCTACAATATTGATGTCACGCCCCGCTTCCCAAAAAGAATACGGAATACGGATACGTAACAAAAGCCCAGTGAATGATTTTCATCATCCATAAGCTGTTCAAGAATCTTTATAATACCTCACAAGATAATCAGAGTCGGAAGCAAAAGGCACAACCATTCACACATAATTAAAACAAGATACCAACAGAAATTACTTGAAAACCAAATACAATAATCTCAGATAATCAAGTTATGAACAAGTCAAATATCATGGGTCACATCGCCCAAATACATGATAAACATCCAAGTCATCAAGTACATCTTATTCAAGTTCAAGCAACAAATAGTAATAATAATTAAATAAAGCATGCAATCCAGCTCTAGTACATCATCTCGCCAATACCATCTGGCAGCCGTCCATCCTGATCTGCAATTATTAAATTTGCAGGAGAAGGAGAAAAGAAGAAAACAAGTACCCGTCAATTGCAAGTCACGGGTCACAAATAGTGTAGGATACAAGTGCATGGAAATAGGGTGAATCTAAGTATCAAACCTAGCATGGTATAATCATGATGTCCAACATAAACAACTAGCATGGAAAAAGTGAACAAGTGTAAATGGCATGAATCAAGTGTCAAGAAATCAAGTATTATGTAAACATGCATCAAGTGTCAAGTCTCATGTAATCAAGAATCATGTATCATGTAGTCAAGTATCAATCAAGCATGTATTAGGTTCAAGTATCATGTTCAAGTAGCATGTATCAAGTCTTGTGTGATTTACTATCTAGGTAGCACTTCATGCATCCCGGTTTTTACTACATGGTTGCTACAACAAACAGTTTCGCTTTAGATTTTGTAGGGGACCATACAGGGCAGTGTACTCAGGGACAAGCTCCAAGTATCATGTAATCATGTATCATGTAAACAAGCTCCAAAACCCAAACAAGCTCCAGTGTCATGTGTGTACGTGTCATGTATATCGTGTCAAGCTCCACATGTAAACAAGCTCCAATAACAACTAGGTTCTTCTGAGTACATGTTTCTGCACTATCCACTACTAGATCTTACCCTTAACCCCAACTTGGAAAATTTTATTATTTATGTTATACAAGCATGTAAATGTGCAAAACATATCAAGAATAGTATGGCATGATCATGTGGCAAGTTTGAGTTGCAAACTAAGCATGTACGAGTGCAAGATATCTCATAAGGGAACAAAATAAATACATCTCAAGTTCAGGACAGCAAGACCATGCTGTAGTAAAATAGTGATTCCAAGAGTTACAAACGAGAAAATATGGATCCGCCGAAGGATCTAGAAAATAGACATCCACACGAATATAGCGAGTATAATTATGTCATATACTAGTTCATAACAACACAGCTCAAAACTGATTTGAATACAGAAACTAGGTTCAGCCAGAAATTAGGAAAAAGAATTCAAGAGCATGAAAACAGTATGAAAACACATCAAACAAATCCACGAAAAATCTCGGGTATTCCCCTATATGTCCAGTATAAAAATATAGAGTTTTAGAATTTTCCAGTAAGAATAGATTAGTCATCAAAAATACAAAAGCATCAAGAAAAACATAGTTTAGCGAATCTGGAATTCCCAACACTGCTGTACGAAAACTAAG
This sequence comes from Hemerocallis citrina, assembly GCA_017893485.1. NCBI lineage: Eukaryota > Viridiplantae > Streptophyta > Magnoliopsida > Asparagales > Asphodelaceae > Hemerocallis > Hemerocallis citrina. The sequence goes on from CM030366.1 coordinate 46,833,943, forward strand.
ATATCTCGCAACCAGTGAAACGAAAGCCAATTCCGCCAAAGGGATATGAAAATAGATAGAATTTAATAACTTTCACATTTCACAAAGAATTTTCATACAGTAAAAGGAATCATAGTGAAAATAGGGTTCTTTACTGAACAGCTAGCAAAATACAGCATGTATAAATTTTGAAACGAGCATTAAACACCACATAAAACTTATCAATAAAATTCACCAAAATTCTGGGTAATCCCTAACTTAATAAATAAATACTGAACAAAATATTGGATCAAAATAATATGTATAACATAGTTCTTGAAAATAGTTTGTTAACAAAATCAACCAAAAACAAAATCTGGAATAGATCGACACCTCTGTACTAAAACAGCCATAACTCAGTCATACGAAATCAAAATCAAGCAAGGTTAGAGGGTTTTGAAAATAGAAGAAATTATCTAAAACTCATGTTTTATACCGAAATCAAGATACTGAATGTAGCATGGACGAAAACAGCAAACAAAACAGAACAGTGCCAAAAATACAGATTTTTCCCCTTAAAACAAAAACAATATAGATTCAAGAATATTGATCCAAATGCATCCAAACTTGAAATGGAGTCTACCAAAGGTCTAAATATCATGATTTAGGGTTATTAACATGTCCACACCAATTATATCATATGGGTCTCAATCAAAACACAATTTCACACAAATTTCACACATACACGATCCAAATTCAAGAACGGGCAAGTCCTAGGTTATTTCATGTCAAGATTTGTGTCGTGAGTCTTCTATGGCCAAAATATCACAATAGAGACAAAATCCATCAAGAAAAATACAATCTAAGGTTGTCTCTAGACCCAACTACACTATAGGTGAACTTTGGGACTTGTATCAAACAATTGAATTGGAGTACAAGTTACTTGCCTTAACTGGGGATGAAGAATGATGCAATCAATCCTAGAAGCAAAACACATGAACGAAATACGCTACAAGCAAGAATCCAAGCAACTACGAACGAAATCTTCTCACGAACGAACTCCTTAAAGCAACGATCAAAGTGGCTAGAGACCACTTTGAGAACACCACGACGAAGGAGTACAAGGGTTTAATGGTGCAAGGGGATGATGTTGTTGATGGTGGTGGTGATTGGCAAGCAAGGAGAAGGGGGGTCTCGGTTTGTATGGTGTACGAAAGTGGAGATGGCCGGCAAGGGGGGTGTCGGAGTGGGCTAGGGTGCAGGTCGGCCTAGGAGGGAGGCCGGGTAGTGTGAGGTGGTCGGGTTGGGGATGCACAGCCGGGAGAAGGAGAGAGAGAGGGAGCCGGTTTGAGAGGAGAGGGATAATAGGGTTAGGGTTAGGTTTTAAGGATTAGGGGGTATTTATATAGGGGTTTAAATGTGGGTTAATGGTTGTGGGTATTAGTAACTAGCAATAGATATACAAATGGGTATTGGATATTGGGTCAAATACAAATAGGGATACAATTAGGAGTGAGATCTATGGCTTTAAAAATCTTGTTAGGGATCAAAGATAATGGAAAAGGAAAAAGGCAACCAAAACACCACCACAACACCACGGAATAATGAAAATAAAGATAACGAGCCCAAAAATGAGGAAAAGACCAAAATGATGAAAATGAGACAAAAGAGACAATCAAACAAACACAAGGAGCTCAAAATGAAATAAAACGAATATATATTGAAACAAATTCAATATATGGTTCAGAAAAATACAAGAGAGAAAAAAATACACCAAAACGAAAAAATACAATCAAAAATACATAAAATGCAAAAATAGGGATTACAATTGATCTTAATAGTCAATCAGAACAGCTATTAAAATCTATAACTAGACATGAAGATGAATCCTCTTTTCCAATTGAAGAAAAAATTAGTTTTCATTTTATGAATAATGTTAATATGGTTAAATTCTTCTCTAGAAAAAAATACTACTTCAGTTGATTAAATAGAAAATAACATATTTTAATTGTTTACTTGAGTTAAGGGAAAATGAATTAGAAGGAATAATTTCATGTAAAGATGTTCAGTTATATTTTGAAAAACATGAATATACAATCAGATACTTTATGACTAAAGAAGAGTTCAATTTTAAATCAGAAGTAGAGTCTACATACTTTAATCTGGAAGCTGTACTGAGCAAAAAAGTTCTAGTAGGAATTATGTGACATTTACCAAAAGCTTAATCTAGAAGATAACTTACCTAAGAAGGATAACTACTATTGAGAAGAAAGGGACATGAAGGATGTGTTGGAGGCATACCAGTAAACTGTGAAGCATATTAGCATTATGTGTGTTATGTCTTGTCCATTGTAACAATCAGGTTTGTATTAAATAATAGAACCCGATGTCATTCTCCATCTATATAAGGAGAAGTCAAGGCGTGGTGTTAGATCATCATGCTCTTAGTGAGTATTGTAAGAAAGAGTGTTTGTGTGCTACAACTATCGATAAAAGCATTCTTTTTTTTACGTACTTGTGTTCTTCTTTTTAAATTGGATTTCCGCCATCAAATTGGTATCAGAGCCTGGCCCAGTTGAATTTCTTCTCTGTTTATCAAGTATAATTTCTATACAACTTTTTGTGTAATTTACGTTAGGATGGAGGACTAATCTTCTTCGTGTTGGTTTTAACTAGCCATGATACTAAACTCTTGTTCTTAGACTAGATTAATTGGGCCATGTAGTAAACATTCATCCTTAGGAAGAATGTGCAAAGCCATGTTATAGGCAGATGTTCTTAAACTTTAATTGTTTATGTGAGTTCAGTTCTACATCTCTAATGCAGTCATATAGGCATGTTGTGCTCGTTGCCCGTAGGGCTTGCTTGTGTGTTGCTTATTGCCTGTTGTGGATTGGCTTGAAGTTGAATCCTGCTATAAATCCACGGTGTGGGAGTATGATGCCAGAGATGTTAGAAATAGTCAAAACACAAAAATAATTAAAGAAATCTTTTAAATGCTTATTACTGTAAGAGCTTAGTCAAATTAGAAATCCTTTAACTGTTTGCTATAGTAAGAGCTCTGTTAAACAAGAAACCTTTTTTTTAAAAGATAGTTTATTATGGACTAGCTAAACCAGCCTAAATTCTCCATAATAGATACCCTACACTGTAGTAAAATCAACCTTACTATATGGAATAAAAAATACTATACGAGAAGAAGATGATCATCCATCTCCAATAATCATTTTTAGAAAAAAAATAAAAAATTAAAACAGAGGATGAGCAATCATCCTCCACACAAATTAATCTTTGATATGGCTAAAAATGGGGTTAAATCGGAACTGTCCAGATGGGGCACGAATCTTGAAACTCAGGGGTAAAACGGTAATTTCACCCACCGACGGGTCTGAAGCGGATACTAGTTATCTTCCCCGAAGTCCCACTTACCCGCAAACGGATCCACCTCATCTGGGTGCGGGTTTCAACCCGCAGCAAACCCGGTCCAGAAAGGATAGAATTAGGGTTTCTGATTAAATCCTAATCAACGGCCCTGATTGATATCCATCCCTTCACTGGGGATTAGGAATTACATTCCTTATCTAACCACAGGGGGATTACATTCCTAATCTCATCCCAGCGGCACCTATAAATACCCCCCATCCATCTCCATTAAGAGGTAATCAATCTTTTGCCAGTTTTTGCGTTCATTCATAATCACCTCTGATTACTGACTTGAGCGTCGGAGGGTGCGTCGCCAGGAACAACCCCGGTGTCTCGCACTTCTTACAGGTGAACGGCGGGAGCAATGGTCAAACTCCGGTGGAACAGGTAATAGGTTTGTTATTCAAAGTTTCCGAAGAACCCACAAATACTATCTGTTTGCCCCCACACCAGATTCAGCGGCAATAGATTGGCGCCGTCTGTGGGAAACTAACGATAGCAACCTCCCCTCTTCCCGTTGGTCAGATCCGCTCCGGCCATGCCTCCTAGAAAAGTCAGATCCAGAGGGTCCAACCGAGGACCCAACCCCGATCAGCAGCAAGAAATTCCCATCCAGCCTACCCAACAGCAGGGGAAACTTCCTCCTCCAGCGGAAGACCCGCTCCAACAGGACCTTCCTCCTCCTCCTCCGAATCAGCCACCTCCTAAGGGTCCTAACCCTCAGAAACAATCTCTTCACGAGGACCACGTCTCCATCCACAATGCCTCTTCGGACTCTATGGCCTCCCATCATCCCCGAGCTTCCGGTCTCCGCAACACCGCCCTCAATCGGCAGAAGGATGAGGATCTTCGCCGCCATCTGAATGAAAAGCGGGCCCGAGAGGGAACCTCCCGTCAACACCGTCCGGATGAGCGGTCTCCTCGCCGCCGAGAATACAGAAGGTCCCCTATCCGAAGGGGGCGGAGAGAGTCCCCCGAGCATTACCGAAGAAGGCCACACTCCCCTGCAGGTCGACAACAGCCTAGGGACAATGAGGCACCCATCACCCGTGCCGAGTTCCAGCAGTTCCAAGCGACCGTCCTACAAGCTCTCAGTCTCCGTCCCAACACCAATGCACCCAAGATCCCCTCTCCTCCTCCGGTCCGAAGTCCTCGCCAACGGTCCCCATCTCCTCCTCTAGCTCCCAGCAACTCCCGGCATGAGCAAAGTCCTCGCCGCTCCAGGAGCTACCATCGTCGTAGCCCCCGCTCTCCCTCGTACGAAGACGAGTCTAGAGGCTCAGCTGATTACCGTCGAAGGGACGACGCTGTGTACCGCCATCTCCATGAAATGGAGAGGCGCTTGGGTCAGTTAGACCGAGAAGAGGAACTTAGAGGAAGGTCCCTTCGTCCTAGCAGACCTCCTTTCTCCCGAACCATAATGGATGCACCTGTGCCGATCAGCTTCAAACCCCCTCAATTTGAGACCTATTCTGGGGAGACCGACCCCGTTGATCACATCGAGAGCTTCAAGACCCTAATGCTCATCCATCAAGCTTCTGATGCTCTACTCTGTAAAACCTTCCCCGCAACTCTCAAGGGTCAAGCTCGAGAATGGTACTCTCGCCTTGCCCCGTCCTCAATATTCTCCTTCGAGCAATTCGAGACCCTCTTCGTCACCCATTTTGTAAGTAGCCGTAGAACTGAGAAGACCAGCATCTCGCTACTGTACCTCCACCAGAAGAAGGGTGAGAAGTTGAGAGACTATGTGAAGAGGTTCACAGCTGAAGCCCGGTCCATAGCATACCTCGACCAGTCGGTCGCTGCAGCAGCATTTCAATCTAATGTCCTCAATTCCAAACTCCGCTCCTCCCTCGCCAAGAAACCCCCACAGAACTTTTCCGACCTCCTCCTCCGAAGCGAAAAGTATATTAGGGCCGAAGAAGCTGAGCACCGCCCCAACTTGGAGGGGTCTTCCTCCGGGTTTAAGAGGAAGGGAATAGAAGAGGAAGGAGCCAAGAAGCTCCAGAAGGATAATGTCGGCCAGCACCGACCTCCCCCCAGATTCGACAAGTTTACTCCCCTCACCACTAATGTATCTACCATCCTGATGGAAGTCAAAAAGGAAGGGATCATACCTCCTGCTCCGAGGATGAACACCCCTGCCAAGAAAAGAAATAAAGAGAAGTGGTGCCGTTATCACCGGGACCATGGGCACGACACCAATGATTGTCGGGCCCTGAAGAATGAGATAGAAGCCCTTATCCAGAGGGGGCAGCTGATCAGATTCGTAAGAAAGGACCGAACCGAACTTCGTCCCCTGCCCCAGGGGGCTAATAAGCGTCCGGAATGCGATGAAACACCCGACTTCGAATAGGAGCGTGTCCTACACCTCATCCATGGGGGGCTCCTCCAACTCCTCTCAAAAGGCATTTATAGGAGAAGTCAATTCGGTCCACGCCACCCCTCCTCCCAAATGCCTCGGAGTGCCTGTCACGTTCTCAGACGAAGATCTCGAAGGCGTCCGCACCCCTCATTGTGATGCACTCGTCATCAGCCTCCACATGGCGAACTTCAAAGTGGAGAGGATCCTAGTGGACAATGGCAGCTCCGTTAACATTCTCTTCCTTGCCGCTTTTAAAGGCCTAAAGCTCTCCCGAGACAGACTCAAGCCCGTCGGCTACACGCTCCATGGGTTCACGGGAGTGCCAGTGACTATTGAAGGGGTAATCACCCTCGATGTTACCGCTAGCAAAACTCCTACTACCCGAACGGAGTCGATGGACTTCATGGTCGTAGATGTCCCCGCAGCCTATAATGTCATTCTGGGTCGACCCGACCTAGCCGCCCTTGAAGCCGTCCCTTCTGCCTACCACCTCAAAATGAAGTTTCCCACTCGGGCCGGAGTAGGGGAAGTAAGGGGCAATCAGGAAATGGCCCGTAAGTGCTACATGACCTCTACCCTCGGACCCGTCCTCTCCTTAGAAACCTTGGAAATCCCCCAGGATGCTGCCCGGCCGACATCCGAGCCGCTGGATGAATTGGAGGAAGTGCTCTTCTCTGAGCAGGACCCAACTCGCAAGTTTTTTGTTAGCAAGACCCTCCCGTCTGCCCTATGCTCAAACATTGTACATTGCATCCGAAGGAACCGAGACCTCTTTGCTTGGTCAGCTGCAGATATGCCCGGAATCTCCGAATAGCTCTTAGTCCACCACCTCAGTGTTGTTCCGGGGTCCAAACCGGTTCAGCAGAAAAGGCGCAAGTTCGCCCCTGAGCGTCAGCTAGCTAAAAAAGAGGAGGTGGACAAGCTCTTGAAGGCCCGGTTCATACAAGAGGTGAACTACCCCGAGTGGTTGTCGAATGTGGTAATGGTGAAGAAGTCCAACGGGACTTGGAGGATTTGTATTGATTTTACTGATCTCAACAAGGCCTGCCCCAAGGATCCCTTCCCTATTCTGAGTATTGACACTTTGATTGATGCCACCTCGGGACATGAACTCCTCAGCTTCATGGACGCCTTCTCAGGCTACAATCAAATCCGGATGTTCCCTCCGGATATTCCGAAAACCTCGTTTGTGACCGACCAAGGCCTCTATTGCTACAGAGTTATGCCATTCGGTTTGAAAAATGCAGGAGCCACATACCAACGCCTTGTCAACAAGGTTTTCCAAGCTCAAATCGGCCGAAACATGGAGGTGTATGTTGACGACATGCTTGTAAAAAGCATCCGAGGTACCGATCATGTGACCGACCTCCAAGAAGCTTTTGACGTTCTGAGAAAGCACAGCATGAGACTCAATCCAAACAAGTGTGCGTTCGGTGTCTCATCAGGGAAGTTCCTTGGCTTCATGGTTAGCCAACGAGGAATTGAAGCAAACCCTGAGAAAATCAAGGCCATATTAGACATGGCCCCTCCCAAAAATGTTAAAGAAGTCCAGAGGTTAACAGGCCGCCTAGCCGCCATAGGGTGCTTTCTCTCAAAGTCCGGGGAAAAATGCCTCCCCTTCTTCAAGGCCCTCAGGGGGGCTAAAGATTTTGAATGGGGCCAACAGCCACAGGAGTCCTTCGACCAGCTCAAAGGCATACCTCGTCAATCCTCCTCTCCTCAGCAAACCAATTCCTGGAGAACCCCTTTACCTCTACCTGGCAGCCTCCGAGCAGACTCTCAGTGCCGTTTTAGTAAGGGAAGAAGACCGGGCTCAAAAGCCCATCTACAATGTGAGCAAAGTACTTCGGGATGCCGAGCTCCGCTACCTGAAGATAGAAAAGATGGCTTATGCCCTGGTGATGGCTGCGAGAAAGCTTTGCCCGTACTTTCAGTCTCATTCGGTGGTCGTCCTTACCGACCAACCGCTGAAGCAGGTCCTCCACAAGCCCGAGACCTCGGGCCGCCTTATGAAGTGGTCCAACGAGCTGAGCCAGCACGATATAACTTATCAGCCTCGGACCGCGATCAAGGCTCAGGCCTTAGCAGAATTCATAGTTGAGAGTACCATCTCCGAGTCCAGCCAAACAATGAAGGGACCACCCGTCTGGTCGGTTTATGTGGACGGATCCTCCTGCAATGAAGGAAGCGGGGTAGGGGTCATTCTGGCGGGCCCAGATGACTTCATCCTCCAATACTCCCTCCGTATCAACTTCAAGGCCTCGAACAACGAGGCAGAATACGAGGCACTCATAGTCGGCCTTGGAATGGCTTGAAATGCAGGGGCCCAACGCCTTCGGATCTTTACCGACTCTCAACTAGTCGTCAATCAGGTCCGCGGCGAGTATGAAGCACGGGATGACAGGATGGTTAAATACTTAGCCAAAGTCAAGAGCCTCATGGCACTGTTTGAAGAAGCCCTCATCCAAAGAATCCCCCGAGAAGAAAATGCTCAGGCCGACGCCCTCTCCAAATTAGCCTCCTCCTTCCTTCAAGGTCTCGAGCAGACCGTTTTGATAGAAGTCCTTCTGAAGCCAAGCATAGAGGAAGAAACTCTCGACTCTATAGAGACGTTGCCTGTCCTGCTCGAAGACAATTGGATGAAACCCCTCGTCGAATTCTTAAGGGACGGGCTCCTCCCCGAAGATCCTAAGGAAGCACGAAGAGTTAGAACCCGAGCCGAGCGTTACACACTAATCGGAGGTATCCTATATAAACGCTCCTTCACACAGGTAGACGGCCGGCCTTACCTGAGATGCCTCTCCCCGGGCAAGCCGACTACGCACTGCAAGAACTTCATGAGGGCATCGGCGGGGCACACTCGGGCTCCAGAGCTCTTGCCCGCAAAGTGTTGAATTATGGATATTTCTGGCCCACTCTCTTACGAGACGCCGAACGACACGTTCGGCAGTGCAGCTCCTGTCAGAAGTACGCCGACATCTGACGCCTACCACAAGTTCCACTCACTTCCCTATCAAGTCTGGTCCCCTTTGCAATGTGGCGGATGGATTTACTAGGGCCATTCCCACCAGCTCTCGGACAGTTCAAATTCTTAGTCGTGGCGATCGACTACTTCTCGAAATGGATAGAGGCCGAGCCCTTGGCCACGATCACCGAGAAGAAGGTTGTTCAGTTATTCTGGAAGAGCGTAATCTGCCGATTCGGCGTCCCTAAGGTCCTGATAACAGACAACGGAACACAGTTCACCGGGACTGCCTTCCGAGCTCTATGCGAGGACCTGGCCATCCAGCACCGGTTCTCCTCCGTTTCTCATCCCCAGTCAAATGGCCAAGCCAAAAATGCTAACTGACAGATCCTCTCCGGCATTAAGAAGAGATTAGATAAGTGTTCCAAAGGCTTATGGGTCGATCAGCTTCCCAACGTGTTGTGGAACTACCGGACCACAAAACGGACCCCCACAGGAGAGAGCCCATTTAATCTCACCTTTGGGTCCGAAGCCATCATCCCCCTAGAAGTCGGAATACCCTCTCCTTGTCTATTAGCTTATGAAGAAGAGCAAAACGCCAGAGACCTCCGAGCCAGTCTTGACCTGATAGATGAAATCCGAGAAAGAGCTGCCATTCGTCAGCAAAGCTACCGAAGAAGGATCGAGTTGGCATACAACAAGAAAGTCCGCCCCACGGATCTCAAAGAAGGGGACCTGGTCCTCCGAAAGTTGGCCATCTCATTCCCAGGTCAGAAGAGCAAATTGGCCGCAAATTGGGAGGGACCTTACAGGATCGCCAAAGTGGTCCGTCCCGGCACATACAGACTAGAAGATCTTGAAGGCAGGGAGATCCCCAGGACTTGGAATGCTGACCATCTCTTAAAATACCAAGAGAGAGCACCAACGCCTCTCTAAGTATTTCGAGATGTCGAACCGTTCCTCTCCTATTACTTGTAATGTTTTTTTTCTTCTATTTTACTCTTGTAATAACGGCTCGCAACTTTAGAAGCAGCCGGCCATTAGTCATCGATAAAGAGTTTTTCGTATTTTACTTGTAAAAATTGCTTACATCTCTCTGCCTTTACTCTTCACTCTAACGATGGTTCCGGAGTCTAACACTTGGCTCGATTCTACTCCGCAAGCTCGCTTCTAAGCGGGCTAGGAGTGGGTCGCCATTCGGAATTGCTCCCACGACCGTTGAACTCTAACGATGGTTTCGGAGTCCAACACTTGGCTCGATTCTACTCCGCAAGCTCGCTTCTAAGCGGGCTAGGAGTGGGTCGCCATTCGGAATTGCTCCCACGACTGTTGAACTCTAACGATGGTTCCGGAGTCCAACACTTGGCTCGATTCTACTCTGCAAGCTCGCTTCTAAGCGGGCTAGGAGTGAGTCGCCATTCGGAATTGCTCCCACGACCGTTGAACTCTAATGATGGTTCTGGAGTCCAACACTTGGCTCGATTCTACTCCGCAAGCTCGCTTCTAAGCGGGCTAGGAGTGGGTCGCCATTCGGAATTGCTCCCACGACCGTTGAACTCTAACGATGGTTCCGGAGTCCAATACTTGGCTCGATTCTACTCCGCAAGCTCGCTTCTAAGTGGGCTAGGAGTGGGTCGCCATTCGGAATTGCTCCCACGACCGTTGAACTCTAACGATGGTTCCGAAGTCCAACACTTGGCTCGATTCTACTCTGCAAGCTCGCTTCTAAGCGGGCTAGGAGTAGTTCACAAGTCGGAGTCGCTCCCACAACCGTCGAACTACTCTTACGATGGTTAGCGAGCCCACTATTAGGTAAGGCTCGACTCATCTCGCAAGTTCGCAAGATTAGGAGACCGAAGTGCTGCTCGACACCACTGGCCGAACGCGCATGTCGCCGAACCGCGAACGAGCAAGAGGCCAGCTCAGGGACCTCGACGTGATGAACACAGTCACAAACAAAACGACTACACAAAGCTCCAAAGGACATGCAAGTTCGAGAACGAAATGTTATTGATAATTAGGATACAGTGCAAAGCAACTCTTCCATACAACAAGGTTACAAGGCCTTAAAGTACAAAAATTACAATGCCGACCCACTACACTTGGCTTTGAAAACGATCATCAATGTCCCGTTCGGTCGCCAGTTTGGCAACCTCAGCCGTCAGTCCCCGTCAGTCCCTCTCCCTCCGTTCGAAGCTCCGCCACTACAGTCTGCAAGTGACGGATCTCAGAAAGCAGATCGTCCCTCTCCGCTGTTACTTTCGACAAATTGTGCCGAACGCACTGGATCCGAAGGGCATTGCTAAAGGCGGTCGACGAACCTTCGTCCTCTCCTATGGGGGTCATCTCGGTGATCCTGCTCTCCAGATGCCGGATCTCGATGTCTCGCCGACCTAGGATGAGCTGAAGATGGTTCCGCTCTCTTTCGGCTCGGCGCAATCCCAGCTCGACTTAATAGAGCCGCTCTCGGCACCTCGCCAAGCACAGCCTCGTCACCCCCGAGCCAGCCTCAACTCGAGCGTGGTCACCCGAGCGAGTGGGCACGACATCTTGAGCTACCACCACGAGCTGAAAAGAAGAAGAGACAAACAACAAAATTTCAAACATTGCCGAAGTCCAACAAATGAAGCCAATATTCCCAACGCAGCATCAGAAGCAAAGCAAAGGTCTTTATTCAAATAAAGTAGCTCTACATACAACTAGACCGACGCTACAGCAGAGTTTTACAATAATTTAAAGGAACATAATACAACTTGTTTAGTGCCTCTTCGGAAGGGGAATGCTCCGGTTCAAGGAAACGCGGGGGCGGCGACGCCTAACCTCCGAGCTCGATTCCAAACCAGCGAAGCGAGATCCCCCATCGCTGCTAACTCTAACTGTGGCGCCAACTGAGGCACCGCTAGACGAGACAGCTACACTACTCTGAGCGTCAGCAGGACTCCGCCTCGCCGCAGGCAAACGAGTCGCAAGTTCGTAGAAAGTGATCCCTCTCTCGCTCTCTTCGCGAGTACACGACGTACTACGAACATTGGCCCTCCCAGGCAGAGGCTTGAGCGACGCGATCTCTTCCTCCAGCTCGATAATCCTATCTCTCAGAACATCACCCTCTGTCGACATCTTCAGACGAGGAGGTCTTGACGAGCCCGCAACATTGGCACTATTGATCGCAAGACGTCGATAATGGGTGACCTCGATCCCCCTGTCTATCGTAATCCTCCTAAGCTTGTCGACCTTGGCCAACAACTTTTGGCGCTCGGATGACAACTTCTCCAACTCGGAAGCTAACTTCTCTTCTTCCGCCGAATGTTCTTTCTCCGTTACCTCCAAGTGACGGATCTCGGCCAAGAGCTCGCTATTCTTTTGCTCGACAACAAAAAGCTCCCTACGAGTCTCACCTTCGAGACAAGAAGCTTAGGGTTGCTTCCGTAGTTGCTTCAACTCATGACAATACCCCCTCGCAGCTGCTTTTATCTCCTCCAACTTTAAGAGCATATAAAACCGCCTCTCTCGGCTATGGGAAAGCTCTCGCTTCGTTTCTTTCAGCTCCTTACGAAGATACAAAACCTCCGTGATCGGACCAAACTTCACCTGAAAAACAAAGATAAATCCGATGCCCAAACACAAAATCCGAGGTCTAATACTTGGAGAATTTTTGGCCAAGCAAAAAGTGTTTTCATTCAAAACTCAAAAAGCTTTACAAGAGCGGTGGCCAGTCCGCAGTTAGGCTTACACATAAAAAAAAAGACTAAAGATGCAACCAAGTCAGGGGTCGACCTTTTTGTTGCTCGGGACTTCCGACCCCTCGACGATTCCTATGTCCTCGTCCTCATCGCCGCCCTCGGAGCTGTCCTCCTCTTCACCCTCGGCCTCTGTCTCGCCCGTGCCTTCGACACCGTCGGTCTGTCCCTCGGGGCCGAGCATTGCCGAAGGAAGCTCCTCCTCCCCCTCCACAGGGTCGTAGAAGTGGTAGGAGGAGGTGTCGAACCCCAGGTTTCAAGCTGCGATATGAAGTAGGGCTCGGCCGTACGCATCGTCCATGTTCTTAAACATGTGCTCCTCGGCCTCTTGCTGGACAGCCCTCTTCGCCTTCGCCACCTTCGATTGGTGCTTGGCCATGACCCTTTCGGTCTCCTTCCGAGCTTTCTCCGCCTCCGACCGTGCTTTGGCCAGCTCCTCCTTAAGCGTGGCATTCTCCTTCTCCGAGGCCTCGAGCTTGGCTGCCTCGTCCGCCGACCGCTGCATAGCTTCGGCCAGCTTCGCCTCCAACCCCGCCACCTCGGCACCGCGCTTTGCCGAGAGGAGCTGCTCAGCTTCAAACAGCTTCACAGCTTTCGCACGCTCCGACCTCTCCCGGTCGTACAGCACCGTCAGCTCCTGTTCTTTGCTCGCGAACTCTTCGAGCAAAAAGTTGAAGTGGCAGAGGGTCTGAAAAGAGAACAAACAGTTAGAATCCGGACCTAAAAATTTAGAAAATTTCGAAAAAGATGCTTCAAGGCAAAGGTGTTCGGTCTACTTACCGACATCGTGTTCCGAGCAATCTGCATTGTAGCGTCCCCAACCTCTCTGGACTTAAGCGCCGCTCGGTCCTTGGGGGTCGGCAGGTGCTTCACCGCCTGCATACAAATGTTGCCGTCCCCCAAGAAGCCGTCGACCTTCATTACTTGCCAGTCGGGGACGAAGATCTGCTTATGCTCCTCGGTCAGAATCTTCTTCGCTTCGGCGGTGAGAGGCGGAACTTGAAGGGCTAACGCGCCGCTCAACGACCCGGGAGCATCTGTCTTCGCCGTTGGAGTCGGCACATCCGAGGAAGGGAGATCGGAGGCCGTGACCTGGTCTTGCTCGGGATCGGCATCCGGGAGCACGACCACCTGCAGGTCGGCGGTCTTTGGGACCGAAGGTATCTTCGGTGCTCGGCCACCCTGAGGCCCTGTCGAGGGTCTCTTCTTCTTCTTCGCCTCCTGCTCCCTAGCCGCCTTGGCCTTCGCCATCAACGCCCTATAGTCCATGCCGGAAGACTCTGCACAAACCGAATGAAAAAACATAGAAAAGTTTTCAAGAACTTCAAGAAAAAAGTAAAAATACTAGAGGCATACTGGGATTGATCGGACTGAGACCCCCTCGGAACAAGGCCTCCTCGGTGATGTCCTTCCAACTAAGCGTCGGCAGGCCGAGGAGTTTCTTAAGGACCTCGGCCTCCTCGTCACTGAGCACTGGCTCTTTCTTCGCTCGCTTGGGCAGGCCCTCCCTCGACCAAGCTATCGGAATTACCCAGGGTTCGGGAGCTCGGACAATAAAGTACTTCTCCTTCCAATGCTTGATCGAGTCCGGGTTCTCGATCAACTTCACGCCTGTCCGTGGCGAAAGGTAGAACCTCTGCTCGTTCCTGTTCGGCTGGCAAGGATGGTAGAGGCTTCGAAGAAGGAACAGACTTGGCTCGGCGCCGATCTCTTGACACCGAAGAACAAATGCCAAGACGTGCCTCCAAGTGTTCGGCATCAGCTGGGCAGGACTCAGGCCGTACCAATTGAGGACCTCGACAATGAACGGGTGCAACGGCAAACGAAGCCCGGTGGCCAAGGAGTCGACCGGAAAAATGCACGTGTCGGCCGAAGATGACGTGCAGGCCGGGTTCGGGGAGAAGTAGCCCGTACTCGGCAGGGATCTGGAATCCAGTCCGGATCCGATGCCGATCAGCCTCAGTAAGGACCGAAGAGATTTGGTCCACTTCGGACATCTCTCTCGGCTTGTTCTCCTCTACTGACTTGGCGGTGCCCTGGGTCACCTTCTCCAGCATTTCTTCAGAGTAGCTCCGTACTCCCCCCACGCTCGACAGAGTGATCGGCTGCCGACCAAACTCCCCTGCCGTCTTCGGCTGCTCTATGACCGTAACCACTCCCTTAACCTTCCAGGACCACGGTGAAACCTCCTCGAGTGGCTTGGCGACCTCCCCACTCTTGCTCGGCCGAACCACGGTCTACTCGGTCGGCTCTACCACCTCCTTCTCTTTACCCTCTCGGCTAACGACTCGGTCCGATGCGGGGGTCTCATCCGAAGAAGTAATCTTAACCATTTTTTCTAAAGAGAAAGGAGAGAGAATGACCTTGAAGTGACTGTTACGGTCGGAAAAGTTCGCCGGAGCAAAGAAACGCCTTCCCGCGACAGCTAGCAGCGCCACCCGGGAGCTAAAAACTTCCATGGTGAAGAGTAAAAACTTGAGTAAGAAAGTAAAAGTGAATAATGAGATTGGGGGTGGGGGAAGTGAAGTCTTATAGTAAAAGAAAAAGTCTCTTGGACTTCGTAACGAAAGGGCGCGACTCTCGATCGGCTCTTGAAGCGTTACGAAAGTCCAAACGACTTTGTAACCGAGCAACAACGGTTGACGAAAAGGCAAAACGTTTCGATACAGGTCGAATAGCTCGGCACACACGGGATCAAAATCCGAGCGACGTGCGATCCGACCCCAACATCAAAGGGTCCGGTCGGCTGCCGAGCAAGTGCCCTCCGAGCCCCAAAACGGAGAAAATTCACTTTTCCCTCAACATTCGTGTAAGATCTCAATCAGACGGCCCAGATCTTGCCAGCATCGCTAAACGACAAGATAGTGTTTTCTTGGGAACTGGGCCCGTCTCAAGATTCGTGCCACCATCCAACGGCTCAGATCGCGCCACGTCGCTCGGACTGCCGAGCCCCTAGGCCTCCGGTCGGCTGCCGAGCAAGTGCCCATCCGAGCCCCAAAACGGAGAAAATCACTTTTCCCTCAACATTCGTGTAAGATCTCGATCAGACGGCCCAGATCTTGCCAGCATCACTAAACGACAAGATAGTGTTTTCTTGGGAACTGGGCCTGTCTCGAGATTCGTGCCACCATCCAACGGCTCAGATCGCGCCACGTCGCTCAGACTGCTGAGCCCCTGGGCCTCCGGTCGGCTGCCGAGCAAGTGCCCATCCGAGCCCCAAAACGGAGAAAATTCACTTTTCCCTCAACATTCATGTAAGATCTCGATCAGACGGCCCAGATCTTGCCAGCATCACTAAACGACAAGATAGTATTTTCTTGGGAACAAGGGCCCATCTCGAGATTCGAGCCACCATCTAACGGCTCAGATCGCGCCACGTCGCTCGGACAGCTGAGCCCCTAGACCTCCGGTCGGCTGCCTAGCAAGTGCCCATCCGAGCTCCAAAACGGAGAAAAAAGCTGCCAAGCAACAACGACCGTTGGATCTTCTAGAAATTCGCGCTTCTGGTAATGGATGGTCCAGATCGTGCCACATGCGCTAAACGACAAGATAACATTTTTTGGGAAACGCGCCTCCTCGAGATTCGTGCCAGGATCCGACGGTACAGATCGCGCCACGTCGCTCGGACTGCCGAGCCCCTAGACCTCCGGTCGGGTGCCGAGCAAGTGTCCATCCGAGCTCCAAAACAGAGAAAAAAGCTGCCGAGCGATTACGACTGTCCGATCGCCCAGAAAATCGCGCTCAACACAGATAAAGGGCCCAGATCAAGCCACGCCATAAATAGGTATTAAAAATCAGTTTTTATCTATTTTAATCGTTTTATTTATTTAAAAATTGCGAAAAAAATTACTAAAAATTCGTAAAAATTCACTAGAAATTCTAGAAAATAATTATAAATTCGGGGGAATATTTTTGAACTCCTGAACGAACAATTATTGCCTAGAATG
The DNA here is from genome assembly GCA_017893485.1 of Hemerocallis citrina. Taxonomy (NCBI): domain Eukaryota; kingdom Viridiplantae; phylum Streptophyta; class Magnoliopsida; order Asparagales; family Asphodelaceae; genus Hemerocallis; species Hemerocallis citrina. The sequence goes on from CM030366.1 coordinate 46,850,338, forward strand.
TATTGTGAAGGCCACCGAATGACTGGTTAACACATCACAAAATTAAATAAATAATCCGAAAAAATAGATAAAGACCGTTGGATATTCAGAAAAGCTTAAGAACAGCTTACAGCTTAAAAAATCACCTCACTACCCCCTTCGAGATTCAAAACCCTCCATTCGGACTCCGATACAACTCCACTAGCCACTAAAACAGTTAAACTACTCCTCAAAAGCTGATCAAACTCAGTCTTTAGGAGTAGGGGGCTCGTGATATGGCTAAAAATGGGGTTAAATCGGAACCGTCCAGATGGGGCACGAATCTTGAAACTCAGAGGTAAAACGGTAATTTTACCCACCGACGGGTCTGAAGCGGGTACTGGTTATCTTCCCCGAAGACCAACTTACCCGCAAACGAATCCACCTCATCTGGGTGCGGGTTTCAACCCACAGCAAACCCGGTCCAGAAAGGATAGAATTAGGGTTTCTGATTAAATCCTAATCAACGGCCCTGATTGATATCTATTCCTTCACTGGGGATTAGGGATTACATTCCTTATCTAACCACATGGGGATTACATTCCTAATTTCATCCCAGCGGCGCCTATAAATACCCTTCATCCATCTCCATTAAGAGGTAATCAATCTTTTGCCAGTTTTTGCATTCATTCATAATCACCTCTGATTACTGACTTGAGCGTCGGAGGGTGCGTCGCCGGGAACAACCCCGGTGTCTCGCACTTCTTGCAGGTGAACGGCGGGAGCAACGGTCAAACTCCGGCGGAACAGGTAATAGGTTTGTTATTCAAAGTTTCCCAGGAACCCACAAATACTATCTGTTTGCCCCCACACCAGATTCAGTGGCAACAGATTGGCGCCGTCTGTGGAAAACTAACGATAGCAATGTCCCCTCTTCCCGTTGGTCAGATCCGCTCCGACCATGCCTCCTAGAAAAGTCAGATCCAGAGGGTCCAACCGAGGACCCAACCCTGATCAGTAGTAAGAAATTCCCATCCAACCTACCCAACAGTAGGGGCAACTTCCTCCTCCAGCAGAAGACCCGCTCCAACAGGACCTTCCTACTTCTCCTCCGAATCAGCCACCTCCTAAGGGTCCTAACCCTCAGAAACAACCTCTTCACCAGGACCACATCTCCATCCACAACGCCTCTTCGGACTCTATGGCCTTCCATCATCCCCGAGCCTCCGGTCTGGGATCCATACCATCTGTGTTGTAGCCCACTGTGTCTGGAATCCATACCATCTGATGGTTTTGCAATCTGAATTTCGAATTGCAAGATATTCAGATTCTACCACTGTACTGTCTTAATTCTAGAATCACTGCTTTATAAATACGTCGTCATGTTCAATTAATTATATAACACCCTGAATTCCAAATAAGACTGCTTTCGAAGTTCCACAGGATCTTTACACTTCCTTTCGTACAATTTTACAAGGAATTAAAAATATTTATTACAACAATGATTACATTTTACACAGCAGAAGCAAATTACAACATTATACATGAATTGAATAATAACTTGAACATTTCTTTAAGCAGCAATCATCTTTAATGCTTTTCAATCACTTTGTCCTGCATAGAAACTGTGGGTATGTCAGTTACATACAACTGACACTAGGATATAATACATCAATTTCTCTTACTCAGAAAGCACACACTTGTCACAAACAAAGTTAAGGGGGACTATCATATTGATGTCGTGTGTGAATGTGCACCTAGTCCTTAATGCAATTATTATTATTACATGACACTAATGCGCACTTGTTCGGATTCTATGCATCCCATACTACATAGGTCCGAGGGCAAGCCCTTAATCATTCTTCATCTTGTAGGATTGATTCCCTCGCCATGATCTACTCTACTATGGTAACTACAGTAAGTATCCTAGGTGTTCTATGAGCTACGAGCCCATGTCCAGACATCCTGGAGAGAATCCCACACACTGACACATGACGATCATACAAGCATCCTGTGGACAATTCACCACCGCCATGGACAATGGCACCACTCGTAGTCACCAAACACCCTACAAGTGTCGCCACCGGTACGATATCCTAGAGTAGTATCCACGCCCTGACATGACGCATCATGAGGACATCCTGTGAACACTCTCACACCGCATATCCGATGGCCCTCATACTTATGTTTTTCACTTACTTTCATCACATCTCTACTATGTATCTAATCTTTAGATAATTGAATCATGAATAAAAATCAATACTTTAGAATTAGCGTTACCTCTAGATCGGTCTTAAATATCAATCATTAACCATGACCAAACTTGGTCTTTATTTATCACATTTCTCTTTTCAAAATTTCATTCTTGCCCGTAGGGACTTTGCTAAAATTCTAGTCTCAATTCTCTTTCATGCTCGTCAAAATGAGAGTACACATATTCACAAATTTCACCTATCATCATGTTTCTTTTTCTTTATATTCCATACACAGTTTGCATAATCTTAAACAATATTTCATTGAATTTTACTCACTAATTTATAAGTCAAATTCTCATTTTTTGAACTCTTCACAATTTTCTCTATGTTCAACAAATTATTTTCATCTTAAATTAAAAAAAGAATCATATCCAATAATTTTATCAATTCTTATTCTCAAAATTCACTTCTAATTCTCATTATAATAGTTCGAATGTTCAGGAAATAATTTTTTATGAAGTCTAGGTATTTTTAGAAAACTTTATAATATTTTTCTCAATTTTTAAAACACTTTAAACCCTTGGAAAACAAAAATATAAAGAAAAACCAAAACAACAACAAAAATGGCCAGAGGCCAGTTTCGAACCCAACAAACCGCCCCGCCTGGCTACAGTAACCGGCTTGTGGCACACCTGAAGACAAAAAAGGCCACAACGACCAACTTTCTAAAGAGGGACTCGAATTCTATTTGAGTTTTAAGTTCGGGTTTTGAATAAAATCAGATTTTCCAAAACAAAAAAAAAGTCTCTGCCGAGACTCGAACCCAGGGTATCAGCTCCGCCGAGCTACAGTAATGGTTTTAAAACGCACCCCCTGACCAGTAGGCCTGAGTGACTAACCTGTAAGGGAATTCTAATAAACCGTTTTTGTGTTTGACTGTGTTGTCTCTATCTCTTTTTAAAAAAACTCGATTTTTCTCATTCAAATTGTTCTTATAAAATATAGATTTTTCTTGAGTATAATTTCTTGAAGAAAAAAACACTAGCTTGTACTATTATAATTCTTATAGAACTCGTTTTTTTTACATAAAAAGCTATTTCTCCCATAATTAATTTAAACAATGGATCAAATTAGATACATTTCGACATAGAAATATTTATTTTTATAAGAATCCTTTTATCAACAATTTCCCCTCATTCAAAATGAGTTCAATACAAGTTTTTCTCTCTTCATTCCTTACTAAAATTTAACTCTTCAATTTAGTCTTATTTCCCAAACTAAATATTTTAAGAGACAATATGGATAATAAATCAAATGACTATAACACCACTTGCATATGGCACATAAACACACTTTTTGCCACAATTTAATCTATTTAATATTCTATTAATTTACATTCTAAACTTTTATCCATAACCACATCTTCCACACTTTGTATCTTTCAATTCATGCATAGACAAAGTTTCATAAAAAATCATAATTTTTCCATTTTAGCATGCGAATAAACTACCAAGCCATCATAACATATACTCATTTACACAATCTAATTTATTCTACTAACTTTTCATGTAGATTAATTGGTGTTCTTTTCTTCTTAATCTCTTTAAACAAATGCATGGCAATCTTTCCTATTCATTCTTAACATAATCACAATTTCAATCCCTAGCATGGCATCTAAAGTAGAAGCTCGAGAAATCACCCACCTTTTTGAAGAAAAACAAATAGAAAGCTCCTAGAAATCTCCTTGAACACACGAGCAGTTCCTTCTCCTCCTAGATTGTGCCACCAAAATGCTTTCTCCTCTTTGTACTAGATGGAACCCGAGCACTTCTCCTCTCCTTGGTGAATAGCCGGCCTCCAATGGGTGCAAGAACACACAGCAAAACACCCCTCAATCTTTTCTCATAATTGCTCTCAATCTTTTCTCACATTTGTTTCTTTCTTTCTTTTTCTTTTACCAATTTTTCTAGTGTATTTCATGAAGAGAATGGAGGGGGGTGTATTTATAAATTTTTCAAAGTAAAATGGAGGGCCAAGATTGAACTAGATGGTTGTAGATTATGGGCTAGGATAAATTAAGGAGTTAGAACAACTACCCATGAACCAAAAACCACCTCTCCACTACTCCATCACTCCCACTCTCTCTTGATACCATCCGGCCACCCCTTCCTCTTGTGCTTGGCACGTGCAAGTGCAATGCACGTGTCACACAAGGCCCCCCTAATTACTAGTTGTACATGTTCATTTAATTAATTGGTTACGAAACTAGTCTACCTTACAAGTTGTGATAATTAAAAGATAATTAAATTAGTGGGCTCAATCTAGTGGGCTAAAAGTCTATGGGCTTCTAATTAAAATAATTAAATTAATTAGTATGGGCTAGGAATAAACAATTAGGCCTAGAATTTAAATAGGCTTTTTAAATTAAAAAGGAGAAGAATTAGATTACTTGTTCATGATATGAACATAAATAATTTTTCTAGGGTAAATGCACTTAAATTTGCACGTGCAAAACACGTGAAATCAAACAAATTCTTATTTAATTATAATTGAAAATTCAGGATGTTATAAATTAAATAAGTAGGTTAACTTAAGAATTGGGACCTGAGAATTTCAAAAATGTTAATGAACAGTACCAGAAACTAGATTACAATTTTTTAAATGATTTTTGTCATGCCCCGCTTTCCAAAGAGGAATACGGAATACGGATACGTGACTAAGTCTAGCGAATGATTTTCATCATCCATAAGCTGTCAGGATCTTTACAACAATTCATAGGAATAATCAGAGTAGGAAGCAAGAGAAGTCAACCACGCATGCATATATGAATCAATGTACCAACAACAATTTACTTGAAACAAAACTTAATAAATTTCAAATAAACCAGATATGAATAAGTCAATAATTTCGGGTCAAACTGCCCAATACAAAATTCATCTAGCAATTACATTTATTCAAAAGCAACAGGGAAATAAATAGATATAGCAAGAATTCCAGCCGACTAGAATCTCATATCACCTACTCCATCGGGCAGCTGATCTCCATGATCTGTAATTTAGCAAATTGCAGGAAGAGAAAAAGAAAACAAAACTCCCGTCAATGCAAGTTACGGGTTGCTTGTAGTGCAGGCACAAGTACAGGAAAAAGAATAAACAAGAATAGAGTAACAGCAGAAGTAAACATAGCATGGAATAGACATGATAATAAAATAGAATGACTAACATAAATCAGGAAACAAAATCATGTAACATAATGTGCTAATAGGGTACGGGTAACATGTAACAGATGTCAAGTATCATGCAAGCAAGTAAACATGTAATCAAGTAAACAGGTAGCATGTACAGGTAAGCATGTAACAGGCATCATGTTATGTCAAGTCTTGTATTTATTCTATTTAGGTAGCACTTCATGCGTCCCATCCAGTTACCACATGGTTGCTACATTCAAATAAGTTTGCATTTAGATTTCGTAGGGGATTCTATATGTCATGTACTCTGGTATTCACAGGATTACAAAACTTGGTCGGTAAACTTGATCGGTAACAGAAAATTAACTTTGTCGGTAAATTTGATCGGTAGCTTGGTCGGTAAACTTGATCGGTAACAGAAAATTAACTTGGTTAGAAAACTTGATCGGTAACAAAAAATTAACTTGTTCGGTAAACTTGTCATACAGGAAACACGAGTCCCCTTCCGAGTACAGGCTCCTATATTGTCCACTACTAGATCTTTCCCTTAAACCCCGACTTGGTTATTTGTTATTATTATCAAACAGGCATATACATGTCACAAACAGAGCAAGAATAACATGGCATAAATAGGTAATAGGTTCAGATTGAAGGACAAACATGTACAGGTGTTAGACAACACATAAAAGGATAGAATAACGAAAATTCTAGTTCAGGACAGCACGACAGTACTACACTGAATTTGGAATTTCCGTTGCCACAAATATGCAAATCTGGATCCGTCAGAAAATCTGGAAAATAGACTCTCGGCCGAATCCAGAAAATATATATAAGTCATATGGTATTTTACAACAACAGGACTCAAAACAGATTTGTACCCAGAAAACATGTTCAGCCAGAAATCAGCAGTTTGTATTCATAAATAGGAAAACGGCATCAAAACTTACTGATTAAATCCAAAAAAAATCTGGGGTATTTCCTAGTATGTTTAGTATCAGAAAATGAAGTTTCAAATTTTTTAACATTGATAAAATAGTCAAGTAAAATCAGAAAGCAGCAAGATACGGCAGTTTTGAAAATTTGGAATCATAAACACAACAGTACTAAAACAGCAATATCTTACAAAATATAAATCGAAAACCAGATCCGTCAAAAGGGTGATAAAATAGATATAGTAGGCTACAATTCTTAATTACAAAGTTTTTATAGAAAGCAATTAGAATCAGGTCGAAATTATGTATCTTTACTGAACAGTATGAAAATTCTGCCAGTATAGTAGTTGTTTTCAAGTATAGAATAGTTCATAAAAGTCATCAATCAAATCCATAAAAAATAGCTGTTAATCCCAATCAAGTCTAGTTATAACCAGCAAAATATTGGATCAAAATATTATCTTTAACATCAGTAGAAAAGTAAATCACCATACAGAATTCATATAAAACTGATCTGGAGTTTTAAACACATCTGTAGTAAAATAGTCATAACTCGCAACTCATAAATGAAAACTGAGATCTGTCAGAAAACTTGGAAAGTAGACAAAATTCTCTATAATTCATATTCACAAATAATTTTATATACTGACCTTAATAGGGTCTAAAAAACTCAACAAAAATGGAGAATCGACAAAACATAAAATATCCTTCATGCACAAAATCAACTAGTTCATATAAAACTCATCCAAAACATACCCAAATGTGAAATATGGTGTACTAGATGTCCAAGCAACATGGTATAGGGTTTTTGACAAGTCTACAACGAGTTATACTACAACGAATCCATCAAACATACAAGATCATACAACATCTCATAATTCACGAACACATGCATGTATACAAGAATTGATTATCTCTAAGTCTGAATTCATGTCCTGTGTGTAATGAGACAACTACGGATGGACCAACTCAAAGAGACAAGATATAACAGGGGTTTTACACAAGAATTGTCTCTAGAACAAACCTACACTACAGGCGGTATTTAGTACTTGTATTACACAAAGAAAAGAATACAAGTTACTTGCCATATAGTCGACGACGAAAATAATGATGCAAAGAGAATAACAAGAATGGATTCCTGGGGCACGAACACAACAAACGAACGAATCACGAACCAATCACGAACACAATCCAACGAACGGATCACGATGACGATCAAGATCAAGATGATCAAATAATGCTCGGGCGGATCGGCACGGATGAGATCGAAGATCAAGATCAAGATCAAGAGTCTAGATCAGATGATGGAGATCATGATGATCAAGATCAATCGACGATCGGACGGCCAAGAATCCACTTGATCAAAACTCTGATCAAACAGCACCCACCAAAGGCTTCGGCTTGGCTCGACGATGGCGGGGCTGCGGTGAGGCGACAGCAGTCGGCTAAGCGGACAGTCGACGGGGAAAGAGACAAGGACAGGCAGCCAAGGGAACAACACCGAAGGGCATGAGGGGTTGCTGTCGTGGCTGCTGGAAGGCACAACAGCGATGGAATGTTGCTGCAGTCGGAGGAGCGCACAGCACGGGTGGCATTGTAAGCGTCGCGATGCTACTGTCAACGGAGGAGCACAGTGCAATGCGGTGCTGTCGCTGCTGATCGCGATGCCAAAAGAGAGTAGCACGGGGAGAGCTGCTAGCTGTGCTATGGACGACGCAGGGAGGCAAGGGGAAGGAATATGCAAGGGATGTGCTGGCGTCGGAAGAGCAAGAGGAGGAGAAGAGCTCCGGGGCTGTCTTCTGCATGGCATGACGACAGGGGCTGGCACAGCAGAGGGAAGGAGCATAGGGCCAGGGACTGCAGCTATTGGATGGTGTCGGGTGTAGCAGTGCAGGAGGGCGCTGTCGATGGTGGACAGGGGGACCGGTGGATGGCATTTTCTGCTGTCGAAGTGCGGTGGAGACAGAGGTCGCGACTGGGTTGAAGACGGTAGGGGAGACGGCGCTGTGGTCGGGCCTCGCTGGCATCGGGTTAATCGGAAAGGAGGTGCAAGGGCAATCGCCGGAGGGAGAAATAGCAGCGCTGTCGCTGCTGCGTCGCGGAGGCACGACAAGAGGAGGGAGAGATCAGGAGAAGGTGCACAGAGAGAGAGTAGAGAGAACAGGGACTGTAATACCCTGATTTTTCAATTAATGAGAAATTATTTATTTTGCACGTGTTGTGCACGTGCAATATTTTGTTTGAATTATTTTATCATAATGTGTATAATTATTTAATATATTTTTCTCAAATTATTTTAGTACAAAAGCCTTTCTTTAAAAGCCTTCTTTGATTTAATTAAAAAGCCTTTTCTTAAAAAGCCCAAAAGCATTTTTTATTTTAATTATTTTTATAAAATTATTTTGGCCCAAAAAGAAAGCCCATGAATTAAGTTATTTTAATTAAACTTGTCATGTAGAAGACTTTTTTTTAACAAATGTATTTTTATACAATTTTTGAATGTACAAATTTGGCCTAGTTGCATGCACGTGCACTACACGTACACGTGCATTGCACACTTCTTTTGTGAGGCCGGTAGCAATCTTTTTGGAGGGAAATTGAATTTTTGGTGTGGAGAACATGGGGGTAGTTTCAAGGAGGTGGGTAGTTTTCCTAACTCCTACTTTGATCTAAGCCTTTCATTTTACAACCACCAAGATGATCTTAGCCCTTCATTCCCCTCATTTTTTAGTATAAATACCCCCCTTCTCATGGCTAATTTTTCATATGCAAAGTAAAATTTCTAAAGCTATAGTATTATAATTGTGTGAGTTATAAAAGATAAGAGAGTGTGTGGTTCTTTTGGTTGCTTGGAGCATTCGGTCAAGGACTTGGGAAGCATTCGGCTTGGGGAAGCATTCGGCTAGGCTTGGAAGCTTGGAGTGGTGCACTCTTTTGGCTAGGAGGAGGTGTTCTCATCTACTAGGACTTGTTGCTTTTGTGTTTCTCTCCATTAAGGTGGGTAAAATATTTCATATTTCTAATATAGGATTCATGCTAGTTATATTGTCAACACTATACATGGAAAATACTAATAAGAGTCCATTCTAATTAAAAAGTTAGTATGTGAATGGTTTGGAATGATGTGATTAATTGTGTATGTGAAATTCTAGCATGAAATTAAACTATATGAAGCACTTTCTATGATTGTTAGTTAGTTGAATAATGATGCAATATGGTTAGTATGATGTGTGAAAATCTTCATTAATTGCTTGTAAATTATATGTTTGAAACATGACAATTGATTAAGATATTGACACTATGAAATTTGAATAGAAAAGTATATTGAAAGCTTGAGTTATGAGTATGTTAAAATTCATGTGTAGAAGTGGCATAAATGAACCAATGAATTGCTTGTTGTCGTCAAAATAGAAATACCCAAAACTTAGTAATTTTTGAGTTTCACCTATTCATGTATTACATGAATTCTTGTGCTAATATGAGTATGGGAAAATCCCAAGTTGTATGTGGTGTGAACATAGATTAATAAACAGTAAATTATCATGGGAAATTTGGGAATAAAAGAGAGATTAGAAGATCAATTGATTTCTTTTCAATGTCGAAAATAAAAGATATCATAGTCTTAATGGACAATTATTAGTTTGGGTGGAAAAAAAAAATTATGTTTTAGTACAAAAATTTAATTTTATACTTGCTGTATGAAGATTAAATAAAGATGATTAAATCTGGAAATTTTCTGTAGTTTGTATAAAGGCAATATGAACCTAATTGATTTGAACATCGAGTTGTTTTCTAAAACAGTGCGAATATGAAACTAATAGACTTTAACCCAGTATTGTGACAACCTGAGCCAGTGGCTCAGGCGGTCTGTGACTGCGCTCGGTTTCCCTGAGCGGTGCGGTTCGAAACCCAGCCTCACCATCTTTTTTACTTAACTGTGTATATAAGTATATTTGACTGCGAACCGAAAGCACATATACCTATTTCACCCCCTTCTAATCGCTAGCACACGATTGGCCTATTGGCGGGTGCTCTGGCCTTCTTCTCTACCGTGCTGGGTTCGAATCCTTCCCCTAGCACTTTATAAAAAACATTTTTTTTGTGAGTTTGTGATGTCCAAAAAATGTGAGAAAAATATGGTAATTTTCATAAAAATACAAGGAATTTTATGGGATTGAGTTGGGTATTATTTGAAGAAAATATAATGTAGTTTGTGAACAAATAGTATAATTAAAGCTATGGTCCTAAGACACATGCTTATGGAAATTTTCAGTTTATAAAGATATAATGAAATGGGTTTATTAAGAAGTAATTGACACAAAGAATTTTGTGGTGTGACCTGATGTTATTAATTTCTCACTTGAGGATATTGTGTAAAATGTGAAGTATGAGTGTTTAATTATGAAGTGCATTGTATGATATTGGAATTTAGAAATCATGTTGATGAAATTGTTGGCCATGAATATAAATTTTTATGAGTTATAAGTATTCACTATGGACTTGTGAACAAAGAGTAATCATGAATAAGAAAGAATATGAAATTGTGACATGGAAGTGGTTATGACTTAAAGATTGTGAAATGAAATTTGAAATAGAGTAGCTAAGTCTCCCCGGCATTGAGAAACAAGAATTGAATTGAAATTAGACCAAGGTTGGTCATGTTGAAATAAATGAATAAGTCCGGTTGATGGAGAGGCTAACTCTAGTGATTATTTTGTTCATGATTTTTAAATAAAACTAAGGACTAGTACATAGTGGAGATGTGATGAAAGTAGAAGAAAAACATGAGTATGAGGGCCAACGGATAGCGGTGTGAGAGCGATTCACAGGTTGCCTGCTTGATGCGTCAAGACAGTGCGTGGGCGCTACTCCGGAATTATCGTCCCGGTGGCGACGCTCGTGGGATGTTCGAGTGGCTATGGGTGGTGCCATTGTTCCATGGCAGAGGCTGAATTGTCCATAGGTTGCCTGCTCGATGCGTCGTGACAGTGCGTGGGATTCCCCTCCAGGCTGCCTGGACATGGGCTCATAGATCATAGGACATCTAAGACACTACCGTAGTTACAGTAGTAGTTAAGGCATAACGGGGGATTGAACCCTATCAAGGTGAAGAACGAATAAGGGCTTGCCCTCGGACCTATGTACTATGGGATGCATAGAATCCGAACAAGTGCGCATTAGTGTCATGTAACATAATTAACTGCATTAAGGACTAAGTGCACAATCACAACACGACATCAATAGGGTAGTCCCTTTAGTTGAAATGTGACAAGTTTGTGTTTGCTAAATATGAAATGTTAAGTTATATTATTTTCGGCAAAGCGAGGACGGCCGTGTATAATGATCGTCGGTTGAATAAACTGACGTACCCACAGTCTAACATGCAGGTAAATGTCATGCTAAAGATTAAAGAGGATTTGGATGCTTAAAGATTTTATCAAGCTGTTGTACTTGTATTAAATTGTTGTATTTTACTTCCGCTGTGCAAAAGAAAGATGTAATTATGATGTAATCTCTGATGTATGATGAAAAGTTTTAATTTCCCTGTAAAAGTGTACTAAGAAAGTGAAAAGATCCTGTAGAACATCTCGAATTCAGTGTATTTGGGATTCGGGGCGTTACAGGGACGAAGGGGGAATATAAAATGCGGCTACGGTTTTAGGGAGGGGGGTAGATGTACAGGGAGGGATGTATATGGGTATATATATAGGGTAGTTATTAGGGTTTAGGGGTGAAAACGGGTTTCGAGTTGGGGAATTGAGCAGGTTTTGGGTAAGAGGGTATTGGGTTATAATGGGTTATAGGGTTCAAGCTTCAATAGGGTTTTGGGATAGTGGTTTATTGGGTTGACTAAAAGAGATCCAAATAGAATTTATGAAATAGCCAATAAAAATATGATTTATAATAAACTGTAATTTTCATTACAATATAGAATTTATTTGAAATAACTACAAATACAATTAGTACATAGAAGTGGATTTTTAATAACCAGTCAAAATTAATAACAGTAAGAACAATAATACTAATAACAATAATAATAACAGTAATAGTAATAATAATCGAAATCAAAGTAATAATAACAATAATAAGATTTGTATAAAAAATCATAGGAAATAGTTACAAATAAAATTATTGATAAAAAAATAGGCTTTAATGGAAGATTCATAAATGCCTTTTAACAAAAACAATTTGAAAGCGAAAAACTAATTTACAAAAATTTGAAATACCGAAAATACACAGAAAATACGTATTTGCGAAAACAGGGGTTACAATTTTAATTAAGTTTTTAGTCGAATTATACACGTAATGACTTTATACTGAGTTGCTTCCTGTACAGTATACCTATAATGAATTAACTGATAGGCATATTTACTGTAATCAAAATGTATCATGTGAATATGCGTTGAAACCGGTAGGGAATCTAGTTTGTAGAATCTCTGACGGAACCTGATTTTCTTTCCCATAGCAGCAAGAAAGTTATTTTTGTACATCAACGTATTTCTGTCCAGAATTGTATTTTCATGTTTTTAAATATAAGTATGGCTAAATTTTGCAACTAACGAATTGCACTGCATACCATTCATTGCATAGACATTGATACCTCCTTGATATTATTTTTTGGCACCCATTCCATCGAATGCATATTCATGATTAATTTAATAAAATGATAACAAGCCGAAGTAAAAAGGGGAACGACTTAGTAGTGGGTAATATAAGAGACCGTACTCGGAGGAGGGGCCCGTATTTTCCATATTGATTACTGATATCGGTTACTGTTTTCTCGATTGATTGCGGATTACTGTCTACAGTATTACAACTATCGTGTATTGTACCTTTACCGATTACTGATTATTGATTATTGTTACCGAGTACACGACCCTATAAAATCCACCACTATAGTCGAACCGTTCTCTTGATTGTATGTACCCGAACCTGTGGTTGGAGATGCAGGGTTGCGTGCATTAGATTGGTTAATAAAAGATTGATAAACTTAATATTGACACTGAGCATTGACACTTGTATTTTGATTATTTGTTTATTGTTACCGACCATCGTATTATTGACTATTTCATATCAATTGATTGAACTTCAAGATTATAATTGCATCTTATCGTCCATATTGATATTTTGTACATGTTTGTATTGTTTCCCTCCTTATTTTCTTATACATCATGTTTATTGCTGGCTACTACTTGTTGCTCGTAGTTTGTTCTCACAGACATTTTCTCCCATCTCTAGATGTTGAGATTGCAGGTATCACGGAGGAATCAACTGAAGGACTTGGAGAACAGATTTTCTAGATAATGGAGTTGAATCATTAGTCTACAATAATTTTTTTCGTTCGTGTTATTTTATTCCCAGCATTGTTGTTATTATCATACACTATATTTCAGGCTTTGGTGACCCGAAGTTTATTCCCTCCCAGATGTTGGTTATTTATGAGACATTTCATGGATTATTTATGTTTATGTGATTATTTCATAGCATGCGTGGTTATTGTTATATTTCATATTATTGAGTAAATTGTTAAAGCTTATGGATGATGTACACATCATTCGCTGAGCCTTGGTTACGTGCTTGTATTTCCGTATTTTGGGAAGCGGGGCGTGACAGCTCTACCGAGCAAGAAAAATATTGAGTTAAAAAATACAAAAACTGATGTTGAGTTAATTAACTCAGAAGTTGACATTAAGAGAACCCACTCTCATATTAACAAAGAGTTAGCAAATTCAATTGTCTTTAAAAAAAATTAGAAATTCCATATCATGATTGTCAAAAAAACCTTGCTAGTAATAGCATACATATTCAAACAAGAGAAAAAATTCATACTAACATAGATTCCTATGTATATGAATGATTCCTTAAACAAAAATAATTTTATACAAAATTTTGAAATAGAATCTCAAAATATCCATGTAATAAATTTAAGCCAAAAGGCTGAATTACAAACCTATTGTAACATCTCAGAAAAATAAAGTAATTTTTAATATTTTTACACTTGCATTGCACGTAAAATTTTGTATGCATTGTTGTTTCTAAAATTTTCTAAGAAGTAATGCACATTTTTCTTCTCACTTTATTTATTACACTTTGTATTATTTATTTTATAAAAATTCATGGGCCTAAAATTGCTTTTAAAGCCCACAAAAATTATTTAAATGAAAGTCTACACTACTTATCATGTATTATAATACCCACACACATATTTTTTTATTCATAAATAAATAAATAAATAAATATGTAAGGTGTACACAAAGCACGTGCACGTGCACACGTGCAATGTGCACACCCCAAATAAAAATAACCAGCTATTCATGGGAGTGGAGAGAGAGATAGTGTGGGTTAGTGAGATTAGTAGTGGACAATTAGTATTTAAACTACCCCTATAATTACCCTATAGATACCTCATCTAAACTATTCAACATAAACTAAAATTAATCAAGAAGAAACCAAATAGAGTTTAGGCAGAGCTCGGGTTGCTTGCTGTTGAATTTTTTAGTGGTTGATTTGGCTTGGTTTTGCAGATTTTTGGAGTGCTTTTGAAGGGGGAATTCATGTTAAAATTGTAGATGTGTTTTGAATTATTTAACTTATAATGTTTTTGTGTGATGCATATTGAATTGATATCTAGAAATTAGTAGTTGAGGAATGTGGGAAAATGCCTGTTAATGAAAATTTATAATGCAGAATTATGGTGTAGTTGAACTACAATTTACATTAAACTACTTTATATGATTGTCATGTAAAATCGTCGTATAATATGAGTAGATTTGGGAGATAAATTGCTAATGAGATTGAGTTGTGTTTGATTTGAGTAGATTATAAATTTTGGAGAGTTTCCCCACCATTTTAAATTACATTAAAAAATAAAAAGCTAGTAGACATTGTGGTGATTTATAAAGGCATATTGTGCATGTTCTAAAATTTGCTATTTACATTTGTTGTGTATAGAATTACTTTATTATAAATAAATTAGTAAGAATTCGTTACTCGAATTTTAGAAATGTATTATGTGAACAATTAAATTTGACACAAATGATGGAAGTAAACTTGAATGAATAAGTTAGAATGTATGAATAAACCGAGAGTGGGTTTTTAATGTTTTTAACTCCTATATGACTAGGGTTGAGGCTTGGTCTCTGTGGTAGCATATGCGCCTTGCGCTAGGTGCTGCCACGTGACACTTAGGATCTCTGTGGTCGCGGGTTCGAACTGGGCTTAGCTCTGTTTTTATTTCAAAAAAATTTAAAGGACAGAATAGAGGGTAGTTGAGTATTTAAAGACTCAGAACCCTTTAACACCGAGAACTAAGTTGGCTCAGTGGGTTGGAGTTTGGTTTGCTTGTTGTTTGGTGTTGCTTCGAGCCCGGGGGTGCAGTTGAGTTTAAAACATTTTTTTGTGATTTCTAGTGTTTTTAAAATGGGGAAAACTTCATAGAAATATTACATAATATTTTTAGAACATTTGGAAGTTGTTTAATGTTATTCTAAAGATATTTTTAGAACTTGAAGGTCATACTTTATATATTAGTTGAGTTGAAGATCAATTTTTAAAATAAAGAAGACGTACATGGTTAAAAGGAGTTGGTTTTAAACGAAATTAAAGCATGGTTGTGATTGGAAATTTGAGAAGTTCTAGTCATGATCTTTAAAGAAGATTGGTATTAAAAATAGTGATTTAAAAAATGAGTTTTGTATTAATATACTTGAAGTATGGATAAATATAAGAAAAGTTGTAATAGTCGAGAGAACTTTGAGAACCATGAAAGTGATTAGTTTGGTTGGCTAATTAAAAAGTTCTTTACAAGAAATTCGATTTGGGAAATTTTTATTGAATGTGAATATAAGAAGTGTTTACTTCATGATTGATAAATAAGAGAATGGATGAAAGAATTGAATAAGATGTGAATAAATGAAATTGAAAACATGAATGATGAGGGTATGAGTACCCCATAATGTTGAACACGAAAATATGTTGATTCTAGAGGCTTAGTGAGACCCAGGTATTGGCAAAGTGATGAAAATGATTAATTAATTTGGGAAATGGCTATATGGGCTATCGTTCTCGGTATTTTTGTTTAAGTCCGGTAAGAGGGTAAGCTAGCTCTAAGTGGCATTATTTTATTCATGATTCAAATTAAGGATAGGCACTAGGAGAAGATGTAATAAAACTTGGGCAAATGTAAGTGGGACGCGTCTATATAGTCTGACGGTGGATTCCTGGACTATAAACCCAGTCAGACAGCGGATTCCTGGACTGTGGTTGCTTGCGGGATGAGACAATCCTCAGTTAAATCCAGGACTAGGATTGGTTTGATGGTGGATTCCATGATGATGAATAGTCGGGTGGATGGGAGCTAGTTCACCATTATATATGTATATACCGGGGCTGGAGCGGCACTTGCGGGTTGTTCGCACGACAACGCTTTCCGTAAAGCCTAGCGGTGGATTTCAGGGTAGGAGTTCGTACTCGTGGGATGTCTAAAACTTGTTTTTGTTACCGTAGTAGAGTATTCATAGTGAGGTATTAAACCCTATAAAGTGGAGTACGATAAGGGCTTGCCCTTGGACCTAAGTAGAATGGGATGCATAGAATCCGAACAAGTATGCATTAGTGTCATCATAGTATAAACATCTGCATTAGGCATTAAGTCATATCATACACTGACATGTTTAGAATAGTCCCTTTTTACATTTTATTGTGCATTCAAGTTTGTGTTTTGCTAAAGTAAGAGAATCGTTATATTATGGTATAGGGAGGATCGCTATATTATAGCATTGCGTTAGTTGTATGCAACTGACATGCCTACAGTTTTCCAGTGCAGGGCTTGCATTGGTAAAAAGACATAAAATTGAATTGATGCTAAAGATTATTTTCAGATTTAAGTTGTGATGTTAAAGTTGTATTTATCATGTTGTATTTATTTAAATTCCACTGTGTTGATGTAAAAGAACAATGTTGTATGGAAAAGTTTTAAATTCCTTGTAAAATTGTACGAATTTGAAGTAAAAGATCCTGTGTGCTCCGTGTTTTGGAACTTGGGGCGTTACAGAGTGGTATCAGAGCCAACTTCAAAAAGTAGTAGAAAATTATAAGTACGACACATTAGGGTCGACATTAGAAGGGTGATTTCGGTTTATAGAGAGTTAAATGTAAGTGATTTACATTTATGTTTCTCTATACACTGATGTTTTCTCCTCCCTTTTCCTATAGGATTGTTGATAACCAAGATCTGGTTGATGAAGTGGAATGGTTCTTTGAAGAAGACCCCGAAGAAGAGGAAGGACCACATCATCGCTTCATTCCGGAAGCAATTGATCATCCATAAGTGGAGAGTTAACCACATGGAAGCTCATCATGCGGAGGACCAGAAGAACATCGCAGATTTGAGCCGGTGAGTGTGGGAACTGGAGAAGCTTCGACCAGACGCCATCGCTAGGAATAAATCATGCCTAGACTCGATGAAGGATCTATTGACGACCAACTCAATTCTTTTCTAGAAACAGCAGAGTTCTCCAATATCAGCTTTTGATCAGGAAACCACTAAGAGCATGCCAAGGAGGAATTATCGCCAAGACAGAAGATGACCATGTCAAACATTCAGTAAAATCATCAAAGGAGCTGCTGGAAGATTAAAGGGGAAATTCGGGCACCTCAAGTCAACATGCCCACAACTACAAGGGGATGCGCGTCAAACAAGTTAACATGGTATTAGTAACAGGGTTTTAATATTATGTGAACTGACTATGTGATGGTATGTTTTGGTGGTCGAAGGAAGATGTAATCTACCTTGTATTCTGAATGTTCAACTTAGCTATGTATAATATTGTGTTTGGGGAACTTTCGATGTACTACTTCCTGTATGATTGATTTTTTTAATAATTGTGATGCAACCGGATGTCAAGGACATATGACTACAACTAAACATCAGTAGAGGTAAACATGCAACCAGATGTCGGGGAGGAAGTCTGTAACCTGACGTTAATATAGCAAGTCTGCAGCCGAACGACAAATGAGGGCGAGCCGCAGCACAGGAATTGAGGAAGAACAATAAAGCCGCACCAATAACTTAACATCAAGACTAGAATTCGCAATATGCCGAGGAAAGCACGGGTGGAAGATAGCAGAAACCAGATGCCATCGCTAGGAATAAATCATGCTTAGACTCGAGGAAGGATCTGTCGACGACCAACTCAATTCTTTTCCGGAAACAGCAGAGTTGTCCTAGATCATCTTTTGATCAAGCAACCGCTAGGAGCACGCCAAGGAGGAAACATCGCCAAGACAGAAGATGACCACATCAAACATTCAGCAAAATCATCAAAGGAGGTACTAGAAGATTAAAGCGGCAGTTCGTGATTTTGTCTTTTTCTAAGGAGGGAGTGGTCACCAACCAGCAAGAATTGCAATCAAGGCGCAAATCAACATCACTGACAGGTAAGGAACGAAACAAGATGGTGCTTATATCGTGTTCTGATGTTACAGGTACCAAAAGATACTCACAGATTAAGGTCAGAAACCAATGACTAATGTGGCTATTGTCTACTCCAGACCAGGAGCAGAAGAATATCAGTATAAAATTCTTGGTCGATCTATCCAGAAGACTAGAGAGCAACAACTCTACTTGATGGAAGACCAGTTTGTCGAGGGTGTCACTTGAGAAACTGGAGATTGTTCAGGGATATATCTCCTAAACCATTGATGATTGCATTTTGTTTTCCTCTCCACTAGAGTCGCTCTAAAGAGAGAACGATTCCAAGGTGAGAGTAATGTAACACCCCGTAAAATAGTATATAACTATTTTGCATATTAATCCATGCACGTGTAAGAATTGCACGTGAGTATGTATTTTTCCATAATAATTAATTTTAATTGAGAAACTTTAGATATATTAGCTATTCTGAACCCAATAAGATAGATTCGGAATATCTTCTCAATTAAATTATGGTTTATCCTGATTGGTTTAAACGAGACAATCATTGGGAATAATAATAATTTTTATAAAATATATTTTTTATTCAACAAATAAATATTTTATTGTAAGCATGTGTCTATATATATATATATATATATATATATATATATATATATATATATATATATATATATTTGTTGGATCGTATATTGGATCATCTATGATATATGTATTCATAATTATTTGAAATGTGAATATATCCATATATATTCTATGATTTAAATACTTGAATATATTTTTCTATGTATAAACATATAAATACTTGATTTGAATGGAATGGTCATGTTTTTGCTTGAAGGGTTAAGATTTTGTTTAAGAGAGCAACAACTCTACTTGATGGAAGACCAGTTTGTCGAGGGTGTCACTTGAGAAACTGGAGATGGTTCAGGGATATATCTCCTAAACCATTGATGATTGCATTTTGTTTTCCTCTCCACTAGAGTCACTCTAAAGACAGAACGATTCCAAGGTGAGAGTAATGTAACATCTCGTAAAATAGTATATAACTATTTTGCATATTAATCCATGCGCGTTTAAGAATTGCACGTGAGTATGTATTTTTCCATAATTATTAATTTTAATTGAGAAAATTTAGATATATTAGCTATTCTGAACCCAATAAGATAGATTCGGAATATCTTCTCAATTAAATTATGGTTTATCCTGATTGGTTTAAACGAGACAATCATTGGGAATAATAATAATTTTTATAAAATATATTTTTTATTCAACAAATAAATATTTTATTATAAGCATGTGTGTGTGTGTGTGTGTATATATCTAGATATTTGTTGGATCGTATATTGGATCGTCTATGATATATGTATTCATAATTATTTGAAATGTGAATATATCCATATATATTCTATGATTTAAATACTTGAATATATTTTTCTATGTATAAACATATAAATACTTGATTTGAATGGAATGGTCATGTTTTTGCTTGAAGGGTTAAGATTTTGTTTAACCTAGGGTTTTGACCTAGGGTTAGCCATCCTAGAGTTATGTAACCCTATCATCTTGATTGATCTTTGTCTTGTTTTGATAAGATCCTATGGCTAGAGTTTTGCCATGAAAAAATCTTCATGAAGCATTTAGAGTTGCCTTGAAGCTTCTAGCTTATTGTATTGGCAAAATCATAGCCCTCCATTTCTCCACTCACACTCCACTCCATCCTCACCATCCACCTATGCCTTAGGATAGCCGGCCACCCCCCTCCCATCTCTCTCCTCACTCCATTAAAACTCCATTCTTTTCTTTTTTTTCTTCATT
Source organism: Hemerocallis citrina (assembly GCA_017893485.1). NCBI lineage: Eukaryota > Viridiplantae > Streptophyta > Magnoliopsida > Asparagales > Asphodelaceae > Hemerocallis > Hemerocallis citrina. Next base: position 46,870,861 of record CM030366.1, read on the forward strand.
TCATTCTAGGTTGTTCAAAAAAAAAATAGAGAGCAAGATAGAAAGCTAGAAGAAGGAGAAATAGAACTATAGAGTGAGTAAGAACTTGAGAGTATTGTAGCTAGACTCATTTACACTTTTTTGTAGGTGATATTCATGAGGAGGCAAGCTAAGGAGGAAGATGAGGAACTACTTAAAGGCAAACTTGTGCAATCATCTCAAACTTAAGAGTGGGCGTTCTCTAACTCTAGATTAGTTGTTTTAAAATGATGTTGTGTGTAGGAGTGATAAGAGAAGCTTGATATAATGCTTGTATGATTAAGAAATTATGAAAACATAAGCTTGTATGTTAGTAAAATTTGATACCATGATTATAAGTGCTTATGTTATGTTAAGACTTAGAAATTTTCATCTTGAAAATGGCTTAGAATCTTGATCCGAAATTTTTATTGGGATATTCTACTATGAATTTAGAGCTTACTATAATTTTTTCATAATTTTTGGGGTTCATTTATTAGCCCAATAAAATCCTTCTTTTCATAAATAGAGAACAGTGAAAATTGGGTTATGTCTTGTTTTGAAGGTGAAGTTTAAAAACTCATAACATGGCATTGGTTAAAGTTTAAAAATTCATCACATGGCATTGGTAAATTATCTTGAGCCCAAACTTTTATTAGAGGTTCTTGAATATGTTAACAACAATCATTTCAAATTTCCAATTTTTCTGAATTTATTTGGTATTTTTAAAAAATATGTTTGGTCGACTGGTCCAGAGCCAAAGACTGGCTATGTTCTGTTTCAAAGGTGAAGTTCAATAAATCATAACTATTTTATGGTATATAATCTTGCAATGAAATTTTTAATGTAGCATCTAATGTGTGTCGAGATAATGTATCTAAAATTTTAGAATTTCTAGGCAACATTTGATGTGTTTTTAAAATGAGTTTGTGAAAGACGTTTTGCACACTGCCTGAACACAAAGAAGTTTTTCTACTGGATTCAAAATGCTATAACTCCTTGAATGTTTTAATCTTGATGCAACTTTTGGATATGTTGGACATGTGTATGTTTAGTTAATGAATCCAAAATTTGCTACAAATTGGAGTTGTGGATGAATTGATATAGAATTTTTAATAGACCATGTTCAAAATAAGTTCGAAATCAGTATGTCTGTAAACATGGGACTTTCCATCCTTGTGTGATTAGAATTTGAAAAAATGATTAACTAGAGAAGTGTAGTAGAGAATCTTAGCTTTCCAAAACATTTAGAATCATGCAATTTCAGTTTGTATAATGAAATATATGATTTTTTTCTAAATTAAGGACAGATCTGGTCCTGATAGAAGTTTTTGTTTTGTAAGATAGATTAATTTGCTCTACTCCTAAGTCTTGGATTTGAGAGTTGGTACCATTTCTATTCTTTAAATACTCGGTTATATCATATTTTGAGTTTTTCAAAATGCGTGTGATGGTTTGATTATGATTCGAGTGATATTGGATCGACTAGGGTAAGGAATTACCCTACGACTATCAACCCATTAGGCTAGAATTGAAATCTTTCGTCTCAAGAACTAGATGGTCATTCCGCGTGTGCCGACGAATTCTCACCCAATTGGTGGTTGATCGCGGGCCGGAATATTGAATGCAACCCAAGTTAGAGGAGGTGGCGAACGATGGAGATTAGGTCGCCAGTATCTTGAGTTACTAAACTAGTCAGATCCACTTATGATTTGGGTATTAACTGAATTTATTTATTTGATTCTTCTAGAATATATTGATACTATAGGTCTGTCAATGGTTGGATGTTGATATTTGTATATGTTTCATCTCTATTGTCGGGTGTAAGGCATCCCTTAGGCACCGTTGTACCACTCGCTTAGGATCACAGGATGGGAATTTGTTCGAGGACCAATAGAGGTGGTGGCAGTCAATGAATATCGACCCGCCAGGTTATTATTTTAATAGACCAGACAGGCTCAATTTCATTAGACACTATGCATATTTTGGATAACCAGCATATATTAGTAATAACTATTAATTAATTATTTTCTTTACTTTTCACTTGAAGACCAAGTTGGTGTTAGGGGTGATACCCTATAATCGTATTTGTTCTAAAGGCCAGCACTAGGCGGTGATAACCAGGGTTGTCTCTTCCTGTCGTAGGGATATGTGCTTAGTTGCGTACCTCGCTCTGTTAATTCCTGAAGTGCCATGATAAAGAACAGGAGGGTATCCTGTTGGATAGGGGGAATAGACCCTCGAGTCCGTCATGTTCTAAGTTGGTGATGAACGAGCCATGGGGGGTACCCTATGAGTCTTCAGCGCCACTTGGTATGTCGTTTGCTACCTTGTAGTTTGTCACGGCTTTTGGTGAGATCAGGAGCGGGGGAGCCGCAGGTACTGGGCACTAGTGGCAAACGTAGACACCACTATGCGTCTGCAGTAACGGGACTAAACCAAAACTGTAGGCCTCACAGCCATGTTGTATCTATCAGGAATAGGTTGAGTTCAAAAGTAGAATGTAATGCATAGCGAGGGTTTGAAACGCTGAAACTGGAGAAGATGGCTTGATTTGGAGCATATGTAGTATGGGATGCATGTGTTTCCAAAGTCTTGCTGACATTAGACTAAGTGCATCTACTTTCTGTACATTGTACTCTGCATTGGATCTCAAGACATGACATACACAGACACTAGGAAGATAGGATGCACGTTTCCTTTTCCACAAGACTTATTATGATGTGCAAGTTGAAGATCACTGTTTTTATCAGCATTGCATCAGTATACATATTGACGTACCCACTCAATTAGGTGCTGAAACCGGATCGTGAATGAAGGCTCGGGACCAGCGGAGCATCCAAGGGGATTAGCAAGAGTACCTTCCACCGTTATAGCAGTTGCAGAAATATCAGAGTAGCGTAGCGGAAGACTCGAGCCGCGTAGCACATCTCAGGAAAACAGACTGACCACTCGGTGGAGGTCCAGTGAAGATCGTTTGACTACCGTTCTGAAGGGTAGGCGATATACGTTTCAAAGTAGGATCTGTAATAAGTTGATGTAATTTGTATTTTATTGTTATAAGAACAAGATGTAATTGCTTAATGTAATAACTGTGATGGCAATAAAATTTTTTAAAATTTCCATATTATTACTGTGTTGAGATGCATTCGAAGGCAAAGATTCTGGTTTGTGCCACGGATTTCCGGTGGTGGGATCCGGGGCGCTACACCTTTTTCTTCTCCATAGTACCAAATTAAAAAATCAGCAGTAATATTAGTATGCCATGAATATGTTCAATATCATATTGATAAATTTCAAGATATACTGCTAGTCAAACACGTCTCAAATTTTCTTTAGGATTATGTACAATTTTTTTTTTTCTTTAGGAATTGTACTACTACAATATTATCAAACTATATAAGGAATTTTCTGCAAAGTAAATAAATCTTTAAAGATTTAACAGAAAATTTTATGGAAAGTAACTCTTTGTCAAAAGTAGAATATTTTTTCTCATTTGTGGAAAAAGTTCCTAATGTATAGGCTACCAACTCATAATGTCTTTTGTCTATTTGTGCAAGAGAATACCCGCCCAATGAGTATCAGAAGCATCTGTTTGTAATATAATTTTATTATTTTCTTTTGGATAATAAAGTATTTTTTGTTCAGAGATGATATTTGTAATCTTTTTTATCTCTTCCTTATACGTTTCAGAAAGAGATATTTTTATTTTATCAGTGTTCCATCTTCGTGGAATTTCATGATTTTTTCCATCTTTTATCAAACTTTCTTTGTATTGTTTTTGTATTGTTTGGAGCTTTTGTTATAAATGTTTAATTTTATCAGAAAGTCTAGGAATGAATTTTTTTCCATAATTAAGAATTCTGAGGAAGCCTGTAATAGTTTTATTGAACCAATTTCTTTAGGAAATAGTTTAATCTTTTCATAGATATATGCTTGTAGCTCAATCTTTCCTTTTAGTACCTTTTTTCCAAGAAAACATTTTTCTTCCCTGAATAATTCAATCCTTTTTGGACTTAAAATAACCTTATTTTCTAAAAAATATTTTTGCTACGTGTAGAAGATGATCATTATGTTCGTCTAGAGAAGAAGAGAAAACAAGTATATCATCAATATAAACAGTAACAAATGGTAAATGGCCAAACATACGGTCCATCCATTTCTAGATTATTTGTGGTGCATTTTTGTCACACCACGCTTCCCAAAATACGGAAATACATGCACATAACAAAGACCCAGCGAAAGACGTGTACATCATCCATAAGCTGTAATAGATTAACTCAACAATATGAAATATGATCACAACCACGCAGGAATAAATAATCACATAAATAATGAATAAACAACAATAATCCATGAAATAAATCCACAAAATAATATCGAATATCTGGGAGAAAATAAATAAACCTCGGGTCATAAAAGCCTGGAATACAAAATACGGCAATAATAAGAATGTTGAAAATGAAATAACATGAACGTAATAATTATAGCAGTTTAATAATCAGCTCCATTCTCTAGAAGATTTGCTCACCAAGTCCTTCGGTCAAATCTCTACATGTACCTGCATGCTCATCGACTAGAGAGGGGGGGGGCAGGGGGATCTGTTAGAGCAAGTTACAGACATCAAGTAGTAGCAAGCAAGGAGCAAAAAAACATGGTATATCAAGATAAAATAAACTAGATCAAAGTCAAGATCAATAACAAGCGATGATATTAAAATCCAAGGTCTAGAATTAACGATGCAATAATCAATGACTGCGATCAATGATTCATGGTCAATAACAATAATCATGATCAGGAATGCAAGTGTCAATCTAAGTCCATTAGTCTTTTATTATCTTATCTAATGCACGTAATTCTATGTCCCATACCACAGGTGATCGAACATTAAGGGACACGCAAACAGTGATCATTTAGACTATAGTGGTGAACTCTAAAAATCGTGTACACGGCACAATAATCAACTATCAATAATCCACAATCCATAACAATAATCAATCGAACAATAAGGGACACTTCCCTGAGTACATTATCTGATTGTTCACTTCCAAATCGACCCTTATTACCCCGATTTGTTATTATTTTATTATACTCAAATGTGGACATGCAATGGGTACAGAAGTATCGAGGCAATATGAAAAAGATGTCAAGGCTATTCAATGCATGGTATAATTAATTCAATTCACTAGATGCAAAATCAAACTTGGTTATACTTAATAACACAAAAACACCCCATTCTGGACAGCAAGACGTTGGTGTACAAAAATTAACTTTCCCATTTCTACAGGAAAGTAAATCAGGTTCCGTCAAGAGCTCCAGAAACTAGACTCCCTATCGGTTACAACACATATTCACACAACATATTATAACTACGGTACCTAGGTTTATAATTTCATTCTTTACTCTTTTCGTGTTCAGGAAACATGTTAGGGAAAATTTCTTATATATAAAAGTTGATTGTAAAATCATTAAAAAATCTCATAAAAATTATAATTTAGTTCTTAATATATTTTCGCAACAACAGGATTAATGTCAGGTCTAAATTCTTAATTTAATCTATTTTTCAATTAGTTAAGCATGGTAATGTGTTTTCAGACTGTATTCTGGAATTCAGACGTTACACCACGAGAATATGAATATCTTGCAATCTGTATGTCGGATTGCAAAATCGTCAGATAGTATGGATTCTAGACACACAGGGCTACAACTCTCATTTAATAAGTTTTAAATTATATTTTCAGTAACTAGGTCAGAATTCTGGTTCTTTATTGAACTAGTGCTCTGGCAGCAACCTAGGATCATGTTCTCATATATACAACGGGTCTGGAAAATCTTCAATTAATATTACAAAAATATCAAGTGACTCATAATCATGTCTAGTAACAATATAGTTAATGTCAAGTTTTAATTCTGCTGTTAACATTTATTTTAATTAAAAACTCATGTCGATATGCATGTAAACGACAATCTGGAAATTTAAAACTAGCAGTGTTAAAAACTTGATAACTTGTAGTTTATGAATCGTAATTTAGATCCGTCAAATTTTCTAGAAACTAGATTCAAAGGGCTACAAATGTCGTTTACAAGGTTCCACTTAATTATAACAGAAACTAGGTCAAAAACTCAAAACAACATGGAATAAACAGCAAGCCAGCTAGTTGATTATTATTAATTAGCACAAACGAGATACACAAACATATAACTTTACAGCAATAATTAACAAGAAAGTATACTCAATCCTAAGGGTGGAATTCCACTGCTAACAAGACAAACCATTATTTCCATAAAATTAAATTCATGAATCTAGGTATAACATCATATCCCATCGAAATGCATTCTAACCATCATAACATGTTTCTAGTTTACATGTAGTGTATGCATATGACGATGTATAACAATGCTTGGGTTTGAGTCAAAGGGGATGGCATGAAAAGAAAACTACTACTTGGTTTCATCGATGAATTCGTAATAGCTTCTTTGAAAGGTATCAAGCAAATAAAATATGATAATTAAAATGGGAACTACCTGTGGAGATCAAATAATTCTTGAACTAGTGTAACAAGTTGGTTCAAGAGGACTTGCCTTTTTCACGATGTTTGTAGATGCAGCGAGAATCAACGGGAGGGGAAAATAGCGGCACAACACACGACGACAGCGACTCAGTAGCGAGATGCATCAACTCAACAAGTCGAGCTCGGGTCGGTTGAGAAAGCAAGCGGACTTCGGGGTGCAACAGCAAGCAACAACTGCGAGGGTGGCAACCTTGGTGGTTGGCAGCGAGCGCGGAAGAGGGTTGCGGCAAAGTGGTGCGGTCGAACGGCTGGAGGTAAGGTGGTCAGAGACTGGGAGGCATCGAGGGGGGAGAGCAAAGGCAGGGGGTGTCGAGGCTAGGGATGAGCAGGGGTTGCGGTCACGGTCGAGGTGAAGGAAGGCGATGGAGGGCTACGGGATGCAACACGGCAAGGGGCGTCGATGTGGTGAACAACGACGAAGGGACTGCGGGATGGTGCTCGGTGGTGTTCGGGGCTATCGAGGAGGTGGTGCAGTTAGGAGATGCGGTGGCGGTGACTGCGGGATGGTGGTAGCAGTGGGTCGCGGATGGTGAGGAGTCTCCGAGGATGGGCAACGTCGATGGGAGGGGATGCAATGGTGAGGAGGAAGGGTTGGGGTGCTGATCAGGTGGTGGTGGTGTGAGGCGTTCATGATGCAGGAAAGAAGAAGAAGAAGATGAGATAGGGATTCGGTTCTGAGATGAGGGGGTGATTAAGTTAAGATAATGGAGAGATTATGGGGAAGTAGTTAGGAGAATTAGTATGGATTGTGCTGTTAGTGGAGATTAGGGGATGTAGGTTAGCAGGTTGGGGTTAGTGGGTCGGGGTTGGATCCAACAAGAAGCAAATATGATACCATAGATTAATGGAATATCCAAACACAAAAGAATAAAATATAGTGCACAAGAATCTCAGGGTTCAACATAAGAAAATAAAATTGATTGAAACAATACAATTGGGTTAAAGATGAACAACATGATTTATTTTCAAACAAACAGTTACAGGAATGAGAAGAGAAAAGAATTACAAAAGAAATCCGAAAAATCAGAAACAAATGTTACAAATCCTACCCACCTTACAAGAAGAATTTTGTCCTTGAAATTCATTCAAGTGCAACATAAGGTAACCCCGAGAAAAGCCTACTCGAAGATATGAGGGACCTTCTTCTGAGTTACCTCCTCAAATTCCCAAGTTGACTCCTCCAAAACTGGGACCTGAACCTCGTATCTCTATCCGATACAATGCTGACAGGAACTTTGTGCAGGCCAACAACTTCATGAATGTACTTCTCGGCCAAGCTCTCTTGGGACTGACCTACTCTAAAAGGGATGAAATGGGCACTCTTCGTCAAACCGTCCACTATTACCCAAATAGCATTGTAACCTTTGGGACTTCTTGGCAATGCTGTCACAAAATCCATAGTGATGTTCTCTCATTTCCACTCCGGGATTGGAAGAGGCTAAAGAAGTCCAGCGGTCCTCTGATGCTCCACTTTCACTTGCTAACAGATCAAACAATGAGACACGAATCTTGCCACTACTCTCTTCATACCGTGTCACCAAAATCGCAGTTTCAGATCTGTATACATCTTTGTGCCTCTGGGGTGAATACAGGGTGAGAGGTGGGCTTTTGCAAGTAGCTTCTGTCTGACTTCTCCTCTAAGTACACACAACCTAGCTCCAAAACGAAGCGATCCATTTGAATGAATGATCAAGTCAGTTCTCAAGTCTGCTTCCACTTCACTTTCGAATTTCTGTAGCTTCTGATCACCTGCTTGGGTTTCCTTGATCTGTTCTACCAATGAAGACTGCAATTGCAACATCATACACTGCTGAACTGAATTGGGAAGAATCACATCCAATTCCAGTCTTCTCAAATCCTCCAACATTTCCTTCTGCTTGGTAAGGAACAAAGTAGCAGGTCCCCTGCTCAAGGTATCAGGTACCAAATTCACTTTCCTGGGGTGATATTGCAAGTTGATGTCGTAATCTGACATTAGCTCCAGCCATCTTCTATGTCTCATGTTTAGCTCCATCTGAGTGAACACATACTTGACACTCTTATGATATGTGAAAATCTCAACCCTATCCCCAAGCAAATAATGCCTTCATAACATCAAGGCGAAGATTACTGCTACAAGTTCAAGATCATGCGTAGGATAGTTCTTCTGATGAGGCCTCAACTGCCTGGATGCATAAGCGACAACTCTGCCTCGCTGCATTAGCACTACTCCCAAACCTCTACCAGAAGCATCACAATGATTCACAAAACCTCATGAACTGTCCGGTACAGTCAACACAGGTGCTGACATCAACCGATTCTTCAACTGTACAAAGGCTTCATCACAAGCTCCATCCCAAACAAACTTCTGTTCTTTCCTCGTCAAATTGGTTAGGGGTCCAGCAATCTTCGAGAAATCCTAAACGAACTTCCAATAATACCCTTCCAATTTAAGCAAACTTTTTACTTCTAATACTGACTTCGGCACCGGCCAATTCTTGATTGTAGTAATCCTCAATGGATCAACAGAAACACCATCGAATGCGACACGGACAAGCCAAAATTCACACTTACTGACCTTCCCATAGAGCTGATTCTCCCTCAATGTCTACAAGACAACCCTCAAATGTTCTGCATGGTCTTTCCTGTTTTGAGAGTACACCAGGATATCGTCGATGAACACCACCACAAACTTGTCCAAAAACAGTGAGAATACCCTATTCATCAGACTCATAAATACGGCTGGTGCATTTGTAACTCCAAAGGGCATTACTAAGAACTCGTAATGTTCATACCTTGTGTGGAACGCCGTTTTTGGAATATCCTCAATCTTCACCTTAACCTAAACATAACCAGAATGAAGATCAAACTTCGAGAAAACTGAAGGACCCCCAAGCTGATCGAATAGATCGTCAATACTAGACAGAGGGTATCAGTTCTTCATAGTGACATTGTTCAGCTCTCGATAGTCAATGTAGAGTCTGCGACTACTATCCTTCTTATTGACGAACAACACCGAGGCTCCCCAATGCGAAACACTTGGCATGATATAACCCCTATCCAACAGCTCTCTGACTTGCACCATCAGTTCAGCCAACTCAACTTGTACCATCCGGTACGGACTCTTCGAGATTGGTGTCGTTCCCGATTGAACTCGATACCGAACTCTATATCTTGGTGTAACACCCCGTAATTTTCAAAGAGTATAATATATATAGATATATATATATATGGAGATATGGTCGTTGCCTATAGGGATTCCCATTGGAGGGGTTATATGGAAATATTATTGGAAAGATAGGGGCCCACAGTGAAGGAATGAAACAGCAAAGATGTTGTTGTTGCTTCGGTGATGGCGTGCTGACGTCATCACGAGGGTCCCACCTACACTTTGAGGAGCAGCGCTCTCTGTGTGTTCTCTCTCTACCGATGACGTGGCATGGGGTCACATGGGTGTATGGACTTCGACTGCACACACAGGAGAGAGAGAAAGAGGATATGTGTATTGAAATAGTCCTATATTGGGAATTGAACAAAAATTAATTAAATATAAATACTATTGCCTATGATCAAGATTACCAATTTGGTTAACCACCTTTTGAGAGGCAGCCTGTGGTGGGCAGTTGTACTATACTATAAATAATTTGTTTTCTAAATTGTATAAAATTGTCCGAGCCCAGGGCAGGGGTGTTACAAATGGTATCAGAGCCCTTTCGACACCGAGTGTGGATACAGAGTGGTGGTTATGCCTGAGATGGAGCTAGCAGATGTACTGGTAAGTATACCTAAAAAGGAGCTAGGTTGGGACAGGTCGCCCAGGTAGGGGACTGTACAACTAGCAGAATCAGGGTACTGTACACCTAAAAGAGTCGAGGTACGCCATTCCACATCGGCTAGAAAGGAGATTCTGCACTAGGTTGTGCATGTCCCGTGCTCAGCGAGGACACTGATTTCTGAAGGGGGGTGTGTGTAATACCCCGTAATTTTCAAATAGTACAATATATATAGATATTGTCATGCCCCGCTTCCCAAAAGAGAATACGGTATACGGATACGCGACAAAAGCCCAGCGAATGATTTTCATCATCCATAAGCTGTTCAAGAATCTTTACAACATCTCACGAAATAATTAGAGTCGGAAGCCAGAAAAGTCAACCACATGCACATATGAACCAAATACCAACAAAAATACTTGAAATAAAATATATTAATCTCAAATAGTCATGATCTGAATAACACAAATATCTTGGGTCACATTGCCCAAATACAAGAATAAATATCCAAGTAGCAAATACAATTTTCAAAATGAGCAACAAGAAATAAATGAAGATAGCAAAAGCTCCAGCCAATTAGAACTTTAGATCACAAACTCCATCGGGCAGCTGATCACCAAAATCTGCAGTTTGACAATTTGCAGAAGAAGGAAAGAGAAAAATAAGTACCCGTCAATTGCAAGTTACGGGCCACTTATAATGTAGAATACAAGTACATGGGGAAAAACTAAACAAATCTAATTAATAGCAGAAACAGATCTAGCATGGTATACTAACAGGTACAGGTGACATGTCTCAAGTGTCAAGTAAACAGGTAAACATGTAACAGGTATCAGGTAACAGGTAAACAGGTAAACATGTAACAGGTATCAGGTAACAGGTAAACAGGTAAACCGGTAATCATGTAACAGGTATCAGGTAACAGGTAAACAGGTAATCATGTAACATGTATCAAGTATCAAATCTCATGTATCATGTAGTCAAGTATCAAATCTCATGTATCATGTTCAAGTGTCATGTAAGCATGTATCATGTCTTGTGTCAAGTCTAAGTCTTGTAGTTATTACTATCTAGCTAGCACTTCATGCATCCCAGTTTTTACTACATAGTTGCTACAACAAACAGTTTCACTTTAGATTTTGTAGGGGACCATACAGGGTAGTGTACTCAGGAACAAGCTCCAAGTATCATGTAATCATGTATTATGTAAACAAGACCCAAAACCCAAACAAGCTCCAGTGTCATGTGTGTACGTGTCATGTATATCGTGTCAAGCTCCACATGTAAACAAGCTCCAATAACCACTAGGTTCTTCCGAGTACACATTTCTGCACTGTCCACTACTAGATCTTTCCCTTAATCCCGGCTTGGTTATTTTATTATTAATGTCAAACCAGTATGTAGGTGTACAAAACATATCAATTATATCATGTCATGGTCATGTAACAAGTTCAAGTTGCAAGATAAACATGTACGTGTGCAAGATATCTCATAAAAGAACTAAAATAAACAAATCTCAAGTTCTGGACAGCAAGACCACACTGCAGTAAAACAGTGATACCCAGTATTACAAACAAACAAATCTGGGTTTGTCAAAGGACCTGAAAAATAGACTTCCATACGAATCCAGAGAATATAAATAAGTCATATACTAATTCATAAAAACATGGCTCAAAACTGATTTGATTACAGAAATTAGGTTCAGCCAGAAATCAGGAAAACGAATTCAAAAACAGGAAAACAACATGAAAACTCAGTAAATAAATCCACAAAAAATCTGGGGTATTTTCCTATATGTTGAGTATCTAAATATAAAGTTGCATAATTTTTCAGCAAATATAGATCAGTCATCAAAAATAGGAAAGCATCAAGAAAACATAGTTTGGCAAATCTGAAATTCCCAACACTGCTGTACGAAAACTAAGATATCTCGCAACCAGTGAAACGAAATCCAAATCCGCTAAAGGGATATGAAAATAGATAAAATATAATAACTTTCACATTTCACAAATATTTTTCATACAGTAAAAGAAATCATAGTGAAAATAAGGTTCTTTACAGAACAGCGAGCAAAATACAGCTAGTATAGTTTTCATAAATGAGCATGAAACATCACATAAAACTTATCAATAAAATTCACCAAAATTCTGGGTAAACCCTAACTTGATAAAGAAATACTGACCAAAGTTTTGGATCAAAATAACATATGTAGCATAGTTCTTTAAAAGGATTTGTCATCAAAATTACTGAAAAATAGAATCTGGAAAAGATCGACACTCTGTAGTAAAACAGTCATAACTCACTCATACGAAAACAAAATCAAGCAAGGTCAGAGGGGTTTGAAAATAGACGAAATTCTCTAAAACTCATGTTTTATACCAAAATTAAGATACTGACTTTAAAACAGTTCAAAACAGCAAACAAGACAGATTAGCAACAAAATATAGACTTTTCCCTTTAACATCAACCCAACATATATCATACAAAACTTGTTCAACACACAACCAAACATGAATTCGAGTCTACCAAGTGTCTAAACATCATAAATTAGGGTATCTAGCATGTCCACACTAAGTATTTCACATGGGTCTCAACCAAAACACGAGTTCTCACAAACAATCCTACATACATGATCAAAATCAAGAACGGGTGAATTCTAGGTTATTTCATGTCCATATTGTGTCGTGAGTCATCTATGGTCAAATTTTCACAATAAAGACAAAACCCATCAAACAAAATACAAACAAGAGTCGTCTCTAGACCCAACTACACTATAGGTGAGTTTTTTGACTTGTATCAAACAAATGAATTGGAGTACAAGTTACTTGCCTGAGAGACGATGAATCCAACCAAAAGAAAGAGAATAACGGGAATGGATTCCCGGCAACGAACCAACGAACAGATTGAACACGAACCACAATCACGAATAAGATTACGAATCCAAAGAACAAATAACTCACGAACACGATCGGACGGCTGAAATCATGAGATCAGGGAACGGATCAGATCGGTTGACTCTAATCGAAGATCAAGATCAAGATCGAGATGTGATCAGTATCTTGATGATGATGATGATGATTGGATCAGATCGATGATCGAACGGTCCACAATCAAAGAAATCAAAGAACTCCAAGATGATGATGAAGAAATCCAATGGTCCATATCAAAGATGATAATCAAGATCCGACGGTCCAAATTCAAAGTGATCATCAAGATGATGGATGAGATCATGATCTAATCGAACGGCTCCAAACAACGATGATCATACCATCCATGATCAAGATGATCAAGAGATCAATGGCTCACGATCAACGGCTCACGATCAATAAGATCAAAACCAAACAAACATCAACCAAAGCTAAGGGGCTGCACTGGCTTAGCGGCCCACGGTGGTAGTGTCGACGAGGGGACGGCACATAGGGGGAGCACTGGCTGGCTGGCATTCGGGAGGAACGCCGGAGGTGTCGGGATTGGCTGGAGGGACTGCTGGGCTGTTGCGGCTGCTGTTGGTGACAGCACGGGGAGAACTGCAGGGCTGTCGAGAGGAGGCAGGGGCGCCTGTGGTGGTGGTTGGCATCTCCTGGCTATCGGCACTGTATTCACACAGTGTGTCGCTCAGGAGGAGCACTAGGGGGATGGGGGCACGAGGCGGGAGAGCAGGAGGACAGGGAACGAGAGACGAGGAGCATGGGATGGAAGGCAGCGCGTCGCTGTCGCCCTGGCGTCGGATGGCGGTCGTGACGCAGGGAAGGAGCGACGGGAGGAGAGTTGAAGTGATCGGTAGAAGAGATGAGCGGGAAGTACTGCAGGGAGATAGAACAGAGGAAGGGTTAGGAGGTGATAGGAGTTGGGGTAATGAGAGGTAGAAGATGAGAAGTCGGCGGCTGGAGGTTTAATATGAAGAAGATGATGGGATGAACAAGGTGAGTATGGGTATTTATATAAACAGGGATAGGAAAATAGGGTTAAGGTATGTGACGGCTGAACAGGTGGAAGGGTGCAAAAGGGTTGGTGGGTTTCAGGTGTGGGTAGTTAGGTGCTAAACGGGTATGGGGTAGTTATTAGGGTATTGGAGATAATGGGTAATTTAAGTTAATGGGTTGGGTTTTAAATAAAAATCCAATAAGAAAATTAAATACAATAACTAATAAAATATGATTTTATAAACTAATATAATTTGCATTAAAAGTATAGAGTCTAAGTACAAATATAATTAACACAAAAAAAATGGATTTTTAATAAACATTCAAAAACAACAATAATAACCATAATACAAATAACAATAATAATAATAAGGCCATGATAAAAATAATAATAGTGTTAAAAATAACAATAATAATATCAAAAATAGAAATCAGGGTATCAATTTAAATAATAAGATTTGTATAAAAAAATCATAGGAAACAGTTATAAATAAATTATTGATCAAAATAGATTTTAATAGGATATCGGATAGTACAATATGACAAAAGAACTTGAAAACCGAAAAAAAACTAATTTGCAAAAATTTTAAATACAGAAAATACAAAAATACATTTTTGGAAAAACAGGTGTTACAGATATATATATATATATATATATATATATATATATATATGGAGATATGGCTGTTGCCTATAGGGATTCCTATAGGAGGGGTTATATGGAAATATTATTGGAAATAAGGGGCCCACAGTGAAGGAACGAAACAGCAAAGATGTTGTTGTTGCTTCGGTGATGGCGTGCTGACGTCATCACGAGGGTCCCACCTACACTTTGAGGAGCAGTGCTCTCTCTGTGTTCTCTCTCTGCCGATGACGTGGCATGGGGTCACGTGGGTGTATGGACTTCGGCTGTACACACAGATGTGTATTGAAATAGTCCCATATCGGGAATTGCACAAAAAATAATTAAATATAAATACTATTGCCTATGATCAAGAGTCACCAATTCGGTTAACCACCTTTTGAGAGGCAGCCTGTGGTGGACAGTTGTACTATACTACAAATAATTTGTTTTCTAAATTGTATAAAATTATCCGAGCCCAAGGCAGGGATGTTACACTTGGTCTGGCGGCAACCCGAGCAATTCTTTCGGAAAGACATCAAGAAAGTCCTGCACAACCACGGGTACAACTTCACCATCAATGCACAATGACTCTAATGCACTAGCTTTCGGGTTCATCGAGTTCTTGACACGCCCAAGTGGTGTCTCACCTGCATGAAACTCGAACTCTTGGTAACCTCGAAGCTTGAATACTACATTCTTCTCTCGACAGTCAATCATGACATGGGTAACTCCCAGCCAATCCATCCCAAGGATGACATCGAAGCCAGAGTTGCGGATCACAATAAGATCAGCCTTAAAATCGACACCACTTATCAACAAAGGGCTCTACTTGCACACCCTAGAAAAGATAATGACACTTCCATCTGTTGTGATATTCCAAGCTGCTGGCATGATGTCGCTTGCCAAACGATGCCGATCGACGAAGTGGGAAGAAACAAAGGAGTGGGTTGCACCGGAATCAAATAGAGCATGAGCAGAGAGAGTGGACTAAGATGACGCATAAAAGATGATCAAAGAATAAGAATGAAGGTGCATGCAGGACATATGCACGAATAATTGTACAAGAATAAATAAATAGTGCAGAAATTGAATGCAAATAATACAATTATTGTGATATACCTGCAACCACACCAATAGCCATCTTAGCTTCCTCTGTAGTCAGGTTATAGGTCTGACCATGGCCTCCAATCTGACCTCCCCTCGAAGCCATTCACCTCTGATCAAAAGCTTGCCTCTGCAGTGGAAGAGGCGGTCTGCCCTGCCCTCGAGCTAAGGCTCCTTGCTGAGCTGGACCTCCAGTCGGTGCAGGGAGCCTTTTCATGGGTAGTCTCGGACCACATGGTCACTACCTCCACACAAAAGGCACAACCGATTAGCTAGTCTGCAGTCCTTCTACATATGCCTAACCTTATGGCAGAAGTCACAAGTCTGAATTGCCCTTGGGACAACAGGCGAATACGGTAGCACCCTCGTAGGAGGGGTTGGAACTGACCTCCGAATAGGTCCTCCAGTAGGCTGGGCAGTAGTGTGGTACTATACTACCCGCTGAGTAGCTCTCATCCTCTTATGAGTCTACTCCTAGATCCTGGCCGCATCAAGAACATCGGCATAGGTGTGGTGCCGGTGGGCAACCAAATAGTCCTAAATGTTAAAATTCAGACCCATCAAGAACCTGCGGGCCCTATCCTCATCATTGGCCACCATGGCAGCTACGAAATGGCTGAGCTGAGTAAATTCAGCATTGTATTCATCCATGGACCGATTCCCCTGAGTTAGGATAATGTTTAAATTAATATTGACACATATGAAGTAGTCAACAGTAAGCAACATTAAATAACATTATCCGACCAACCTGGGTTAAGGAGACGAATTGCCGCTCCATCTCGACTTTGCTGATCTGGGGAAAAATTTTGCCATGAAGCTCTCCGTGAAAGTGGCCCAAGTGATGGGTCTCTCTAGCCTCTCGATCTCTGCCTGCCACCAGATATGGGCAAGGTCCACAAGCTAGATGTTTATGACATCCACCTGATCCATGTCGAAGATCCGTGCCGCTAGCAACAACTGCTCCGTCTGAATCAGCCAATGCTCAGCCTACAGCGGCATCTCAGTACCCGAGAACTTATTCGGGTGAAACCTTATGAAATCGGCCACTGTATCGGGTCTTGGTGGCAGTAGCCCTAGTGCGGGTCCAACAGCGGTTCGGTTGGCCGCCTCTAAGGTAGCCTTCATCAACTCATTGTGCTCTTGTTGTAGGGGCATCATTTGTTGCATCGTCTGGAGGATAGATGCTTTGTCTGGCTATTCATTCCTGGGTCGGGAATGGAAAAGCCTCCGCGAGCCATAATCTGCAATATAGTCAAAACGGTGAGTATCCAGGTATATGTTGGTCTTTACATGTTCATGTGATCAATGTGGTGCGCACATTATTGAGTTAACCTTGCTAGAGCCTAACATGGTTCTGATACCACTCAAAAACCTGTTCTGCACTGCTTCCCAAAATATAGGAATACGAGCCCATAACAAAGGCCCAGCGAATGATGTGTACATCATCCATAAGCTGTAACAGATTAACTAAACAATATGAAATATGATCATAACCACGCAGGAATAAATAATCACATCAACAATGAATTAAGTTCAATAATCCATGAAATAAATCCAAAAAATAATATCCAATATCTGGGAGAAAAGAAAAAACCTCATGTCATAAAAGCCCGGAATACAAAGTACGAAAATAACAAGAATGCTGGAAAGGAAATAATATGAAAGAAATAATTATAGCAGTATAATAATCAGCTTCATTCTCTAGAAGATTTGCTCACCAAGTCCTTCGGTCAAATCTTCTCCTATACCTGCAAGCTCATCAACTGGAGATGGGGGAGAGTCCGTTGGAGGAAGTTACGGACAGTAGGTAGTAACAAGCAAGGAGCAAGAAAACATGGTATATCAAGAATAATGAACTAGATCAAAGTCAAGATAAATAAAAAGGGATGATAATAAAATCCAAGGTCTAGAATTAACAATGTAATAATCAATGACTACGATCATTGAATCAAGGTCAATAACAATAATCTTGATCAAGAATGCTAGTGTCAATATAATTCCATTAGTCTTTTATTATCCTATCTAATGCACGTAATTCTGTGTTCCATACCATAGGTTCGGTGCATACAAACAGTGATCGTTTAGACTATAGTGGTGAACTCACAATAATCAACAATCAGTAATCCACAATCCATAACAATAATCAATCAAACAATAAGGGACCCTTCCCCGAGTACAATCTCTGATTGTTCACTACCAAGTCGACCCTTATTACTCCGGCTTGTTAATATTTTATTATACTCAAATGTGGACATGCAATGGGTATAGAAGTATGAGGTAATGTGAAGGAGGTGTCAAGACGATGCAATGCACGGTATAATTAATTCTATTCACTAGATGCAAAACCAAACTTGGTTATACTTAATAACAAAAAAACACAACCATTCTGGACACCAATACATTGGTGTACAAAAATTAACTTTCCCATTTCTATAGGAAAGTAAATCAGGTTCTGTCATGGGCTACAAAAACTAGACTCCCTGCCGATTCCAACGCATATTCACACGACATATTATAACTATAGTAGCTAGGTGTATAATTTCGTTCTTTACTCGTTTCATGTTTAGGCAGCATGTTAGGGACAATTTCTTATATATAAAAGTTGATATTAAAATCATTTAAAAATCTCATAAAAATCATCATTTAGTTCTTAATAGAGTTTAGCAACAACACGGTTAATGTCAGGTGTAAATTCTTAATTTAATCTACTTTTTCAATTAGTTAAGCATGCTAATGTGTTTTCAGACTGTATTCTGGAATTCAGACGTTACCCCACGAGAATCTTAATATCTTGAAATCTGTATGTCGGATTGCAAAATAGTCAGATATTCTGAATTTAAGATACACAAGGATACAACTTTCATTTAATAAGTTTTAAATTATATTATCAGTAACTAGGTCAGAAGACTGGTTCTTTATTGAACTAGTTCTCTGGCAGCAACCTAGGGCCATGTTCTCATATGTACCACGGGTCTGGAAAATCATCAATTAATCTTACAAAAATTTCAAGTGACTCCTAATCATGTATAGTAACAACCTAGTTAATTTCAAGTTATAATTCTACTGTTAACATTTTATTTTAATTAACAATTCATGTCGATATACTTGTAAATGGCAGTCTAAAAATTTAAAGCTCGTAGTGTTAAAAATATATGATAACTTGTAGTTTATGAACCGAAATTTAGATCCGTCGAATGTTCTAGAAACTAGATTCAAAAGGCTACAAATGTCATTTACAAGGCTCCACTTAATTACAATAGAAACTGGGTCAAAAACTAAAAACAACATGGAATAAATAGCAGGCCAGCAATTTGATTATTATTAATTAGCAACAAACGAGATACACAAGCATATAACTTTATTGCTATAATTAACAGAAAATTATACTCAATCCTAAGGGTGGAATTCTACTGTTAACAAGATAAACTATTATTTCCATAACATTAAATTCACGAATATACTCAATCCTAATGGTGAATTTCTACTATTAACAAGACAAACCATTATTTCCATAACTTTAAATTCACAAATCTAGGTATAACATCATATCCAATCAAAATGCATTCAAACCATGATAACATGTTTCTAGTCTATGTATCCATGTAGTGTATGCATATGACGACGTATAACAAGGCTTGGGTTTGAGTCAAGGGGATGGCACGAAAAGAAAACTACTACTTGGTTTCGCCGATGAATCTGTAATAGCTTCTTTGACAGGTATCAAGCAAATAAAATACGATAATTAAGATAGGAACTACCTGCGGAGATCAAATGATTCTTGAACTAGAGTAACAAGTTGGTTCATGAGGACTAGCCTTTTCACGATATTTGCACATGCGGTGAGAATCAACGGGAGGGGAAAATAGTGGCACAACACACGACGACAGAGACTCGACAGCAAGATGCAGCAGCTCTGCAAGTTGATCTCAGATTGGTTGAGGCAGCAAACGGACTTCGGGGTGCAGCTACAAGCAACAACTATGAGGGTGGCAACCATGGTGGTTGGCAGCGAGCACGAAAGAGGGCTGCGGCAAGGTGGTCCTGTTGAATGGCTGGAGGTTAGGTGGTCGAGGACTGGTAGGCAACGAGGGGGAAGAGCAACGGCAGGGGGTGTCAAGGCTGGGGATGAGTGGGGGTTGCAGTGGAGGTCGAGGTGCAGGAAGGAGACGGAGGGCTTCGGGATGCAGCACGGCAAGGGGCGTCAACGGGGTGATCGGCGATGAGGGGGCCTATGAGATGGTGCTCGGTGGTGTTCAGGGCTGTGGATGAGGTGGTGTGGTTTGGAGATACGGTGGTGGTGACTGCGGGATGGTGGCAGCGGTGGGTCGCGAATGGCTAGGAGGCCCCGAGGACGGGTAGCGTCAATGGGGAGGGGATGTAGTGGTGAGGAGGAAGGGTTGGGGTGCTAATTAGGTGGTGGTGGTGTGAGGCGTTCGGGATGCAGGTGAGAAGAGGAAGAAGATGAGAGAGGGAGTCAGTCCTAAGATGAGGAGGTGATTAAGTTAAGATAATGGAGAGATTAGGGGGAAGTAGTTAAGAGAATTAGTAGGGATTGTGTTGTTCGTGGAGATTAAGGGATGTGGGTTTGAGGGTTTGGGTTGGATCCTACAAGAAGCAAATATGATACCATATATTATTGGAATACCCAAACATAAAAGATTAAAATAGAGTGCACACGAATCTCAGGGTTCAACATAATAAAATAAAATTTATTGAAAGAATACAATTGGGTTGAAGATGAATAGCAAGATTTATTATCAAATATACAGATTACAGGAATGAAAAGAGAAAAGAATTACAAAAGAAATCCGAAAAATCGGAAACATGGGTTACAAATTTTTAGTCCAAAAGGCATTACCCTCCATTCATAATGTCCCTGAGAAAAACTGAAAGCTGTAAGACTTCTAGATAGATCATCTTTTAATTTGACTTGCCAAAATCCTGATTTAGCATCGAACTTAAAATATATTTTGAAACATTGCACTAAGTTTGATAATTGTTCAGCGGTTGGGATGTAATACCTGTCAAATTTTCAAGTATTATTAATTTTTCGATAATTAACAACTATTTTTGCTTTTCTTAATTTTCGCTCTGCATGATTCCGGACTAAAAAGGCAGGAGAACTTTGATTCTATAACTGGATCTAATAAGCTGTAGATCTAATAGTTCTTTTATTTGTTTAGCAAATTCTAATTTATCCTCTTGATTTACCATTATACTTGGATTTCTAATATTCTTTTTTTGTATATTCAGGTAGTAGTTCGATTTGGCAAAATCGTGGAGCTTTCTCAAAAAGTTTTCGAGGAGCATTGCTAATGATTCTAATATATTATGTATAATTTGTTCTGTGGTATCAATATTTTTGAGAATATATGTATAGTGTTTTTTTGTATTTGGCTGTTGCCAATGTTTTTTTCTACGAAGGGATTTTCAATTTTTCCTCGTTGTACTGTGTGTAGATCAAAGAAATTATGAGTAGTAATTGTAAAAGGTACTCGAGACTCGAATATTGTTTAAAGATAAAAAATGTTTCTAAATTTGAAGTGGCAATAGTTTTGTAACGCCCCGAACTACCTATATGGAGAATTCGAGACATGAGTCAGGACCTTTACATTCAATTAGTCACAATACACGGAAAACAGGAAAATTGAAAACTTTTTATTAATACAATATTACAGGCCGAGTGTTTTCCATTGATTCAATATATTACATCAGAGTATGAAAATGATAAAACATCGGGCTCTTCACTTGTAAACCATGCCTTGACTAGAGTTCTCCCAGTCTGGTGATCCTGTATCCACAACCTATTAGAGTGGGGACGTCAGTACATATACTGACGCATAAAGGCTGATGACTAGCAGCGAATCTCCAAAAACAAACATATAGAAACATAGGTAAAATATGTCAGTGTAGTTTAAGTGTTCGTGAGTGTTATGACTTAGAGTCTAATGCAATGTCAACTAAGGCTAGGATGCTCATATTCTAATGCTAGCGAGAATCTGGAATCGTGTGCCTCCCATAACTACATACGTCCATATCAAGCCGTTCTCCATATTTAGGGATTTGAACCCATGTTATGAATTCTACTTTTTTGTACCCATCCTGTTCCTGACATAATACTACATGACAAGTGACTATTGCCCAGCATACCGAACCTCACTCAAAAGCCAACACGAACTACAAGGTACTTGTCAACCTTCTTCCGTGCCCTCAACTGGTCATGAGAAGGCATAGAACCTGCCGAGATCGTAGGGTCTATTTCCCTAGGAAACCCTTTTGTTCTTATCATGGCACATTCAGGAATTAACAATCAAGATACGGAACCCGTGCTCTCAACTTGTCATGAAAAACACCGTCCGTATCCCTTTGACAAGGGAATACATCCCGATGACACCACCTAGTGTCAGCCTATAGGAGAGGTTGGATTATAGGGTATCACCCCTAGCACCAACTCTCACTCTTTGGCAATTTATAGATAAAAATGGTTAAGTAACTATTTCTACCCTAATGATGTCACTAACCCTAACCAAACAAGCGAGACATGCCACTGTGCTTTCCAACTTGACATGAAAAGCACCGTACGTGTCCTTCTAACCAAACAAGCGAGACATGTACTGTGCTTCCAACTTGACATGAAAAAGCACCGTACGTGTCCCTCTTCTAACTAAACAAGCGAGACATGCACTGTGCTTCCAACTTGACATGAAAAAGCACCGTACGTGTCCCTCTTCTAACTAAACAAGCGAGACATGCACTGTGCTTCCAACTTGACATGAAAAAGCACCGTACATATCTCCCTTCTAGAGGGTGCAACAATTTGTTGACACAACTAACCAAGTCTTAAACTAGACTTCACAAGATCTCCCCGGGTCCATTCATAGCCTACTTATTTAAGACAATACCTACATACGAGCCCAATGAGCTTCGTATGATACCAACAACTACATACGGGCCAGGCGAGCCGCGTATGAGACAACAACATAAAAACAACTACCCATCATAAGCATGGGTTCTTTTCTTAGAACATTGACCACAACAAAACTTAATCATGGGTCTCTACATACAACACAAGCATGATAGGTTTACTAGAAGTCACATAAGCATGAATGGGTTCTCTGTTGACATAGAACAATCTACTAACTCAAGCATGATCTACTATAACAACTAACTCAAGCATGATCTACTACATAGAACAACAATTAACTCAAGCATGGTATTGGTTCATGGTTTCACAAGCAGGAATGGGTTCTCTTTTAACATAGAACAATCTACTAACTCATGCATGATCTACTATAACTCAAGCATGGTGTTCTACTACTAACTCAAGCATGGTAGGTTTACTAGAATGTCACATAGGCATGAATGGGTTCTTTACTACAACTCAAGCATGGTAGGTTTACTAGAATAGGCATGAATGGGTTCTTTACTACAACTCAAGCATGGTAGGTTTACTAGAATATCACATAGGCACGAATGGATTCTTTACTACAACTCAAGCATGGTAGGTTTACAAGAATGTCACATAGGCCTGAATGGGTTCTTTACTACAACTCAACCATGGTCGGTTTACTAGAATGTCACATAGGCATGAATGGGTTCTTTACTACAACTCAAGCATGGTATGTTTACTAGAATATCACATAGGCATGAATGGGTTCTTTACTACAACTCAAGCATGTTAGTTTTACTAGAATGGCGCATAGGCATGAATGGGTTCTTTACTACAACTCAAGCATGGTAGGTTTACTAGAATGTCGCATAGGCATGAATGGGTTCTTTACTACAACTCAAGCATGGTAGGTTTACTAGAATGTAACATAGGCACGAATGGGTTCTTTACTACAACTCAAGCATGGTAGGTTTACTAGAATGTCACATAGGTACGAATGGGTTCTTTACTACAACTCAAGCATGGTAGGTTTTGTAACGCCCCGAATCCCAAATACACTGAATTCGAGATGTTCTACAGGATCTTTTCACTTTCTTTAGTACAATTTTACAGGAAAATTAAAACTTTTCATCATACATCAGAGATTACATCAATATTACACTTTTCTTTTGCACAGCGGAAGTAAAATACAACAATTGAATAAAAGTACAACAACATGGTACAATCTTTAAGCATCCATTCTTCTTTAATCTTTAACAAGTCATTTACCTAAATATAAGACTGCGGGTACGTCAGTTTATTCAACCGACGAACATTATACACGGCCATCCTCTCTATGCCGGAAATAGTATAACTTAACTTTTCATATTTAGCAAACACAAACTTGTCACATTTCAAACTAAAGGGATTACCCTATTGATGTCGTGTTGTGATTGTGCACTTAGTCCTTAATGCATTTATTTATGTTACATGACACTAATGCGCACTTGTTCGGATTCTGTGCATCCCATACTACATAGGTCCGAGGGCAAGCCCTTAATCGTTCTTCATCTTTGTAGGGTTCAATCCCTCGCCATGACTTAATCTACTACTGTAACTACGGTAGTGTCTTAGATGATCTATGAGTGCAAGCACGTGTACAGAAACTGGAAGGG
The DNA here is from genome assembly GCA_017893485.1 of Hemerocallis citrina. Lineage (NCBI taxonomy): Eukaryota > Viridiplantae > Streptophyta > Magnoliopsida > Asparagales > Asphodelaceae > Hemerocallis > Hemerocallis citrina. Next base: position 46,895,378 of record CM030366.1, read on the forward strand.
AATCCCACGTCATGTCACGACGCATCGTGAAGAACCTATGGACAATTCAGCCTCCTTCATTGCACACGATCCTCATGCAGTCACCAAACATCCCACAAGTGTCACCACAGGGACGGTACCGTGGAGCTGTATCCACGTCATGTCACGACGCATCGTGAAGAACCTGTGAAATACTCTCCGCACCACAGGGACGGTACCCTGGAGCCGTATCCACGCCATGTCACGACTCATCATGAAGAACCTGTGAAATACTCTCCGCCGCAAATCTGATGGCCCTCACTCGTGTTTTTCTTCTACTTTCATCACGTCTCCACTATGTACTAGTCCTTAGTTTTATTAAAAATCATGAACAAAATTAATCTTTAGAGTTAGCCTCTCCATCAACCGGACTTATTCATTCATTTCATCATGACCAACCTTGGTCTAATTTCATTTCATTTCATTTCCTTTCTCAATGCCGAGGAGACTTAGCTACTCTATTTCAAATTTCATTTCACAATCTTCAACTTATAAATTTCCATATTGAGTTCTCATACTCATATGTATATTATCTTTTCAATCCATGATTTCTCATTTTGTTCACAAGTCCATCATTGCACATAAGTTTGCATATACTTATCAATTATCACATCAATAATTCCACATCATTAAACAATATGCACACTTCATATTGTTCCACAAGTGAGAAAATAATTGCATCATATCATATAACCACATTTCTTTTTGCCAAATCAACTCTTAATGTTTCAATTCACTTATTCTTTCAAGTTATAGTTTCATACCAATAATCCATTTAGAACCATATGTCTATATATGCTTTTTGACTCCAAACCATAGTAAAATTTATTTAAATAATACCCAAATCATTCTTATAAAATTCCTTACATTGTTATGAGAATTACCATATTTTTTTCATAATTTTTCGATACATAAAACTCCCAAAAAATTATTTTTTTCATCTTGCCGATAGCAAGATTCGAACCCAAGCACACCACCGACACAGCCCAGAGCACAGGCCACTAGGCCGGTTGCCGCCACAGTGTAAAAAGCAACTGAGAGCTTTAAATGCTCCCAGTCTGCTGTTGAATTCTTTTGAAAGAAATAAACAAAATAATGTTTGATCCTGGGATTCGAACCGCTCAACCCAGAGAAGCCAGCCGCACTCAGTGACCGCCTGAGCTACTAGCTCAGGTTGTCACGATACCCAATAAAAACCCATATGAGTCATATTCGTACTGTTTTAAAAACAACTCGATGTTCAAATTAATCTTGGTTCATATTGCCTTTGTAAAAACTACTGAAAAAATTCCAGATTAAATCCTCTTCATATGATTTTCATAACAGCAAGTATAAAATAATTTTTGCACTAAAAACATAGTTTTTTCCACACAAATTAATGAATTGTTCATTAAGACTACTATACTTTTTCCTTTTCGACATTGAATAATCAATTAGTCTTCTAATCCCTTTTTATTCACAATTTTTCTTATGATAATTCACTGTTATTAATTCTTATTCAACAAACACATATATTTTGGATTTATCCATACCCATATCAACATAAAGGTCTATTTAGCACATGAATAGGTAAAACTCAAAACTACTAATTCTTGAGTAGTTCTTCTTTGATGATAACAAAGTAATTTCATTAGTCCATCTATGTCACAATGTATACTATCACTTATCAATTAGCATAATTACATCTCAATCATTCAAGAAAATCACTCTTTTTCAAATTAAAGTGTGCCCTTTTCTTAATCAATTACATGTTTCAATATTACAATTAACAAGCGTTCTTATTGGAAATTTTCATGCATCATGCTAGCAATATTCTTAAGGGATTTTAACCACCATCATTCATTCATGCTAATAATCATGGAGAATTCTACACACAATTTAATTTAATGCTAGAATCACATACACATCAACACCACAATTTAATCAATTCATAAACTAACTTCTCAATTAAAGTGTGTACTTCTTAATATTTTTCATGCATCTTTTAATAGTTAAATCTAGTATGGATCTCTACTTTAGAAATATGAAAGGTTTACCCACCTTGTATGGAGAGAAAATAAACACACAAAGCAACCAAGTCCTTGCAACAAGATGCACCTCCTCCTAGCCAAAAGCGCGCACAAGCTCCAAGCCACCAAGCAAAACCGAATGCTTCCTCTCTTGCAATAGCCGGCCTCCCTCTTGGAACAAGCAAGCAATCCCACACAATCTCTCTATCTTTTATAACTCACACTAATATTAAAATAAGACTATAGTTTGGAAGTATGTAATTGCATATGAAAATAGCCATGAGAGGGGGGGTATTTATACTTGAAATCAAGTGAAATGGAGGGCCAAGATTGATTAGGTGGTTGAAAGATGGAAGGCCAAGATTGGAGTAGGAGTTATAAAAACTACCCACAACCACAAAACTACCTCCGTGAACACCATGATCAATTTCAAAACTCCCTCCAAAAAGAATGCATGCCGGCCATGAAAAGAGTGTGCAATGCACGTGTACGTGTAGTGCACGTGCATGCAACTAGGCCAAATTTGTACATTTAATTTGTACAAAAATAAAATAATGATAAATTAGTCTTCTACATGACAAGTTTTAATTAAAAATAGATTAATTCATGGGCTTTATTTTTGGGCCAAAATAGTTTATTAAAATAAATAAAATAAAATACATTTGGGCTTTTAAGAAAAAGACCTTTTAATTAAATTAAAATAAGGCTTTCTATTTGTTTAAAGAAAAGCTTTTGTACAAAATAATTTGAGAAATATTTAAATATTTATACACATCATAATAAAATAATCCAAACAAAATATTGCACGTGCACACTACGTGCAAAATAAATAATTTTTCATTAATTGAAAAATCAGGGTATTACAGCACTCCCTCCTTAGAATAGTTTCGTCCCCGGAACTACAGTCAAGAGCGAGAAAAACAGAAAATATAACACACACAAGAACAAAAGATACAAAAATACAATCAAGCAAAAAGCTCAGGATAGTCCTTCAACATCCTCTCCTCAGACTCCCAAGTAGCCTCTTCAACCAAGTGGTTTCTCCAGACTACCTTGACCATCGGTATCGTCTTATTCCTTAAGACTTTCTCTCGACGATCAACAATCTCAACTGGAGACTCGATGTAATTCAGGTCTAACTGCAAACCTTCCGGCACTTCAGGCAAATGATGACTCGGGTCTGGAATATAACCTCTCAGCATAGACACATGAAAGACATTGTGCACCTGAGACAACTCTTCCGGTAATTCAAGCCGGTAAGCAGTTTTTCCGATCCTTTTCAATATCTTGTACGGGCCTATAAACCTCGGGGCTAACTTCCCGCCTTTGCCAAAACGAACCACACCTTTACAGGGCGATACCTTCAGAAAGACGAAGTCACCAACCTCAAACTCAAGGTCCCTTCTCCGGTTGTCTGCATAGCTTTTCTGCCTGCTCTGAGCTTCCACCAACCTTTTCTGATCAGATCAATCTTCTCAGAGGTTTGCTGTACAAGCTCAGGACCAAACAACTGACGCTCCCCAACTTCAAACCAACAAACAGGAGTCCTGCACTTTCTGCCATACAAAGCTTCGTACGGTGCCATCCCAATGCTAGCCTGAAAACTGTTGTTGTAAGCATATTCCACCAAGGGTAAATGCCTTTCCCAACTGCCTCCAAAGTCTAGTATACAATACCTGAAGCATATCCTCAAGAATACGGTTGACTCTCTCGGTCTGCCCATCGGTTTGCGGATGAAAAGCAGTGCTGAAATCTGTCTTGGTACCCAAAGCTGCCTGAAGACTCCTCCAGAAATGCGAAGTAAACCGCGCATCTCGATCAGACACAATAGTTGACGGAACGCCATGAAGTCGGACAATCTCACCAACATACATCTCAGCCAACTTGTCCATCAAAGCAGTGAGTTTCATCGCCAAAAAGTGAGCGGACTTGGTAAGTCGATCGACTATGACCCAAATCGCATCATTACCTTTAGAACTCTTAGGCAATCCCGTGATGAAATCCATACTGATGTTATCCCACTTCCATTCCGGAATAGGTAACGGCTGTAATAGACCTCCAGGTCTCTGATTTTCGGCTTTGACTTGCTGACAAACCTCACACTTCGTGACAAATTCAGCCACATCCCGCTTCAAACCTGACCACCAGAAATGCTGTTTGATGTCTTTGTACATCTTAGTACTCCCAGGATGTACCGACAAAAGAGTAGCATGCGCCTCCTAAAGAATACTCTCTTTCAGGTCCGCCTGATTTGGAACGCACAGCCTATCTCCGAACCACAGCACTCCATCCCTGATTTGAAATCCGGGCAACCTGCCAGCACCAACCTGCTCCTTCATCTCCAAAATATCAGCATCAACCTCCTGACTTGCAATGATCCTGGCATTCAAAGTAGGCTGAAGCCTCAACTGAGCCAAAGAAGCTCCCAATCCTTGCAAGACAACTTCAATACCTGCTCGGTTCAACTCCTCAATCAGATGCTTCTGAGTTGTAATCAAACTGGCCAAACTGCTCTTGCGACTAAGTGCATCAGCCACCACATTAGCCTTTCCAGGATGATACTTGATCTCAGGTCGCATATCTTCAAGCACTTCCAACCATCTCCGCTGCCTCAGATTGAGATCCCTCTGCTGATATATATACTTCAAGCTCTTGTGGTCCGTGTACATATTCAACTTCTTACCGTACACGTAGTGCCTTCATTGCTTCAGGGCAAAGATAATCGCAGCCAACTCCAGATCATGAGTCGGGTAATTTTTCTCATGCGGTCGTAGTTGCCTAGACCTATAAGCGATTACTCTTCCTTCTTGCATTAAGACACAACCAAGCCCACGATGTGAAGCATCGCTATAAACATCATACTCAACACCTGCTCTAGGCAAAGCCAAAATAGGTGCAGTAGTCAGCCTATCTTTCAACTCCTGAAAGCTCGCCTCACATTGCTCAGTCCACTTGAAGCTCACATTCTTCTTGGTCAGTCCAGTAAGCGGTACAGCTATCTGAGCATAACCTTGAATGAATCTCCTGTAGTATCCAGTCATCCCAAGAAAACTTCTGACTTCCTTCACTGTAGTAGGCCTAGCCCAATCTCTTACTGCCTCTATCTTCTGAGGGTCAGTTGCCACTCCCTCCTTAGAAAGGATGTGACCTAGGAATGCCACTTCAGATTTCCAGAAATCACACTTGGATAACTTGGCATACAACTTCTGCTCTTCCAACTTCTGCAAAACTGCTGCCAGATGCTCGGTGTGCTCCTCCTCAGACTTGGAGTACACGAGAATATCGTCGATAAACACCACGACGAAAGAATCAATGAACGGCCTCAGAACTCTGTTCATCAAATCCATGAAGATTGCGGGTGCATTTGTCACTCCGAATGGCATAATTAAGAATTCGTAATGCCCATGTCGAGTTCTAAATGCAGTTTTGTGTACATCTTCAGCTTTCACTCGAACTTGGTGGTAACCTGATCGAAGATCTATTTTGGAGAAAACAGCTGCTCCTTGTAGAAGATCGAACAAATCATCAATTCGAGGAATAGGATACTTATTCTGAACAGTGACCTTATTCAGCTCCCGGAAATCGATACACATTCTCATCGATCCATCCTTCTTCTTTACCAAAAGCACTGGTGCTCCCCAAGGTGACGCACTAGGTTGAATAAAGCCTTTCTCCAACAGTTCCTCAATCTGCCGTTTCACCTCATCCTGTTCCACTGGAGCCATCCTATACGGTGCCTTAGAAATGGGTGCACTTCCCGGTTGAACAGTGATGCTGAACTCTACATCACGATGCGGAGGTAACCCAGGAAAATCTTCCAAGAACACTGTCGGATAGTCCCGAACCACAGGAATCCCTTGCACTTCCACAGGAGTCTCTTCCTTGCGGATAGTTGCCACCAGCTTAGAACATTTCTGCTTCCCTTGGAACGTGACTTCAGGTCCACCTGGAGCCTTCACTGTTACCGTCTTGGTCTTACACTCGATGCTTGTTACACCGACATCCAATCAATGCCAATGATAACATCGACTCCCAAGATAGTCAACTCGATCAGATCAATGCCAAAGATTCTATCCCCAATCACAATCTCGCAATCAGCATAATACCGATCAGTGGTTAGAGTTTTCCCTGACGGAGTAGCTACTGCTAAGATCTTGCCTGGAAAAATCTTCGGTTCAACTCCCAACACTTTAGCAAATTTTGGAGACACAAATGTATGAGAGGATCCAGTATCGAACAATACAACAGCTTTAATTCCATTAAGATAGAGTTCACCTGTTACATAATACACACCATTACATAACAGTTCACTAAATCAACGGGAAAAGAAACGACGGTCTAACTCCTACGGGTCCTCTTCACTGCTCGAAGTTCTTCCCGCAGTTCCTCAACTTCATCCTTCAGCACATCAGTCAGGTTCTTCCTCTTCTCTAGTTCCCAAACCCGATGACTGAGAACAGAAAAGTCGTCCTTTCGCTTCGCCAGCTGAGCCTCTAACAATCCGACTCTCTCTCGCAGTGTCTCTACCTGCCTCTGAAGAGAAGTCACAAGACCACTTGGAACTGGTTCTTCGTCAGAAGAAGAGTCATCAGATGAATCCGGAGGTGGGGAGATCTCTCGGGATTTAGGCCATTCTTCACCGTCAGAATCAGCTTGTCCAGGGTAGTACTCGTCCTCGGAATCAGCCTGTCCAGGATGGTACTCTTCCTCAATGATATGCCAGTCGTCGCCTCCAGCAGGGTCGAAGTGATCAGCCATCTTAGAAATAAAGAGGAAGAAGCATAAATCTTAGAGCAACACAAATGTAAGTCACTTACATTTAAATTTCTTGACTCAAACACACACTCTAATATCCACTTCTAGGGTGTCGTTCCCTATAAATTTGTACAAGTGTGGAAAGTGTAGAAAACCTGGCTTTGATACCACTCTGTAACGCCCCGAATCCCAAATACACAGAATTCGAGATGTTCTACAGGATCTTTTCACTTTCTTTAGTACAATTTTACAGGAAAATTAAAACTTTTCATCATACATCAGAGATTACATCAATATTACACTTTTCTTTTGCACAGCGGAAGTAAAATACAACAATTGAATAAAAGTATAACAACATGGTACAATCTTTAAGCATCCATTCTTCTTTAATCTTTAACAAGTCATTTACCTGCATATAAGACTGTGGGTACGTCAGTTTATTCAACCGACGAACATTATACACGGCCATCCTCTCTATGCCGGAAATAGTATAACTTAACTTTTCATATTTAGCAAACACAAACTTGTCACATTTCAAACTAAAGGGACTACCCTATTGATGTCGTGTTGTGATTGTGCACTTAGTCCTTAATCCATTTATTTATGTTACATGACACTAATGCGCACTTGTTCGGATTCTATGCATCCCATACTACATAGGTCCGAGGGCAAGCCCTTAATCGTTCTTCATCTTTGTAGGGTTCAATCCCTCGCCATGACTTAATCTACTACTATAACTACGGTAGTGTCTTAGATGATCTATGAGTGCAATCACGTGTACAGAAACTGGAGGGGAATCCCACGTCATGTCACGACGCATCGTGAAGAACCTATGGACAATTCAGCCTCCTTCATGGCACACGATCCTCATGAAGTCACCAAACATCCCACAAGTGTCACCACAGGGACGGTACCCTGGAGCTGTATCCACGTCATGTCACGACGCATCGTGAAGAACCTGTGAAATACTCTCCGCACCACAGGGACGGTACCCTGGAGCCGTATCCACGTCATGTCACGACTCATCGTGAAGAACCTGTGAAATACTCTCCGCCGCAAATCTGATGGCCCTCACTCGTGTTTTTCTTCTACTTTCATCACGTCTCCACTATGTACTAGTCCTTAGTTTTATTAAAAATCATGAACAAAATTAATCTTTAGAGTTAGCCTCTCCATCAACCGGACTTATTCATTCATTTCATCATGACCAACCTTGGTCTAATTTCATTTCATTTCATTTCCTTTCTCAATGCCGGGGAGACTTAGCTACTCTATTTCAAATTTCATTTCACAATCTTCAACTTATAAATTTCCATATTGAGTTCTCATACTCATATGTATATTATCTTTTCAATCCATGATTTCTCATTTTGTTCACAAGACCATCATTGCACATAAGTTTGCATATACTTATCAATTATCACATCAATAATTCCACATCATTAAACAATATGCACACTTCATATTGTTCCACAAGTGAGAAAATAATTGCATCATATCATATAACCACATTTCTTTTTGCCAAATCAACTCTTAATGTTTCAATTCACTTATTCTTTCAAGTTATAGTTTCATACCAATAATCCATTTAGAACCATATGTCTATATATGCTTTTTGACTCCAAACCATAGTAAAATTTATTCAAATAATACACAAATCATTCTTATAAAATTCCTTACATTTTTATGAGAATTACCATATTTTTTCATAATTTTTCGATACATAAAACTCCAAAAAAATTATTTTTTTCATCTTGCCGATAGCAAGATTCGAACCCAAGCACACCACCGACACAGCCCAGAGCACAGGCCACTAGGCCGGTTGCCACCACAGTGTAAAAAGCAACTGAGAGCTTTAAATGCTCTCAGTCTGCTGTTGAATTCTTTTGAAAGAAATAAACAAAATAATGTTTTATCCTGGGATTCGAACCGCTCAACCCAGAGAAGCCAGCCGCACTCAGTGACCGCCTGAGCTACTAGCTCAGGTTGTCACGATACCCAATAAAAACCCATATGAGTCATATTCGTACTGTTTTAAAAACAACTTGATGTTCAAATTAATCTTGGTTCATATTGCCTTTGTAAAAACTACTGAAAAATTTCAGATTAAATCCTCTTCATATGATTTTCATAACAGCAAGTATAAAATAATTTTTGCACTAAAAACATAGTTTTTTCCACACAAATTAATGAATTGTTCATTAAGACTACTATACTTTTTCCTTTTCGACATTGAATAATCAATTAGTCTTCTAATCCCTTTTTATTCACAATTTTTCTTATGATAATTCACTGTTATTAATTCTTATTCAACAAACACATATATTTTGGATTTATCCATACCCATATCAACATAAAGGTCTATTTAGCACATGAATAGGTAAAACTCAAAACTACTAATTCTTGAGTAGTTCTTCTTTGATGATAACAAAGTAATTTCATTAGTCCATCTATGTCACAATGTATACTATCACTTATCAATTAGCATAATTACATCTCAATCATTCAAGAAAATTACTCTTTTTTCAAATTAAAGTGTGCCCTTTTCTTAATCAATTACATGTTTCAATATTACAATTAACAAGCGTTCTTATTGGAAATTTTCATGCATCATGCTAGCAATATTCTTAAGGGATTTTAACCACCATCATTCATTCATGCTAATAATCATGGAGAATTCTACACACAATTTAATTTAATGCTAGAATCACATACACATCAACACCACAATTTAATCAATTCATAAACTAACTTCTCAATTAAAGTGTGTACTTCTTAATATTTTTCATGCATCTTTTAATAGTTAAATCTAGCATGGATCTCTACTTTAGAAATATGAAAGGTTTACCCACCTTGTATGGAGAGAAAATAAACACACAAAGCAACCAAGTCCTTGCAACAAGATGCACCTCCTCCTAGCCAAAAGCGCGACAAGCTCCAAGCCACCAAGCAAAACCGAATGCTTCCTCTCTTGCAATAGCCGGCCTCCCTCTTGGAACAAGCAAGCAATCCCACACAATCTCTCTATCTTTTATAACTCACACTAATATTAAAATAAGACTATAGTTTGGAAGTATGTAATTGCATATGAAAATAGCCATGAGAGGGGGGGTATTTATACTTGAAATCAAGTGAAATGGAGGGCCAAGATTGATTAGGTGGTTGAAAGATGGAAGGCCAAGATTGGAGTAGGAGTTATAAAAACTACCCACAACCACAAAACTACCTCCATGAACACCATGATCAATTTCAAAACTCCCTCCAAAAAGAATGCATGCCGGCCTTGAAAAGAGTGTGCAATGCACGTGTACGTGTAGTGCACGTGCATGCAACTAGGCCAAATTTGTACATTTAATTTGTACAAAAATAAAATAATGATAAATTAGCCTTCTACATGACAAGTTTTAATTAAAAATAGATTAATTCATGGGCTTTATTTTTGGGCCAAAATAGTTTATTAAAATAAATAAAATAAAATACATTTGGGCTTTTAAGAAAAAGGCCTTTTTAATTAAATTAAAATAAGGCTTTCTATTTGTTTAAAGAAAAGTTTTTGTACAAAATAATTTGAGAAATATTTAAATATTTATACACATCATAATAAAATAATCCAAACAAAATATTGCACGTGCACACTACGTGCAAAATAAATAATTTTTTATTAATTGAAAAATCAGGGTATTACAGGTTTACTAAAATGTCACATAGGCACGAATGGGTTCTTTACTGCAACTCAAGCATGGTAGTTGTTCATGGGTTCACAAGTATGAATGGGTTCTCTTTTGACATAGAACAACAACTAACTCAAGCATGGTAGATAAAACTAAGCTACTATCTAAACTTACCTACATATTACAAGAACTACTTCCTTTTAGGGATTACAAGTCCTATTTATTACAAAGAACTAGTTTTACCAAATTACAAGTTCCTACATAAAGCAAAATTAACCCTTGTTGAATCTACAATCTTCTATGTTACAAAACTTATTCATCTTCAACCTACAATTTCCTATATCAACAAAACTTGCTTTTTAAGAACTAAAGTTAGTAAAGACATGATCTTTATTAGAGATAGAAAAATCACATACAACCAAAACTTGTCTTTTAATTAGCATGTAAAGTCCTACAACCCCCAAAATGGGTATGTAACCATTCTACCTTCACTAACTTATATGCACATAGTAGTTAGTCCAAGTTGTTTAATTTGTGTTTAACAAGGTAACCAAAGAAACAAACATAAACATAACAAGTTCAAAGTCTCATCTTTATGGATTTTTTTTGTGAGTTCCATTCTTCCAACTTTCATTATAAGTCATCCATTGATTTTTCCAACCATTCTTATGCTTAATCTTTAGTCCAAGTAGTAGAGATTAACCATGAAGACAACACAACCATAACAAGGATCAAAGATCACATCTTTATGTTATTTTATCAAGTTTCACCATCCATATTCTTATGGGATCCTTTTGATCCCTACAACCATGCTTATGCTTAGATTTTAGTCCAAGTTGTCTAACAAAATACAAAATAGTTATGCACATACTACAACATGAAAAAGAGAACAAAAATACTTAAGAAAACAAGTAGAGAAACCCCCACCTTTTACTTTCAAATAGGAAGGACTGGCTTATGCTCCTTCTCCTTCCTCCTAGCTTTTGTTTAAAAGCTCCAAACCTACAAGAGAACTTTAGGGTTTTCTTCTCTTTCTTTTTCTCTCTAAAATTTTGGTAAATGAGGCAAGGGGTGAGGAGGGGGGTATTTATAAGATGAAGGAGAAGGGTTGTAGTGCAAAATCACCATGGCAATTTTGCACATGGCCCCTTGGGGATGTTGGCCGGCCAAACCCTAGAGGGTGAGGGGGTTAGGTGGCATGGTGAGGTGGAGGGGTGAGGTGGAAATGGAGACTTCTAGTAGAAGTAAACCCTAGATCTTTTATGTAACCCTAATTAATCCAAACCCTAGGTTTAATCCTACCACTTAATCTTAACCATCCAATTTTAGATTAATTATGACAAAAAGATATTTTTTTGTTCAAAACACATACTACATGATTTATACGAACGCAGGAAATCGATACAATACGCATACGTATAGATCAATAAGTGTACTGATAATTTCCGTTTGTAAAACCGCACAATCCGTATAAAAATAAATAAATTCCGAAAATAATAATAAAAATAAATTTTTATTATCAGCTCGGAGGTTTACAGTACCAATTTGATACAATACAGATGTATACAGACTGGTACTTATACAGATGGTGGTTAATAATTAAATTAAGTAATACCCATCAAAAATATTTCAATTCCGAAAAATAAAATAAAATAATAAAATAATAATAATAAAATAATAATAAATAAATAAATAAAAATTATTTATTATTTAACAGGTCGGGATATTACAAATTTGCTTAGATTATTCATGCCAATAATACAATCTTCAGCAAGGTCACCAAGCAAAGCAAAGGTCATATCCTTGCAGTTGTGTTTATTTCCTTGTGAATCTTCTATGGATATTTAGAGATTTTTATATTATCAGTAACCATAGAATTGGAACCATTAAAACTTCCTATAGAGACTTTATGGGTTGATTCTGATCTATATTGTTTTGGTATAAAACATGAGTGTATTATACTAACTTGCGCGCCAGTATCAACTAATGTGTGTATTGTAATTTCTTTGTGTTCGGGAAAATTAATTGTAATAGGAATATATATTTGTAATTCAGCTTTTCGACTTAGATTAACTACATTGATGTTTAGAGATTCTATTTCAGAATATTGTTTGATGACAATTGAATTTGCTAACTCTTTATTACTATGAGAGTGGGTTGTCTCATTGTCAACTTTTGAGTTAATTAATTCAACGTCAATTTTTGAGTTTGTTAACTCAATATTCTTTTGCTCGGTAGATCTAGAGATTTTTTGCCCAGTAGAGCTGGAGTTTTTATGCTCAATAGATACTCCAAAATTATTAGAGTCTGTTAACTCTATTTTTAATTTTGTAAAATCTGATCTTTTTTTAATGGAAAAAGAGGGTTCACTTTCTATTTTGCCTTGAAGATTAATTTTTTGTTTCTTGCCAAAAATGATAGTTGGAGATGGTTGATCATCTTCCTCTTCTTTTTCTGACCTAAGTTGACATCATATTAATAAAGAGTTAGCAAATTCAATTGTCATCAAACAAAATTTTAAATTAGAATCCCTAAACATCACTGTAGTTAATCTAAGTCGAAAAGCTGAATTACAAATCCATATTCCTGTTACACTTAATTTTCCTGAATACAAAGAAATTACAATACACACATTAGTTGATACTGGCGCGCAAGTCAGTATAATACACTCATGTTTTATACCAAAACAATATAGATTAGCATCAACTCATAAAGCCTCTGTAGGAAGTTTTAATGGTTCCAATTCTATGGTTACTCATAATATAAAAAATCTCCAAATATCCTTAGAAGACTCACATGGAAATAAACACAATTGCAATGATATGACCTTTGCTTTGCTTGGTGACCTTGCTGAAGATTGTATTATTTGCATGGATAATCTACGCAAACAATTGCCACTTCAAATTGACAAATATTTCTTCTCATTAAACAATATTTGAATCCCTCGAGTACCTTTTACATTTACTAGTCATAAGTTCTTTGATCTTCACAAAGTACAATGAGGAGAAATTGAAAATTCCTTAGTAGAAGGGAAAAAAAACCATTGGCAACAGCCAAATACCAAAAAACACTATACATATATTCTCAAAAATATTGACACCACATAACAAATTATACATAATAAATTAGAACCATTATATAGCAATGATCCTCTAAAACTTTTGGAGAAAGCTCCACGATTTTGCCAAATCGAACTACTACCAAGTATAATGGTAAACCAAGAGGATAAATAAGAATTTGCTAAACAAATAAAAGAATTATTTGATCTAAAACTTAGTGGATCCAATTATAGCAATCATAGTTCTCCTGCCTTTTTAGTCAGGGATCATGCAGAGCAAAAAAGAGGAAAAGCAAGAACGGTTGTTAACTATCGAAAAATTTATGATGCTGGAAAATTTGACGGATATTACATCCCAACTGTTGAACAATTATTAAACTTAGTACAAGGTTCCAAAATATATTCTAAGTTCGATGCTAAATCAGGATTTTGGCAAGTCAATTTAAAAAATGATCCATCCAGAAGTCTTACAGCTTTCAGTTTTCCTCAAGGACATTTTGAATGGATGGTAATGCCCTTTGGACTAAAAATGCACCACAAATATTCCAGAAATTGACGTATGTTTGGTCACTTACCATTTGTTACTGTTTATATAGATGATATACTTGATTTCTTTTCTTCTCTAAAGGAGCATAAAGATCATTTTCTACAAGTAGCAAAAATATTGTTAGAAAATGGGGTTATTTTAAGTCCAAAAAAGATTGAATTATTCAAGGAAGAAATACATTTTCTTGGAAAAAATATACTAAATGGAAAGATTGAGCAACAAGCACATATCTTTGAAAAGATTAAACTGTTTCCTGAAGAAATTGGTACGCCAAAAAAATTACAGGCTTTCCTAGGAATTTTTAATTATGGAAGAATATTCATTCCTACACTTTCTGATAAAATTAAACATTTACAGCAAAAGATTCAAACAATAAAAAAACAAGACAAAGAATGTTTAGTAAAAGAAGGAAAAAATCCTGAAATTCCACGAAGATGGAACACTGATAAAATAAAAATATCTCATTCAGAAACAGAGAAGGAAGAGATAAAAAGGCAGAATAAAAAACACTTATTATCCAAAAGAAAATGATAAAATTATATCATAAACAGATGCTTCTAATACTGATTGGGTGGGTATTCTTTTTGCACAAATAGACAAGAGACATTATGAGCTGATAGCCTATAAGAAACCTTTTCCACAACTGAGAAAAAATATTCTACTTTTGACAAAGAGTTACTTTCCATAAAATGTTCTGTTAAATCTTTAAAGATTTATTTACTTAGAAGAAAATTTCGTATACAGTCTGATAATATTGTAGTAGTACAATTCCTAAAGTAGAAAAAAAAACTGTACATAATCCTAAAGAAAATTTGAGACGAGTTCAACTAGCAGTATATCTTGAAATTTATCAATATGACATCGAACATATTCATGTCCATACTAATATTACTGCTGAATTTTTAACCAGGTACTATGGAGAAAAAAAAAGATAAAGGACAGACGGAATCTGAAGTGATCAAAAAAATCAAAAAGCTTGAAGAAGTTCTTGGAATGCAAACAGAAGAATGGACTACTGTCCTAAACAATAAAAACGTAGCCACTGCTACAAAAACATCTACTGATACTACTGTATCAAAAAATACAAGAACCACTGTTCCACAAGCAAAACATGTTCGATTAAGGCCACCCACTCAAACAGCATGGAAACAAAATTCTATCAATCATGTCCTAAAAAATGATTGGTATAGTGAAGAAATAAAACATGAAAATCCAGAGATTTACAATCATATAAACGATGTTTGGAGGGCATTACACCCAAATGATAAAACGGGAGCGTACCACTTATCACAAATGGAAAAGACAATCCTTCAGCTAAAGTTAAAAAAACGCAAGAATAGAGTGAAGGGTTTGAAAAGGTAAAACGCATTGCCAGGAATATGATCAAATTCAAAATCCTTCTTCCTCAACATATTTGAATAAAAAGAAAGATAATCTGATCAGGAGAAAGTCACCTACTGACAAGCAAATACAAGTTATAATATCTCAAATAGACATTTGTGACCATGTAAACATCATAAAGAAAGAATTTACAGAGTTTGCAAAACTCTTCAAGTTCAAAGATGAGAAACTGGGAAGAATATGCGACCTTCATCTCCTTGAAAGTTTAGACCTATACCAAATATGTGTATTCCCTACAGAGAGATTCATTGAACTTCTCCCAAAAATCGGGGGAAATGGTTTAGAAGATCTATTAAAAATTTCTGATCAATTGGTCAAAAATAAATAAAACAGATATAGAATTTTGGCATGGTTTGAACAAATACCGCATTTTGAAAGAGCAATTCAAGCTGGGATCGTTCATGAACTCTACATCAACCTCTCTAGACCAGATGACTTTTCCAAAACTATCCCCAAAATATGAGCAAAAATTGTCCTATCAAAGAAAAGTCGGTTTCACACGATGTACAAGTTTTAAATATGGAGCATCGAGGAAGAGAAGCAATATATTTGCCAGTTCAAGTCTATCCAATTCTAGGAATTAGACATAGAACAAACCGAGCCAACACTCCAAATAGAAAAAGGAATAATAAAACATTTGAATCCGGAAAAAGCATGTATGAAGCTACAGAAGAATTTTTCTAGAGCTATGGGGAAAATACACTTTCTGCAAAAATATACAGGTTCAAGATAATGTCATCCTTATCAATTGGACAGGTGAAGATAGTTCCAAAGAAGAAAAAGAACATTTTTTTCAAAGTCTAAAGGAATCATGGAAGCTATGACCCATTGTGACACATGTCATGTATTCTTTCTACAAAGAGAAAGGCCTACAAGAAGGTCTGAAAATGATTTCCCCGGCTCGTACAGTCAACAACGATTTCATGCAAGAAGGAGTCAGCACAGTCTACAAGCATGGTGGGTCAATCTAATAGATGGTGGACATATAGAAGCGTGGTGATATTTACCAGGCTTACTTAAGAAGTTACCTAGAAGCTTACTTATGAAGCCACCTAGAAGTTTCCAAGAAAGATATGTTTAAGGCATAATAGCCAAGTGTGAAACATATTAGCTTCACGTTTGTTATGTGTCTTGTCTATGTTTGCATTATGTAATGGAACCCTAGGCCATCATTCATCTATAAAAGGAGAAACCATGGGTTGGTGTCAAGGCATAATATTCTTTATAAGAATAAAAGAAAAGAGTGTGTGTGCTACTACTATGAAATAAATAAAATCCTTCCTTTTTATGTTTTACCTCTTCTACTTTGTAAACTATCTGATTATTCTGCATCCGCTTCAAAACTTGGCGACTCCGCTGGGGACATTATAGCTTGTAGTATATATATATATATATATATATATATATATATATATATATATATATATATATATAAAGCCATGGTGTGCACTCGGTATTCGGATCTTCATATCAACGATCCAAACTGTTCACATTGATCTACACGTTTCAATTAGTTTAAATATGTAAAATCAAGTCATTTAAAATTTATTTGTCCATATATTGAAGTGCTACAAAATTATATGGTTGAATAACATTTTTTATAATGACATGATGGATGGGCAAATGAATTTTAAATGATATTATTTTACATATTTAGACTAATTTAAACGCATAGATCAACGTGAAGGGTTCAGATCGTCCATATGAAGGCCCGAATGCCGACTGCACAGGGAGTGCACACCATGACTAGTGCACAACGGAAGAGTTTGTATATATGAGTCCCCTTCCGTTGTGCACTAGGCCTCCGTGTGCACTCAGCCTTCCCGCCTTCGTATTGACGATCCGAACCTGTAATACCCCATATTTTCGAAAAAAATATAATATATAAAATATATATTGAATAAAGTATAAAGGAGGAGAGAGGTTTGAATGGGGAGCCCACAGTAAGAGTTGAAAAAAAAACACAGTTGAGTGCTGTGTTGTATAGGGGTGATGACATCACCCTGGGCGGGAGGGGCCCACCCATTGATTTCGGAAACAAAAGCTTAGCCTGCTGTGTCTTTGAAATTGAATGGACGACGTGGCACATATAGGAGGGCCCCACGGGCTTCATATATGTGTGCATGGGATTGGAAATTAAGAGGAGATGTGGTATTAATTAGTCCCATATCGGGAGTAGACAAAAATTAATTGAGTATAAATAAAATTGTCTATGATCAAGAGTCACCTAATTGGTTAACCACCTTTTGAGAGGCAGCCTGTGGTGGGCAGTTGTACTACATAGTATCTAATTTGTCTTCTAAACATAATAAAAATTGTCTGAGTATTAGGGCGGGGCGTTACAAAACCATTCACATTAATCTACACATCTAAATTAGTCTAAATATGTAAAATCAAATCATTTGAAATTCATTTGCTCATCCATCATGTGACTATAAAAAACAACTCTTTTCAGCCATACAATTTTGTAACACTTCAATGGATGAGCAAATGAATTTCAAATAATTTGATTTTACATATTTAGACTAATTTAGATATGTAGATCAATGTGAACGGTTCGGATCGTCAATACAAAGAAGGGAAAGCCGAGTGCACACGAGTGCACATGGAGGCTTAGTGCACAACGGAAGAGGACTATATATATATATATATATATATATATATATATATATATATATATATATAAAGTACCGTAAAGAGATCTTGTACAGAGACTTAAGAGGGATTTCCAATCAGTAAGAGTCATCTTTATCTAATAATTCTCTCATAGGCTGCAAAAATTATGTCAAATGAGTGACCTTGTCACCTACTTATAGCCAGGGCCGACCGTGGGCCAGTTAAAATGAAGGCCCAATTTTTTTTTATTTTCCATTCTTTCTATCTGAAAAAATTGCCCAATTATAATAAAGGCCCAGTTATAATGAAGGCCCAAAATTTTGCTTTGACTGAAAAATCTTTTGATCTACTCAAAAAATACCTTTTCATCTTCCTAGAAATCCTAGCACCCCGGTCCCCAAGAAATCCACCTCTCTCTAATCAAAAAATCCACCTCTCTCTCTCTCTCTCTCTCTCGCTCTCTCTCTCTCTCTCACAGTCTCTTGTAGAATCCATTGTGGTCTGTAGAAGTGGTCCAAGTGGAGGTGGAGTCGTGGAGCGGCTGGAGCCGTGAAGCCGTGGAGGATTGAGGAAAAAGATGTACGGTCAGTCATTCATCATTGATACTCATGAGTCATGATCTTTTGAAGTTTCTTGGTCTTTCTTAGTGGGTTCGCAGCGTTCAGCAGATTGTGGGGGTGGATGTATCTGCGAGTGAAAAGGTGTGGAGGACATTTCAAGCACTTGGAGACATTGCTTTTGCATATTCCTACTCTAATGTTCTTATTGAAATCCACCTCTTCGTAATTAATTCATTATTAGATTCCCAGCTAGCCTTTTCATTTCATATCAATGGTTGTGGTTTTATCTTTCTTAAAATATTTTGGTGGCATATGTTTGTAGGGTAATGTGTACATATAGTAGCTTGGACTAATCATTGTATTCCATATGGTAACTAATAGAATCATGTTTTTTTCAAAGGATCGAGTTGTTGTAAATTAAGTAGAAAGTGTGTTTTGTTTGATTGAGTAGGGTTTTTTTTTGTTTGAGATAAATCCGTGAGGTCAAAAAATTGGTGTTTCATTAAGACCGAATGGGTGTTGGAGCTAGGTTCGAGCATCTTTTAGAAATTAAAAAAGTAAAAGAATATGAGTAGAATATGTAGTTGGACCAATGAACATTTTCAATAGCAACATATACATATAGTTCAATAGCAGAGTGAATATTAATTATAGATAGTTCAATAGCATTTTCAGAGTGAATATTAAGTATAGATAGTTCAATAGCATATTAATTATAGATAGTTCAATAGCATATTAATTATAGATATTCACCATTTTCAGAGTGAATATTAAGTATAGATAGTTCAATAGCAGAGTGAATATTAGAAGGCCCAATTTAATTTTTTGCACAAAGCCCTAAAAATCTTAGGACCAGCCCTGCTTATAGCCCCTTGTATTCTAGCAAAAAATGGCCTGACATATGGCTGATGTAGACCCATCACCGTCGACTTAATCAGTTGGTGGATATACAGAAGGGTCAAAAGTTTAGGCACAACATGGCATAAAATTTCCGCAAAAAGCATTTAATAGCTTCTAGATCTCCTAAAAGATAGGGTAATGCTACACCTACAACCTTTACAACCTTACAACCTTAGGTGATACAATCTCATTGAAGATGTGTACAACCCACTACAACCTACTCTACAATACATTCCAATGTGATTGTGCCACTTAAGGTTGTAAAAGAAAAGGTTGTAAGAAAAGGTTGTAGGTGTAGCATAGTCCGTACATAATCTCCTTAAAAATTGAAGAAAATTTTGCCGTACTGACCCACTTTTCGATAATAATTGGTGCCCTGACCCACTTCTGAAAACAATTGGCGATATGATCCAGTTTTGGACACGTCAGCATAAACCGTTACTGGAAATAATGGCATAGATTATTTACATGTCGTTATTTCCAATAATGGCATCTATTTTACATTTTTTTTCATGCCGTTATTTGGAATAACGGTATCAGCATATTTCTCTTACAAGTGTGAATCTTCTAACTTTAAAAAATTCTAAGTGTGAAAAAAAACTTATAAATAATGTCGTTATCCCCAATAACGACATTCGAATGACCAATGCAGTTACATATAAATGAATTCTTGCCGTTGTTTGGAAACAGAGAGGATGAATAATAAGTTTTTTTTAAAAAAAATTAACTTATTCGTCAAAGATGATGAATAATAAGTTACTTTTTTATATAAAAAAATTATAACTGATGCCGTTATTCCAAATAACGGCATCAGTATTGAGAATGCCGTCATTTCAAATAACGGCATCTGTAATAAGGTTTTCATACTTGCAATTTTTTCTCTAGATGAAGACTACAAGCTGTCGAAAAACAAAATAACCTATGTCGTTACTCCAAATAACGGCATGACACTTTTTTTAAATGTAGATGCCGTTATTGAAAATAACGGCACGTAAATAGTCTATGCCGTTATTTTCAATAACGGTTTATGCTGACGTGTCCAAAACTGGGTCAGATCGCTAATTGTTTTTGGAAGTGGGTCAGAGTGCCAAATATTTTTAAAAAGTGGGTCAGTACGGTAAAATTTTCAAAATTGAAGAAGGGGACCATAGTTAGGAGCTAGGGAGCACTACTTATACCTATTCGACATACAAATTTTTCCATGCTATTATTGTTAACCAGAATTCGTAGATAGTAAATGGTCCACATCAACTAATTTGCCAAAATACAATAAGAGCTATAAATAGGTCTTATGGTCCGTCAATCTGAGGTAGTTTTTTACAGACGAGATGACCCATAAATTAAGAATCTCTCACAAGTCCTACAATGTATTTCCTCTAATTTGGCACTCATGCAAATTTATGGTCTACACCATTTCTATGGTAGGGTTTAACAGAATCAACTAAGGACTACATGGAGAAGAAGTAGCCTTACTTTCAGCACGAGTCCATTCTTGAAAGATCTCTAATATTATAATGGGAGAGTTGAGGTTGTCATTTGTCAACATACAAACCCGTGTGTTGCACGTGCAACTCTAACTCTCTCATTAATTACAACAAAAACAAACAAACAAAAAAAATCCACCTATTAAAACGTGCAGCGCACGTGCAAAATAATTTTATAATTTTTTTTAGTACTAAACATACACATCTGTTGCACGTACAACTCAAATTCTACTTATAAATATGTGCATTGCACGTACAAATTGTAGTTTTTTCTACTAAATAGTTTTTCCAATTATGTGCAATGCACGTCCAATTTCGAAACTATTTCTTAACACATATATTGCACGTGAAAATCTTCCAATTCTTATCAAAACGTGTATCGCACATGATAAATACTAGTACAAGTAATTGATTAGAAAGTGTCTGACTAGATATTTCCCATTGTTATTGTCATAGTATATATATTTAGCTCACTGCCAGATACAGTACTCCAAGAATAACTAATACTTTAATTCAATTTCATGCCACATTAAATTTTTATACTTAACAAAAATAGAGTTGTTGCATTGATAAACACTCTCTTCCAGTTGTTGGCCAACTGGGGTTCAGATTTCATCAAAGCAGTTAAAACTGTTGGAGACACTTTTGATTCGTGTTGTTTCCCTCTGTAGATTTGATTCTGTATTCTATAGACAAACTTTACTTCAAATTTCATTAACTGAAAATTTCAGAAACTGTTTTGGGAACACGTACAGTTCATCTAATTCTTGAAATAAGCAATATAAATAAATATATTAAGGCTGTAGAGAGTATGACCTGTTGGTTGCCCACTTCGTTGGAGTCTACTTGGAGACATTTGGAATCTCATCCTTTGGTCGTCTTGTCTACAAATTAATCAGTCTCTCTTAATATATCTTGTTCTTATTTAATAATATATAGCCTCCAAAGTTTATATATTATTTATTTAATTTCTCTCGTAACATATATATATATATTGTAGGATGAAAAATACATATGTTTCTACACTGTTCATAATGATCATAATAGTAAAAAACTTAAATAAGGATAATTATGCGGAGTAGATATTTCTTTCTAACTCAATAAATGATTTCAAGATGAATTGTTCCTTAATGGTAGATAATTCAAACATTTAAATTATGAGAAATGCCTGTTTTAATAATTTACACGTGCGATGCACGTTTTAATAATTTCAAAAAATAAAAAGAAAAAACTACGACGTAGGAAGGATTCAAACTGGAAATCTCATTTATATTAGTTATGTACGTGCGTTGCACATGTTGGTAGAATGACAAAATGACAAATAACACTAAGGCCTTCTCCCATTACAATATTAGAGATGCTTGCGAAACCGTACAATTTATATTATTTTTTTTTGATTAACAGATGACTAAAGTCATCACTTCATTAAAGGGAAATTAACGAAACAGGAATATAGAGTACATATAAAGCCCGAAGGCGAATAACACTAAATAACATCTAATTCGGGCTAAACTACCCGAACAACGAACAAAACATCAAAATAATAAAACGTCTATTACATCAGACCAAAAGCTGGTTTCCCACTCCCAGACGTCTAAAGTCCCCCTGCTTGCTGTCTACTCTTCCTCCTCTCCCGAGCGCATCTTCTTCCTGAATCTGTTGAGCCATGTCCATTCATTACAACATAAGTGAATTTTTTGCATCAACGATGAGAGAGAATGACGAACGCTATTGAAACAGAAATCGTTACAGTCTAGCCATAAGTTCCACAATACAGACGCCACAACAAGTTCCCAATCTAATCTGACCTCTTTTCTAATCTTGTTTGATCTAAGAGACCCCCAAACCTCAGCACTAGACCCCGGATAATGTAAAACCCCGAACGCACAATTTATAACACACAAGTATTTTTAACATAGCCATTTCATTTATTTTAAGAGCATTGTAAGTGCATGCAAGGTGTCTTAGGTACAATCATGGATTCATGATAAAAGCAGTGTAACCGGAACTGTTAATTTGGGTGACTCAAGTTATTGCAACAACAAAATTCTAATCTCTAATCTCTTATATTATAATGGGAGAGTTTTGGTTATCATTTATAGTTATTCAACCATCTAATCTCATACATTCATTTGCTCAACTGTTGTTAGTTACCATAATATCCCAAAGTTCAAATTTATTTATGATATAATTATTTACAAAAAAAGTCACTCATATAAAATAAAGGTTCAGTCCACTAGGAATAATTTGTAAATAGTATGTATGAGTAAAAGGGAGATTTCAGGTTTGAGGCCAGATTACGTCTTATTATTTACTCTAAAAAAATTTTAATTAGAGTGTGAATCGCACATGCAAATTACTAGCTAGTAGAGTTTAATTTCTAATATTATAATGGAAGAAGATGAGTTGTCATTTGCAAATCTATCAACGCGTGTAACGCACGTGCATAACTATTATAAAGATCTTAGGTTTAAGCCCAGATTACGTCTAAATTTTTACTTTAGAAAAACTATATTTATTAATACGTGCATCACACGTGTAAATTACTAATATAATCATCTCTAATAATCTCTAATATTATAATGGGAGAGTTGTCATTTGTAGTCAACCTGTGATTTGTATGCATTAAACCTCAATTAAATCTACACCACACAATTAGATTCGATATAACCCTAACCTAACTAAATCTCTCAATTAAATCTACACCACACAATTAGATCTATCCCTAACCTAACTAAATCTAAATCACATTTTGACAACTTTGGCTAAAAAAGGATTAATATTTTGGCAACTTTGGCAAATTTTAGATATGAGTAATTGGAAGAACATACTACTTACAATTGTTTAATCTCTACTATTTCTACTATTTTAATAGGAGAGTTGGGATTTGTAACAAACCAACCCTAACTTTGTAACTATATAAACACTTATAGTATACGTCCAAACTATATCCAACAAATATAAATGTGCACCACATGTGTAGCCCAAATCAAAACATTCAAATTTAAACTTTTTTTTTCTTATTCAATATATATTCATTTAATTTGATGACTTTATTTTTTTAGACATGCATCGCACGTACATTATACTAGTAATATTATAATGAGAGAGTTGGGATTGTCATTTGTAGACAACCTATAATTTATAGGCATTCAACCATCTAATCTCAACCATTCATTTTCAAGTGGTTACCCTTAAAAGGGATATAGATGACAAAATAACAGCTCATGTTTGTCCAGCAAATGCAAATAAATACAGGACCCAAAATCACATGTACAAAGAAAAGAAAAGAAAAAATTCAACCGAAGAAAACTTTGATGAAGCAATCTAGGCATGACATGAGACCTTTCAGGGCCTAAAAGACATGGTGATCATTTTTTCCTTTGCAGAAGATATATAGAATTGAATTTTTTTTAAAAAATAAATTAAAATCACATCACTCTCCCAAAAATGTCTGTACCCCCCCCCCCCCCCCCCCCCCCCCCCCCAAAAACCAAAAAAAAAAAAAAAAAAAAAACCCGTCTCTGGAAATATGTACGTTATGAGCATTTTCTTAAATTTTGGATTGGACCCAATAACTTGGAAGTTTGTGAGGTTTACATCAAATTATCAATGCTTTTGGGAGTGATACCAAAAACAAGAAAGCTACTTCGGGGGTAATATTTGGTGGTAAATCTCAGTCAGGCATCCATATTGGCATCTCTTCTTGTTCTAGCAGCACCATCAACTGATGAGTGAGAGGAGTTGTGGCCCCTGTGGTTTTCAGCAGTGTAGTTTTGGGAGGCAAGGTAAGTGAGAGCTGTGACCACATCGGCTATAAGAGGCCTCAACATTGGCTGTTCTTGAACACACATCGCAGCCACGGCGAGCACTTGGTATAGCCCTCTCATTGGGAAATTTCCATTGAGATTTGGGTCAGCCATCAGATTAAAATTCCTTCGGTCTTTGAATAGGGGTCGCGCCTGTAACCAGTTGTTGAAGACAAGTATACAAATTATACACCATACTGGAAAACTAATTTGAACCCAAAAAAAAGGAACAAGAAACTTGTATCGCAAAAGTGCTTTCTCGAAATTGCCTCCAAAAAAACATTTCTTGTTGTTGATCTAAACCCCAATAAAACTTGTAGTTATATGAAAAACACGCCGAAGGGACAAGAATACCATTAAGTGTTAGGAGTTAAATACAGGTATTTTGGATGCTTTTGGAGTTTATTTTATATAATTTATATTTCTCTGGGGGCTGAATCAGGAAATCAAATTTAGTTATATCAAAACAAAAGTCTTTTGGGGTGATATTAAACAAAAAACTTTTGTAAAAGTAATCTTAAAACTGATTAAAGAATAGATGAATCAGAAAGAAACAC
Organism: Hemerocallis citrina; assembly: GCA_017893485.1. Lineage (NCBI taxonomy): Eukaryota > Viridiplantae > Streptophyta > Magnoliopsida > Asparagales > Asphodelaceae > Hemerocallis > Hemerocallis citrina. The sequence goes on from CM030366.1 coordinate 46,920,763, forward strand.
AATTTGTTCAAGGAAAGTTATCGCACACTACCGAATGCATTATTTTAATCTGGAGGAGATCATAATACTTTAGTACAGTAGCAGGTCAACTGAAACGGGAATGGCTTTGGTTCTTTTCAATTAGTGCGATGAATGATAATTCTAGTAGTATTAGTTTTTACCAATCAGATGTATTCCACGTTTTGATTAGTTCTGATGTGTATGTATTCTAGATTACATAAAACTTCAGTTTTGTAATGCAGCTCTTACACGGAGCCTTGAATGTCTTCATAAACCAAGTGTCCTGAATTTAATTGTATTAATAAGTTTGGGTCAAGATGTTCCTACTTATAATTGTGTCCATGAAATTTCAGTCTGACAACTAACTACACATAGATTGGTGGAAATAATATTTGGGTCCCTCAACTATCGAAAGGTAATCTTTTTCTTGAAACAAAACTATCCAAAGGTAATAAATTATGTATGACCACAGTTATACATGTGTGAATTTTCTTTCTTTTTTTTTTGGCTAATTTTTATATATCTGTGAATTACTAACTTACAATTGCTCCTGTCAGATGCATTGTAGTCTACCTATTTGTTGTTCATTAGGAGATTGATGCTGTTTGTTTTTTGGCGTGGGGGCAACAGATGTGAGTTCTTGTAATCTGTGAAGCGGAAGGGACGGCACTAGCGTTGATCTGATCCTTGGGTTGTACATTCGGCTCAGGAGTAGCAGAAAAGGGGCGGAGGCAGGGTGCTCGGCTCAGATCCTAGTGGCTCGGCTCGGATCTCGGTGGCTCGGCTCGGACCATGGTACCTGCACAATGCCTAGAAACACCAAAAGCGATCCCGACGACAGGCCCTCCGACGATCTAGTCAGCCACTGGAATAGCAACAGTAGCTAGGGTTCAGCTGGGAAAAAGTTTATTACCTTGAGAATGAATGAGGGGGTCTGGTATTTATAGGCAGAGGCTAACGGGTCTTAGACCTTGATGGGCCGGATCGGACCCGTCAGCCAGTGGGCTTGAACTGGCTGAAGCCCATTGGACCTATTTGACTTGATGATCAGGAGCGAAATCTGAGTAGATCTGATGGCCCTGATGGGGCCACATCATTTATACCAGATCATAAGTCCCCCACTTCTGGAGGGTTGTGTAAACCAGCCGTGAAGGAGTAGTTTGTCTTTGTGGGAAGAGCGGAGGAGAGTATTTGGCGAAGATGGATTATTAGGTCCCAGAAAAGTAACTGGGGTCGGTGTCGAGGCATAGAACGACGAGCGAGGCCGTTCACGAGAGGGAGCGGTTACGGTGGAAAGATGGAAAATCCCTTGGAGAGCGAAGAAGTCGAGCGTCGAAGCCGACCTTAATGGAGTCAGACCCCCGACCTCCGAGTGTCAAGCATCGAGCGTCGAGCACCTTCAACTTTGCAATGGAAGCTAGGCCTTTGCTCGAAATCCATGCCGAGCGCCGAACGTCGAGCATCGAGCCACTGCAGCTTTGTGAGAGAAAGCTAGGCCTTTGCTCGAAGGCCATGCCGAGCGTCAAGCGTCGAGCCCATTCAGCTTTACAAGAGAAGCTGGTGCGTTACTCTAAGTAAGTGCCGAGCATCGAGCCCCTTCAGCTTGTGCGAAAGCAACGGCTTTGCGGAGGTACATGCCGAGCGTCGAGCACCTACAGCTTGTGAGAAAGCTAGTGCATTGCTCGAAGTAAATGTCGAGCGTTGAGCATCTACAGCTTGTGAGAAAGCTAGTGCATTGCTCGAAGTACATGCCGAGCGTCGGGCCACTTCAGCTTATAAGAAAACTAAAGCTTTGCTTGGGTATAATGCCGAGCATCGAGCCCTTACAGCTTGTGAGAAAGCTAGGGCTTTACTCGAGGTCAACGCCGAGCGCCAAGCCCCCCAGCTTGTGAGAAAGTTAGGTCTTTACTTGAGCTACATGCCGAGCGCCGAGCACCTACAGCTTGTGAAAAGCTAGTGCGTTGCTCGAGGTACATGTCGAGCGTCGAGCGTCGAGCGTCGAGCACCTATAGCTTTGAAGCTGGTGCGTTGCTTGAAGTAAATGCCAAGCGTCGAGCCCTTTCAGCTTGTGAGAAAGCTAGGGCTTTGCTCGAGGTCAACGCCGAGCGCCGAGCCCCCCAGCTTGTGAAAAAGCTAGAGCTTTGCTCGAGGTTAACGCCGAGCGTCGAGCACCTACAGTTTGTGAGAAAGCTAGTGCGTTGCTCGAAGTACATGTCGAGCGTCGAGCACCTACAGCTTGTAAGAAAGCTAGTGCGTTGCTCGAAGTACATGCCGAGCGTCGAGCCCCTTCAGCCTGTGAGAAAGCTAGGGCTCGAGGTATAATGTCGAGCGTCGAGCCCCTATAGCTTCTGAGAAAGCAAGGACTTTGCTCGAGGTCAACGCCGAGCGACGAGCCCCCCAGATTGTGAGAAAGCTAAGGCTTTGCTCGATGTGCAAGCCGAGCGCCGAGCACCTACAGCTTGTAAGAAGCTAGTGCGTTGCTTGAAGTACATACCGAGCGTCGAGCGTCAAGCCCCTATAGCTTTGCAAGTGAAGCTGGTGCGTTGCTCAAAGTAAATGCAGAGCGTCGAACCCTTTCATCTTATGAGAAAGCTAGGGCTTGCTCGAGGTCAACGCCGAGCGCCGAACCCCCCAGCTTGTGAGCTGTGATGCACGGGTACTCCAAAAACACCCCCGTACAAGTATCGGGTGCGAATCGGGTGCGGATACGCTCGGATTCGCTCCGGATATGCACCCGATACGTATCCGGGGTATTTTTAATTTAAAAAAAGAGGAAAAAAATCAGATACGGTATCGGGTACGCCCGGGTATGCCCGGGTGCGCTCGGGTACGCCCGTTAAGGGGGGAAAAAGTACAAAACCATTACATCTGCCTCTCTCTCTCCATCTCTCCCCTATCTCAAAACTACAGATCGAAACCCCCTCAAATCTCTTCGAAACCCTAAATCCCCAAAATAAAAATTCTCTCCCCAAAATCTAGACCCGTCTCTCCCCAAAATCGAAACCCTAAATCCCCAACAGATTGAAACCCTAAATCCCCAACATATCGAAACCCGTCTCTCCCCAAAATCAATCAACATCCTCAACGCTGTCTCTCCCGCCGACGTCGACCTCATCCTCGACGCTCGACGACCTCATTCTCAACGTCGCTGTCTCTCCTCCTCTCTCCTCGACGTCTGCCTCGACTAAGACCTCGACTTCACTTCGTCATAGTCGTGCGTGTTCGTCACAGTCGCGCCTCTCTTCGACGTCACAGTCGCGCGTGTTCGTCGATCTTCACTTCTTCAGTTCTCACAGTCCGCGTCAAATTCCCCCAAGGTTCAATCTTCACTTCTTCAGTTCTTCTCCTCTCTCTACAAAATACAGATTAGTTGAAAATAAATTAGATTGAGAAATATGAAATTAAATTGAGAAATATAAAGATTAGTTCTTCAGTCACTGTTAATGTTAATGTTAGTTTTTGTTAGTTTTTGACATATTTCTTCTGTCAATGTTAATGTTAATGTTAATGACATCTTTCCAAAGATTATTTCCTCTCTACAAATACATATCACTTCTTCAGTCACTGTTAATATTTGTAGTGAACTAGTGATATTTCATATTTCTATTGAACTTTGAAATTGTAATGAATGAATTATTTTGTAATGTGTTGATTTTGGTAATGATATTGAAATATTCGCTATTAAGTTGCTTACTATTATCATATTATGTAAGTTAAATTTCTACTTATTATTATGTTCTTCAATGTCTTTAATTGCTAATCTATTTTTTGTTTTAAGGACTTTTTGATTCCCATCTTTGAAGCTCCCACCAATGAAAAGTAAAAATGTCGTTCTTCTAGTAAAATGTGTTGATTTAGGACTTTTTAAGACTTACAATTTCTAGTTTACAATCATTCTTCTAGTTATTATAATTTTTTGGAATTTTATATTTTTAACATAATGTATAATAAATTTATTATTTTTATATTCAACGTACCCTTAACGTACCCGTATCCTAAATTTTTTAGAAATAACGTATTCGCGTACCCGAGTCGTGTCGTACCCGTATCCCGTACCCGTGCTACATAGCTTGTGAGGAAGCTAGGGCTTTGCTCGAAGTGCATACCGAGCGTCGAGCCCCTACAGCTTGTAAGAAAGCTAGTGCATTGCTCGAAGTACAAGCCGAGCACCGAGCACCTACAGCTTGTGAGAAGCTAGTGCGTTGCTTGAAGTACATACCAAGCGTCGAGCCCCTACAGCTTTGCAAGAGAAGCTAGTGCGTTGCTCGAAGTAAATGCCGAGCGTCGAGCCCTTTAATCTTGTGAGAAAGCTAGGGTTTGCTCGAGGTCAACGCCGAGCGCCGAACCCCCCAACTTGTGAGGAAGCTAGGGCTTTGCTTGAGGTACATACCGATCGTCGAGCCCCTACAGCTTGTGAGAAAGCTAGTGCATTGCTCGAAGTACACGCCGAGCGTCGAGCCCCTTCAACTTGTGAGAAAGCTAGGGCTTTGCTCCAGGAATAATGCCGAGCGTCGAGCCCCTAAAGCTTGTGAAAAAGCTAGGACTTTGCTCGAGGTCAACGGCGAGCGCCGAGCCCCCCAGCTTGTGAAAAAGCTAGGGCTTTGCTCGAGGTACATACCGAGCGTCAAGCACCTACAGCTTATGAGAAGCTTGTACGTTGCTCGAAATACATGCCGAGCATCGAGCCCCTACAGCTTTGCAGGAGAAGCTAGGTCTTTGTTCGAAGTCCATGCCGAGCGCCGAGCATCGAGCATCGAGCGTCGAGCCACTATAGCTTTGTGAGAGAAACCTAAGCCTTTGCTCGAAGGCCATGCCAAGCGTCGAGCCCTTTCAGCTTGTGAGAAAGCTAGGGCATGCGCGAGGAGAACGCCGAGCGCCGAGCCCCCCAGTTTGTGAGGAAGCTAGGGCTTTGCTCGGGGTAAATGCCGAGTGTCGAGCCCCTACAGCTTGTGAGAAAGCTAGTGCGTTGCTCGAAGTACATGCCGAGCGTCGAGCCCCTTCAGCTTGTGAAAAAGCTAAGGCTTTGCTCGAGGTATAATGCCGAGCGTCGAGCCCCTACAGCTTGTGAGAAAGCTGGGGCTTTGCTGGAGGTCAACGCTGAGCGTTGAGCCCCTTCAGCTTGTGAGAAAGCTAGGGCTTTGCTCGAGGTATAATGCCAAGCGTCGAGCCCCTACAGCTTGTGAGAAAGTTAGGGCCTTGCTGGAGGTCAATGCTGAGCACCGAGCCCTCCAGCTTGTGAGAAAGCTAGGGTTTTGCTCAAGGTACATCCAGAGCGTCGAGCACCTATAGCCTGTGAGAAGCTAGTGCATTGCTCGAAGTACATGTCGAGCATCGAGACCCAACAGCTTTGCAAAAGAAGCTAGTGCGTTGCTCGAAGTAAATGCCCAGCGTCGAGCCCTTTCAGCTTGTGAGAAAGCTAGGGCTTGCCCGAGGTCAACGTTGAGCGCCGAGCCCCCCAGCTTGTGAGGAAGCTAGGGCTTTGCTCGAGGTAAATGCCAAGCGTCGAGCCCCTACAGCTTGTGAGAATGCTAGTGCGTTGCTCGAAGTACATGCCAAGCGTCGAGCCCCTTCAGCTTGTGAGAAAGCAAGGGCTTTGTTCGAGGTATAATGTCGAGCGTCGAGCCCCTACAGCTTGTGAGAAAGCTAGGGCTTTGCTAAAGGTCAACGCCGAGCGCCAAGCTTCCCAACTTGTGAGAAAGCTAGTGCTTTGCTTGAGGTACATGCCGAGCATCGAGCACCTACAGATTGTGAGAAGCTAGTGCATTGCTGGAAGTACACGCGAGAGTCAAGCCCCTACAGCTTTGCAAAGAAACTAGGCCTTTGCTTGAATTCCATGCCGAGCGCCGAGCATCGAGCGTCGAGCCACTGCAGCTTTTTGAGAGAAAGCTAGCTCGAAGGCCACGCCGAGCATCGAGCCCTTTCAGCTTGTGAGAAAGCTAGGGCTAGCTCGAGGTCAACGTCGAGCGCCGAGCCCCCCAGCTTGTGAGGGCTTTGCTCGAGGTACATGTCGAGCGTCGAACCCCTACAGCTTGTAAGAAAGCTAGTGCGTTGCTCGAAGTACATACCGAGCGTCGAGCCCCTTCAGCTTGTGAAAAAGCTAGGGCTTTGCTCAAGGTATAATGCCGAGCATCGAGCTCCTACAGCTTGTGAGAAAGCTAGGACTTTGCTCGAGGTCAACGCCGAGCGCCGAACCCCCCCCCCCCAACCTGTGAGAAAGCTAGGACTTTGCTCGAAGTACATGCCGAGCATCAAACACCTACAGCCTATGAAGCATAGATACGGGTACGGGATGCAGGTACGACACGATACTGGTACGGGGATACGTGATTTTACAAAAAAGTAGGATACAGGTACGTTGGTGGGTACGTTAAATATAATATATTTTATGTCATATATATATATAAATAAATATTTATTTATTTTACTAAAAATGCAAATATTTGAACCATTTCATAGAATTATAAGAATACATTATAATTATGAACATTTTTAAAGAAAAAATTGATAATCTGACTATCAAAACATTGTGTATACTTGTTTTGTGTATGAGCATAACATCAAGTTTTTGAAATTACATCGGGACCTAAACATTCATCTACGCTTAATTGTGTCCAAAGTTACAAAAATGTATTAAAAAATTGGATACTCCTTGGGTACGCACCCGGGAGTACCCAAGGAGTATCGGCACCCGATACGCACCTGACACGAGTACGTTGAACGTTTGGAAGTACCCATGCTTCCTAGCCTACAGCTTGTGAGAAGCTAGTGCGTTGCTCAAAGTACATGCCGAGCGTCGAGCGTCGAGCCCCTACAGCTTTGCAAGAGAAGCTGGTACGTTGCTCTAAGTAAATGCCGAGCGTCGAGCCCTTTCAGCTTGTGAGAAAGCTAGGGCTTTGCTCGAGATCAACGCCGAGAGAAAGCTAGGGCTTTGCTCGAGGTACATACCGAACATCAAGCACCTACAACTTGTGAGAAGGCTAGGACGTTGCTCAAAGTAAATGCCGAGCGTCGAGCCCCTTCAGCTTGTGAGAAAGCTAGGGCTTTGCTCGAGATCAACGCCTTGCGCCGAGCCCCCAGCTTGTGAGAAAGTACATGCTGAGCGTCGAGCGCCTTCAACTTGTGAGAAAGCTAGTGCGTTGCTCGAAGTACATGCTGAGCGTCGAGCACCTCCAGCTTGTAAGAAAGCTAGTGCTTTACACGTGTGATGCTGACGTCAAGGGGGGAGAATCGAGGCGTCGAAATCTTATCAACTATTAGATTTCGGTGATCAAAATTGGACGGTTTGGAATCCTTTTGAGGATTTCGAGGCGTCTCCAACTTCTCTATAAATCTCCCACCCCCTTCTCATTTCTTCACTTTGCTTTCTCTCTCTAACTCTTGGAGCTTCTCTCTCTTGCTTCCGACGACGACCTTTTCGGTGACCATTCCGTTAACGAAACCCAGGTTAGCATCGTTTTTGTTATGTCGCAGTCTCAATCCGGTTCTAAAGCGAGTGCCTCTGGTCGGGATGAGGAGGATCCTCTCTCAGTCTCCACGTCATGGGATCTAAGCGACAGTCTACGACGTAGCGCCACTCCGTAGCTGCAAGCAGTTTGTGATGGAGTCCAGCGATTCCGAAGGTGAGGCGGAGGTAGTGGGTGAGGAAGTTGAGGAAGGTGTGGTGGATGAGGGAGCTGAGAGTGCCCTTGACGGGGGCAGTAGGGACGATGCTGTGGAAGTTGGGCCCATTCTTTCGCCGTTGGCGACACCGTCTCCTCTGAGGGCTCCCCGTGTCCAAATGAGGAGAAAATGGCGTCTCCCGAACAATTCGGAGATACCAGACGAGTTTGAGCCTAAACACGGGCTCGACGTCCCATACTTCAAGCAGCCCCGATCTATCAGGATGTACTCTGATGACGTCGAAGATTTGGTTCGGTTCGGGGTGGAAATATCTTTGTCAGGTCGAACCCAGATCCAGATGGACAAAGTTCAGTGTGTTTTGACGACCGACCACCTGCCCGTGATAAGGGCTAATTACTTCATAGGGCAGGAGTATGAGCTGATGATTCCCAACCCTGGCCTCCGTCCGACCACCGAGTTGGCACCTGGCTACTGTATGTTTCCCGAGAATACTTTCGTCTTGGGGCTAAGGCTGTCGTTGCACCCGTTTATCAAGAAGGAGCTGAGGTGGGGCCCTCTGCCCGATGCAGTATGGTCCCAACTCTTGGAAGCAATTGGTTTGCTTCATGTTGCTCTATGAGGAGAGGGGAGTGCCTTTGAAGTTGAAGTACTTCCGGGCCGTCTATGGGTGAGCTCGTTGGGAGAGCAGGAGGGCATATATTATATATCGCCTCGCCCCCACAAGAAGGTGGTGCACGGGCATCCGGACTCCATAAAAGGGTGGAAGGGAAAATACTTCATCGTCCGAAGCCTGGTACCATGAGAAATTCCTGCTGCTTGGAATTTTTTCAAGCCGAACCACAAGCCTCTGAGGCGGAGAGAGTCGACGGAAGAGGAGTGGGCTGATGTCGATCGGATCGTAGGTGGTCATAGCATCGGCTAGCCCAATGTGACCGAGTAGCACTTGGCTCGGATCGGACTGAGCCCCGTTGACCCATGTACGTTTTTGTTTCTTTTTTATTTAACTTTCTGGCTTCGTGTTAACAGTCTTCACCTTCCTCTGCAGCGATGGACAAGGCCAAGATTGACGCACGAAGGGCTCTGAAGGACCTAGCCGAGAAGAGAGCGGCCGAGCAGCCTAAGCAAAAGGCGGGGTCCGCTCAGGGGGGCTCCGAAGGTCCCTCGGAACGAACTCCCAAGAAGGCGAAGACCCTCTCTGTCAGAGGGGCGCAGGAGCAGGAACCGAGCGCTAACAGCCAAAGGGTTACTGTGGCTTTGAAGGGCGGGGTCCCCCAGTTCGCCCCGATGCTCAGGAGATGGTGGGTAAGGAGGGACTCAGGCCATGGGCCCCTGACTGGTCGGTGAAGGCGGCCGACACTCTGGTCGAGGGGCCAGTCTCAATCGAGGAGGTGGACTGCCTCGCCACCTAGCGCGACCGGGCTATCTTGGCGACCGAGACCACCGAGACGTGTTATGAGGTAGGCTCAGGCCCACATGATGGTAAGGTCCCACTTGTCCGTTAGTTTTATACTTAGTGATATTGCTTTAGTATTGAAAATAACAACTCTTGGCTCCTAGTTCACAGGCCTCTATGGGCGAGGCTCAGTTGAAGAGGTGCTACGAAAAGGAGCTCAAGAGGGAGGTCAGGAACGCTCAGCGATATGAGCGTGAGATGAAGGAGCTGAAGGTGGAGCTGGAGGCGTCCAAGGGCGCGAACAAGCCCTTCAAGCTGACATTGCAACGCAAGCGGATAAGCATCTTCGCGTCTTGGCACAGGTTAGGGCGGAGGCGAACGCGAAGTTCCAAGAGGTGGAGGGCACAGCCATGGACGAGGTGATCGCGACCTAGGACGAGGCTTATGATCGGGCGAAGGAGCACTTCTTGTTTCTTTACCCCCGAGGCCAATGTTGATGAACTTCACTACGGCTGGAAGTTGCCGGACCATCCGAAGACGCCTAGGGGAGAAGGCAAGGAAGTGGAGTTGGGGCCGGCCCTTGTAAAAGAGGCGGGAGGAGCGGCGGACGCCGATATTCAGGGGGCGGCCGACGACGAGGTGCTGATTTCTTCTAAGAAGTAGTCTTAATCTCCTCCGCCTCTTCTTTTTGTATTTGCCAAGTGCGAACTAGCCACCATTTTTTTGTAACAACTTTTTGGGATAATAAATATATACTTTTGGCCGAACTGTATGACTTGTTTTGAAAGCTTGAAGTGAACTCTTGTTTCCTCTCTTTTTTGTCAGATGGACGAGACCCTCGGAGCCGACCTCAGTTCAGCCGAGGTCAAGCGCCTTCGAGACAGGCTGGAGTCGAAGGAGTCTGTCTTGATCCGCTATCGCAAACAGGCCCGTGATCGGGATGCTGACGTTACTCATGAATAAGTCTAAGGAGCTGAGCTTGGAGGGCACGTGTGAAGAAGGCTATCGCCGACCGTGACTAGGGGAGCACTGAAACGGCGTGGTCGATGTCCGATGCCTCCACCAGGTGGCCAACCTCTGAGTCCTTCTTTTGTGAGGTCATGGTAGAGGAGTTGGAGATTCAGAGGATGAGGGTCATGCTCGGTACCGGCAGATCTCGGCTCCATTCCCTTGGGGGAGGTCGACCCTCTATCATCGGGTCCGTCTCCGATCCTTTGCGTGAAAATGGCGAGGCCGGCAGACGCCCAGAGCTCCGTTGCCGGAGCTTCTACCTTGGCGATGCCGACGGGGTCAGGCGAGCTCGTCGGAGAGCAAACGGGCTCGGCGGGGCTCGAGTTGGTCTGTGTCAGCCCAAAGGACCTTTGAGAAAAACTTAGGATGAGGTGATAGTCGTTGTAATAAACCTTATCGTACTGTGGCCCTCAAGGCGTTATAATAAAAATGATCTTTTCGATTTGCCTGAACTTGTTTTTGAGAACGAGCGTCGAGAGCTTGGTAGAGGACGAGAGATTGAGAAATCTCCGGTCTACTGCACGTAGTCCCCGCCGAGTAGCGAGGACGTGGGGCTGAGAAGCCCTGTTCGGCTCAGGAGCTGAGCCGAGGGTCGAGGACTTGGGAGATTTTTCAATCTCCCGTTTGTCGCTCGTAGTCCCCACCGAGTAGCGAGGAAGCCCTGTTTGACTCAGGAGCCGAGCCGAGGGTCGAGGACTGGGAGGTTGAGAAATCTCCCATTTGTCGCTCGTAGTGCCCGCCGAGTAGCGGGGACGTAGGGCTGAGAAGCCTTGTTTGGCTCAGGGACCGAGCCGAGCGTCGAGCGTCTCCAGCTTGTGAGAAAGCTAGTGCTTTGCTCGAGGTCAACGGCGAACGTCGAGCATCCAAGCTAGTGAGAGAGCTAGTGGCTTGCTCGAGGTATATGCCGAGCGTCGAGCATCCGTGCTTGTGAGAAAGCTAGTGCCTTGCTCGAGGTCAATGCCGAGCATCGAGCACCCAAGCTTGTGAGAAAGCTAGTGCTTTGCTCGAGGTCAATGGTGAGCGTCGAGCATCCAAGCTTGTGAGAAAGCTAGTGCTTTGCTCGAGGTCAATGGCGAGCGTCGAGCATCAAAGCTTGTGAGAAAGCTAGTGCCTTACTCGAGGTCAATGCCGAGCATCGAGCACCCCCCAGTTTGTGAGAACACACAGAAATTTGAACAAAAAAGGGAAATAAGATTACACTTCATTCTTTCTACTATTTTATGTTTACACAAGGGGTGGCACGTACTGCCGATTACAAAAGATCGGTTTCACAAGCTCGGTTACATAAGATGTCTAGTCCGATTTACAGAAGAAGCCTAGTCCTCCCCCTCGAGGAACTTGATGAGGTGCTCCGCGTCCAGAGCCTCTTCACTATCCTGCCCCCCAGGTCTTCGAGTCGGTACGTGCCGGGACGTACCACTTCAGAGACCTTATATGGGCCCTCCCAGTTGGGGGCCAGCTTTCTCTTCTTGTTGGGATCGGATATAGCTAGTTTCCTGAGCACGAGGTCGCCTTGCCTGATGTTGTTGGGACGATCCTTTTTGTTGTAGAATCTTTCGATCCGTTGTTGGTATAGGCTTCTTCTGACGGCGGACTTTTCTCTAAGCTCGTCGATCAGATCCAAATTTGCTCTGAGGTAGGTTGAGTTTGTCTCCTCGTTGAAGCCCGTGATCCTGGGCGAGGGGAGCCCGATTTCCAAGGGGATGACCGCCTCGGTTCCGTAGGGGATGACCGCCTCGGTTCTGTAATTTATATTGAATGGTGATTCGCCCGTCTGGGTTGTTCGGTGCGACCAAAGAACGCTCGGTAGCTCGTCGACCCACAGTCCCTTGGGAGAATTATCCAACTGCTTCTTGAGCCCATCAAGGATTTGGAGATTGGCGTTTTCTGCCTGGCCGTTTGACTGGGGATGAGATATCGACGAGAAGCGATGCTGGATGCCGATGTCTTCACAGAATTTCTGAAAATTCTTGCCTACGAATTAGGTTCCGTTATCGATGATGAGCACTTGTGGAATCCCGAACCGACAGATGATGTGCTTCCAGAAAAATTGTTGAGTTTGATGCTCTATGATCGTGGCCAGGGGTTCCGCCTCGATCCACTTAGTGAAATAGTCGATGGCTACCACCAGGAACCGTCTTTGGCCTTTGGCTTTCGGGAAGGGGCCGACCAAGTCCATCCCCAACATGGCAAAGGGGGTCGGGCTGGCCAGCGACTTAAGGTTGGCTTGCGGAAGTCGTTTCACCGAGGAGAATCTCTGGCAAGGGCCGCACCTTTTGACGAGATTCTGGGAGTCGTGTAACATGGTCGGCCAGTAATAGTCGTGGTTTAGGGCTTTTCTAGCGAGTGACCTGCTCCCCATGTGTAATGTTCTAAAAGTCGCTAGGCGGTAGTCGGGCGGCCGATGGGTGCCTAGCGCCTAGGCCTTGTAAGCAGAGCTTAAGCGGCTAGGCGCTGGGCAGTTTTATTTATATACTATATATTTATTTATGTATGTATATTTTATTTATATATTTTATCATGTTGTTTTGTTTTGTTGTTACCAATTCTTATTCTTGATATTTCTCTTGCAATTGCAAGATGAGCTTTACAAAATCGAATCGGTGTATTATTATTAGTCTTTTTCTTTTTTTTGTATAGTCCTATACTCATCTATTAGACTAGTATTAATCTATGACGAAGATCAGTAGTGGAGATTACCTGTTCGGCTGTTCCAGTCCAAGGAGCAAATAGTGTGGAGAAACGGGAGGCTTGAGTCGGGGAATGGGGGAGGGTTGCGTCAAGAGAAGTTTGAGAGAGGAGTAGGACGTACTGTTGATGTCGGAGGTGAAGCAAGGCGAGAGGCAGTGTGTGGTTGTATTGACAACTTGACTTTGAAGCTGAAGAGAGGAGAGAGAGGTAGTGTTGACGTCGGTTGAAGTTGAAGCGAGCTGCAACTGCAAGGAGGGAGGTGGAGGAGGTTTTGACGAATGAGTGACAGAGTGAGTGAAAGCTGCGACTGCGAGGAGGGAGGCGGAGGAGGTTGTGTTGACAACTGTGAGCAACGACTGCAACGAGGGAGGCGAAGGAGGAGGGAGCCTCCGACTGCGAGGAGGGAGGCGGAGGAGGTGATTTAGGGGTTTTAGAGAAGAGGAATTAGGTATTTGGATAATAGAATTGATTTGGGATTTTTTTACGGGGAATTTAGAGGAGAAAGAGAAGTTTTAGGAGTTTGAGTGTATTAGAGCGGGTCGGGTTGGAATAAGTCGGGTCCCTTTTTTAAACAAAATTAAGTCCTAAGTGGGTCTAAGCGGGTCTAGCCTGCCTAGACCCGCTTACACCGATTACGCGCCGCCTAGACACGCTTTTAACCGCCTAGAACCATTAACCAATTTTCTTAAATGCCTAGCCCCTAAGGGAGGCGTTGGAGGGCCGCCTAGCGCCCAGGCCACTTTTTAGAACACTGCCCATGTGGCATCCTCCGATCTCCTCATGTAGTTCCTTCAGCACGTATTTGGCCTCGTCGGGGGCCAAACAGCGGAGATAAGGTCTTCCATCCACCCTTGTGTACAAGCGTTTGAAGAGTGTCCCATCGATCATAGTGAATCTCTCTGAACGGATTCTGGTCTTCCTTGCCTTGGCTCGATCCTCAGAAAGTTCTCCTTCTGTCGGAAACTTTCGAATGGGAGCCATCCAAGTGTCTGATTGAATCTCAACAGCGAGGCAAAGGACCTCGGGGATGTCGATGCTAGGCTTTAGGAGAACTTCAATTAAGACGATGCGGTCGAGGCCTTCGAAGGACGATGAGTCGAGTTTGGACAAAGAGTCAGCCTGAGCGTTCTGCTCTCTCGGGATCCGCTCTACCGATGCGAAGTCGAAGGCGGTTAAGAGTTGTTGGACTATTGCCAAGTATTGGACCATCCGAGTGTCACGAGTCTCATACTCCCCGATGATTTGGTTGACCACGAACTGAGAGTCGCTGAAGGCTCTGATTTGCCTTGCCCCCGCCTTATGTGCCAATGTGAGCCCTGCAATCATCGCCTCATATTCCGCCTCGTTGTTGGAGACGGGAAAGTTTAGGCGTAGGGAATACTGGAGAACGAAGTCGTCGGGGCTTTCCCGCTTCCAACCTCGCAGGACGAGTCGTCGACATAAACCTCCCAAACTGGCTCCCCTTCCTGAAGTTCAGAAGGCTCGAGAATGGAGCACTCCGTGATGAATTCAGCTAGGGCCTGCCCTTTAATAGCCGTCCTGGGTTGGTAGCTGATGTCGTACTGGCTCAACTCAATCGACCACTTGATTAAGCAGCCAGAATTCTCCGGCTAGCGGAGGATTGCCTTGAGGGGCTGGTTCGTGAGAACCTAAATCGAGTGGGCTTAAAAGTATGGGCGTAGCTTCCGTGCGGCCATCACCAGAGCGTAGGCGACCTTTTCCATCTTTGCGTAACGGGTCTCGACCGAGAGTAGGACTTTGCTGACGTAGTAGAGAGGCTTCTGAACCCCGTCCTCCTCAAGGACCAACACGGTGCTGAGCGCGTATTCCAAGGCCAAAAGGTAGAGTAAGGAGAGTTCACCCGGCTCGGTCTTGCTTAGAAGTGGAGGGTTGGTGAGGTAAGTTTTCAGTTGGTCAAACGCATGCTGTTGAGAGTCCCCTCATTCGAAGCCTTTCGCCCCTCGTAGGGCCTTGAAAAAGGGGAGCGACTTCTCCCCAGACTTGGAGAGGAGGCAGCCGATGGCCGCCAGTCGTCTCGTAAGCTGTTGAACTTCCTTTACATTTCTTGGAGGGGCCATATCGATTATGGCCTGAATCTTCTCGGAGTTTGCCTCTATGCCGCGCTGGCTTACCACGAACCCGAGAAATTTTTCCGAGATGCCAAAGGCGCACTTAGCGGGATTGAGCCTCATGTTGTGGAATCGGAGGACACCAAAAGCTTCCTCGAGGTCGGCCACATGATCCTGCCCTCGGCAGCTCTTGACGAGCATGTCATCAACGTATACCTCCATATTCCGACCGATCTGTTCTTTGAAGAGCCGATTAACGAGCCTCTGATAGGTGGCACCAGCATTTCTTAGCCCAAAGGGCATGATCCGGTAGCAGTAGAGACCCTGGTCAGTTACGAAGTTGTCCTGGCGATATCCGGATGGAGCATCCTGATCTGGTTATAGCCCGAAAAGACATCCATGAAGGTCAGTAATTCGTGACCCAATGTTGTGTCGATCAGAGCATCGATGTTTGGGAGGGGAAAATGATCTTTGGGGCACGCCTTATTGAGGTCCGTGAAATCTATACAAATCCTCCACTTTTCGCTTGCCTTCCTGACCATCACGACGTTAACTAGCCACTCGGGATAGCTAACCTCTTGTACGAACCGGGCGGACAGAAGTTTGTCCACCTCCTCTTTCACTACATGTTGCCTCTCGGGAGCGAACTTACATCGCTTCTACTGGATCGACTTGGAGTCCGGGTGGACGCTCAGTTTGTGCATGATGAGAACTTCAGAAATCCCGAGCATGTCAGACGGCATCCAGACGAAGAGGTCGATATTTCGGTAAATACACTCGATGAGGGTCGGCCTTAGGTCTAGAGACAAAGATCGGCTCACGCAGAACCATTTAAATTTGTCATCCGCCATGAAGGAGACCTCTTCCAATTCGTCCACGGACTCCGATTCGGACTGGTTTCTTAGGGACAAAAATTCCGCTGCATCAAGAGGGAATACCCCGCCTCCTACCGCGATTGTATAGCACGAACGTGCAGACTCTTGGTTTCCCAGGACAACACCGACTCCGAGGTCGGTGGGGAATTTCAGTTTCAGGTGGTAGGCAGAGGGGACGACCTGAAACGAGCAGAGGCCGGGTCGACCGAGGATGGCATTATATGCAGCCTTGACATTGACTATCATGAAGTCCATTGATTCGGTTCGCATAATCGGGATCGTCCCGGCGGCCACATCGAGTGTGACGATCCCTTCAAATTGGACAGGGACGCCGGAGAACCCGTGAAGGGTGTACCCGGCCAGCTTTAACTTCTCGCGAGGGAGTTTGAGGTTTTCAAAAGCTTCTAAGAAGAGTATGTTGACCGAACTTCCGTTGTCCACGAGAATTTGGCGAACTTCGTGGTTCACCATGTCAAGGCTGATGACGAGGGCGTCGAAATGCGGGAGCCAGACGCCCTCCAAGTCTTCTCCTGAGAAAGAGATCGCTTGCTGCTGAACCCTGGGAGGCGGTTGGTCGTGGACCGACTTTACTTCCCGCAAGAAGGCCTTACGAGAAGTGTTGGATTCCCGCCATGGGCCCGCCATGGACACAGTGTAAGATGGTCGGCCCCCCAATTTCTTCGGGCTCAGGTTCCTGCTCGGGTTGTCTACTGACTGTTCGAGGAGGAGGCGAAGGCCACGGATTCCTCAAGTCCCTCCGGTCTCTTAGGTTGGTCCGAGTGAACTCTCTGAGGTACTCTCTCTGGATGAGGGCTTCGATCTGTTCTTTAAGGGCTCGGCAGTGGTCTGTCTCGTGTCCGTGGTCTCGGTGAAACCGGCAATTTTAACCTTTGGTCTCGTTTTTTGTTGTTGCTCGGTCGGGGAGATGTCGAACGATCCCTTTGTCCTCGATCTCCAAGAGGATGGATGCCACGTTTTGGGTCAACGGTGTGTACCTTTCAATATGGGGGACCGAAGGAGGCCTCTTCTGACCAGATGCGTCCTTCAGGGTCTTCTTGACGGGCTCGTAGTCATCCACTTTTCGCTTCCCCTTGGCGGTAACTTCTTTAACGCTTTCAGGGTGCAGAGCTTCATCGGCCCGGTTATACTTCTTGACCCTGTTGTGAGGATCAGGAAAATAGAGGGACGGTTTCTTGGCTAATGAAGCCTTCAACTGGCCATGGCGAACATTGTGTCGGAAAGCCGCGGAAGCAACGCCCGTATCGAGAAAGGAGACCACCCTTGCCTCGGTGGTGAACCTTCGCACGAACTCTCGGAGGGACTCTCCCTCCTTCTACTTCAGGTGCAGAAGGGACGTGCTCGTCTTCTCGACCTTCCGACTGGTCACGAAGTGGGATAGGAAGTTTGCTTCGAGTTGGTCGAATGAAATATATTTTTTTGTTACTAAACAAAATATTATATGTTCCACATGTCATTTATCATATAAAATATTATATAATGTAACTACTGACATGAATCAATCATGGTAAATCTTTGCATAATTTAACAATATAAAAAATAATATAATATAAATATATAACTAAATTGAATTTGTATTAATTAGAAAAAATTGTATTAGTTAATAGACTTACTTGACTTTGCATATACACAACCAATAGAGAAATATTATCTTAGCTTAGAGTCCTAAATTGAAAGGCTTATATACAAAAGTAAAAAAAGAGTTATATATTCACAATAACATTAGTGTGTCGATTACAACCGATATTTCTGCAATTTCAGCAATATTTCAAACGATATTTTTCGGCATTTTCGACTGAAATCTACACATTTCGGTCCAAAACAATATATAGTGTAAAATCAGTGATTTCGTATCAACAAGCAAGCCGAGATAAAATTTCAGCCGAAATTTAAATCAGTGCTACCAGTGAGATCACAAAACTGTGGACATGAATTGTGGCTTCATACCTGTATTGTACATGTTATCCACCTCTATTTGTTGAACTTAATGACATATGAAAGGGCAACATCATGTACGGTGTACCTGCTAATCATCTAGTTAAAGCTTAATCGAACATATAATCCTTAACATCCTTCACAAGTATTATACAGTTGTTCAAATTAGAAAAACGACAGAAACCTTTGGAGCACAGCCATTTGGCCCACTTCCATCATAATGTACCCATATCAGGCATGTGTCAGACGATGACACTTTATGGACCCTTGGACACGTTTTTAACGCTCCTGACACATGTTCTAATTAGGAATGGCATCAGGTCCGGGCAAGCCCGGGACCGGCCCGGCCCCCCTCCTTTCCGGTCTAAACCGCGAACCGCCCCTCCCCCCTCTGGTTTGGTCCGGTCATCAAAAAAGGGAAAGAAGCCCGGCTTGGCCCGGCCCGGTTGAGGCCCAGGACCGGCTGAACCGGCCCGCCCGGGCTCGGGCCGGGTCCGGGCCGACCGTTGGGTTCAGGATTTTTTTTTCAGAAAATAAAAAAATTAAAAATTACGAAAATGCCCCCCAACAGATTTATACTGGCTAGTTTTGGGGGGTACTTTAGGAAATAAAAAATTTTCATATTCTATATATACCATACCATTTCTTTCATTCATCTTCACTAATTCACTCAAATCTCTCATTCTCTCTACTAATTCTCCAATCAACAACAACAATCAAGTCATCAACACTCTCTCAAGTTTGCAAGATCAAATCTCTCTACATTTTGAAGGAAGGAAAATCAACAACAATCAAGTGATCAACTCATCAACAACAACAATCAATACTACTAGCTCTCAAGTCTCAACTTTCTCAACAATCATTCTTCAAACTTCAAGCACTCTTAAGGTATTTTAGTATATTTTTTAATTTGTAGATTTAACATAGTTGATTTTTCTCATATACATCTCTTAATTAGTTTGGGTTTTCTTGAAATTCTTCCTCTCAATTTTTTAGATTTTATTTTGTAATTTTGGTAAAATGGTAAAACATACATATACTACTCACTCACTAGTTCTTGATATTGTTGTCACTTTTTAATTGAGATAGATTGTTGTTTGTTTTAAATTATTAGTTGCCAGACATTTAGTTGTTGCTTTCTCTCTAACTTTTACATACACTAGTTTTTTATACTTAAATGACCTCTAAGCGATCACGCGGTGGTGGTAGACATAATAGTTAAGATTCCACTAGTCATAACATTCCTTCCCTTCCAAATCCATATATAGATAGTGAAGAAACATTCATGAATTATGATAGTTTTCCCGATATGAATGAAACACACTCAAATCCTATAGAAATAGAAGATCATGTAGAACCACAACCATCGGAACAAGGTCCTTCTTTAACCTCAAGGAAAACAAGAGGGACTACTTCCGAAGTACACAATTATTTCAATTTTGTCCCTTCACAAAATGATAAGAGTGTAGGACTTAAAATATGTAAGAAGTGTCAAACACCATATAAGTTTAAATTAGGATCGGGCACGGGTATACTTCAACGTCACTTAAGCAAATGTCAACCACAATTTTCGAAAGACAATCTCACACAACAAAAAATACATCCTAGAACCGGTCAAGTAGATAGTCATAGCTAAGATCACGATCTCGTTCATAGGGAAATTGCTAAGTTAGTAATTAGGGGTGAATTACCATATTCGTTTGGTGAAAAAAAATATGTAGAGACTTTTGTACAAACCTCCTTCAACCCCCATTATAAAAAGATTGCTAGAAATGTAGTTAAAAGTGATTGTAAATTAGTTTACAATGAGACTAAGGATTTTTTGATAGCAACACTAAAATCACTAAACACTAGAGTTTCAATGACATCGGATGGGTGGGTAGGTAGGAGTAAACGGCGTTCCAATGTTATGTGTAACATGTCATTGGATAGATTCGGATTGGGTACTTCAAAAGAGGATAATTTCATTTGGATATATTAGGTACCCACATAAGGGTGAAATTATAGCCACACACATTAAGGAAGCATGTAACAATTTTTGTATTTATGATAAAGTGTTTGCTATTGGTTTTGATAATGCCTCCAATAATACTAAGGCAATTGAGAGTTTGAAAATTACTTTAGATCCTATAGAACCCTAAATTTTTCATGTTAGGTATGCTTGTCACATTTTAAATCTTTATGTGCAAGATGCACTAAAATATGGAAATGATAAACTTGATGCAATGAGAGATTGTGTACATTATATCTCTTCTTTTAATGGGAGAGTTGGGGTTTGTAACAAACAAACCCTAATTTGTAACTATATAAACACATATAATATACGTCCAAACTATATCCAACAAATATAAATGTGCACCGCACGTGTGGCCCAAATCAAAACATTTAAATATAAACTATTTTTTTTCTTATTCAATATATATTCATTTAATTTGATTATTTTACTTTTTTAGACGTGCATCGCACGTACATTATACTAGTTACATTGGGTGGTCCAATTTATCAAGCTTTTCATGATTGGTGTATAACTTAGGGGAATTGTATGTAAACGTTTTCCTAAAGGTGTTAGACATCATTGGAATTCTACCTTTGAATTATTAGGTGTTGTTCTTCATTATCGTTTTAATCTTAAAGATTTTTGTGTCGCAATGGGTATGCAAAATTGTATGTTAGATGATGATTTTTTTGTTTTTTGCCGATAGTTTGTATAAATTTTTAGAACCTTTTAACGATGCAATTTTGCAATTTTCAAAAACATATATATCTACTTGAAATTTCAAGTGATATTTTACTTGAAATTGTGACTATGATGACAACAATTAAATATTTGCAAAATGACCCTTTTATTGGAGATATGGTTAATGCGGCATATATTAAATTTTTAAAATATTTTCTTCCACTTCCTTTGTTATATTGTGCAGCTAGTGTAATGAATCCTATGATTGAATTAGATGGTACAAAAAATTTAATTGAAATTTTTTGCACTTATGCCCCACACGATGCAATACTAGATTTTGATCATGTTGCTTTTACTCGTAAATTTGAGAATATTTTGACTAGGTTATATGATTCTTATGATAGGCTTTATTCATCTAACACTACACAAAGACAAACACAAAATGTTGATTCTTCTTCTTCTTCCTCCTTATTAGCAAAAGGAAAGAGTCATGCTAGTAGTAGTGTTTTAAATCTTATTAAATCAAAAAAACCAAGAACCAATTCACCAAATGAGTTGAATTGGTATAATGCACAAAGTACAGTTGAAGATGTAGAAGATGTGTTACAGTTTTGGAAGAGTAATGAAGCAATTTTTAATATTCTTTCTCGTATGGCTAGAGATTTGCTAATAACACCGGTGTCAACCGTTGCATCGGAAAATGCTTTTTCTCTTGGTGGCGGGATAATAAGGCCGAACCGGAACCGATTGACAGCCAAAAATTTGGAGATACTAGAATGCGCCGAAGATTGGATGAAAGCGGAAGAGAGGACCCAAGACTTACTTGAAGCACAAGCTAGATCAATAAGTAGCGATGACTGAACGATTAAAATGATGTTCAATATATTGTAATTAATTGGAAAATTTAGGGTGATGAGATTCTATATTTAGGTTAAGTAGAAGTGCACGACAATAGTTTAATGCCTTCTCTTCAATCTAAATAGAGGCCATCTTGATCTTTAAATTCAAGTAATTCCCTTGTTTTGTAATTTGATCTAATTTGTATAAAATTTTATTCATGTACTTCATTTTATTTAAGAATTTCAAATTTATTAAATCATGTACAATTTTATTCTTTGCAATTGTTATGAAATTACAATTTAAGACTTTGATCTTTAATATATTACAAAAAAAATTCTCTTAAACACCGGCCCGGCCCGGCCCGGCCCCCACACTTAGGGCCGGGGGCCAGGTCTGGGCCAAAGCCCGGCCCGGCCCGCATAATCTTCGAGCCCGGGTAGGCCCGAGACCGGGCAAAGCCCGGTCTAACCCAGCTCGGACCGGCCCGAGTGGCCCGAATGCCATCCCTAGTTCTAAATTGGTTATGGCAACAGATCAGTAATTTTCACACTTGATCATGTATCTTATATTGGTAAACTCTTATTACTTTTGCATTGACTAGGGATGGCAAATGGGCCAGGTCAACCGCCGACCCGCCCGCGACCCGCTCGTATAACCCGGCCCGCGAAACTGCGGTTCGGGTTCGGGTCGAACCCGTGAACAGTAACGGATCGACCCGGGTCTCGATATTAGCGAATCTGACCCGCCGAACCCAGCCCAAGAACCCATTAAAAATTCCCCAACCCGCCCGCCAACCCGCGGGTCGACCTGCGGGTTGCGAAACGTTCGACCAGAAAGGGTCAAACGTTCGACCCGCCCCGGGTCGACCGTTGACCCGCAGGTCAAACGGGTCGCAAGAGGCAGCCGTTGGGCACACTTGGACGGCACTGTTGAACAGAGAGCCCAAACGGCTTTTAGAGCCCTTTTTTTTGGTTTTTTGGGGTTTTTTTGGGTTTTTTTTTTGTTTTTTTTATTTTTACCCTATAAATACCCCCCCCCCCAAACCCCATCAAAAAATTCACAAAAAAATCTCTTACTCTCTCTACTATTATAACACATTTCTAAGCAAAATTTGTGAACAATTGAAGTATTGAACAAGCAAGTCTTGAAGACGTATACACGATCAAATTCCGATCGTATCGAAATTAAAATTCAACAACATCTTCAACTCTTCAACTTTCGTCCAACTCCAAGTGATCAAGTCTTCAACTCTCCTCCAAACTCTCCTTAACTCTTCAATTCTGGAATCGCTTATTTCTACTTCTACTTCTATTCTTATTTTCATGGATTTTTTTATAGCGTATCCACGATGAACGGTATCAAAATTTCATACCTCTTCTTATTTAATTTTTATTGTAGTTATAATTTTTGTTGGTTTTTTGATCTTCTCTATCTCAACCCTCTTGTTTTCTAAAAAAATTTTTATAACTCATCGCTCCTACATTGTGTAGCTTTTTTTCATACATTACTACATTATGTCTAGATCACGCGGTAGCGGTCGTAGCCAAATTGGGCAAGATTCCACCAGCACTTTCCGTAGGCCACCAATTGTCCCAATTAGTGAGCCCGCCGAAGAGTACCATCATCCTCCTACCCAAAAATGGGGTACACACGATGAGGTTGTAGGAGACATACAATTAGAAAAAGAACAGCAACAACCAACCGAAACAACACAACCCCGTAGTGGTAGGAAAAGTAGAGGGAAAAGTAGTGATTGGCATAAATTTTACGATTTTATCCCGGACGAAGAAAATCCGGGTATAGGTTTGAAAGTTTGTAAAACATGTTCTAAGGCATACAAATTCAAGAGAGGTGATGGCACCGGTACAATTAGTAGATACATCCAACATAACCATAAAGACCTTCTTGTTGACCTACCCGGCCAACAAAAAATTAACCCTAGGACCGCTCTAGTTGATAGTCACCTTTATAATCCCGATCTTCTTCGTCGGGAAATGGTCCGATTAGTAATAAAGGAAGAGTTGCCATTTTCCTATCCCGAGAGTAAGGACTTGAAAAATTTTAATCAAACGGCCTTAAACCCTCATTTTAGAAGAATCCCGAAAAATACTTTTAAATCGGATTGTTTTAAAATATACAATGAAATGAAGGACGCTTTGATTGCAATTTTATGGAGTTTAACTTGTAAAGTTAGATTAACTTCGGATTGTTGGACGGATGTCAACAATATTCCAATGATGGAAATAACCTGTCATTGGATCGACAATGATTGGATTCTTCAAAAAAGAATCACATCACTTGTCGCGTTGCCCTATCCCCATAGTGGCACTGAAATAGCAAACCGTATTTTAGAAATTTGTGATGTTTTTCATATTTGCGATAAAATTATGTGTATTAGTTTTGATAATGCATCTAACAACAATGCAACAATTACTACTTTAAAATCCGTATTAAACCATCCATCTGACAATATTTTTCATATTAGATGTGCATGTCATTTTAAATTTATCTGTTCAAGATGCATTAAAAATAGCTGATACGTATATACTTAAAATTAGAAATTGTGTATATTTTATTGCATTAAGTAACAGCGTATTTCAAGAATGGAAAAATTGGTGTAAGATTTCAAATGTACCTTTTGGAAGAATTCCAAAGGATGTTAAACACCGATGGAACTCTACTTTTGATTTACTACATTTTGTTACTGAATATAAAGCAGTTGTAAATGATTTTTGTATCGCAAAAAATATGCCAAATTTTAAAATGACTCCCACCGATTGGTTTTATGCCGAATCTTTGTTGAAATTTTTAGAACCTTTTAAAACCGCAACTTTAAAATTTTCAAAATCATATGAATCTACTTCTAATAGCATTTTTATTTCAATAGTTACTATGATGCAAACATTTAACGAAATGTTAAAATGATACTTTTGTTGGTGATATCGTAAAACCTGCATACAAAAAATTTTTGAAGCATTTTTATCCTCCTATGTTGATTTGTGTTGCTACCGTTATGGATCCTCGTATTAAATTAGAAGGTACGAAGAGTTTGATTGAAATGTTTGTTACATTACTTTGGAAAAATGTAGAAATAGAAATAGAAATTGATTGTGCTTCTTTTTTAGTTAAATTTGAATCTAAATTAAATAACTTGTATGATTATTATGATAGATCTTTTGCTTCTAGTAGTACAACTTCTGTAGTTAGTTCTTCTTCTGGTAGTTCTAAAGGTAAAAGTAAAAGTAAATTTGATGGGAGAACATTTAATTTACTTACACAAATTTAATCCAAAAAACCTAGGACTAATCAACCAAATAAATTAAATTGGTATCACCAACAAGATTCTGAGTCTTATTCTTCTTCACTAGATATTTTACAATGGTGGAAAGATCGTAAACACACTTATAGTATTCTTAAATATATGGCTAAAGATTTACTAACTCTTTCTGTCTCTACAGTAGGGGTGGACAACTATTATCTGAACCGACCAATCCAAACCAATTCAACCCGAACCGACCAGTTTTTAACCGAACCAATTGGGGGTTTGGATTGGATCGGTTCTTGATCTTCAATAGCCAATTGGACCGGTTCGGTTATTGGATGAGGCTTTCAAATAACCGATGAAACCGAACCGAGCATACCTCTATGCATAAGTCCATAAAAAATACAGTTCTCCTTTAATTTCTTGAATATACAAATAGTCATTTCTCATTTTCCTTGAGATACAAATAGTCTTTTTTAATTTATTTAATACAAACCGAGCAGTTGTTCTACCTATGTTTTGGTACTCCATAATTCTGTGTTATGTTGTTGAACAATGCTTGATTTACAGTGTGACCCAACTTAATAGAATCATAAAGTTAATGTAACATTTAGTAGTTACTTTAATCAAGTCAAACAGAAATTATTTTCTAAATCTTTTTTTATTGCACCTGAAATTCAATTAGCTATAGTTATTGATATTTCTTTTATGATAATAAACTAAGATTATAGAAGTATGCAAGTGAAAAAGCAGTTTATCTCACTCATTTAAACGTCATCATCTCAAACAATTAGTGCAAAATTCATTAACTTGTGGTTTTATGAATCTTTATTTTAAATTTATTTCTGAATAACAAATAGCAGGCTGTTTCTTAAATTTGATTGAAGTTGATCTTTTAAATTTCAACAAAATTATGAATGATGTTGAAGGTGAAAAGTAGCACGCCAAACCGACCATCCAATCCAATCCAAACTGAGCTTAATCGGCTTGGATGGAAACCGATCCAATTAAGGTTCGAATTGGTTGCGGATGAGAAAATTAAAAAACCGATCTTTGAATCGGTGGTGGATGGTCCATATTAGGTCGAATACCGACCGATGCCCACCCCTACTCTACAGTTGTTTCTAAAAGTGTATTTTCTTCAAGTGACAGGATTCTAACTGATTACAGGAATCGCTTGAAGTCCAACTCGTTAGAGATGCTCGTTTGCACAGAAGACTGGCCGAAGGCTGAAGATAGGACACAAGGAAAAGTATTATCTACGTCCACAAGTGGGAACAACTCGCTGGAAGAACAACAATAACAACAATAGCAACCAAAATGAAGAATTCAATACGGCAATACCAACAACTGAACAACAACAAGTCAACAACAACAAATTGAAGGCCACCAACTTGAAGACAATTGTAAATAGTTAAAAAAATTGTATTAGATCTTTGCATGTTATTTCAAATTATACATATTGAAGTAAATTGAAATTGTATATAAGAAATATGTTTATGAAACAAATTTGTGAATTCTTTATTTCTTATTAGAAATTGTGAAACTTGTATAACTTGAAATCATATGAATAATATTTCAAATTTTTTTGGCAATTTCACTCTTACAATCTTATTATTATTATTACGATTTTTACAGTTTATTATTTTTATTATTATTTTATAAGGTATAAAAAATTTTAAAAAAAAACCTATCTAAACGGGCCAGCCCGCGACCCGGCCCGATCCGATCCGGGTTGGACCCAAAAGGGTTTACGGGTTGGGCGAGTCGCCATTTCTACTTTTGACCCGGCCGGAACCCACCCGAGTCAACATCGAACCCGGGTAGGTCCGGCCCGACCCGACCCGTTCGACCCGAATGCCAACCCTAGCATTGACTATAAAGCTTCTCGAATTTTGTAGTTTTGAATGGACTTGCAATTAGTATTGCTATTTTGCTATGAAGCATAGATACAGGTACAGGTACTGACACGGGTATGGGTACGAGAAACGTCAAATATAACTTAATATTACTTCAATTATGTATAATCTAAATAAAAATGGAGTTGGAACAATACAAGTTGTTGCTCGTGATCAAAATAAAAGTTATATTGTCTACAAAAGTGGTTATACTTCACTGTTCACCATAAAATTTGAGATGTTTATGAAAGTAACTCGGTTAATTAGTAAAATAAATATGAATATTCATTTATCATTTTTAATTATGTGTTCTAACTTTTAAGAAATGCTAGAGAAGCGTCTATGAAGTGTCCAAATTATAAGATGCATTATAAATTTGGAACACGCAAGAGAAGTATCCGACCAAGTGTCCAAGTATCTGACACGTGCTCCGGTACGGGTATGGCTCCTTGCTAGAAGTACCCGTGCTACATAGCTAACTTTTTTCTGTGGACATCTCTTTCGATTATGTAGCCCAAAACTGTATTTTTGGAAGTCATTTGGACTACATCTGTACTGAAGTGTGATATATAATATTATAACTGAATCACCATATCCAATGTTTTGCAATTTTTTCATGCCCATCTCTTATTTATCAAAATAATGCAAGTATTATCACTACTAATGAGAATCTGAGTAAAAAATCGACAGTAAAGCAAAACAAATGTGAATCCCTGTGCTTTTTCACGATGCAAGTATATAATCTTATAGGGAGGAAATTAAATTGAAGAAATGAGACATGGAACAAACTGGAAATTCTCACCCAAGCAACTAGGTTTTGTTCTCCACGATCCCTAGAATCGTTTACTGCCTTCCTTCCAGTAATAATCTCCAAAAGAACAACCCCAAAGCTATATATATCCGATTTTATTGTTAATTGTCCGGTCATAGCGTATTCAGGTGCGCAATATCCGTAGGTACCCATAACCCTAGTGGAAACATGGGTATTATCTCCGACAGGACCGAGCTTTGCCAACCCGAAATCAGACAATTTTGGATGAAACCCATCTCCAAGCAAAATGTTGGAGCATTTTAAATCGCGATATATAACTGGAGGGCTCGCTTTATCGTGCAAATACTCTAGCCCCTTAGCTGCACCGGCAGCAATTTTCATTCTTGTATTCCAATCAAGCGGCCTCTTGTCAGAGGTGATATCTGTTGTAACCAAATGAATTAACAGAAAGACAATTTATACTGATCATGAAAATAAATTATAAAACTCATAAGTAACTTACCATGGATATGATCTTCAAGTGATCCTAAAGGCATGTACTCGTAAACAAGGAGCCTTTGATCTCCATCAGCACAATAACCAAGCAAGTTAACAAGGTTAGGATGGTGAACTAAGCTCAACATCAACACTTCAACGAGAAATTCTCTATTTCCTTGCCGCCCATTTCGATCAAGCTGCTTAATAGCCACAATCTATAATCCAATAACCAAAATAGATTAAAATAAAATTTTAGTCAAGATTATGCAAACAATAATATTTGACAACATAACTACATGACTGAAGTCCCCATAATAGTAAAGTAGTGTTCAACTAAGCATCAAATCTCCCCTTTCCAATCATCAGGGTCAGATAAAACTTAACCTGAAATTCTAGGATCATAGGCATTTGATCATTCACAATCTTCGTTTACATCAATGTACTTTGCATAGCCTTTACTGAAAATTAAAAAATAACAAAAATTTTGCAACGATAGCAGGAAAACTTTTACATAAACTGAACAGAACAAACCTGATTGATACTCTCCAACCTGCCCTTATAAACTCGGCCAAATCCACCCTCTCCCAATAAGTAATCAGCTCTGAAATTTTTAGTCGCTATCGCCAACTCAGGAAACGTAAATGTTTGAGAAGGAATGTGTTCAGATCCTCGACTCGTACTATCTTTTGGAACCTCCTTTTTCACACAAATCGAAACCTGCTTCTTAATACCCGATGATGGCACAGTCTTCAACTTATCTATCAAATGAAACAAGCAACATTGCTTTCTTTAAAATTCTTTAAGATACTAGAAAGTTACTTACAACTC
The DNA here is from genome assembly GCA_017893485.1 of Hemerocallis citrina. Lineage (NCBI taxonomy): Eukaryota > Viridiplantae > Streptophyta > Magnoliopsida > Asparagales > Asphodelaceae > Hemerocallis > Hemerocallis citrina. The sequence continues at coordinate 46,949,129 of CM030366.1, forward strand.
TTAAAATCAAACAAGTCGACAGACACTACGATACATCTAATTCCCAAACTAAATCTTCGTCTCGAAGATGATGAAGTAAAAACCCCATGACAATGACGAATAACTTAACCCCTCTCAACTACTCTTTACAAGTAATGGGCTAACTAACTTAGTCCTTCCTCTTAATCCTTCAATAAAATTGTATAGTATATGCTCCAAAATTGGGAAGAGAGATCGAAAATAATTGCACAAGAAGCTGCATCAGAAGTTCAAAACCCAAACCCTTTTCAGCTCTTGCAAGTATATTTATTACTCCATAAATAAACTAATCAAATCTAATTAAGAAAGAAAAAACTAAAACTAAAACCCAGATCAAAAAAGATTCTAACCCAAAAAAAGACAAAAAATTTCTAGTTACAATCAGTCTCGATTGATCAAAACTTGAAAACCCAGGAGGGGAATGAACCATTTTGATCGATTGAAGACAACCCAAGATGAAACATAGATTAATTTTTTTTTATAAAAATAATATAATACCAGAGGATGATTGTGGGATCTGATCCTCGGTTTTGCAGCCTGCTCCAGTGCAAGGGAACCAACCCATCTCTCTTCTCTTCTTCTTCTTCCTTTTTTCTTCTTCTTTTTTCTTCTTCTTCTGTGATGAGAAGGAATAACCGTAGAAAGAGAGTGCAAAAAGGTGAAATTTTGAGAGAGAAAAAAAGGAAACCTGGAAGAAAGAAGGAAAAAGAGGAAATTAGAAGAAATTCAGAGAAAAAACAGAAAGATGTCGTCAATGTACTCGGTTTGCTGTTATTTTATTGTGCAATCAACACATTAGTCCCCCCATATGTTTCTATTACAGAATTGAAGTAGAAAATTGTATTTCTACTTTTATTACTAGTATAATGCACGTGCGGTGCACGTCTATAAAGATGTGTAGGATTTTGAGAAAGGGGAAGGTCACCGAAGAGATTGCATGCATGCATGCAGACTGGCATGCACAATTTATTCATTTTGATATTTGCATGCATGTGTTACACCTACTGGCTTTGATAGGAGGAAACTCTCTTATGAATAAATTGTACATGCAATTACATGCAAATCTATACTATTAATTATTTTCCCAAATCTATGCATATTAATTATTTTTCCAATACATGTAAATTACATTTCTAACCTCCGATAGTAACCCTATATTTTTTTTAGCATTTTTTGTTTATGAGGGCATGATAGTAAAAAGCCATCAAAATGGGGCTTTGCTTAATAATAGTATAGATAGATAAAAGCAAGATATCTTAGATCTTATCTAGACCATACAAATTCCTAAAATACTTCAGATCTGGACCACACATTCGATTTTTAGATCTAATCTAGATCATACAAATCCCTCAAATAGAATGCTTAATATCCAATTCCAAACCCGTCTCTCTCTCTCTTTCCCCGTTGCTCTTTCTTTCTCCAAATTAGTTGAAAATCGGAGTTCCTCTTCGAAATTGGGGTTTTGAAGATCAATTGAAAACTACATCCTCAAAATTAAGGTTTTGTAGCCAATTGAAAACTAGAGTCAAAATCCCTCATCCAAAAGAGGGTTTTAGAACCAATTAAAAACTAGGGTTCTTCTTCTAGGGGTTCTGCGATTACACACAGAAATCTTGTAAGTTCTTATGGTTTTAATGTTTACATAAATGACTGTTTTTTAATGGTACTTTTTTGTTGATTTGTCAAAATTTTCAACAGATTTGGCGATGGTGACATTGATGGGCCTGGTGCAACATTGGACATGAATCCTAATCGGCTAATCCTCCAAGGTATGATCTTTTTGAAATTTAATTTCAGTTATTTCGATATTTGATTTAAAATCAAGATAGTCGCAGAACTTTACATGATGGGAAATATATGAAAAAGAAGGAAGTTTTGTTAACAAGTGTTGCTTGTAAGAGTTTTATTTATGGGTTTTGTAGTGCACGCAAACTGTTTGTTATATTTTCTCAATGGCCATTTATTAAATTTTTTTCAAACTTAGCTTATTGTTTGTTGCATATATATAGAGGAGAGCTACGCTGCTAGCTTCTGTCGTAGCTGGTAACATGTATAGTTTTAGAATAGTTCTTTTGGTCCCTATATTAACATTCTATTTATCGTATTTTTTCTTCAAAAACATTCTGTTTACAGTATATCCTAGATGTTGAACCTTCGTGTGTTGCATTTTAGGCTTGGTTACTTAGATAGATAGATAGATGACTGAACATAATTTACAGTTTTTTGTTCTTTGTATAATTACTTTCAAATAGCTTGATTAGATTAAGTTATTATTATTTTTTTAGTCCTTCAATTTGATTGTATATAATAAATGTGAATGGAATCTTCTTATAAGTATTTAACTTTTATCTTATCCTGTAATTGATAGCTATAGTTGGGTTTGTTTTGATTGTTAATCTGGATTTATAATCATTGTTGTTTCAATTTTTGGAGTATTTGTGTTGGGAGAAAATTTAATAAGGGTGATAGGTGGTATTGATGTGTCTAATTTTTATACAAATATTTGTACTCATTTACCCATAAAAATTGCTTGTTTTCGTTTATATTATTTATAATTCATCTTATTTCTATAAGATTTCAATTAATAAATTATTTTTGAAGAAATGAGATTTTTGATGTAAAAAGTGATTATTTTTGATAAAAATCAACAAACAAAGCAAAACTATTAATTTATTATTTTTATTGATTTGTTGAATTTTATATTTTACAAATTGACAATATGAGGAGAAAAATACAATTTTAATTGTCAATAGGGTGTAAAAAGAATAAACAAATTTAAAAGGATTTTGATAAAACTAAAATAAAAATTAGTTACTTTAAGTTGATCTAAATTAATTTAAATTTAAATTTTTATTCTAAATCATAATTTTTATTTGCAGCTGATATCTAAATTAAAAGATAGAGATAAATCTTAATCCCATGATTACAGGTCCTATAATTACAACACAAGGCAGAGAGGAGACTCGGGGGGCGTGCGGCTCTAAACAGCGGAAAAAGAACATAGAGAGCGAAAAAAGCAAACCAAGAGAAAAAGAGAGAAACGTCAGCATTGAAGCAAAAAAAAAGACGAAGCAGCCGTGCGCTGAACTCGAGGCAACAGCACATCTCTCTGTGGCGTGACAGAGGCTTGGGACCAGCTCGACTCGACAGCTACTGTACCGGACAGCGACAGCAGCAGACTTGACCTGACGCGTGGCTGTGCGGATCGTGACGAGGCAGCAGCTGACGCGTTTTAGGCTTCGGTTTTCAATCTGACGTGGCGACCTGGTTTGGTTCTGTTGGTGCTGAGTTCGAGAAAGAGAAGAGAGAGAAAGAGAACACTATTACTCGATTCGGTTTGCAAATTATTTATTTACAAGACAGTACTATTGTATCTTCTTTTCTCTTCTAAAATTTGAATATGCAATCCATGAACAAATTTGTTAATTGCAATTTTACTATGAACTAAATTTATTTTTCTAGGGTTTAGATGTAGCCTAGTTTTGAGGACTCAATTTTTAATTCCATATTTTTTCTATTTTTTCTATGGTTGTGTGTTTAATTTTTGTGCTTAATGCCTACAATTATTTGGCCAATTTTTGTTTGATTATTGGATCATGGAGAGACCGAGAGGTAATTTGTGATTTAGAACAATAAAAATTGAACACCATTGATTGAGCGAAATTAGAGATGATTTACCGCGATTGATATGACAGTTAAGAAATTCACAGAACTTAATGAGTCTTTGATTAATTAAACTAGTATCATACACGTGTTGTGCACGTGGAAAACATTTTTGGGGAAAAAATGAAAAAGACAAAAAAAAAAAAATCTACCAGCACGTCTGTTGCACGGGTTGGTAGATGGACAAATTACATTAAGGCCTTCTCCCATTATAGTAGTATTAAACGTGCGTTGCACGGGTTGGGATATGGACAAATTACACTATGGTCTTCTCCCATTATAGTAAGAGAGATTTGCAAGAGATATGTCAAACTGTTAGTTGGAGATATTTTTGGTGTTGTTCGAGAGAAAGCATTGAATAATTTGGGGATTTTGGTCTGCAACTTGGAAAAATAATATTTTTACTCTTATGGAATTATAAATTGTGTGGGATGAACTAGGTGAAGTCCAAAGCCCTAGAATTAATTTTGCCATTAACAAATTACAAAAATTTCACATTCCGCTCCCTCTTCACTAATTTAGTTAGCTTTAATTAGATAAAATTAATTTAGTTAGTTTATTGTTTATAAATTTCGATTATCCAAATAGTGATTCATCTAGTGATATCGGTACTCAATAAAATATCTAGTCCCTGTGGGTTTGACACTCTATTCACTGACTATATAACTTGTTGCAATTTTGTACACTTGCAAATATTCACATCAAGTTATTGGTGCCATTGCCGGGGACTAGTTATTCTTTTACTGATATTGAAAATTGCTAGATTATTGCTAGTTTGGATTTTTTGTAATTATTTTTATTTTATTATTATTTTACATCTTTATTTTCTTTTGACTAACTTTTACTTTTATTTATTTTTCTTATTTTATTTTTTTAGTTTTTCTTTTTTTTTTTTGGTTTTTCGATACTTATATTTCAGGACATACACGTACATTATCATGGAGAACGATGAAAATGGGCCTTTGAGAGACTATGCTATGCCCTCGATTTATGAATCAAGCATAAAGAAGCCGGTTATTGAAGCTAACGATTTTGAGATTGAACTGGAGAGTATTCTAATGATTCATCAGACTGTTCAATTTTGGGGACTACCGCACGAAGATCCTTATGTTCACATTGAAAACTTTCTAGAAATTTGTGACACTTTCAAGCATAATGGAGTATCAGATGATGCAATCAGATTGAGACTCTTTCCTTTTTCCCTACCAGATAAGGCGGAGGCTTGGCTACATTCCTAACCACTAGGTAGTATTACTACTTGGGAGGGACTTGTACAAAAATTTCTAGCCAAGTATTGTAACGCCCCGCCCCAATACTCAGACGATTTTATTATTTTTAGAATACAAATTAGATACTATGTAGTACAACTGCCCACCACAGGCTGCCTCTCAAAAGGTGGTTAACCAATTAGGTGACTCTTGATCATAGACAATTATATTTATACTCAAATTATTTTTGTGCATTTTCAATATGGGACTATTATTCTCAATATCCTTCTCAAATTCCAAAATCAATCCCGTACAAATCCCAAACCGGAGCATACCAGATCAATTTCCTGATCTCAAATCCGAAATCTACACATTTTATTCATGATGACGTCATCATCATCATACCAACCAAATCCCATACAATCTGTATAAATCCTTTCAAACCAATACATTCCAAACCAATCATCTTTCACAAATCTAATACCATACAGCCATATCATTTTTATATACAAAGCATATGTATATATATATTTTTATTTATTTATACTATTCACAAATTACGGGGTATTACATACACCCCACCTTAGAAATCAGCGTTCTCGCTGAGTACGGAGCACACATCTAGTGTAGGATCCGCCTTTCTAGCCGATGTAGCGTCGTCCTAGACCTCGGAGATCAATCACTCTCAACACCGCAGATCGGATACTCAGCTATCAATCACTATCAGTGACTCTCAATACCGCAGAATATACCCGACCCGGGAGATCAATTACTCTCAGCACCGCAGATCATACCGAGGCCCTCTTCTACACCCGGTGTCGAAAGTCGGCTCTGATACCATTTGTAATGCCCCGTCCCAATACTCAGACGATTTTATTATTTTTAGAATACAAATTAGATGCTATGTAGTACAGCTGCCCACCACAGGCTGCCTCTCAAAAGGTGGTTAACCAATTAGGTGACTCTTGATCATAGGCAATTATATTTATACTCAAATTATTTTTGTGCATTTCTAATATGGGACTATTATTCTCAATATCCTTCTCAAATTCCCGAATCAATCCCGTACAAATCCCAACACGGAGCATACCAGATCAATTTCATGATCTCAAATCCGAAATTTACACATTTTATTCATGATGACGTCATCATCATCATACCAACCAAATCCCATACAATCTTTATAAATCCTTTCAAACCAATACATTCCAAACCAATCATCTTTCACAAATCTAATACCATACAGCCAAATCATTTTTATATATAAAGCATATGTATATATATATTTTTATTTATTTATACTATTCACAAATTACGGGGTATTACATGTATTTTCCTCCAGCAAAGACAGCAAAACTAAGGAATGACATTGTCACATTTACTCAATTTGAGACTGAGTCTTTGTATGATGCATGGAAAAGGTACAAAGAGTTATTAAGAAAGTGTCCTAATCATGAACTACCGAATTGGCTGCAAATGCAAATATTCTATAATGGTTTGGGAGTTACACATAGATCTATCACGCAGGCAGCTGGTGGTGCATTTATGAGCAAAACTTACAAAGCGGCCTATGATCTTTTAGAGGAGATGGCATCAAATAATTACCAGTGGTCTTCAGAGAGAACAATGTCAAGAAAAATGGCTGGAGTTTTTGAACTTGATCCTTTTTCTACTTTAAATACAAAAAATGATATTTTATCTAAACAAGTAGAAAATATGAATTTTAATGCTATGCAATCTAATATGATTTGTGATCTTTGTGCAGAAAATCATTCAAGTTCAGATTGTCAAGTGGGGAACCCTTTTGCTCCTTCAAATGCCGAACATGAAAATTTTGTGTCAAACTTTCAAATGCAAAACAATCATTATGCGAATGGAGAAACACCCCCAATTATCCATGGAAACAACAATCAAGGAGCAGTTATACCACCTAAAAAAATTTCACAGCAAGAAAAGAAGCCGACATTTGAAGACATGTTTATGCACTACATGCAAAGGGCAGAACAATACATACAAAACACAGATTTGGCAATCCAAAATGTTGCAAATTCAACTTCGGCTTCCATTCACAATCTTGAGGTACAAATTAGTCAATTTTTAAATATTCTTAACGAAAAAACTGCAGGAACATTACCAAGCAACATAGTTGTTCATCCCAAGGAGCATGTCATAACAATAACACATAGAAGCGAGAGAACAATTGAGCAACCACAAGAAGAAATTGCCGAACAAAAGGCAGTTGCAAAGGAAGAAGAGTAAACAAATTGTTGAGGAACTAATTCAACATGAGCAAGTAACGTATGATGTTTTTAATTCCACAAAGTTTCCTCCTGAAGAACAATCATGTATTTAAGTAAGTAAAACTGATTTAATTGTGGGCGAGAAACATAAGGCTGAAATTGAAAAATCACCTATAAAAGTATGTCCAACAAATGCAGAAACTTTCGAAGCTGAAAAAGAAAATATTTTTGAACATGTCATGTATTTGGATGTTGCACCTTCTATTTATTCATTTTTGCAGCATAAATTCAAAGAGGTGGGGGAATCAAAGACATCATCATCACGAAGGAAACGCCTCAAACTAGAGCTTGAACCTGATCCACATCTGAAGAGAAAAATTAGAAAAGATGTTTTAATATTGTTGGATCTTGGCGTTACATAATCATCTCACCCCCATGTCTGGCTGAAGACTTAAAACTTAGCGCTTCTTGGGAGGTGATATGGCTAAAAATGGGGGTTAATCGGAACCGTCCAAATCGGGTACGAGTCTTGGGACCCAGGGGTAAAACGACAATTTCGCCTACAGGAGGATCCAAAATGGGTATTGGATCTTCTCCCCCAGGGACCCAATAACCCACAAATGGATCCACCAATAAGAGGGTGCGGGACTCAACCCGCTGCGCACCCAATCCAACAAGATAGAATCAGGGTCCCTGATCAATCTTGATCAACGGTCCTGACACACGACTATCTTTCCACTGGGATTTGGGGATTAAATTCCTTATCTGATTACGGGGAATATACCTTATCAGATTACATTCCTAATCTGTTTACAAGAAAAATATTCCATATCAGATCATGGGGATTACATTCCTAATCCGTTCCCTGAGACGCCTATAAATACCCCCCATCCATCACCATCAAGAGGTAATCAATCTTTCACCAGTTTTTGCGCTCATTCATAGTCTTCCTAGATTACTGACTTGAGCGTCGGAGGGTGCGTCGCCGGGAACAACCCCGGTGTCTCGCACTTTTTGCAGGTGTACGGCGGGAGCGACGATCGAAGCCCAAAGGAACAGGTATACAGGTTTACTATTCAGTTTCCCTAAGAATCCACAAATTCATCTGTTTGCCCCCACACCAAATTTAGCGGCAACAGATTAGCGCCGTCTGTGGGAAACTAACGAATAGGAACCTCTCCTCTTCCCCGAAAACAGGTTTTCTCCAGCCATGCCACCTCAAAAAGTCAGATCGAGGGGGTCCAACCGGGCACCCAACCCTGACCAACAAGAAGTTCCCAACAATCCTGCTCAACAACAAGCGCAGCTTCCCCCTACGGCGGAAGACCCGCTCCAACAGAACCTTCCCCCTCCTGATCCAAAGGGTCCTAACCCTCACAAACAACCCCTTCATCAAGAACAGGTCTCCATCCGCAATGCCTCCACTGACTCTATGGCCTCCCATCACCCCCGAGCCTCTGGTCGCCACAATACAGCCCCTAACCGCCAGAAAGAGGATGACCTCCACCGCCATCTGGAAGAAAAACGGGCCCGAGAGGGAGCCTCCCGCCAACACTATCCAGGCGAGCGGTCTCCTCGCCACCGGTACCACAGGTCCCCCGTCCGCAGAGGGAGGAAGGAGTCCCCCGATCATTACCGAAGAAGGCACTCTCCCGCAGGTCGGCAACAGCCCAGGAACAATGAGGCACCAATCACCCGTGCCGAGTTCCAGCAGTTCCAAGCGACCGTCCTGCAGGCTCTCAATCTTCGTCAAAATCCTAATGAGCCAAAGGTGCCATCCCTTCCTCCAGTCCGAAGTCCTCACCGACGGTCCCCATCTCCTCATCCTGCTCCTAGCAACTCCCGGCGTACCCCAAGTCCTCGCCGCTCCCGAAGTTACCATCGCCGCAGCCCTTGCTCTCCCTCATACGAAGACGAGTCTCGTGGCTCGGCAGATTACCGTCGGAGAGATGACACCATGAACCGCCGTCTTCATGAAGTAGAGAGACGCCTGGGTCAGATAAACCGAGAAGAAGAGCTCAGGGGGAGGACCCTACGTCCTAGCCGACCCCCTTTCTCCCGAACCATAGTGGAAGCACCTGTCCCTTTCGGCTTCAAACCTCCCCAATTTGAGACTTACACTGGGGAAACCGATCCAGTTGATCACATTGAAAGTTTTAAGACCCTGATGCTCCTACATCAAGCTTCCGATGCCCCTCCTCTGCAAAACCTTCCCCGCAACTCTCAAAGGACCGGCCCGAGAGTGGTATTCTCTTCTCGCCCCCTCCTCGATATTCTCTTTCGAACAGTTCGAAACCCTCTTCGTCACACATTTCGTAAGCAGCCGAAGGGCCGAGAAGACGAGCATCTCCCTATTGCACCTCCACCAGAAGAAGGGGAAAAAATTGAGAGACTACGTAAAGAGGTTCACGGCCGAGGCCAGATCCATAGCATCCCTCGACCAGTCGGTCGCCACGGTAGCATTTCAATCCAATGTCCTCAATTCCAACCTCCGCTCCTCCCTCGCCAAGAAACCACCACATGACTTTTCCGACCTTCTCCTTCGCACTGAAAAGTATATCCGGGCCGAAGAGGCCGAGCAACAACCCAACTGGGAGGGGTCTACCTCCGGGTTCAAGAGAAAGGGAGCGGAAGAAGAAGGAGCCAAGAAGCTCCAGAAGGATAATGCCGGCCAGCGCCGACCTCCCCCTAGATTTGAGAAGTTCACTCCCCTCACCACTAACATCTCTGCCATCTTCATGGAAGTCAAAAAAGAAGGGGTCTTGCCTCCAGCTCCGAAGATGAACACCCCCGCCAAAAGAAGAGATAAAGAGAAATGGTGCCGCTATCACCGGGACCATGGGCATGACATCAACGACTGCCGTGCGCTGAGAAATGAGATCGAAGCCCTTATCCAGAGGGGGCAGCTGACGAAATTTGTAAAAAAGGACCGAGCAGAACTTCCGCCCCAGTCTCGGGGGGCTAACAAGCGTCCAGAACGAGAAGAGATGCCAGACTTTGAGGAAGAGCGAATCCTCCACCTCATCCATGGGGGTCCAATGGGGGGCTCCTCGAACTCCTCTCGGAAAGCATTTATCAGAGATGTCAATTCAGTCCGAGCCACTCCTCCTCCCAAAGGCCTCGGAGTGCCAGTCACGTTCTCCGATGAAGATCTTGAAGGAGTTCGTACCCCACATTGTGACGCGCTCGTCATTAGCCTCCACATGGCGAATTTCAAAGGTGGAGAGAATCTTGGTAGACAACGGCAGCTCCGTCAACATCCTCTTCCTCTCCGCTTTTAAAGGCCTAAAACTCTCCAGAGACAGACTCAAGCCCGCCGGCTACACTCTCCATGGGTTCACGGGGGTTCCGGTAACTATTGAAGGGGTGATTACCCTCGATGTAACTGCCGGTCAAACTCCTACCACCCGAACAGAGCCAATGGACTTCATGGTGGTGGATGTTCCCGCCGCCTACAACGTCATTTTGGGTCGGCCTGGCCTCGCAGCACTGGAAGCTGTCCCTTCAGCATACCATCTTAAGATGAAGTTTCCCACCCGGTCCGGGGTCGGGGAAGTAAGGGGAAATCAGGAGCAGGCCCGGAAGTGCTACATGACCTCAACCCTTGGACCCGTCCTCTCCGTAGAGACTCTGGAGATTCCTCAAGATTCTGCAAGACCGACCTCCGAGCCGGTGGATGAACTAGAGGAGGTGCTCTTCTCTGAACAAGAGCCGACCCGCAAGTTCTTTGTTAGCAAGACCCTCCCATCCGCCCTATACTCAGGTATTGTGAAATGCATCCGAGCCAATCAAGACCTCTTCGCATGGTCAGCAGCAGATATGCCCAGTATCTCCGAAGAACTCTTGGTCCACCGCCTGAGCGTCGACCCGGGGTCCAAACCGGTTCAGCAAAAGAGGCGCAAGTTCGCCTCCGAGCGTCAGCTCGCTATCAAAGAGGAGGTAAACAAGCTGTTGAAAGCCCGATTCATACAGGAGGTGAACTATCCTGAATGGCTATCAAATGTGGTAATGGTAAAAAAGTCCAATGGGACGTGGAGAATTTACATTGATTTCACCGACCTCAACAAGGCCTGCCCCAAAGATCCTTTCCTTCTACCGAGCATCGACACTCTGATTGACGCAACCTCGGGACATGAGCTCCTCAGCTTCATGGATGCCTTCTCAGGTTACAATCAGATAAGAATGTTCCCTCCAGACATCCCGAAGACGTCGTTTGTTACCGACCAGGGCCTTTATTGTTACAGGGTCATGTCGTTCGGTCTCAAGAACGCGGGTGCAACATACCAACACCTCGTCAACAAGGTTTTCCAGGCCCAGATCGGCCGGAACATGGAAGTGTACGTCGATGATATGCTTGTAAAGAGCATCCGAGGTGTTGATCATGTGGCCGACCTTCAGGAGGCCTTTGACGTCCTAAGAAAGCACAATATGAGACTCAACCCGAACAAGTGTGCGTTCGGCGTCTCATCAGGAAAGTTCCTCGGCTTCATGGTTAGCCAACGAGAAATTGAAGCAAATCCGGAAAAGATCAAGGCCATATTAGACATGGCCCCTCCTAGAAATGTTAAAGAAGTTCAGAGATTGACTGGTCGCCTAGCTGCCATAGAGCGCTTTCTGTCGAAGTCCGGGGAGAAGTGCCTCCCGTTCTTCAAAACCCTCAGGGGGGCTAAAGGATTCGAGTGGGGGCAGCAGCAACAAGACTCCTTCGACCAGCTTAAAGCCTACCTCGTCAATCCACCTCTTCTCAGCAAACCGATACCTGGCGAACCACTCTACCTCTACTTGGCAGCTTCCGAACAGACGCTTAGTGCGGTCTTAGTCAGAGAAGAAGAGAGGGCTCAGAAGCCCATTTACTACATCAGCAAGGTGCTTCGGGACGCCGAGCTCCGGTACCCGAAGATTGAGAAAATGGCCTATGCCCTGGTAATGGCCGCAAGAAAGCTTCGACCCTACTTTCAGTCCTATTCGGTGGATGTCCTTACCGACCAGCCGCTGAAACAGGTCCTTCACAAGCCTGAGACTTCCGGTCGCCTCATGAAGTGGTCGATCGAGCTGAGCCAACATGATATAACTTATCAGCCTCGGACCGCAATCAAGGCTCAGGCGCTGGCCGAATTCATAGTTGAGAGTACAATCCCTGAGCCCTGCCAAACAGTAAAGGGATCGCCGGTTTGGTCAATTTATGTTGACGGATCTTCTTGCAATGAGGGAAGCGGGACAGGAGTCATCCTGGCAGGCCCAGATGACTTCATCCTCCAATACTCCCTCAGTATAAATTTCAAAGCTTCGAACAATGAGGCCGAATACGAGGCGCTAATAGCCGGTCTAAGAATGCCCCGAAATGCAGGGCACAGCAGCTACAGATCTTCAGCGACTCTGAATTGGTTGTCAACCAGGTCCTCGGTGAGTATGAAGCCCGCGATGATAGAATGGTTAAATACTTGGCTAAAGTCAAGAGCCTCATGGTGCGGTTTGAAGAGGCCCTCATCCAAAGGATCCCCCGAGAGGAAAATGCTCAGGCCGACGCCCTATCCAAATTAGCCTCCTCTTCCCTTCAAGGTTTCGAGCAGACCGCATTGATAGAAGTCCTCTTGAAGCCAAGCATAGAGGACGAAACTCCTGACTCCGTTGAAACATTGCCTGTCCTCCTCGAAGACAATTGGATGAAGCCCCTCGTCGAATTCTTAAAGGATGGACTCCTCCCTGAAGATCCGAGGGAAGCAAGAAGAATCAGGACCCGAGCCGAGCGTTTTACTTTAATCGAAGGCATCTTATATAAACGCTCCTTTACCCAGGTGGACGGTCGGCCTTACCTAAGGTGCCTTTCCCCCAGGCAAGCCGACTATGCCCTGCAAGAGCTCCACGAGGGCATCGGCGGAGCTCATTCTGGGTCCAGGGCTCTAGCGCGCAAAGTGTTGAACTACGGGTATTACTGGCCCACTCTCTTACGGGACGCCGAACGACACGTTCGGCAATGCAGCTCCTGTCAAAAGTATGCAGACATCCGACGCCTTCCACAAGCACCGCTCACCTCCCTATCAAGTCCGATCCCCTTCGCTATGTGGGGGATGGATTCACTAGGACCGTTTCCACCAGCTCCCGGACAGCTAAAGTTCCTAATCGTGGCAGTCGACTATTTCTCTAAATGGATAGAAGCCGAGCCCCTGGCTACAATCACCGAGCATAGAGTCGTTCAATTCTTCTGGAAAAATGTGATTGCCGGTTTGGCGTTCCCCGGGTCATAGTCACGGATAATGGAACACAGTTCACTGGGGCCGCCTTCCGAGCTTTATGTGAGGACCTCTCCATACAACACCGATTCTCCTCCGTCTCCCATCCTCAGTCGAATCGCCAGGCCGAGAATGCCAACCGACAGATTCTTTCGGGCATCAAGAAGAGATTAGACAAGTGTTCCAAAGGACTGTGGGTCGATCAGCTGCCAAACGTGCTCTGGAATCACCGCACCACCAAGCGGACCCCAGCAGGTGAGAGCCCATTTAATCTCACCTATGGGGCCGAGGCCATCATCCCCCTAGAAGTCGGGATACCCTCTCCTCGCCTGATAGCTTATGAAGAAGAGCAGAACGCTAGAGAGCTCAGAGCAAGCCTAGATCTGATAGATGAAATCCGAGAGAGAGCGGCCATACACCAGCAAGCTTACCAAAGGAGGATCGAGCTAGCATACAATAAAAGGGTCCGCCCAACAGACCTCAAAGAGGGGGATCTAGTCCTCCGAAAACTGGCCATCTCGTTCCCCGGACAGAAAAGCAAACTGGCCCCGAATTGGGAGGGACCGTACAAAATCTCAAAGGTGATCCGCCCCGGTGCATACAAGCTAGAAGATCTCGAAGGCAGAGAAATTCCAAGGACTTGGAATGCCGACCATCTTTTGAAATACCAAGAGAAGGCAACTACCCCTCTCTAAGTAACTCGAGATGTCGAACCATTCCCTTCCTTTTACTAGTAGTGATTTTTCCTTTTATTTTTCCATTGTAATAACGGCTAGCAACTTTAGAAGCAGCCGATCATTAGATATTAATAAATAAAGTTTCTTCATATTTTCACTACTATTACATCTCTCTGCTTTTAACTCTCTAATCTAACAATGGTTCTGGAGTCCAACACTTGGCTCGATTCTACTTCACAAGTTCGCTCCCAAGCGAGCTAGAAGTAGCTCGCCATTCGGAACTGCTCCCACAGCCGTTGAATGGTTCGGAGTCCAACACTTGGTTCGACTCTACTCCGCAAGTTCGCTCCTAAGCGAGCTAGGGGTAGTTCACCATTCGGAATTGCTCCCACACCCCTTAAACTGACAATGGTTCCGGAGTCCAACACTTAGTTCGATTCTACTTCACAAGTTCGCTCCCAAGCGAGCTAGAAGTAGCTCGCCATTCGGAACTGCTCCCACAGCCGTTGAATGGTTCGGAGTCCAACACTTGGTTCGACTCTACTCCGCAAGTTCGCTCCTAAGCGAGCTAGGGGTAGTTCGCCATTCGGAATTGCTCCCACACCCTTAAACTTACAATGGTTCCGGAGTCCAACACTTGGCTCGATTCTACTTCACAAGTTCGCTCCCAAGCGAGCTAGAAGTAGCTCGCCATTCGGAACTACTCCCACAGCCGTTGAATGGTTCGGAGTCCAACACTTGGTTCGAATCTACTCTGCAAGTTCGCTCCTAAGCGAGCTAGGGGTAGTTCGCCATTCGGAATTGCTCCCACACCCTTAAACTTACAATGGTTCCGGAGTCCAACACTTGGCTCGATTCTACCTCACAAGTTCGCTCCCAAGCGAGCTAGAAGTAGCTCGCCATTCGGAACTGCTCCCACAGCCGTTGAATGGTTCGGAGTCCGACACTTGGTTCGACTCTACTCCGCAAGTTCGCTCCTAAGCGAGCTAGGGGTAGTTCGCCATTCTGAAACGCTCCAACAACCTTAACCTAATCAAACAAGGGCACCGAAGTCCGACACTTGGTTCGATGCTACTTCGCGAGTTCGCTCCTAAACGAACTGGAAGAAGCTCGCCATTCGGAGTCCAACACTTTAGAAGCTACGGCACAGCAGACAACAGTCACAAGAATAAAACACACAAGTTCGGCAACAACATTTTTATTGATGAAACAGATGCGGTACAGAGACAAACACAGCAGGATTACAACTCGCCAAAGAAAAAGCTACAATGCCGACTTATTACACTTAGCAGAAAAAAACAAAAAATACACAACAACTCGCGGAGTCGACCACTTTAGCGCTTTTTTGGAGCCGGGGCGTTCCGCTTCAAAGACACCCGAGGGTGGCGACGCTTGTCTCCGGAGCGCGACCCCAAGCCTGCGAATTGAGACGTATCCTCGGCACCACTTCTCGTGGCTACTCCGACGGACGCTCCGCTCGATGAAATTGCCACCGAGCTCTGCGCATCCCCCGGACTAGGTTGGCCGATCCGCTGACGGGTCGCCATCTCATAAAAGGTAATGCCCCGCTCGCTCTCGGCACGAGTGCACGACGTGCTTCGAACATTGATCGGCCCTGAATGCGGCTTAAGACGGGCCACTTCTGCCTCCAACTCCGAGATCCGATCCCGCAACGAGTCGTCCTTGACGTCGACTTCGAAATGTGGGGGTATCGCGGAGTCCGGGACTCCTGATCGGCTGGCGATGAGGCGCCGAAGGTGGGTGACCTCGATACTTTTATCCACCGTCGCTCTCTTGAGCGCTTCGACTTCAGCAGTCAACTGTACCCGATCGGTCGTCAACTTAGCCACCTCGGAGGTCAGCCCCTCGCCCTCACTCTGAAGCTTCGCCTCTACGGACTGAAGGTGTTGTATCTCGGAAAGCAAATCGTCTCTCTCTGCTGTTATTTTGGACAAGTTATGACGGATGCACTGAACCCGAATCTCATTACTGAAATCAGTTGGCGAATATTCACCTTCGGGGATAAGCTCGGTGATCCTGCTTTCCAAACGGCGAATCTCGATATCTCGCCGGCCGAGGATGAGCTGGAGGTGGGTCCTCTCGCTTTCAGCTCGGCGCAATCCGAGCTCGACCTCGTAGAGTCTATCTCGGCACCTCGCCAGACACAGCCTCGTCGCCCCTAGGCCGACCTCGGCTCGAGCTTCCTCATCCGAGCGCGAAGGCTCGACGTCTTGGGCGATCACCATAAGCTGCAAAGAGATCGGAGTAATCAGCAAAAACGTCGAACACTGCCGAAGCACTACACTTGGAAAAATTTTCTTTTCTAAAAACAAGAAGGGACTGTTCGGCAAAAGAGGGGGCAAAAGACAAAAACTTCCGAACATCAACACTTGCAAAAACTTTCTTTTCATTAATGACAAAAGTAGCGGTGGCCAGTCCGCTATTAGGCATTACAGAGTTCGAAAAGAAAAACAAAAACAAAAAAACAAAAGGCGGAGTCAAGGTTCGACCTCTTTCCCCGGGCGACGAGGTGGAGTAGGGGTTGACTTCGCTGAAGGAGATGCCGCCGCCAGCGGAGTAATCGCGGTGCTGGGGACCTCGTCAGTAACCCCGGCGTCGGCATCGGCGTCACCCTCCTCCTCTTCTTCCCCTTCGGACTCGGGGTCGAAGCCCTCGACGTGTCCGGGGAATAGCCGCCATCCCGAGACATCCACCGCGGGTATGCCTCCGACACCTGCGTGAGGGCGGCAGCGAAGGCCTTCGCCATATTCTGCGCGAGGAACCCTTGGGCCTTCTCCAAGGTCGCGTCCTCCGTCGCCTTCACGGCTGCCGCCTGCGCCGCCTCGACTTCGGCCAACTGCTTGGCCGACCCCTCCTTCTGCCGAAGGAGCTCGCCCTCCAGCCTCTTCACCTCGGCCTCGAGGTACTGGACCCTCGCTGACCTGCCCTCATGCTCGATGCGGAGCTTGTCGAGCTCGTTCGCCAGGCGAGCTTTTTCGTTCCGAGCTTGGTCGGACTCCTGCTTCAGCTCCTTCTCTAGAGCTGTCAGCCTCTCGATGAGGTGGCCGAAGTGGACGATGATCTGCAGCAAAGAAGAGCTAAAAGAGTTAGAAAATTTTTTTCGATTCAAGAAATACAACAGGCGAGGAGGAGCTTACCGAAACCGCCGAACGCGCGATCTCGATCACGTCGTCGTCCTCTCTCCCCGCCTCCATGGCGGCTCGGTCCTTCGGGGTGGCGAGATGCTTGATGGCCTGCATGCTCGCCAAGGAGTTCCCGAGGAACCCATCGTGCTTCCGAACTTGCCAGTCTGGAATATGGATCCGCTTGTGCTCCTCCGTCAGGAGCTCCTCGCCCGCCACGGTTAGCGGCGGTGTCGGCATGGCGAGTGCGACGGCGATGGGGAAATCCCCCACTGGTGCGGGAGCCGAAGTCCCCGCCACGGTGACGACCGGGTCGTCAAGGATCTCCACCCCCTCGACAGGGCCCGCGATCCTCGGAGCCTTCGAGGTCGAGGGCAGCTTGGATGCTACCCTCTTGCGCTTCTTCGGCGCCTTACTCGCAAGCCCTGCCCTGAGCGCCAAGACCGCGTCGTAGTCCATGGATTCTGCATCAGAAGCAAAAAATTGATTAGCACGTAGAAAACAACAAGGCAATGAGTACGGAAAAAGAAAAAACTTGACGAGAGCCGCGTACTGGGATCTACGCGGCAGAGCCCTCCCTTATAGAGGACGTCCTCCGTCAACTCCCTCCAATCGTACTTCGGCCGGTTAAGGAGGATCCGAACCGCCTCTTCTTCTTCTACTGAGAGCTTCGGCATCGCCTTCGCCCTCTTCGGCACCCCCTCTACCCAAGCGGAAGGGATCGGCCATGCCTCTCGACTCCGCACGACCAACCACTTCTCTCGCCAGTTCTTAATGGAGTCGGGGCATACGACGAGCCTGCCACCGTGCCTCGGAGTCAAGTAATACCGGTACTCCAACTTGTTCCCTTGGTGGAGCCGGTATAACGTCCGAAGCACGTTCAGCTGCGGCTCGATCCCTGCGGCCTGGCAGTGGAGAACGAACCCATTAATCACTCGCCACGCGTTCGGCATGAGTTGGATGGGGCTGACCCCGAACCAACTCACCATGGTAATTGCGAACGCGTGGAGAGGTAGCCGAGCACCGGCGATAAAGGCGTCGACCGGCCAGCAACACATCGTCACTGGCAGTGGTGAGTTCGTCCTAACTCCGGGACCCGACAGCATGATTTCGTACTCCTCCGGGATGAAGAAAGAATCCCGGATCACTGCCAGATCCTCCTCACGCAGGATCGACGCCGCATCGTCCGCCTCCGTCGTCTCCCTCGCGGCGTTCTCATCGAAGGACCTCTCCCTCCCATGAACAATCCGCTCGGCCTGATCCTCCGGGAGCTGCCTAACTCTGTGGAGCCCCGTCAACGGCCCTGGCAGTTGTCCGAACTCCCCCATCCTCTTCAGATCCACAACGATCGAATCCTTGCCGAACACCTTACCTTTGGTCGGGATCGGAGTCGAGTCCTCGACGTCTTCAAGGGAGGGCTCGGACCAAGAGACTTCGTCGGAGACAAAAGCTATAGACATAATTGATGATAAATTACCTTAATAGGGACAGCTACCGGAAAACTTTGCCTGAAACAAACGCCAACGCCGGAAAAACTCGCCTGGGCACAAGAAACCGTCTGAGCAAAAAAGAGGAGAAATGAGAAATGAGAGAGGGAGGGAGGATTTATAGAGGGGGGCACATCAAACGAGGATAATGGGCTTGTACGACCGGCCCATTTAAACCAAACGACGGAGCGATCCCAATCGTCGCCTCGCTAACCACAACGAATCATGAGTAGAATTTAATGCGCGTCCAGTCTGATGGAAGCCCAGAGGTCACTGCAATTAATGAACGTCCCATTGGTCAGAGTTGTCAGAGTTGTCAGAACTGTCAGAGCCACCAGAAGTTCAAATGGCGCACAGGAAAAACAACCCCTAAAAATGACAAGTCTAGAAGTTCGGCACTCACTGCCGAGCGTTCGTGACACCGACCTTGTTACGGGGTAAAAATCAAGTTCGGCACCCACTGCCGAGCGTTCGTGACACCGACCTTGTTACGGGGTAAAAATCAAGTTCGGCACTCACTGCCGAGCGTTCGTGACACCGACCTTGTTACGAGGCAAAAATCAAGTTCGGCACTCACTGCCGAGCGTTCGTGACACCGACCTTGTTACGGGGCAAAAATCAAGTTCGGCACTCACTGCCGAGCATTCGTGACACCGACCTTGTTACGGGGCAAAAATCAAGTTCGGCACTCACTGCCGAGCGTTCGTGACACCGACCTTGTTACGGAGCAAAAATCAAGTCCGGCACTCACTGCCGAGCGTTCGTGACACCGACCTTGTTACGGAGCAAAAATCAAGTTCGGCACTCACTGCCGAGCGTTCGTGACACCGACCTTGTTACGGGGCAAAAATCAAGTCCGGCACTCACTGCCGAGCGTTCGTGACACCGACCTTGGTACGGGGCAAAAATCAAGTTCGGCACTCACAGCCGAGCGTTCGTGACACCGACCTTGTTACGGGGCAAAAATCAAGTTCGGCACTCACTGCCGAGCGTTCGTGATACCGACCTTGTTACGGGGCAAAAATCAAGTTCGGCACTCACTGCCGAGCATTCGTGACACCGACCTTGTTACGGGGTAAAAATCAAGTTCGGCACTCACTGCCGAGCGTTCGTGACACCGACCTTGTTACGGGGCAAAAATCAAGTCCGGCACTCACTGCCGAGCATTCGTGACACCGACCTTGGTACGGGGTAAAAATCAAGTTCGGCACTCACTGCCGAGCGTTCGTGACACCGACCTTGTTACGGGGCAAAAATCAAGTTCGGCACTCACTGCCGAGCGTTCGTGACACCGACCTTGTTACGGGGTAAAAATCAAGTTCGGCATTCACTGCCGAGCGTTCGTGACACCGACCTTGTTACGGGGTAAAAATCAAGTTCGGCACTCACTGCCGAGCGTTCGTGACACCGACCTTGTTACGGGGCAAAAATTAAGTTCGGCACTCACTGCCGAGCGTTCGTGACACCGATCTTGGTACGGGGTAAAAATCAAGTTCGGCACTCACTGCCGAGCGTTCGTGACACCGGCCTTGTTACGGGGCAAAAATCAAGTTCAGCACTCACTGCCGAGCGTTCGTGACACCGACCTTGTTACGGGACAAAAATCAAGTTCGGCACTCACTGCCGAGCGTTCGTGACACCGACCTTGTTACGGGGCAAAAATCAAGTTCGGCACTCACTGCCGAGCGTTCGTGACACCGACCTTGTTACGGGGTAAAAATCAAGTTCGGCACTCACTGCCGAGCATTCGTGACACCGACCTTGTTATAAAGTAAAAAACAAGTTCGGCAGATCGCCAGACTCACTCCTAGCGCTTGCAGCTATGCCGAACTCGCTTTCATCTCCGGAAAAGCCTGCCGAACTGCATGTGGACCTCGGCCCCCTAGTCAGCGAGCCCTAGGGGAAGTCTAAGACATGATCCAAGTATCTAAGACCCCCAAAACAACGAATTGACGCTCCGCGATGGCAAAGAGGATATCCCTGCGAGAATACCGCATGACCATCAGAGCTCATGAGCAACTCGGAGCTCAATCCACTTGGAAAATCACCTCACTACCCCTTCAAGATTCAAAACCCTTCATTTGAACTCCGATACAACTCCGCTAGCCATTAAAACAGTTAAACTACTCCTCAAAGGCCGATCAAATTTAGCCTTTAGGAGTGGGGGGCTCGTGATATGGCTAAAAATGGGGGTTAATCGGAACCGTCCAAATCGGGTACGAATCTTGGGACCCAGGGGTAAAACGGCAATTTCGCCTACAGGAGGATCCAAAATGGGTATTGGATCTTCTCCCCCAGGGACCCAATAACCCACGAATGGATCCACCAATAAGAGGGTGCGGGACTCAACCCGCTGCGCACCCAATCCAACAAGATAGAATCAGGGTCCCTGATCAATCTTGATCAACGGTCCTGACACACGACTATCTTTCCACTGGGATTTGGGGATTAAATTCCTTATCTGATTACGGGGAATATACCTTATCAGATTACATTCCTAATCTGTTTACAAGAAGAATATTCCATATCAGATCACGGGGATTACATTCCTAATCCGTTCCCTGAGACGCCTATAAATACCCCCCATCCATCTCCTTCAAGAGGTAATCAATCTTTCACCAGTTTTTGCGCTCATTCATAGTCTTCCTAGATTACTGACTTGAGCTTCGGAGGGTGCGTCGCCGGGAACAACCCCGGTGTCTCGCATTTTTTGTAGGTGTACGGCGGGAAGTGACGATCAAAGCCCAAAGGAACAGGTATACAGGTTTACTATTCAGTTTCCCTAAGAATCCACAAATTCATCTGTTTGCCCCCACACCAAATTTAGCGGCAACAGGAGGCAACCCAAGTTTTCTTTTATTGCATTTAGGTTTGATTTATCTTTTAGTTTATTTTATTTTAATTTTTGATTTTATTTTGTAGGATTGCATAAATTTTAAAGTCCCCGGGCGGAGCTGTTTTGTACACCTTCATTGATGGCTGTTTTTTAGCAGTATGAAGTCAGAATCTAGAAAACTGATTCAAACAGCGATTGTAGCCTATCGTCTTAGCTTTCTAGTAAAAAAAAATTCAGCCCATTTGGATATCTACAGCTCCAGATATCGCCAAAATACTGAACACTACGCGTGCAGAAATTTAAAGACGAATCAGGGGAGAAATTCTGAACTTTTTGCATTTTTTTGTTTTTCTTTTTCCTTTCCCATTGAGGACAATGAGATTTCAAGTTTGGGGGAAAGGGTTACAAATTTATTTTTATTTTTATTTTATTTTTTAAAAAAAAGAAAAAATAAAACAAAAAGGATTTCAATTAGGCTTACCTTTACACTTTTGAGTTCTTTATTGTGATAAGCATCGAAATAATTTTTTTTGGGATAGACAATTTCTTATAAAGCAAGAGTAAGCGTACTTATTTACTTTAGGATTATTGAGTTTCACAATTCCGTACAAATTGTATGAGTCATGTGATTATACATAAAAGACAAATGTGATGCTTTTTCTTGTGATTATTCCCTTTGATCTAGTCCTAAACAGAGTTTAAGTAAATAGAGTAATAATTAAAAAAAAAAATTATGAATAAAGTCAATCTACTCCAATGTTTTGAGTTGCTTAGTAACTAGAGGTATTCATCACAAATGTTTACTTTTACGTCAAACGACAACTTGAAATATGAGTATGCAAAGCACTTTAAGTTTGTGACTTGTTGAGTAACCGGGTGAATTCATCACAAATGTTTTGCATTCGCGTCAAAAGACAAGTGACAACTTAGATATGTGACTGGAAGAAGAAAAAAAACTCTAGTTTGCTACTCGGTTTATAGTAGTGAGAAGGGATAATCACAGATGAAGTTGTTACATACTATAATTATATTAATTGCATGACAAATACGATTGGGTTTGGAATTATGAATAAATAATTGTACTGGAGAAAGTGGGTATGCTTTTTTTTACTTTATTTGCTATTGTTTATATTTTTTAATTGCAAATTTTATGCTTACATGATAAAGATCTCTTAGCGTGATGGGTTGAGTCTATTATTGATTATTATTATTCATCCCTTATTATTGATTTTATTTTTTGCTCGAGGACAAGCAAAATCTTAAGTTTGGGGGTATTTGATGTGTCTAATTTTTATACAAATATTTGTACTCATTTACCCATAAAAATTGCTTATTTTCTTATATATTATTTATAATTCATCTTATTTCTATAAGATTTCAATTAATAAATTATTTTTGAAGGAATGAGATTTTTGATGCAAAAAGTGATTATTTTGATAAAAATCAACAAACAAAGCAAAACTATTAATTTATTATTTTTATTGATTTGTTGAATTTTATATTTTACAAATTGACAATATGAGGAGCAAAATACAATTTTAATTTTCAATAGGGTGTAAAAAGAATAAACAAATTTAAAAGAATTTTGATAAAACTAAAATAAAAATTAGTTACTTTAAGTTGATCTAAATTAATTTAAATTTAAATTTTTATTCTAAATCCTAATTTTTATTTGCAGCTGATATCTAAATTAAAAGATAGAGATAAATCTTAATCCCGTGATTACAGGTCTTATAATTACAACACAAGGCAGAGAGGAGACTCGGGGGGCGTGCGGCTCTAAACAGCGGAAAAAGAACACAGAGAGCGGAAAAAGCAATCCAAGAGAAAAAGAGAGAAACTTCAGCATTGAAGCAAAAAAAAAGGACGAAGCAGCCGTGCGCTGAACTCGAGGCAACCACACATCTCTCTGTGGCGTGACAGAGGATTGGGACCAGCTCGACTCAACATCTACTGTACCGGACAGCGACAGCAACAGACTTGACCTGACGCGTGGCTGTGCGGATCGTGACGAGACAGCAGCTGACGCGTTTTGGGCTTCGGTTTTCAATCTGACGTGGCGACCTGGTTTGGTTCTGTTGGTGCTGAGTTCGAGATAGAGAAGAGAGAGAAAGTGAACACTGTTACTAGATTCGGTTTGCAAATTATTTATTTACAAAACAGTACTGTTGTATCTTCTTTTCGCTTCTAAAATTTGAATATGCAATCCATGAACAAATTTGTTAATTGCAATTTTACTATGAACTAAATTTATTTTTCTAGGGTTTAGATGTAGCCTAGTTTTGAGGACTCAATTTTTAATTCCATATTTTTTCTATTTTTTCTATGGTTGTGTGTTTAATTTTTGTGCTTAATGCTTACAATTATTTGGCCAATTTTTTTTTTTTATTGGATCATGGAGAGACCGAGAGGTAATTTGTGATTTAGAACAATAAAAATTGAACACCATTGATTGAGCGAAATTAGAGATGATTTACCGCGATTGATGTGACCATTAAGAAATTCACAGAACTTAATGAGTCTTTGATTAATTAAATTTGCATAGAGATATATCAAACTGTTAGTTGGAGATATTTTTGGTGTTGTTCGAGAGAAAGCATTGAATAATTTGGGGATTTTGGTCTACAACTTGGAAAAATAATATTTTTATTCTTATGGAATTATAAATTGTGTGGGATGAACTAGGTGAAGTCAAAAGCCCTAGAATTAATTTTGCCATTAACAAATTACAAAAATTTCACATTCCGCTCCCTCTTCACTAATTTAGTTAGCTTTAATTAGATAAAATTAATTTAGTTAGTTTATCGTTTATAAATTTTGATTATCCAAATAGTGATTCATCTAGTGATATCGGTACTCAATAAAATATCTAGTCCCTGTGGGTTCGACACTCTATTAACTAACTATATTACTTCTTGCGATTTTGTACACTTGCAAATATTCACATCAGGTATTGATTCTTTCAATTTTTCTTCTGTAATGTTGATGAAGATAATGTTCATTTCGGGAGAGGTTTAAGTGTAGGATCAAAAGGTTAACTGACCACTCCTTTTGAAGAGAGGTTGAACAAGGTTCGGTCAAATGAGAAGCTCTTCTTACAAAGGCTTGGCAAGTTGGTATAATATGAGTAGGGACTAATAATAGTGAACAGAACGTTAGCATAAGATCTGATCCTCTGTTTCTTATGCTTATTTAAATTTTCCATGATTCTTAGCATTCTTAACTTAGTTTCTTCCAAGTACTTCATTGAATGAACCTATTACTGTGTGATAAAATTTTGTCAGTTTGGCATTTATTTTAAGTGTAAATTTTTTGTATGATATTTTTTTTTTCTCAGCTCGGTGCGTAATGATGCTTAGTCTCATCGAAAGCTTTGTACAGCTGATTTATTATAGCATACGCGTCAATGCCATTAAAAATCATCAATCACAACATTTATGAGAAAACGCTATCGTTAATTAATTTTAATATTTACTCCTATCTATGCATTATATCTCTTTATACGGATGGAGCAATTACATCACTTGCTTAGATAATGCAAGTATATGATATATTGATTGGTTGAGGTGATTCTTATTCATGATTAATTTTCTTTGAGAAAAATTCCATCCAAAGAGCGAATTGTCACAATATTTACTTGCATGCTTTCAGTATTTGAATTTGTAGAACAAGCAAAGGACTATGTATAGGTGATGGATCAGTTGACCTTAATGGAAATCTGGTTTTAAAACATCTTACAGGAAAGTGGAGAGCTTGCCTTTACATTCTAGGTAATGTTTCAATTTATTTCTTGTTTCAGTTGAGTGCCAGGATCTTACTTCCGTTGTACCATATTATGGGGTTAGTACGATTTAGCATACCAATTTTGGTTTGCTGCATTTGAAATTTATCTTTGATCTATCCTCTTGTTCATCTGTCGTTTACATGACCATAATGATTTTGAAATTCTTGAATGCCAACTATAGTACTCAATGCAAGCATGCTTGGCCATTATTATACACACTTCGACAAATTTTTCTTCTCCATTTGCAGGTTAAAGATGTCGTGGATGAACAGAAGAGTGCGAGTTGTTTTGATATTAGTCACTCAAGGGCTTTTTGTTGTCAGTTTTAAGTTTATTGTAAACAGATATTTATGATTCTAGGTTTTGATATAATTGTAAACATATCTTGTAAACTTTTATACTTTCAATGATATATGGCATTTTCTATTTATAAAGTTTCGCTCAGAATTTTTTTATTTGCATTCGTGAATTTTTTTTTGCCATCCAGGTAAAAAAAACATTCCTAAAACACTATAACAAAATAGTGCTATAAAAAACGATGTCAAAAGACATCGTTCCTAATTAAACACTGTAAAAAATACAACATTTTGGAAATGCCTTAAAAAGGCAGCATTTCAAGGACAACATTTCCCAAACGCCATAAATAAGACAGTGTTTCGCAAACGCTATAGAAAGATAGCGTTTCTATAACGCCATTAAAATGACAGCGTTTTGGCAAAATGTTGTATACTTTTTACAGCATGGGTTATGACAACATTTCTAAAATGTTGTCATAACCTTTCCATAGCATTTCAGGAATGCTGTAGAAAGGCATTTCTGTTGTAGTAATTATATTTCTTTTAAGAGATTCTATGAATTTATTGTTGATATGAAGGAACTTCAACAAGTCTAAAAAATGACATGTTAATTTTGTTATATGAAATTTGACTGATGCATAACATTTTCTTGAGTATCCTTGCATCATGAATTTGGGGAATGCAATTTATACGAGTATTCCATAAAGATCTTCAAGGACAACCCTTGATCTTCTCGAGATTGTGAACAAATGTAACAACCGAAGATGAACAAATGTAAAATTGGAGAATAACATTTATTGTAGATACAAATTACCTCCAGTCTCAATTCTATTGACCTATGTTTTTATGTCAACTGTTGCTAGGTCACAAACAAATGAAATGCTTATTATTGAGTTGTATTATTACTGGGTCTAATTGATGCCAATATAATCAGCCATTTCTATCTACAGCTGAGGTTTGTATCAATAAAATAGCAGGATGGGCCATCTCAAATGTTACATTATGTGGCAATCCTGATCATAAGTATGTTCAAAAGCTTGACCTGATTGCATGATAATTTTACTTTTAGTGATTGAGTTTCTCTATTAGCTTCATCTTTTTTTTTCTTTTTTTTTTCTTTTCATTATAGGTACGTGGTGGATGAAAAATGCATGCAAGGCTTGTGCATTCTCCTATTTTTGTTTCTGACCAAACGAGTATCAAAGTTTGTTTGAAGGGTTTCATAGCATTTTGAAGGTGGGTGAAGAAGGCAAATTAGTTACTACTGAAGGTGCGAAATTTAGCAATTATTCTGATACTATTGGCGGTTGTGTTAAGATTAAAGATCTAAAGTTTAATTATTATGACACTGAAATAAGAAAAATGGCAAGTACACTGCTTGACAAATACAACCCAAAGTTGAAAGGCGATGTCATTGCTCAACTTAATGATGCTGCAAACGCTGAGCACAGTGAGCGAGACGATGACAACGATGAGCACAGTGAGGGAGACGACGAAAATGAGGACATGTACCTGTCTAGCGATCTTTAAGATATCCTTAATTCATACTGGCATTGAGAAACAGATTCTGGAGTTTGACCCTCCTTTTATATTTCAATTTAATGTTGTAATTCTACCCCTTATAGGGTATGTCACTGATCTTGGATTTTTCTGATATAGTATATGATATCTAGAGCCTTCATCTTGTCTATTCTATTATTTGTTCATGAGCTATGTTATATTTCTTAATGATTATCATTAATTGATGTTACTTCTAGCTGAAGAATCAGAAGCTTGTATCAATCATTCGTGAATGTTTTTCTAAATTCATTAGATAGGTTTCTCTATCCGGTTAGAAAGTTCATATACAAGACCTCGAGTGAAATATTCTCTATATGTGTACCATAGTCAAGATGAGTTTTTTTCTTTCAGTTATCCTTTATATTTATAAGATGAGCTTTTTTTCATTCAGTTATCCTCTGTATTTATTAGTGAATATTCAAGTTAAACAAATTTTATTACAAATAAGTTTTGACATACATAGTTAGTTTTGCACCTGAATCAAAGAAAGATCAAGACTGGTTCGAAAGAAATTAGTAACATTTTTTATTCCTTTTTAAAAAATTCTTAAAATACTGTTCTTATAAAAATTTGGAAATATATTTCTTGATACAAGATTCTACTTATATTATCTGGTACGTACTGGGCATGGACAATTCTATAATATTATGCACGCTAATTTACAATGCTATATCATATCTGACACTAAAGTATCTAGAAAAAAATTGTAAAATATTTTCTTTCTTTTTAAAAATTTCCAGTAGACTCTACTTATAAAAAATTGGCAATATATTTTCTTTTAATTTATAAAGAAATTATCATTATTCTTTTAATTTGTAATGTAATATGTTATATGAGCCTATATATATTTGGAAACTTTAAAAAAAGAATCAACCAGAATTCATTGAAGAGGAGAAAAAAAGGTTTGCACCAAATAATTTAGTCTTGTTTAAAGTTTGATTTTTTTAATAAAAAAATTAAACCCAACTCTCAATTTGATTACAATTTTTTTATTTACAACTTTTATTCATCATCATTAAATTGTTTCAGAAGTTTTTGACTATTTATAATAGAATAAGATATTGTAGTTATTGAGAAATTCTAAATTTTTATATATTATATTTTAGAAATTAGACGAAATTACAAATTGAAGAAATATGATAGTACTTCCTACATTAGATTATTCATCCTTTATTAATGTGGTTTCAAATCATATTGAAACTAAAACTTTAACTAATGATTTATTAATAAACTTATTTGACAATAACTGACTTATTAATAATTATATTTTTTTACAGATTGTCTATATCAATGGACAATTCTCACAATGAATACTCCTCTATCAATTATTGCAAGAAAATCAACAATTGTGGAAAATCAAAGTTTTCGTTACGAAATATTATGGTGTGAAAGAATACAAAATTAGTAAAGGCACCGAAAGAATATCAAAAGTGGCACTTATGGTTGATGAAGTTTAGATACTTATGATTGATTTTCTCAACAACATAAAACATTATTAAAAAATTCAACTTGCACGTGCACTAAGCCACGTGCACTTGGTGCACGGCAATTTTTAACTAGTACAAATAGAAATGGGAAAGCAAATGAATGAGAGCGGCCCAGGGGTGTCCCCGGCTCAAGTTTCATCGGTTTTTGACAAATTTCAAATCCAACAGGCTTTATTTTTAAACCCAAAACCCAACTAAACCCGCCAGGTTTAAGCTCTGTTTAGTACATTGTTTTGAAATTTTATTTCAAACTTAGTTTTTTTTTAAAATTATAAAGTTGCTTTTTTTTCTTTTTTTTTAAACAGAGTATTGTTTGATAAACCATTTTCATAAATTTTTTTTATCAAAATTAAAAAGTAAAAGGTGTTTGGTAAACTATCTATATAATAAATTACAAAGAAAGCTATCAAGTGGCTCTCATTCAATCTCCTCTAAAACCAATGACATAGATTGATTCTCACAAAATATATTTTCCCGCCCAAAAAATTCAAACCCCAAAATTAAAATTTTTCCCCCAAAACTAAAAAACTCATTACTTTATTACTATCTCTCTCTTCTCTCTTCACCTTTTCATATTTCTCTCTCTCCCTCTCTCTTTCCCATTCTTTCATAACTTATTTAGAAATTTAGATTTTAAGATTTCAGGTTTGTAAAATTTTTAGAATTTTTATTCTTTTTTATTGCACATGTTATATTGAAAATAACAAATATTTCTTCAACAAGTTTTTTTTGACTGGTTATCTCTTCAACAAGTTAAATTTCATCATTTTCCACCCTTAAAGTTTTAAGAATTGGATTTTACACCTTCATTTATAATTACTTTTCAACATATACTAATAGAAACATGGACTTTTATTTACAACTAATTATTGTCATACTATTCAAACTTGAACTACATAATTGTTGTTTTACTGTTTACAGAGCTTTTCGTGTGTTGTATCGTTCCGACAACGTGCCATAGGCACGTGTACATGAGCAAATCTAGTATATATATATATATATATATATATATATATATATATATATATATATATATATATATATATATATATATATATATATATATATATATATATATATATATATAGAAACATGGACTTTTAATTACAACTAATTATGTCATACTATTCAAACTTGAGCTAAATAATTATTGATTTACTGTTTACAAGGCTTTTCATATGCTGTATCATTCTGAAGACATGCTATAGGCACGTGCCCACAGGAAAATCTAGTCTATATAATAAAACACAAAGAAAAACTATCAAGTGGCTCTCCATCAATTTGAAGAAAATCGATGGTCCAGATCTAATCTGTCATGTAGGCGGTGTAGCATACAAATCTAATGGTCCAGATCCACTCTATTTCTCCCCTTTCTCCCCCAAATCAATTCAACTTCCCAAATCAATTCAACTTTCCGATTAGTTCTCACATAAGACAGGGAAGGCAGGGAAACCCTAGATCCTCCACTTTCTAAGACCTCAGATCCACACTAGATCCACCGCCGGTGCCGCGAATTCGTCAGTGCCACCGCCGTCGCTCGCCGCTTAGGAAATCCGATCCTCCTCCGCCCACCGTTACTCCTCTCTCTCTCTTTTGCTTATCCTCCTCTTCTTCTCCTCTGCCGCCTAATCCACCGAGCTCATCCTCTTCTTCCGCTAGGGTGAGCCCCACTTCTTCTCCCTGTCTTCTTGATTTTGTATATTTGACTATTTTTTGCGGCGTGATTGATTGGAAGTATTAGGTGTAGGGTGAGTCCAAGTTAGTAGAAATGAGCTTGTGTTTTACACTACTGGTTTTAGTATATAGATTCCTAATACCTGCATTTTTGCATTAATGTTTGGACATTAGATTGACATTAAAAAGAATGACATATTAGAGTCCTCGGAATCAATACATAATTTATTTGCTATATCTTTAAAAAAATTTACTAGATTTTAATTCATGATAGATAGCGGGCATAGTGAAACTACACTTTGTTGACTATTTGGAAAGTAGCCAAATAAACTTAGAATGCTGATGAAATGGTGTTCTGGAAATTAAATATTAGATGGACTATGATGTTGATTTGGTGATTGAAATTTGGATTATGGAGAATTAAGATGCTTAATCTTCGTCATAGAAAGACAAATTGATGATCATAGATAAATAACGTAAGTTATTCCCGTAAGCTGTGTGACTACTAGGGATTATGGTGGAGATAGAAAAAAGAAATGTTGGTTATGGTTGAGGAGTTGATCTAATATCATATTTGTTTGGTTTAGTTTTGTTGGGTTGAGGAATTGAGTGTGGTATCTAGTATAATTGTGTTGACATTGATAAATTTTTTAGTTTCGTAGTATGTTTTGAAGCATTATGGTAGAAATAGACAGTGTGAAGGCAAGGCATAGATTTTTAGCGCTCTAGAATGATTTAGTGAAAGCGTTATCCGGGTTTTTAACAACAATATCTAGAGGATGAGGTTCTTGAAAATTGAAATTTTTGATGTATGGATAAATCTCTGGATATTTTTCCTTGATGGGTTACTTGATGGGAAGTCATGTTTAAGGGTTTTGCAGGAGGAACTCTCTAATATCACAAAGAGTGAGAATAAATTAATCATGCCAGAGAAATAGACTCAATAATCCACTCTCAATAAACTCAAATGTGGACATAGAATCACCTCCATTATGTTCCATTAAAACTTGATTTAATATCTGTGATAAGTACTCCTCCCTTTTGTCAAGGTTAGTTGTAGAGGTACTCACACTACTATCCAGTTTTGTGCATATTTCCCTGAGATTTCATAGATTCTCAAATAAACCCATACTAGAGATAAAAGTTTCAGTGAAGAAATTAGACATTATGCTCTGTGCCAACGTAGGAATAGTATTCTTTTGAATCCTGCATGTTTGTGGTTCTGATGAAGATTAAAGTTTAATGCTCTGAGGAATAGGACATTGAACTTTTATGTTGTTTATATTTTCCTTTCATTGGTCAATTAGTTAATGCTTTCTACCATACAGATGGTATAGAAAACATTAAGGCCAATATTTGTTACTTTACTTACTTGAGTTTATGTTTCTGATTTTTTGTACCCTTTAAAGCTTTCTTGGAATATTTATATAGATGTATATATTTATGTAGGGATCTAAATGCCTTGATTTATGCTATCAAGAGATCATGTGAAAACAAAGCAACGGTTGTTTCTTTAGATGAGAAGAAAGGTGGAGTGAGAGCTACCTTGAACTTGGGGCACACGTTTGGCCATGTCAGTTCTTAAATAGTTTTTCTTATGATTTAACTTTGTATGTTTTGTTCTCATTCTTTTCATATGCACACCTTATTTCTTCTTTTTGTTTGCCGGACATATTTGGTTAGTTTCTCAATTAGCTTTCTAAACACTCTTTAAATAAAATAATATTAAATAGAAAGAAGGAAAAAATCAAATTAAACAACTCTTTGGCGGCATTAGGTTTCATGTTTTAATTTGTATGACACTGTTACCAAGTTCAATAACTTAACTCAAATGGCCTGGAGAGAAAAGTTTCCTTTTTACTTGAAGCTGTACCAGTTAGAATTCAGACACATTTTAAATTCTGAGCTTGTGACAACATCTCTTTCGAATGTTATTTGCTATTAAGTTGTGCTACACTGCTACCATAATATCTCCAATATTGGTGAAGTTGCATAACTTTTCATCCTCTCTTAGTCTAACTAACATTTCCATCACTTCTTAATTTAAGCATGATTATTGTAGTAAAACTAGATTTGCCTGTGTACACGTGCCTATGGTACGTCGTCAAAACAATACAGCACACGAAAAGCTCTGTAAACAGTAAAATAACAATTATGTAGTTCAAGTTTGAATAGTATGACAATAATTAGTTGTAAATAAAAGTCCATGTTTCTATTAGTATATGTTGAAAAATAATTATAAATGAGGGTGTAAAATCCAACTTCTTAAAACTTTAAGGGTGGAAAATGATGAAATTTAACTTGTTGAAGCGATAACCAGTCAAAAAAAAACTTGTTGAAGAAATATTTGCTATTTTCAATATAACATGTGCAATAAAAAAGCATAAAAATTCTGAAAATTTTACAAACCTGAAATCTTAAAATCTAAATTTCTAAATAAGTTAAGAAAGAATGGGAGAGAGAGAGGGAGAGAGAAAATATGAAAAAGTGAAGAGAGAAGAGAGAGATAGTAATAAAGTAATGAGTTTTTTAGTTTTGGGGAAAAAAATTTAATTTTGGGGTTTGAATTTTTTAGGCGGGAAAATATGTTTTGTGAGAATCAATCTAGGCCATTGGTTTTAGAGGAGATTGAATGAGAGCCACTTGATAGCTTTCTTTGTAATTTATTATATAGATTTGTTTGTCCGTCACTGTTAATATTTCCAAAATCTATGATCCTTAATAAATAACTTAAGTTGTTCCCGTAAGCTATGTGACTACTAGGGATTATGGTTGAGATAGAAAAAAGAAATGTTGGTTATGGTTGAGGAGTTTATCTAATATCAAATATGTTTGGTTTAGTCTTGTTGGGTTGAGGAATAGAGTGTGGTATTTAGTATAATTGTGTTGACATTGATAATTATTTTAGTTTCATAGTATGTTTTGAAGTATTATGGTAGAAATAGACAATGTGAGGGCAAGGCATACGTTTTTAGTGCTCTAGAATAATTTAGTGGAAGCGTTAGCGGGGGTTTTAACAACAATATCTAGAGGATGAGGTTCTTGAAAATTGAAATTATTGATGTATGGATAAATCTTTGGATATTTTTCCTTGATGGTTATTTGATGGGAAGTCATGTTTAAGGGTTTTGCAGGAGGAACTCTCTAATATCACAAAGAGTGAGAATAAATTAATCATGCTAGAGAAATAAACTCAATAATCCACTTTCAATAAACTCAAATGTGGACATAGACTTAGCTCCATTAAGTTCCATTAAAACTTGATTTAATATCTGTGATAAGTACACCTCCCTTTTGTCACGGTTAGTTGTAGAGGTACTCACACTACTATCCAGTTTTGTGCATATTTCCTTGAGATTTCGTAGATTCTTAGATAAACTCATACTGGAGATAAAGCTTCAATGAAGAAATTAGACATTCTGAGCCAACGTAGGAATAGTATTCTTTTAAATCCTGCATGTTTGTGGTTCTGATGAAGATTAAAGTTCAATGCTCTGAGGAATATGACATTGAACTTTTATGTTGTTTATATTTTCCTTTCATTGGTCAATTAGTTAATGTTTTCTACCATACAGATGGTATAGAAAACATTAAGGCCAATATTTTATTACTTTACTTATTTGAGTTTATGTGTCACGTCCCGCTTTCAAAAAAGAGAATACGGAATACGGATACGTGACAAAAGCCCAGCGAATGATTTTCATCACCCATAAGCTGTCAAGATCTTTACAACATTTCACAGGAATAATCAGAGTAGAAAGTAAGAGAAGTCAACCACGCATGCATATGTGAATCAAAATACCAACAGGATTACTTAAAACAAAATTTAATAAATTTCAAATAAACCAGATCTGAACAAGTCAATAATCCTGGGTCACATTGCCCAATACAAAATATTCCAAGTAACAGATACATTATTCAAAACAAGCAACTAGAAATAATAATAATAATAATCACAAGAACTCCAGGATCTAAAATCTCAGATCACCTACTCCATCTAGCAGCTGATCTCCAAAATCTGCAATTTAACAAATTGCAAGAAGAGAAAAAAGAAAACAAAGCTCCCGTCAATGCAAGTTACGGGCTGCTTGTAGTGCAGGCACAAGTACAAAAAAAGAATAATCAAATTGCATGAAATACACATGACAACAAAATAGAACAACTTGCATGAATCATGAACAGAATCAAGTAATGTGGTGATATAACAGGTGTATATAACATGTAACAGGTAACTGGTATCATGCAAGCAAGTAAACATGTAACATGTATTAGGTATCATGTAAGCAAGTAAACATGTAATATGTGTCAAGTAGCATGTACAGATATCATGTAACAGGTAATCATGTAACAGGTATCATGTAACAGGTATCATGTCATGACAAGTCTTATATTTATTACTATCTAGGTAGCACTTCATGCATCCCAGGTTTTTACCACATGGTTACTACTTACATGCAAATTTCGTTTAGGCCTAGTGATGGGTTTCTATAGGGCTGTGTACTCAGACATCATGTAACAGGTAGCAGAAACAGGTTCATGAATCAAACAGGTACACGAATCATCCGATTCATGCATCAACAGGTTCAGGAACCAACAGGTCCATGCATCAACAGGTACACGAACTTGTCGGTCCATGCATCAACAGATACACGAACCAACAGGTCCATGCATCAAAGCAGGAAGTACAACAGATTCACGAATCCACAGATTCATGAATTAAACAAAAAGTGCAACAGGTTAATGTATCAACATGAATCAAACATAAAATAGGAAACACGAGCCCCCTTCTGAGTACACATACCTATATTGTCCAGTACTAAGGTCTTTCCCTTAACTCCGACTTGATTACATGTTATTATTACTAAACCGGCATATACGTGCACAAAACAGAGCAAGAATAACATGGCCTGAGCAAGTAACAGGTTCAGGTTGGGAGATAAACATGCACAAGTGATAGGCAACACATAAAAGGATAGGACAACAAAAATTCTAGTTCAGGACAGCAAGACAGTATTACACCAAATCTGGGATTCCCGTTGCCACAAATATGTAAACCTGGATCCGTCAGAGAATCAGGAAAATAGACTTCCAGCCGAATCCAGCAAATATATATAAGTCATATGGTATTTCACAGTACTAAAACAGCAATATCTCACAAAATATAAATCGAAATTCAGATCCGTCAAAAGGACGATAAAATAGATACAATAGGCTATAATTCATATTCACAACGTTTTTATAGACAGCAAATAGAATCAGGTTGAAATTAAGGTTCTTTATTGAACAACAAGAAAATTCTACTAGTAAAGTAGTTGTTTGCAAGTATAGAATAGTGTATAAAAGTTATCAATTAAATCCATAAAAATTAGGGATTAATTCCAATCAATTCTAGTTGTACTCAGCAAAATATTGGATCAAAATATTATCTTTAACACCAGTAGAAAAATAATTATCCCTACAGAATTCATATAAAACTGGATCTGGAATTTTAAACACATCTGTAGTAAAATAGTCATAACTCGAAACTCATAAATCGAAACTAAGTCTATCAGAAAATCTGGAAAGTAGACAGAATTCTCTATAGTTCATATTCACAAATAATTTTCATATACTGACCTTAATAGGATCTAAAATACTGATAAAAAATGGGGAACCAGCAAAACAGAAAATATCCTTCATTCACAAAATCAACTAGTTCATATGAAACTCATCCAAATCATAACAAACATGAAATATAGTGTACTAGATGTCCAAGCAACATGGTATAGGGTATTTAGCAAGTCTACAACAAGTTATACTACAACTAACACAACCATGCACACGATATCATACGAACAACATGCATGTATACATCAAGAAGTGGTCATCCCTAAGTTATTTCATGTCGTGTGTGTCATGAGGCAACTACGGGCGGGTCAACACAATAGAAACACGATACAACAGGGGTTTCACATAAGAATTATCTCTAGAACACAACTATACTACATGCAGTATTTAGTACTTGTATTACACAAAGAAAAGAATACAAGTTACTTGCCTTATAGATGACGACGAGAACGAAGAAAGAACAAGAATAACGGGAACGGATTCCCGAGCACGAACTCCACAAACGACTCACGAACTAATCACGAACACAAAGCACGGATCTCGATGATCAAGAGGATGATCAAGATGATGAAGATCAAGAGATCCAACGGCTAGATCCAAGAGATTAAGAGGTGATGATCAAGATCAACAAGATCGGATGGCTAGGATCTGATCGGATGATCAAGATGATCAAGATCGGATGATCAAGAGAAGATCGGACGGTCGATAATCAAAGTGATCAACTCACTGTGTGATCGCCACAGGGGACACAAGGATCGGGAGTTGGTGGCTTCGACGACGGCCGGCAGTGCGGCGGGGACTGTCGGCATCAGGAGGACAGGCCGGGGGAGAGGGGTAACAGCTGCTGGAAGATGTTGTCGTTGCTGTGGTCACGATAGAGAAGCACAGGGGGGTCGACTTGGTGGCAGTCACGGTGGCACACTGCGACGGCGCTCGGGAGGTACTAATGCTGGCGCTGGCGCTGCAGGGCGACGCTGCAGTCGCTGCCTAGCGTCGGGGTGAGCAGCGCAGCACAGGGGAGAGGCGGAGCAGTGACGGAGAGGAGGTGCACAGGGTTGCAGCAGGGCTGCTGCAGGGGCTGGCGTCAATGTCGAAGTAAGGTGGGATCGTGACAGGGAGAGAGATGAGCGGGAGGAGAAGGAAAGGAGGAGGGTGGCACAACACAACGGTGTGCGGCGGCTACTGTCGACGATGCTGAGGAGGGGCGTCACGGCAGGGAGAGGGGACCAGGGAGAAGGGGATAGAGAGAGGGAGACGGGCTGGCGACTTCGGGAGGAAGCACAGGGAGGAAGATGAAACAACTGGGGGGAAGGGTTTTAGGGTTAGGATATAACAGGTATATATAGGGTGAGGGTATAGATATTAGGATTATAGGGTGGTTGTGGTAAAATAGTAGGGGGGGTAGGGTTTAAGAGTGCAGGTGGGTAGAAGCAACGGGTATTGGGTTTGGATACTTAAATGGGTATTAGGTTAGGGGTGTTATTGGGTATCGGTTGGGTTATAGGGTTTAGGGGTTTTTAACATATGATTTGGGCACAAAAATGATTAAATAAAATAACCAATAAAAATATACAATTAGGATTTTATAGAAATAATAATAATAATAATAATAATAATAATAATAATAATAATAATAATAATAATAATAATAATAATAATAATAATAATAATAATAATAATAATAAGGGTAAAAGGGATATGAGCAACTTGCTCATTTAGTAAATGAGCAATTGATTATGTGGCATGCATGTGATACATTGGACAACTAACCCTTTTAAAGATTGTCCAATCACATGTATGCCACATAATCAATTGCTCATTTACTAAATGAGCAAGTTGCTCATTTCCCTTTTACCCTAATAATAATAATAATAAAAACAATAACAATAAGAATAATAACAATAATAGTATTAAATATAACAGTAATAATAATAATACTGATAATAATAATAATAATCATAAACATAATAATAATAATAATAATAATAATAATAATAATAATAATAATAATAATAATAATAATAATAATAATAATGATAATAATAATAACCGAAATAATAATAACAACAATAATAGGTTTAGTATTACAATATAAAAAATCATTAGAAAAACAGCTACAATTAAAACCATTGATCATAAATAGATTTTAATAGGAGATCCAAAAAAACAAATTTTAAAAAGAGTATAAGAGCGGGAAAAAATAATTTACAAAAAAAAAAATCTAAAATCCGAAAATACACAGAAAATACGTATTTGCGAAAACAGAGGTTACATTATGTTTCTGATTTTTTGTACCATTTAAGACTTTCTTGGAATATTTATACAGATGTATATATTTATGTAGGGATCCGAATGCCTTGGTTTATGCTAACAAGCGATCATATGAAAACAAAGCAGATGTTGTTCCTTTAGATGAGAAGGAAGGTGGAGTGAGAACTACCTTGAACTTGGGGCACACGTTTGGTCATGTCAGTTCTTAAATAGTTTTTCTTATAATTTTATTTTGTATGTTTTGTGCTCATTCTTTTCATATGCGCACCTTATTTTCTTCTTTTTGTTTTTCAGACATGTTTGGTTAGTTGCTCTATTAGCTTTCTAAACACTCTTTAACTAATATAATATTAAATAGAAAGA
Organism: Hemerocallis citrina; assembly: GCA_017893485.1. Taxonomy (NCBI): domain Eukaryota; kingdom Viridiplantae; phylum Streptophyta; class Magnoliopsida; order Asparagales; family Asphodelaceae; genus Hemerocallis; species Hemerocallis citrina. The sequence goes on from CM030366.1 coordinate 46,987,673, forward strand.
AGAAAAAAAAAAATCAAATTAAACAACTCTTTGGCGGCATCAGGTTGCATGTTTTAATTTGTATGACACTACTACCACGTTCAATAACTTAACTCAAATGGTCTAGAGAGAAAAGTTTCCTTTTTACTTGAAGTTGTACCAGTTATAATTTAGACACCTTTTCAACTCTAAGCTTGTGCCAACATCTCGTTCGAATGTTATTTGCTATTAAGTTGTGCTACACTGCTTCCATAATATCTCCAATATTGATGAAGTTGCATAACTTTTCATCCTCTCTTAGTCTAACTAACATTTCCATCACTTCTTAATTTAAGCATGATTATTGCAGTAAAATTTGTTTGCCCGTCACTGTTAATATTTCCAAAATTTTATGAACTAAATGCATTCTATAGTTTGTGAATAATTCGTATTATTTTGTCAACTAAGAAATTCCTTTCTAATCCATGATTCAGTAAAAAGCTGAGTTGACATTGTTTTAGGTTTGTTTTTATTTTTACCAATTCAAGATGTGTTACTGTATATAAATTACTTCGTGTAGATGACAATTTTCAGATGCCTTTAACGCAATTCCCCATCTGAATTCAAGTTACTGCTTTAAATTTTAATGCCTCCTATGATGTGAACTGAAACTAATCTTTATATCAGTTGGTCTATGCTAAATTTTAACATTGTTGTTTGAATCTTTATGTCTCTCTTATGGTGCAAATATGATTAACTGATTTAGGATTACTGATAGAAAATGACATGAAAAAACTTGAATTGCCAAGCAACTGTTAACTGGTTGAACTTTCTGATATTTGCAAATTTTAGATGATCACTTTGCACATTTCGCATATTTAGGTTGCCGCTTTGAGAAATTATTTAAGATTTTCTTTTTGTAAAATTTCTGATGCTTCAGCCTTTATATTTGGTGATTTTGAAGTTAAAATATTCCTCAATGATGACTGCTGATTTTGTATGAGCTTTCATACTTACTGCAATAATTGATCTTCTTCAAGCCATAGAAAACAGAATTGGCTATGGGCAATGGCTCCATGGAGAAGCTGTTGCTGCTGGCATGGTACACACAACTTTTCATCACTATTGTTCATTGTTTCTCTTTAATTGTCATCTGACTTGGGCTTACTCTAATGATACAGGTAATGGCAGTTGACATGTTTCATCGACTTGGCTGGATTGACGATACTATCGTAGAGCGACTTCTCTTAATTTTGCAGCAGTCCAGTCTTCCAACTGCTCCTCCTGATGTAGTGACAGTAGAAAAATTCAAAGATATCATGGTGGTAGGTTTTAAAACACCTCCTTTGTGATCTTTATTTCGATGTGTTGTGTGCTAAAATACTGTGATTTAAACCTATAGGTGGATAAAAAGGTTGCTGATGGATTATTGCGACTGATTCTTCTTAAAGGACCTCTTGTTAGTTGTGTTTTCAGCGGGACTATGATAACAAAGCCATAGCTGAAACCCTCTGTGCCTTCTATAAGTGCTGATATCTATATTTCACGTACCAATATGGTCAGATAGTAAAATTTATAAAACCAATGAATGAGAGGTCATGGATTCATTTTTTATGTTGTCAATTTAAAGCCTTTGTGCAATAGTCTGACAGAACAAAATATCAGTAGCACTTTATTTATTTCTTTTTATGTCCTATCCCAACAAGAACAAAGAAGATTAAGCATTTTCCCCATCTTCCTTCTTCTTTATTGGGAGTAAAATTATTCACAACCAATTACATAGATTTTTAGCTCTGTTTATGTTGTTTCCAGGTGTATTGAGCTATATTTATGTTGTTTATAAGCATTTTCAGCTCTGTTTATGTTGTTTCCAGTCTTATTGAGCTCTGTTTATGTTGTTTCTGAGAATTCTAAGCTATTCTTATGTTGTTTGCAGGCATTTTCAGCTCTGTTTACAAGCAGTTGATCACACTACTATGCTTCACTATGAGGTTACAATGTGATGATATTACATTAATTTTAATATTACACTAATTTTGTTATGACTATGTTGATATTACACTCCTATGTTTATGAGCATTTTTAGCCATATAGATTGTTGTTTCCAAGTGTATTAAGCTCTGTTTATGTTGTTTATAAGCACATTTTGAGCTCTGTTTATATTGTTTCCAGGCTTATTCAACTATTTTTATGTTGTTTCTGAGAATTCTAAGCTATTCTTACGTTGTTTCCAAGCATTTTGAGCTCTGTTTACAAGCAGTTGATCACACTATTATGCTTCACTATGAGATTACAATGTGATGATATTACACTAATTTTGTTATGACTGTGTTGATATTACACTACTAGGTTTATGAGCATTTTTAGCCATATATAGTGTTGTTTCCAAGTGTATTGCAGTAGGCTCTCCAGTATATGAATATAGATAAATCAAGATCACATTATCAACAAGGAAATCTCCAAACAAAGCTATTATTAACAAAAATAAATGGAAGAGCATCGTTCAGAGAGAGAGACGTGCTGTTTATGTTGCTTTTCAAATCTCCAAACAAAGCAATGCAATCAAGATCACATTTAACAAAAGGGCTTATGGTATTCATTTCACATATCTATCAGAACAATCTCTCTCTCTCTCTCTCTCTCTCTCTCTCTCTCTCTCTCTCTCTCCCTCTCTCTCTTTTAAATTCATACATGGTTAATTACATAAAAATATGACAACGGAAAACTGACTCATACAGTTTGAGGTATTAACTACATAATCAAATGAATTGCTACTTTTGCCAGACTCCAAATCAAATATGAAATCTCTTATATTGAAGTCACACATACTGCTGTTGTACATTCACAATACTCTTTTTGAATTCCTAGCTGCTGACAAATGATCCTGCAATATAAACCAATAAACAATGAATTATGCACTTCACTCCATAATTCTACTTCAGTGTACATTAGGTCTACTAGCAAAAACATTTATAGAAATCATCCTTCACGAATCATTTACAAACCCGTGCATATATGTTACTGTTTACAGGGCTTTTCATATGCTGCATTGTTCACGAAAACATGCCATAGGAACGTGTCCACGGGCAAACCTAGTTAATATACTTGTTCTACGTATTTTATATTTTGACTGTTTTTCGTTCTCTCAAATTTATTTTGTATTGATACGTACAACACACATGTTTGCAGTGCACATGTTGATTCCTATTATTTTTACGAATCATGAATATTTCTCTTCTCATTTTTCTAGTCACAATTATGTGATTTGTTTTAATTAAAATCCACTAGGCCTAAATCCATTTTTGTAGTCCTCTAAAACTAATTACAAATTTAAAACCCACGATTAATTTTGTGTGCACTAAGGTGTACATTTAAAGTATAGTTTGTTTGCTACACTTGCCATGTGTAACACGAACATCTAACCTAATAAAAATTAATAATAAAATTTGTATGAAGAGTGTGCACACACATTGACTACACGTGCACGTGTTTCTTACCATGGTTGAGATTGAGAGAGAGTAGTGTGAGTTAGTGGGAAGTAGGGAGTAATTTGGGAAGTGATGAGCTATTTTGACTACACAATTTTTTTATAAATAGTCCCTACTTTTGTCATGAACAATACAACTCAAAACAAAAACAAAAGAGAGAAAGAGGGAGAAGTGCTTGCGGGTTGTACTAGGAAGAGGCCGGCCATTTTTCATGGAGCTTGGAGCTTTGGAGCATTATTTTCTAGAAGTTCTACTACTAGGAATTCTACATTTGAGGTGAGTGTTTCTTTAACTTTCTAATATAGTTTTAGTAGTTGAAATTGACATAAGTGAATTGTTAGATGCATGATAACTTATATAGATTGAGTGTTCATGTTTAGATTATTTGTTGTTGGTTGGATGTGTGAAATTATGATATGATTGATTTGCAGACATTTTTTAGTTGTTATTTTAAGTTTTAGTTGCACTTCAAAAAATTATAACTATTAAACTAGATGGAATGTAGGGCTAAAATTTTTGTAGGAGCATCTGGTTTATGTCAAGAATATCTCCTTAAAGTTTCATAATATTTTGATTTTGCTTACTATTTTAATAAAATCCAAACTTAGGACTGGTTGGTAGTTTGGATAGTTACTGAAAATTTGTACACATTTCAGATTTAGATCATGTCGGCATCTTAGATGTAGTATTTTGAGAATGGTCAAAACTAAGAACTTGAAGTAGACTCATTAACCTTTCTTTAGAATCTAATAAATCAATATTTCATGAACGAATTGAATTTATAATGAATTTTACAAGTTTAAATAGTGGCAGTCTGTATAATATTTGGACCATACTGTAGATTTTGAAAAATTCATGGTTATAGACATAATATTTTTTTGGAAACTTATAACTACAAAATTATAGTAGACTTGTATACCTTTAATTTTTTCTAAAGAACACAAAGTTTCATGAAGTATATAATTTTCTATGATTTTTACAAGTAGCATGAGCTGCAGTTTTCGGATTTTGAACCTACTGTTTTGCAAATAAATTTAGACGAAGTAATTGATTTTAGATGATCTTAACTACAAAGTTGTAGTAGACTCATTTATGATTCCTATGAAACAAATAAATCTATTTTTGGAGTAGTATTGGAATTTATATGATTTTTTCAATATCGTTGTGTTGATGTCTTTTTACTAGTTGTCCTAAAACTTTTACTACGTATAAAATTATATTTAAAATTGGAATGTTAGTAAGATGTACCTTATGAGAAATTAAGAGACAATTAAAGGTTCAAGTTGGAATGTTAAACATGTGATGTTTATAAGGGTTTTAACTCATCAAATGTTATTGAATGTTGCTATAAGAAGTTGGTTACTTCATGATTACTAATAGCAAAGAGAATGAATAAAAGAAGTTAAAAGATGTTTAATGAACGAAATTTTTTATAAGAGGTTATGGATAACTTGGAAATATTGTGAATATTTTAGAACGTGTGGATTCTGGAGATTGAGCGAGTCCTAGAATACCGGCACGTTATGATATATGAAATTTGAGAATGAACCAATGTGGGTAAACTTTCCTTTGAGAAGTAACTAGTGTGAGCTAACATTCTCAGTGTTTGATTTAAGTCAGATGGGTAAGCTAGCTCTAGATCTTAATAAATATAATTAAACCTAAGGACATGCATTAGGGATAGATGTGATGAATTATTGGCAAACATGAGTATAATGGCCTTATTTGATTCACAATGGGAGATTATCTCCAGAATTATCGGGGTGTGAGGCATGATGTCCAAAATCACTCGCAGTGGGAGATATTTCTTCAGAATTATCGGGATCAAGATTCGCGTTAGGAGATTATCTTCAGAATTATCATGGCGTGGGGTGTGATGTCAAAAATAGCTCGTGGTGGGAAATATTTCTTCAGAATTATCGGAATCGAGGTGACGCTCATGAGGTATTTGTGTGATGAGGTATCGTATGACTTGCAGTGTGGGTTTGTGTCCAGAATTATCGGGGTGTGAGGCGTGACGTCTGAAAATCACTCGCGGTGGGAGAACAACTCTCAACAATTATCGGGGTCATGGCTCGCGGTGTGGGTTTCGTCTCCAAAATTATCGGGGTTACGACTCGCGATGGGAGAGCAATTCTCAAGAATTATCGGGGGGATACTAGATACTCACATGATATCTAAACCCCACATTAGTCACCGTAGTAGGATTTCATAGTGAGGGATTGAACCCTATATTGAGGAGTACGTTAAGTACTTGCCCCCAGACCTATGTAGTATGGGATGCATAGAATCCGAACAAGTGTGCATTAGTGCATCGTAAGTGTGAATGTCTGTATTAGGCATTATGTCATATCATACACTGACATGTTCAGGATAGTCACTTTTCACACTTTGTTTTGCATTCAAGTTTGTGTTTGCTTAAGTAAGAAAATCGCTGTAATATAGCATTGCGTCAGTTGTATGCAACTGACGTGCCCATAGTTTCAAGTGTAGGACTTGGATTAACAAAAGATGCAAAGATGAGTTGATACTGATGATTACTTCAAGATTAAAGTTTTTGAATGTCAAAGTTTTATATTTTATGTAACTTCCGCTGTGTATTTGTTACAGACAATGTGTAATGAAAAATTTTAAATTCCTTGTAAATTTGTACGAAATTGAATTAAATATCCTATTTTTGGTACGAATTACCTGTGTTTGGAATTCGGGGCGTTACAGAGTGGTATCAGAGCCGACTTCAATGAGTAGTACAACATTATAAGGAAAACACATTAGGGTGTACATTAGAGTGTGAGTGTCAGTTTGGAGTCATGAATGATGAAGTTATTGAACTTGCATTCATGATACTCCCCTTATTTACATTAATGTGATATTGTATGCGAGCATGTTTTCCATTGGTATCACGAGAGTTATGGTTGGTTTGAACCTACATTCATGATATCTTATACATAGACTAACTATCCTCTTTAATTTTTCTTAGTAGATTTTCCTCGTAGTACTTTTCATCTTTAACCTTTAATATTTTTTTCTTTCAAATAATTATTTTCTTATACTATTAATTCACTTTGATATTTATTATTTTCTATATAATCCTTAGTCGTAATCTTTTAATTTTGTCTTACTTTTTTTTTCAGTCTTAAAATTTTTTCCTCCAATTTTTTATGTGTTTTTATGTTTACTCGTTTACATTTGCTATTTCTTTTTATGTATATTAAGTTTTAAATTACCACTTATTAAATTATTATTGCAACTATTATTTTCTTTATTTATTATTTCTAGTATATTTTATTTTTTTTTATTTTTACTTATGTACATTCATTTTATATATGATTTGATTTTGGGAAACTATATTTTTCCATTATCTTATATTGTCTTATATATTTCAGTATATATTTAATAAGATTGTAATATTTTTACTTATATCTTCTTTTCCTACTATTTTTGTTTTATAGCCTATATTCGATACTATTTTTAATACATATTATTTGCTAGTTTGCTTTGTTATATTTACTTTTCATTATTAATAGCTACTGATTAATTTTGTCACTTTATACTTCTCTCACGTACTATGTTCTCTCCAATTATATTTTTACATTCTTGGTTATTACATATACTTTCCACTGTTTTCTATATATATATCATGTATTTTAATATACTTACTATACATATCATTTTGCCCTTATCCAATTACTATATTACTATATATCTTTTTAATATAATTATTTATATTTATTATCCTAATTTACTACACTACATAATTATTTTTCTCATTTGTATTTTCAGCTCATGCATATACTTTCATACTATTTTTGTCTTAATGTTATAAATCCTTTTCATTACTACTAATTTTATATGTTCGATATTTAAAATCTATACTTTTTATCGTTATAATTTTCTACTTCATTTCCCTCCTCTTACTATCCCAACCTTTACATCTATTTTTATATCACAAATTTCAAAACGTAACATCATTAAGCACTCAATATCCAAGTACATATAGAAGATTACATCATTACATTCACCGTTTTGGTGTAACCTGGTATCGAGAGGACAAACTTGCAACTAGACATCAATGGAGGCAAACTGCAACTGGATGTCAGGGAGGCAAACTACAACCAGATGTCGTGGAAACAAATCTGCAACTTGATGTCAAGGAGGCAAGCCTGCAGTTGGATACCAAGAAGGCGAACCCACAACAAAGAAGATTTTCTACTTTAATAACCCCCCACTTTTATTTCTATATATATTAATTACCACTATGCCATTATTTTGTAGTAGTTTTTACCATTTTGTTGTTACCATTTTATAATGTTTTACAACTTAGCCTAAACTACTTCAACTTTATTATTTATAATACAGTTATATTTATATAGACATTTAATTAATCACCATATTATTTATACTTGTTTCTATATCTATCCCATATGCGTTATATTACTTTTCATCCTAGTTACTACTGCTTACTATTAACTATTTTGACACCTTATTATTATTATTATTTTGTATATATACTTCATCTTTACATATGTTCGCATTCTGGTATTTTTATATCACTTCATCGTATTTTATTTTACTGCTAACTTATCTTACATTTGGTGGCTACTCACCTAACATAAATTTTAATACTGGTACTTTTGTTTACGATTTACATTTTATTTCTAATTATTACTTTTACTACTATGATGTCTTGTATTACTCCTACAAACCATTTATAACTTTTATATCATAGTATTGTTGTTTCAACATATATTTTACGCCTATGTATGTATATACTATTCTATGTTGATTTTCTTACTATACTTGACAATTTGTAGATATTTTGATATCTATAAAATTATTATGTAAACTTTCACAAATGAAAACTTTATGATATTATTTTATACACATCATTATATTTTTTACTGTTATACTTATATTATATTGGTTATTTTTTCAACTAAAATTTAACACTCATATATTTTCAGATTTTTATCCAACGACATTCTCTTAAATTACTAATTCAATTTTTATCTCGTAACATATAGCACTAGTTCAGTTTGCAATTTTAATCATTCTACCGCTTATTACTTTGATAAATTTTGCTTACTAGGCCTATTAATAATTTACTAAAGTATCTATTGACTATTCTTCTTTTTATTCTTTCCAATTACTTTGTTTTCCAAATTCTTTCACAATTAATGACTTAATTTATACATACATACATATATATATATATATATATATATATTATGTAATACTTTATATAATATTATTTTTTGTATGAAAAATTCTTTCAATCTATACTATCTTTTATGGTCATGTTTTTTTTTTCGTGCTATTTTTCTAGTTTTCTTGTTTCATTCTTATTAACTTTGATACTCGTAGTTTTCTTATTTAAGTTTACCTTGTTTTCCACATTACCAATCTTTATACTACATTTCTTTTCTTGGTTTTGGCAGTTTTTCTCTATACAATAATAATGTTTTTTATTTGGTGTGTACAAGATGCAACTTTTATCATAGTAAGTTCTGAGGACAGAATTGTTCTAAGGGGGGAGACTGTAACACCGTGCAAAATTGAGTTATGAAATTTTGCCGACGGGTGTTACACATATGTATTTTGTACTGTTACGAGTAATATCCGTAACGTATTTAATATAAATGTCCTACGTATTTCTGCATTGCAATTTATACATTTTCTTTCTTCACAAAATTCATTTTTTTATCCTATTTGAGCCAACCCAAATATTAATTTTAATCTTTGTGTTTTTGCGTGTATTGCACGTGTTTTCAATACACATGTTAATTACGTATGTTTTACTGTTATATGAAATATTCATAACATTATTAATATACATATTCTACGTATTTAATATTTTGACTGTTTTTCGTTCTCTCAAATTTATTTTGTATTGATACGTGCAACGCACGTGTTTGTAGTGCACATGTTGATTCCTAAAATTTTCTTGAGTCATGAATATTTTTCTTCTCATTTTTCTAGTCACAATTATGTGATTTGTTTTAATTAGAATCCACTAGGCCAAAATCTATTTTTGTAGCCCACTAAAACTAATTACAAATTTAAAACCCATGATTAATTTTGAGTGCACTAAAGTATACATTTAAAATATAGTTAATTTGGTACACTTGCCATGTATAACACACACACATCTAACCTAATAAAAATTAATAATAAAATTTTTGTGAAGAGTGTGCACACACATTGACTACATGTACACGTGTTTCTTACCATGGTTGAGAATGAGGGAGAGTGGTGTGAGTTAGTGGGAAGTGAGGAGTTATTTTGGGAAGTGGGGAGCCATTTTGACCACACAATTTTTCTATAAATAATCCCGACTTTTGTCATGAACAACACAACTCAAAACAAAAACAAAAGAGAGAAAAAGGGAGAAGAGCTTGCGGGTTGTGCTAGGAAGATGCCAACCATTTTTAGGGAGCTTGGAGCTTTGGAGCATTATTTTCTTGAAATTCTACTACTAGGAATTCTACATTTGAGGTGAGTGTTTCTTCAACTTTCTAATATAGTTAATTCTCACAATATGCTTCGTGTGTGGGAGGGGGTGGCCGCGGGGATCTCGCCGCCCCCTCCCCTATCTCCGTTCGACGCCCCTCCCCTTTCGCCCTTCACTCACCGCCGTCTCCAGCCGCGCTGCGACTTCGTTCCTCCTTTCTCCTCCCGCTACTAGCCAGATCTGAGCTATCATGATCATGTCGTCTTAGATCTAAGCTCTGCTTTCATGTCTTAGATCTGAGCCCTTCCCTCCAAGCTAGATCTGAGCTCTTCCCTCCAAGCCAGATCTTCGGATGCCTCGCCGCCACGACTTCGCCGGCAATCCGAAGCCAGGGCGCCGATCCTCCCATGGTGCCGACGCGGTGCCGCTCTCCTCTCATGGCGCCGCTCTCCTCTCACGACTTTGCCGACATGGGCCTCTTGCCTGGGCGCCGTTCAAGCGCACTGACCCCGACCCAGATCTGATCAAATCTGGGCCTCGGCAAGAGGGGCACCACCCCTCCCCCCCAGTCGCAGTCTAGGAGGCCGTTCCGCTGCCGTGGTGTCGGCACCGCCGCCCCGGTGCTCCCCTACCGCCGAGCTACCCCCCTTTATCGATTGATGTGTCGACACCTTTGGTGTGGGTGGTGTGGAGGGTCTCGTATATTGTTTGGCACGATTGTGGAGCTTAGGCCAGAAGATGGGGTCCCTTCAGGATGTGCGCTCGCTTGTCTCATCTTCGGGGTACTTGTCTCAACTATTGCGGAGCGACTATGTCACGCCAGAGCATCCTTTTGTTCCTGTTGTTGCGAACGCCTTGGATCTGGGGCTCAAGTGTGTAAGGGTGGTGGTTCGGTATGGGGTCCATTGGGGTGTGATGGGGTGTGGGGTTTGGGTATGGTTGATCTGGTGTGTCCTACGATGTCGCCGGTGAAGTCCTCACAACGACTTCTATCAGGCTATTGAGCTTCCTCCAGCTTAAGCCACTTGCTCTTGACAGTGTCACCTCTTCCCTTGGATTGGGAGTATGAGTCGAGATAAGTCTGTGTGGTGAGAAATCACTGAAGAGAGCTTGTGCGTGAGAGAGGTGAAGGTATCATCTTCACGGCTCTCTCCTGGAGCGTGGTGTTTGGTGGGGTGAGCGAGATAATTATTTGGTGAGAAATCGCCTGAGAAAGCGCTATCGTGTGAGAGGTGAAGGTATCCTCTTCATGGCTATCTCTTTGGTAGCGGTTATGGGAGCTACTGGCACGTTTGTAGGATGAGTGGTGGAGATGGTGGGAGGGTGTGATCGCTGTGCATGTGCTGTGGGATCAATTTTCGATCTGCGAGGCTTGGACCCATAGATGGGGTCCCCCCAGCGAGGTGAAGGTAGGGATCGGCGGGTGATAAAATCCTGCCTGACTTGTCGCAGTGGGTGTGCATGTGCCGTGGAGACACTGTACGAAGCTAAATTGACGTACTTACAATTTTGCTGGACCGAGCTTTTGTCGGCCCACCCTCCGGAGTTGTTGGAGGGATTTGTTGTTTGTACGCGTCATGTTGCTTCATGTATGTTTTATTTTCTGTCTGTAGTTTGTACTTGGGCCCAGTACTCTGGGTTTTGTATCGTTAAGCTCTTATTAATGAAACAGGGTGGCCAGATTCCACCTTTTCCCTCAAAAAAGAAAAACTTTCTAATATAGTTTTGTTAGTAGAATGCTTGACATGTGTGAATTGTTAGATGCATGATAACTTATATAGATTGAGTGTTCATGTTTAGATTATTTGTTGTTGATTGGATGTGTGAAATTATCATATGATTGATTTGGGAAAATTTTTTAGTTGGTGTTTTAAGTTTTAGTTGTACTTAAAAATTTATAACTATTAAACTAGATGGAATCTAGAGCTAAAACTTTTATAGGAGCATTTGGTATATGTCAAGAATATCTCCTTAAAATTTCATAATATTTGGATTTTGTTTACTATTTTAATAAAATCCAAACTTAGGTTTGGTTGGCAGTTTGGCTAGTTACTGAAAATTTGTACACATTTCGGATTTAGATAATTCGGCATCTTAGATGCAGTATTTTGAGAATGGTCAAAACTAAGTACTTGAAGTAGACTCGTTAACCTTTCTTCAGAATCTAATAAATCAATATTTCATGAACGAATTGAATTTATAATGAATTTTACAAGTTTGAATAGTGGTAGTCTGTATAATATTTCGACCCTAGTGTAGATTTTGAAGAATTCAGGGTTATAGACATAATATTTTTTGGAAACTTATAACTACAAAGTTATATTAGACTTGTATACCTTTAATTTTTTCTACAGAACACAAAGTTTCATGAAATATATAATTTTCTATGATTTTTACAAGTAGTATAAGCTGCAGTTTTTGGATTTTGAACCTATTGTTTTACAAATGAATTTTGACGAAGTAATTGAGGATGATTGTAAATGATCTTAGCTACAAAGTCGTACTAGACTCATTTATGATTCCTATGAAACAAATAAATCTATTTTTGGAGTAGTATTGGAATTCATATGATTTTTTCAATATCGATGGTAGTTGTTGTAAAACTTTTACAATGTAGAAAATTGGATTTAAAATTGGAATGTTAGTAAGATGTACCTTATGAAGAGTTAAGAGACAATTAAAGGATCAAGTTGGAATGTTAAACATGTGATGTTTATAAGGGTTTTAACTCATCAAGTGTTATTGAATGTTGCTATAAGAAGTTGGTTACTTCATGATTAATAATAGCAAAGAGAATGAATAAAAGAAGTTGAAAGATATTTAATGAATGGAAATTTTTATTAGAGGTTATGGATAACCTGGAAATATTGTGAATATTTTGGAATGTGTGGATTCTAGAGACTGAGCGAGACCTAGAATACCGGCAGGTTATGATATATGAAATTTGAGAAGTAATCAGTGTGGGTTAACTTTCTCTTTGAGAAGTAACCAGTGTGGGCTAACATTCTCAGTGTTTGATTTAAGTCCGGTGGGTAAGCTAGCTCTAGGTCTTAATAAATATAATTAAACCTAAGGACAAGCACTAGGGAGAGATGTGATGAAGTATGGGCAAACATGAGTATGATGGCCTTATTTGATTCGCGGTGGGAGATTATCTCTAGAATTATTGGGGTGTGAGGCATGATGTCCAAAATCACCAGCGGTGGGAGATATTTTTTCAGAATTATCAGGATAATATTCACGGTGGGAGATTATCTTCAGAATTATCGGGGCGTGGGGCGTGATGTCTAAAATAGCTCGCGGTGGGAAATATTTCTTCAGAATTATCGGGATCGAGGTGACGCTCCTAAGGTTTTTGTGTGATGAGGTACCATATGATTCGCGATGTGGGTTTCGTGTCTAGAATTATTGGGGTGTGAGGCGTGACATCCGAAAATCACTCATGGTGGGAGAACGACTCTCAACAATTATCGGAGTCATGGCTCGCGGTGTGGGTTTCGTCTCTAGAATTATCCGGGTTACGACTCGCGATGGGTGTAACTCCCCGAATTCCAAATAAGACCGAATTCGAAGTTTCACAGGATCTTTACACTTCACTTCGTACAATTTTACAAGGAAATTTGAACTTTTCATCATATATCAGAGTTCTTTATAATTATTACGCAGCTGAAGAAAAATTGAAGTACAATAATGAAAAATAATATACAACTTGCAACATCTTTAACATAAATCAACAACAGCATATCAACTTTATATCTTCATGAAAGATCCAACTCCTACATAATGAACTGTGGACACGTCAGTTGCTTACAACCAACGAAAATGTTATACACGACCATCCTCTCTATGTCGGAAATATAACGATCTTAATACTTTAACAAACCACACACTTGAATGCAAATTAAAGTGTTAAATGTGACCACGCTAAACATGTAAGTGTATGCCATGCCTTAATGCCTAATGCAGATATGTTATACTAAGATGACACTAATGCATACTTGTTCGAATTCTATGCGTCCCATACTACATAGGTCTGAGGGCAAGCACCTACGTACTCCACATTAAAGGGTTCGATCCCTCACCATGAAACCTACCCAGTAATAAAAGCAAGGTTTGGACATTCCACGAGTATGGATCCCAGTTCCGGAGTACACCGCCCGACTGTTATACAGACTCCTGGTCGTGCGAACCTCCCGCAAGCGCCCCTCTAGCCCTGGTATACGTATATACACTGGAGTACGATAAACTAACCGCCCGACTATGCATAGTCCCGGATTTAAAAATAAAACTCGTCTCCATCGAAGCAACCTCAGTCCCGGAGTACACCGTCCGACTGGGTCTATAGTCCCGAAGTACACCGCCCGACTATATAGAGTACCCCACTTACGTTTGCCCAGGTTTACTACATCTTCACTTATGTGCCTAGTTCGTAAGTTCAAGACATGAATAAATTATCATACCTAGAGTTAGTTTTACCCCCTACCGGACTTAATCACAAATACGAGATAGCTCCATGGCCATATCTCAAAATATAACTCAATTCTTTTATTTTCAACAATGCCGGTATCCGTGGTCTCACTAAACTCTAGATTACAAACTTTCATGTACAAGAATCCATGGGTACTTATACCCTTCAATAGTCATGTATTAACTTAAATATTCTCATCTTCAACTTATTCACAATTTGATCAATATCTTATCTTAGCATTTCTCATGATTCATATATTTATTTACAATTCAAAAAATAAGCAATAATTCTTTTCATGAAGATAGATTCAACACTTTAAATCTCATTAGCAATTTAAGCTCATATAGCAATTTCCACATCAAGTATTTCTTACTCAACATAAGTATATGTTTACATCAAGAGAATCCCATAACATGACAATATTTTTCTCTTCTTTTCAAAATAAAGGTCATCTACTCAAATAAATAATTTTGGGAGTCAAAACTCATTTACTATTTCAATTCCTCTTTTTATTTCTCAAATTATACATGAAAATTTCTAAAACTATTTTTAGTAAATTTTTTATCATTTTATATGAACATTAAATTTTTTCCCAAATTTTTAATGATATTAAAATTACTCATTTTGATTAAAACCAACCAAAAAAAAAATGTTTAGAGCCCATCAGGTTTCGAACCCAGACCCCGACCAAACTCAGCAAGCACTCAAAGCCCAATCGCAAACCAATAAGTCCATGTGGACTCAGTGTCCTAAAGGTGATCCGAAACCCATGTATACAACACTTCACTGTGTAAGTGAATTAAAACTGAAAACAAAATAAAAGATGGTTTGTCGAGTTTCGAACTCGCGACCTAAGATCACAGGTGCGCTACAGTGATAATCTTAAAGTGTAGCTCCCCGAATTTCTAATATGAGAGCTTAGAAAATACGTGGCACATTCCCAGTGATCCACTTTAATATAACAATAAACACAACCAAACACCACTAGAATTTTCAACATTTATTACAACCAAACTTTTACATATCACAGCGGAAGACTAAATAACTCAAAATTAGCTCAACATGACTTTACAACTCAACACTGAACAC
This sequence comes from Hemerocallis citrina, assembly GCA_017893485.1. NCBI lineage: Eukaryota > Viridiplantae > Streptophyta > Magnoliopsida > Asparagales > Asphodelaceae > Hemerocallis > Hemerocallis citrina. Next base: position 47,003,127 of record CM030366.1, read on the forward strand.
TAAATAGTCCATTTATCCAAAAGCTACTAACTCAAGCATCCATTCTCCAACTCTAGGCAATAACCTGCAACAAGTGAGGCTAGAGTTGAACCCTAACCCCCAAACTAAAGGGGTCAGCCATAAATGGTGTGAGTGGCATAAAAATCAAATAGCAATATAAATGAACTTAAATCATAGCATCCAACCAATAATAACCAAAGGTGTAAAGTGTGAAATAGCAAGAAATGTAAACAACAAGTGATGTCCAAAACCAAAAGTCAAGTGTGAAAAGCAGGAAATCCAAATGCAGAAAAGTGAGTCAAGAAAACATGATGACTAAATGCTGACAACGATGACTACTAAGAGATGAAGATAAACTATGATAATTTGCCCATGCTTGATCATTCAGGAGATAGATCCCACATCTCAGGTATTTCCCTGGATAATTCAGGAGATCTTCCCACATCTAAACACAGTCTCATCATCACAAGAATACCACAAAAGCGTCGCCTCGACCTTGATAATTCAGGAGTTCAATCCCACATCTCAAGATAATTACTTGGATAATTCAGGAGATAAACCTCACATCTCAGGTTAACTACCTGGATAATTCAGGAGATAAATCCCACCTCTCAAGTTAACTACTTGGATAATTCAGGAGATTAAGTCTCACATCTAAAGCCTTACTGAGGTGCATAACTCATGTTCCCATTCGTCATGACTTTACTAATGCCTGTCCTTATTAATTTGGGTTACTGAAACAAAATCTCCTAGAGTAGTGTACCCTACCGGACTAAAAATCTGAATAACTGAAAATTTGCCTCAATGGGCCTCAACAAATAACTCAACAAATATCTCAACACCGGTATACTAGGGTCACGTACCTCTAGAGACTCAGAAACAAATATCTGAACAAATTCCCACTAACCAAGTGGCTCAACTGAATATCTCCAAAATCATATTCTTAAAGAATATCTCAAAACAAATTACTGAACTGAATAACTTAAATTCCAATACCGAACTGAATGACCAACAATCAAATACGAAGATCCTTCAGGACCAGTCGACTCATGTTGAGGTAAGTCGACTGTCCAGAGGACAATTTTCCAACATTTTACAAAAATAAACTAAGGCATAATCAGTCGTCTGGGAAGTCATCGGTCGACTGCCCCGAGACAAATACAAATAATTCTCATCAAAATATTTTAAGTATATAAAAGTCGACTGAAAGGTTCATAGGTCGACTGTCCCGAAAGGACTGAACAAATTTACAAACAGCAGACCAGTCGACTGACACAGTCTAAGTCGACTGTCCCGAACAATTCTCAAAGACTGAAAGTACAGCAGCGGGCTCGTACCAGTCGACTGCTCCGTAGGTAAGTCGACTGTCGGCCTACAGTTTTCCAAAATAGGTCTGGATACAAAATCAACTGAAGATTTCTAAAGAATCATGGTTCATTATTTATCAAACAATAGTTCATACACAAGCCAAAGATAACTCTCAAATAATCTCCAATACGATTGCATTACTCATCAATCAATTCCTCAAATCTCAACTTCTCAAGATCTAAACCACAAATCTTCCATTAGGGTTTCTCAACAAAACTTCTTCCTCAACTCCTAATTAAATCTGATCTAACAATCATAAGATTTCGATGTCTAGCATCCGATCACAATATAATCAGTTCTCAACATGATTTCCAACAATACGATTCCATAGATCAGAATTTCCTCAACAATTCTCGATAGTTCTCATATATAGTCCGAATATCAATAAGTATGCTCATCATCCATATCCAATTAAAAGATCCATATCATACATACAATGAGACAAACAAATAGTATCATACCGATGCCCAAACAAAGTGTAACAAAGATCTTACGTCATTCATCAATCAAACAATCAAACCAAACAAACAAAACAAAACAAACCACTCACCTTGTTTTGAAGAAAAATCCACAAAAAGCTCTTCTCCTTGCTAGATCCAAAAGTCTCTTCTTGCTCTTCAAACAAAATCTCAAAAATCTGAATATTCTCTCAATGACGGCTGGGAATAAAAATTCCTTATATGCCGGATAATATATTAGGGTTTTACCACACTTTGCAAAACAATCCTTTCAAGAACACAACTTTCATATATATCCATTATTCTTGTAAATTCAATAAAACTCCTTTAAATTAGGATCTAATAGAAAATATATTTCTAAACTTCAGCCAATACTGCTCAAAACGTTCAGAATACCGATTTTGCATTTCAACCCTTGAAAATGTCAATTTTGCAAATAAGTCCTTCTTTTCTCAAAAATTGCAAATAGTATCAATTAATTTCAGAAAAATCTGGAAAAATACTACATAAATCCTAAATAATAAATAATGATTTTTCATAAAGAAATCTTAATTTCCAAACTTCTAAAAAGTCATTTGCACGTGTACAAAAGATAGATTTCTTAGAAAATATTAATTAAATCTCTAAAAAATCATTTAAATTCATTTTCAAATATTTAAAATAATATTTGAAAATATGGGGTTCTACATCACTCCCTCCTTAGAAGAGTTCTGTCCTCAGAACTACGACTAATGAGTTCAAACACATACCAAGCAAAAGAAAATAGTGTTTCATATATATGTAGAACATAATCCAAACAATTTCTTATAATATCACAATCTAAACAAAAGAATACATCATATATCCGTCAATAGCACAATCATCCAAAGAATTCCAATCACATACAAGAAATACACTCATACAAACAATTCAGGAAATTCCTTCAGCATGCGATCCTCGGGCTCCCAAGTAGCCTCCTCGAACTGTTGATTCCTCCACAATACCTTGACCATAGGTATCACCTTGCTCCTAAGGACTTTCTCCCTACGATCAACGATCTCAACAGGCTGTTCTTTGTAGCTCAAGTTCACCTGTAGATCTTCAGGAACTTCTACTAACTGATGATTCTGATCGGCCACATACTTCCTTAATAGCGACACATGAAACACATCATGTACTTGCGCTAACTCCTCAGGAAGTTTCAATCTGTATGCTGTCTTGCCAATCCTCTCCATGATCCTATACGGTCCAATATACCTCGGCGCCAACTTGCCTCCCTTACCAAATCTGATCACTCTTTTGGTCGGAGAAACCTTGAGGAAAACTGTATCCCCAACTTCAAATTCCAAATCTCTTCGTCGAGTATCAGCATAACTCTTCTGCCGACTCTGAGCTTCAACTAACCTCTGGCGAATCAGCTCAATCTGCTCTGACGTCTGCTGCACGATCTCAGGACCATACATCTGCCTCTCGCCAACCTCATACCAACAAACAGGTGTCCTGCACCTCCGCCCGTACAAAGCCTCATACGGTGTCATCCCAATACTTGCATGGTAACTGTTGTTATAAGCAAACTCAACCAATGCCAAGTATCTCTCCCAACTACCACCGAAGTCCATAACACAAGCTCTCAACATATCTTCCAGCACCCGATTCACCCTCTCCGTCTGACCATCTGTCTGAGGATGAAATGCTGTACTGAAATCAGTTCTGGTGCCTAAAGCTGCTTGTAGGCTCTTCCAAAACCTCGAAGTAAACCTTGGATCTCTATCAGAAACAATTGACACAGAAACTCCATGAAGCCTCACAATCTCCCCAATGTACAACTCAGCCAATTTCTCCATTGACCAAGTAATCTTCATGGCTAGAAAATGTGCCGACTTAGTCAATCGGTCCACAACAACCCAAATCGAGTCATTGCCCTTCGAACTCCTTGGCAAACCTGTGATAAAGTCCATGCTGACATTTTCCCACTTCCACTCCGGAATGGGTAATGGCTGTAACAAGCCTCCAGGTCTCTGATTCTCTGCCTTGATCTGCTGACAAGTCAGACACCTTGCCACAAAATCTGCTATATCCCGCTTCATACCAGACCACCAAAAATGTGGTTTGATGTCCCTGTACATCTTCATGCCTCCTGGATGAACTGATAACAATGTACTGTGTGCCTCCTGCAAGATACTCTCTCTCAACTCTGCATTATCTGGAACACACAACCTCTCACCCATCCAAAGAACTCCATCTTGGACACGAAACTCCGATAACTTGCCTTCTGAAACCTGCTGCATCATCTTCTGGATCTCTGAATCCGATTTCTGACCTTCCACAATCCTCTCTCTAAAAGACGGCTGCAGCCTCAACTGAGCCAAAGATGCCCCTAAACCTCACAGTACCACCTCGATACCTGCCTGATCGATCTCTGCTGTCAACTCCCTTCGAGTAGTGATCAATCTCGATAAACTACTCTTCCTGCTAAGTCCATCAGCCACTACATTCGCCTTGCCCGGATGATACTTGATCTCAGGACGAATGTCTTCCAATACCTCCAACCACCTTCTCTGCCGGAGATTCAAATCCCTCTGCTGATAAATATACTTCAGGCTCTTGTGGTCAGTGTACATGTTGACCTTCTCACCATAAACATAATGCCTCCAGAGCTTCAAGGCATAGATGATAGCTGCTAGCTCCAAATCATGCGTTGGATAATTCTTCTCATGCGGACGCAACTGCCTCGAACCATAAGCAATGACCTTGCCTTCCTGCATCAAGACACAACCCAAACCTCTGAGAGATGCATCACTGTAGATATCATAATCTTTCCCAGCTTGCGGCAATGCCAATATAGGTGCAGTAGTCAGCCTTTCCTTTAACTCAAGGAAACTCTCCTCGCACTTATCTGTCCATACAAACGCCACATTCTTCCGGGTCAAACCTGTCATCGGAACTGCAATCTGAGAATACCCCTGAATAAACCTCCTGTAGTACCCAGCTAAACCCAAGAAGCTTCTGACTTCCTTCACTGACGTCGGCCTGGGCCAATTCTTCACTGCTTCCACTTTCTGAGGATCAGTAGCCACTCCCTCCTTAGAAAGGATATGGCCAAGGAAAGCTACCTCAGACTTCCAGAATTCACACTTCGACAATTTGGCATACAAACTGTGCTCCTGCAATGCCTGTAACACCGCTGTCAAGTGCGTCGAATGATCCTCTTCCGACTTCGAATATACCAAGATATCATCGATGAAGACCACTACGAAGGAATCAATGAACGGTCTCAACACCCGATTCATCATATCCATGAACACTGCTGGCGCATTCGTCAACCCGAATGGCATCACCAAAAACTCATACAGCCCATGACGAGTCCTGAATGCTGTCTTACTCACATCTTCTTCCTTGACTCGCACCTGATGATACCCTGACCTCAGATCAATCTTCGAAAACACCGTTGCTCCTCGAAGCCTGTCGAACAAATCGTCAATCCGCGGCAGTGGGTACTTGTTCTGAATAGTCACCCTATTCAACTCCCGATAGTCAATGCACATCCTCATCGACCCATCCTTCTTCTTGACCAACAACACTGGCGCTCCCCACGGAGAAGAACTCGGTCTGATAAGCCCTTTGCTCAAAAGCTCCTCAATCTGCTTCTTCACTTCATCTTGCTCTACAGGTGCCATCCTGTATGGAGCCTTGGAAATCGGCGCGCTTCCCGGCTGAACATTGATGCAAAACTCTACATCTCTCTGCGGCGGTAATCTTGGAAAATCATCCAAGAACACCTGAGGAAAATTTCGAACAACCGGAATGCCCTTGACTTCATTCGAGATTGCCATCTTTGATACCATTGCAGCCACCTTTGGGATCTTCTTCTTCCCTTGGAAAGTTACTGCAGGTCCACCTGGTGCTTTCACCAACACCTCCTTTTGCTTGCAGTCAATTGTGGCATCATTTATAGCCATCCAATCGATGCCTACAATGACATCCACTCCCAACACTTGCAGTTCGATCAAGTCGATGCTGAACATCCTTCCACCAATCTCGATATCACAGCCCTCGTAATATCGATCCGCTACTAGCTCTTCACTTGACTGCGTTACCACCGACAAAACCCTGCCTGGAAATAACTTAGGTTCCAAACCTAAGATCTTTGCAAAACTTGGCGATACAAATGTATGCGATGAACCAGTGTCAAACAAAACCTTTGCTTTAATTCATTTATTAAAACAACTCCTGTTACAATAAGAATGATACTCAATCTTAAATTGTTTCTGAAATAAAAGTTTTATTCATTACACTGATTCATAATGAAAGAAATCAAAATTCCTGCATACCCTGTATTACATCTTCCGAGTTTCTCGCATCCTCCTCGGTCAATGCAAATACTCGCCCTTGCCTCTTTGGGACTTTGCTTCCACCCGAACCATCTTCCTTCAATTTTGGACAACGGAGCTTGGAATGTCCAGTCTGCCCACACTGAGAACAGATATGCTCTACCAACTTCGGACATGATGACCTGTAATGTCCTACCTCCTTGCAGTAGTAACAGGTCACTCCCTGAGCTGCAGGTGCCTTCTGCACCGATCCACTGAACTTTGCCTGCTTCGCGGGGAATCCCTTCCCACTCTGGCCTGATGCTGGCCTCTTATTCCGGTTCCATGTATCCTGCTTCTTCTGAAATAGGTCCATATCCTCCTCAGTCATTGCTGCTCTTCTGACCAGCTTGTCAAATCTTCTAATACCCAACGGAACCATCCTTGACCTCAAGTTCGGCCTCAAGCCCTGCTCAAACTTTTTGGCCTTCTTTGCTTCATCCATGACCAGCTCTGGTGCATACCTCGAAAGCTGAGCAAACTTCGTCTCATATTCCCGAACAGTCATGCTGCCCTGCTGAAGGTTCATGAACTCGGTCGCCTTCTTCTCTTGTACATCTAGAGGAAAGAAGCGATATCTGAACTCCTCCAGAAAAGCTTCCCATGTCTGCTGCTGATCTCCCAAATTCCTCTTCAGCGATTCCCACCTAACACCAGCATCTTTCTCGAGCTGCATCGAAGCTAACTTCACCTTGCTAGCTGCCGGAGTCTCTGACACCTCGAAAATCATCTCCATCTTCCTAATCCAGTCATCTGCTGTTGGATCAGCTTGCCCCTCAAAGACTGGAGGCCTCATCCTCTTAAAGGATTCAATCTGCTTGATAGGGTCGGCATTCACCAACCCATGTCCAGCTCCATGATTGGCGGTGGATTCTACTGCTGCTGAGCTTGCTGCTGTTGCGCCACGTTGAATGCCATCAACGTATTCAGTGTTTGATACACCTTGGCGAATTCAGCCTCTAGGTCAATCCCCGTTCCTCGAGAACTACCTGATCCATCCTCATTGTTGCCACCATTTCTACCTCTGGGTGCAACCATTTTGAATACTGCAAAACGAGGGTAAAGTTAGAGTAACACACACAATTCAAACTCATATCAATGCCCTATGGCAAAACCATAACCATATCTCAAACCATAATTTCAAACCAAACATCATATTTTAACTCTATGTGATACTCACACTCTGATGTCCACACCTAGGTACTCACTCTCTAGTGTCCACACCTAGGTTGGTTTTCTTACTATGTCTATTATTACCATTGAAGCAGAGCTCTGATACCAATCTCTGTAGCGCCCCGAATTTCTAATATGAGAGCTTAGAAAATACGTGGCACATTCCCAGTGATCCACTTCAATATAACAATAAACACAACCAAACACCACTAGAATTTTCAACATTTATTACAACCAAACTTTTACATATCACAGCGGAAGACTAAACAACTCAAAATTAGCTCAACATGACTTTACAACTCAACACTGAACACTAAATAGTCCATTTATCCAAAAGCTACTAACTCAAGCATCCATTCTCCAACTCTAGGCAATAACCTGCAACAAGTGAGGCTAGAGTTGAACCCTAACCCCCAAACTAAAGGGGTCAGCCATAAATGGTGTGAGTGGCATAAAAATCAAATAGCAATATAAATGAACTTAAATCATAGCATCCAACCAATAATAACCAAAGGTGTAAAGTGTGAAATAGCAAGAAATGTAAACAACAAGTGATGTCCAAAACCAAAAGTCAAGTGTGAAAAGCAGGAAATCCAAATGCAGAAAAGTGAGTCAAGAAAACATGATGACTAAATGCTGACAACGATGACTACTAAGAGATGAAGATAAACTATGATAATTTGCCCATGCTTGATCATTCAGGAGATAGATCCCACATCTCAGGTATTTCCCTGGATAATTCAGGAGATCTTCCCACATCTAAACACAGTCTCATCATCACAAGAATACCACAAAAGCGTCGCTTCGACCTTGATAATTCAGGAGTTCAATCCCACATCTCAAGATAATTACTTGGATAATTCAGGAGATAAACCTCACATCTCAGGTTAACTACCTGGATAATTCAGGAGATAAATCCCACCTCTCAAGTTAACTACTTGGATAATTCAGGAGATTAAGTCTCACATCTAAAGCCTTACTGAGGTGCATAACTCATGTTCCCATTCGTCATGACTTTACTAATGCCTGTCCTTATTAATTTGGGTTACTGAAACAAAATCTCCTAGAGTAGTGTACCCTACCGGACTAAAAATTTGAATAACTGAAAATTTGCCTCAATGGGCCTCAACAAATAACTCAACAAATATCTCAACACCGGTATACTAGGGTCACGTACCTCTAGAGACTCAGAAACAAATATCTGAACAAATTCCCACTAACCAAGTGGCTCAACTGAATATCTCCAAAATCATATTCTTAAAGAATATCTCAAAACAAATTACTGAACTGAATAACTTAAATTCCAATACCGAACTGAATAACCAACAATCAAATACGAAGATCCTTCAGGACCAGTCGACTCATGCTGAGGTAAGTCGACTGTCCAGAGGACAATTTTCCAACATTTTACAAAAATAAACTAAGGCATAATCAGTCGTCTGGGAAGTCATCGGTCGACTGCCCCGAGACAAATACAAATAATTCTCATCAAAATATTTTAAGTATATAAAAGTCGACTGAAAGGTTCATAGGTCGACTGTCCCGAAAGGACTGAACAAATTTACAAACAGCAGACCAGTCGACTGACACAGTCTAAGTCGACTGTCCCGAACAATTCTCAAAGACTGAACGTACAGCAGCGGGCTCGTACCAGTCGACTGCTCCGTAGGTAAGTCGACTGTCGGCCTACAGTTTTCCAAAATAGGTCTGGATACAAAATCAACTGAAGATTTCTAAAGAATCATGGTTCATTATTTATCAAACAATAGTTCATACACAAGCCAAAGATAACTCTCAAATAATCTCCAATACGATTGCATTACTCATCAATCAATTCCTCAAATCTCAACTTCTCAAGATCTAAACCACAAATCTTCCATTAGGGTTTCTCAACAAAACTTCTTCCTCAAATCCTAATTAAATCTGATCTAACAATCATAAGATTTCGATGTCTAGCATCCGATCACAATATAATCAGTTCTCAACATGATTTCCAACAATACGATTCCATAGATCAGAATTTCCTCAACAATTCTCGATAGTTCTCATATATAGTCCGAACATCAATAAGTATGCTCATCATCCATATCCAATTAAAAGATCCATATCATACATACAATGAGACAAACAAATAGTATCATACCGATGCCCAAACAAAGTGTAACAAAGATCTTACGTCATTCATCAATCAAACAATCAAACCAAACAAACAAAACAAAACAAACCACTCACCTTGTTTTGAAGAAAAATCCACAAAAAGCTCTTCTCCTTGCTAGATCCAAAAGTCTCTTCTTGCTCCTCAAACAAAATCTCAAAAATCTGAATATTCTCTCAATGACGGCTGGGAATAAAAATTCCTTATATGCCGGATAATATATTAGGGTTTTACCACACTTTGCAAAACAATCCTTTCAAGAACACAACTTTCATATATATCCATTATTCTTGTAAATTCAATAAAACTCCTTTAAATTAGGATCTAATAGAAAATATATTTCTAAACTTCAGCCAATACTGCTCAAAACGTTCAGAATACCGATTTTGCATTTCAATCCTTGAAAATGTCAATTTTGCAAATAAGTCCTTCTTTTCTCAAAAATTGCAAATAGTATCAATTAATTTCAGAAAAATCTGGAAAAATACTACATAAATCCTAAATAATAAATAATGATTTTTCATAAAGAAGTCTTAATTTCCAAACTTCTAAAAAGTCATTTGCACGTGTACAAAAGATAGATTTCTTAGAAAATATTAATTAAATCTCCAAAAAATCATTTAAATTCATTTTCAAATATTTAAAATAATATTTGAAAATATGGGGTTCTACATAAAGAGCCTCCGTTAACTATTAAGTCCAAACCCAGTCACTGTTATGAAATAAAAAGCTATACTTTTGTTCGATCATTCTGTTATTCGATTATTTTCACAAAACTCGATTTTTCACTTGATCTAATCTTTTATTAGACTACAGTTATTTTATCTAAAGTGAGTTTTACTTTCTAACAGTAACTCACAATTTAAAAATTGATATTTTAGACAATATATCTAAATTTCAAATTATTCCTTCTCTTTTATGAACATAAAATTTCATTTTTTCAATTTAATCAAAAGTGGTAATTTGTATTCTTACAAACAATTTGAATGGATCTATGTGTACCAATTTAACTACAAAAAATCATTTTTACTATAAAGAAAGTCTCTACAATTATTTTTACAATTACATGTTTCTACATTTGTAAATTAACATGCATATGGCAAATACTCCTCATTTCTCTTTCTCATTTCCAAACAACATGAAGGCAATTAGTTTCTCAATCAATAGCAAAAATTTCTACAATTTGGCACACATAATTGCATGAATTTGTTCTCTAATTATCACTACTCATTAATTATTTCTAGCATGCATGTCTCATATTTTAGAAAGCACAAGATCACTCACATTACATCATTTTGATCTACATTACTCATGTCATATTTTAACATGCTTAACCTATGAATTAGAATGCATAAAGACAACCCACCTCTAATGAAGAATAAACAACCAAGAATGATGGAACAAGTCCTAGCTCCTAGCTCCAACAAGCAACTCCTTGTCCTTCTCCTCCTAGCAAGAGCTCTCTAACAAGCCCCCAATGTACAGGAACAGTCTCTTTATTTCTTTCTATTTCCTCTCTTTAATTTGTTTATTTTAGGTGTGAAATGTGAAGAAGAATGAGGTGTATTTATAGTACAAAGTGAAGGGCTAAAATGCAAATTTCTCCACCTAATAAATTACTCAACTCTTCACTTTCCTAACTCCTCCTACTCTTCATCTCTCCTAACCCCCATAACCCCCAACCCTTCTCTCTTCCACTACCCAAAAACCGGCCACTCTCCCCTCCATCTACACGTGCACGTGTTGTGCACTAGTGCACACACATACACAAAATTTACTACAATTCCTATAGTTCTAAAATGTGTATTAAAAGTTGTTACATGTCTTGTGTGAGTCCATGCACAACTTAAAAATAGATTTAATTAATGAGCTTGTCTTGTGGGCTTGTTTTTTAATTAATTAATTAATTAGTCTAGTGGGCTAGAATCCATTTTTAGGTCCATGAGTTTAATAAAAGGCTAAATAAAAGACTTATGTATGCTAAAATAGTAAATGAGAGTAAGAAAAATAAAGATGTGAAAATTAGCACGTGCATCATACGTGCAAAAATTGAAAAATGCATTTTTTTATTAAAAATAAAAATATGGGATGTTACAATGGGTGAGCGATTCTCAAGAATTATCGGGGCGGTACTAGATACTCACATGATATCTAAACCTTACATTAGTCACCGTAGTAGGATTTTATAGCGAGGGATTGAACCTTATATTGAGGAGTATGTTAAGGGCTTGCCCTCGGACCTATGTAGTATGTGATGCATAGAATCCGAACAAGTGTGCATTAGTGCATCGTAAGTATGAATGTCTGCATTAGGCATGATGTCATATCATACACTGACATGTTCAGGATACTCACTTTTCACACTTTGTTTTGCATTCAAGTTTGTGTTTGCTAAAGTAAGAAAATAGCTGTATTATAGCATTGCATCAGTTGTATGCAACTGACGTGCTCACAGTTTTCAAGTGCAGGACTTTTATTAGCGAAAGATGCAAAGATGAGTTGATATGGATGATTACTTCCAGATTAAATTTTTTGAATGTCAAGTTGTATATTTTATGTAACTTCCGTTGTGTATTTGTAACAGACAATGTGTAATGAAAAATTTTTAATTCCTTGTAAATTAGTACGAAATTGAAGTAAAGGTCCTGTTTTTGCTACGAATTACCTGTGTTTGAAATTTAGGGGCATTACACTATTGGAGTAGGGTTCCTTCCCCTCAGAGGAGGATTTCTTTTGTGTCTTGACTCTGGGGAGAGGGCCCCCCTGTGTCTTCTTGGTGTGATGGATGGGGGAGACCGTCCCTTACTCGCAGTCTGCTTGAGCGACCCCAACGTTCAGACTCTTGTTGTTTGGAGGTTATGAGATGACGGAGGTCTTGCGGTGGTTACGGCGCTTCAGGGGGCACCGTGGAGGGTGTGGAGGTGTAGACTGACCCCTTTTTCTCTCCAATCTGTTGTGCAGAGTGCTGACTTCTTCGGGAGTCCCCCGGTGGAGCCTCTCTGGAGGGAAGCTGGGTAGGCTGTTCTGGATGAGGAGGTTAATCCAGTTGAAGGGTAGGAGGGATGTCCTCATAAGAAGGAGGTGGAGGAAGATGGTTAGCTCGTTGGCTTGAGGCCGTCGACTTCCCTTTCCTCTTTGGAAGCATGGCTGAAAACTATTTTTACCAGCGAAGTTTGGTCAGATTATTTTTTCTGTTCCAACAGAAGACATCAATCTGTTGTGTATTTCTGTGTGAGAGCAAACAGATGATATGAGTTCTTTTTTTTTAATTTTAAAAAGTTGACCTTCTTGACTTTCGTCGGTATTGACTGGTTTCAAATGATGTTGACTTTTGAATCTAATTTGTTTGCACCGTTGGATCTGATCTTGGTGGTGATGATCGCTCCGATTGACCTGCAAAAGTCTGAAACACCAGGGTTGATCCCGGTGATAGACCCTCCGACGTTCAACTCAGAACTCAAGAATAATATGAGAGGTTTTGTTGGCAAAATACTGATTACCTGTTTCTGGTGGAGTTAGGGGGGTATTTATAGTCGCATTTGGTCAGTTTCAAGATAATGATTTATCTAGGGCTAGCCCAACACTTATTGAGGCCTAAAGCGAACTCCGAAATGAGGCCTTTTAAAAGCTTATAATAATATTTTGTTAAAAATTAATATATTTTATTTAAATGTTATCTTTCGAGCTTTTTGAGATGCAAAATCATTTATTATATTATTGTAATCAATTTCACTTAACATTTCTTTTTCAATTGATAATAAAGCCAATCCATTTAATCTTTGTTGAGACATTGTTGATCTTAGATAAGATTGTATAAATTTTAGTTTTGAAAAACTACTTTCTGCCGAAGCAACAGTTACGGGAATTGTTAACATTATTCTATAAGCAATATATGCATTTGGAAAAGAATCAAGTCTTTTAATATAATTAAGTATGTCAATTGGTGTATCATTTTCCACTTGAATAATTTCTCTTAAAATTTTCAGTTCTAAAAATAAATCTAACCCAACAATATCTGAGTTGTCGTTATATTTTAATGATCGTTCATGGTTAAGACAATCTTCTTTTAAAATTTTCAATTTCTAATGACCTTAATTTTTCAGTACTAAATAGAAAACCAAAAATATCTTGATATATTTTAAATTGTTCAAATCTACTTTGGAATGAAATAATTGCTCGATCTATTATGTACAAGAAGTAGTCAATTTTGAATGATTCTTCAGGAGATTTTAGAACTTCATTGCCCATAATCTCATCAAATTGTTTCTTTCTACGAATAACACGTTTTTCACGAAACTTGGGTTCTATATCCATTTCAATAGCAATTTCTTTAGTAGAAATTATAGCATTTTCTAATCTATCTTCCCTATATTTTTCAAAAAAAGAAATAAGACCTTTCAATTGTTCTATAGCAACATCCATCCGCATATCCTTTGATTGAAAGTTTTTACTAACTGAATTTACCGCGAACAATATCTCATACCAAATAGTCATGCCTAACAAAAACTCAAAATTTTCAAGTTCATAAGTCGCTAAACATTCAGCTTCACTTTTTATTTTAGGTTCATCATTAACTTCGCCTAATTTCAATAAAGCATCTCTTATTTGTGAAGTTTGAAATCTTAAAACTTTTACACTTTCAACACGACTTTCCCAACGTGTTTGTGACAATGATTTAAGAGTTAGGCTAGGGATATAATTTTGTAGAATTTTTCATCTTTTAGTTGAAGAAGAAAATAGTGTATATATACGTTGCAACACTCCAAAAAAAGATGTAGCTTAAGACAACAATTAGCCAAATCACAAAGTACCAAATTTAAACTATGACAACCGCATGGAGTATAAAATGATCTAGGATTAATGTCTAAAAATGTTTTTTGAACACTTTGATGTTTTCCATTCATATTAGACCCATTATCATAACCTTGTCCTCTCTTGTTACTAATATCAAGTCCAATAGTATTCATTTCATTAATAATAGCATCAAAAAGACATTTTCTAGTTGTATCATATACTTTTAAAAATTCTAAGAAATATTCGATGATTTGTATTGTGGTTGAAGAAGTATCCACACATCGTAATACAATAGACATTTGTTCGTGATGACTTATATCAGGAGTGCAATCAAGTATGATTGAAAAATATTTTGCGTTCAAAATTTTTGTTAAAATTTTAGTTTTAATTTCATTTGCTAGCAAATTTATTAATTCATTTTGTATTCTATGTCCAAGATAATGATTATGAATATCATTATCTTTAATTCGACGAATGTGTTCTTGCATTATAGGATCAAATTCTGCAATCATTTCAATTAGGCATAAAAAATTTCCATTATTTTATTGATAAATCTTTTCGTTTGTCCCACGAAAGGCCAAGTTATTTTTTCCAAGAGTTTTAACAACTGCAATAATTCTAAATAATACATTCCTCCAATGCTCCCTATCTCTATTTATTCTTTCTTAAACATGTTTGTCAATTGTTTTATTTTTTAACAATCTCATTTATAAATCACTCCATGAACTCATATTAGTAATATGCTCATTACTTATCTCATGACTCTTCAACTTAGAACTAATATTTCTCCAATCCCTACTGCCTTCACTTGCTAATTTACTTGTACTAGAAAGGGCATTGAATAATTTACAACAAAAACAAAATACTTTATCCAAATCTTGGGAATATATCAACCATCTTCTTTCACGTTTTTCTCCGTTGGACAACTTTTGAATGTAAAGTGATGACGAAAAATGTCTTGCAAATTTATCCTTAGGAAAATCTATATGGGTAACTTTAATAGGACAATTTTCTACTAATAAATCTCTCAAACTTGTATCAATATTTGTCCATTGACTTGGATCAAATATATTTTTATTAGTGGATTCTTCTAATATTTCTTCTCTATCTTCACTATGAGTATGAGAATCAATACAATCTTACTCATTAACCAATACTTCTTCTATATTTTTATTTTCATTTGTGTCTATATTGTAATCTTGTTCATTAACTAATACTTCTTCTATATTTTCATTTTCATTAGTAACTTGTTTATCAACTAACATTTCTTCTCTATTTTCATTTGTGTCTATATTGTTAACTTGTTCATTAACTAATTCTTCTTCTCTATTTTCAGTTTCATTATTGTTAACTTGTTCATTAACTAATTCATTATCTTTTTTGTTTGTTTTAACAAATTTATCTAACACACCTTTTTGTAATTCAATTAAAGTTTCAACTTTTTTTTTTGAGTTTCGAATAACCTGATTCAAATTTTCGAGTTGACATTTATATATTTAAAAATAAAAACAATAAAAATTAACACTAAAATAAGAGATTATAGAAATACATAATTCAAATTAAAAAGAGGAGATTAGAACAATACAACCGAGTGGGGAAGCGAGGGCAGTGGCTTTGCGGCAGAGTAAGAATAACCAGGAGGCAGGAGTCGTTCCTGATTGCCTCCCGAAGAGCTCGTTCAAATTAGGACCTGAAATCAAATCAAAGCACAATTAGATTCCAAATCGAAATAAAATCATATTATTCTCATTCTCATTTTTTTTAAAAAAAATTTTAAAAAAATTAAGTTGGAATCCATATAAATCAAAATAAAAATCATATTATCATCTCATGGAAAAATTAGATCTAGACCGATCAGATTCGGAGTCGTTAAGCTGGAGTGCACCAGTGCGGGGGAAGCGACTGTCGAGCGGGGATAGCGAGGGCGAGGGAGCATCGGATTCGGAGTTGTTGAGCCGTTGAGGGAGCGATCGGAGGAGACTAGGAGTCGATCTCGACAGACTCGATGACGGAAAGAGAGTGGGCGTCGACGACAGACTCGAGGCCGCGTCAGCGACAGACTCGAGGCCAGAAGGGTGAGGCGCCAACCGCCGAGGGGGATTCGGAAGTCTGGAGGGAGAGTGAGAGAGAATTTCGGGAGAGAGAGAGAGAGTTCTGGTTTAGTGGTTTCTGGTTTCTGAGAATTGGGAATTTGGGATTTGGGAATTATCAATTATACAGGCTTAGGAAACCAAACAGACAGATGAAGGTGAAGAGTCAACCAAAGAGAAAGAGACAGCTGAAGGTGAAGAGGCAGGAAACTTTTTCAGTACATTAAAAAAATGGAGGCCTAAAGCCAAATGGAGGCCTAAAGCCCTTGCTTTGGTGGCTTGGGCCTTGGGCCGGGCCTGGATTTATCTGTACTTCTTGGTGTTTTTGGATTGAAGCAGTTATCCCTTCTTCATAAAGAGATAAGAGTAGTTGGGGGATTGAGTTTACACTCTTCTCAGAATAAGAGATATAATTTTTGAACCGTCTCTTATGGATAATCATGAGTGTAAATTATTTTTAAATAATCTGGACCCATTCTTATTGGGCTATTATGACAAGCCAGTTAGACAAACCAGTTTTAAGCTATTGGGCTTGAGAGAGATCCAATTCCGATTTTATGGACTCGATTTTAGTGAAATTTTCGTTTTACACCTGAGAGATTTAAGATCTGTGCCCGATTTAAACGGTCCCAATTTGATTCTATTTTTACCCATATCAATAACCATTGTTGGCTGCTTCATGTCACTACAACAAAAAAGCAGTACCCCGGCATTTATACTCCGGCGTTTGGATACAAACGCCGGAGTAGACTTTTGGACCCTAAATTAACAAATAAAATCCCACATACCTCGGCGTTTTAAAAAAATGCCGGAGTAGCAGACCTTCCACCCAAAAAATCAACACACCCAAAATATTACTTTCCCAAAAAAATGCCATTCTCCCGCTCAAATCGAAACCCTACCTCCGCTGTTCCCTACCGTCTTCCACATCAACCTTGCTCAATCTCTCTCCGGCCCTCTCATTCCCGAACCCCGACACCACCATCGCCATTGTTGTCTCCTTCCCCCGCCGTCGTCCCTCGCTGTCCCCCACTGTCTCCTTCCCCCGCTGTCGTTCCCCGCCATCTCCCACCGTCGACGATCTCGTAATCTGGTAAAAATAAATTTAATGTTAATTTTATGGTTTTAGGGTTAATTTTGTTTTGGGATTTGTTAGTTGTAGGGTTTTGTTGGTTTGTATTGTATCTGGGACTATTTAGGTTTTTAGATGCTAGAATGAGGTGGTTTTTGGAAATCAGCACATTTTGCATGTAGATAGGCCTGGAGATTATAGGAAGAAGATTTGGTGGTGGTTTACTATGATTATGTGATAAAACAGGTTGTTCTTTCCATGGTAATGTAGATTTTCTGTTGGTATTTGCTCATTTTGATTATGGAGAAATTGTTCAAAATTCTTGGAGATTAGTTTCGAGTCATTGCATTCGACATACTTCGCTCATTCCGAAGAATACCTATTTTTAGTCTAAAAGTGTATTTGGAGTCGAAAACACACTTAGTAGAGTTAAAAAATGCAACATTCCACCTGCCACCTGCCACCTGCCTGTAAGGAAGCACACTTATTTTGCAACGTTTGCTCAATATATTTGTTCTTCTTGTTAACTTATATGTATATCTATACTTTTGTTTTCAAAGGTCTCTATCTGCTTCAATTTCCATGCTCCGATCAATCTCTTAAGTTCTACATTATTCATTGCTATACCAACTCTGTTTGCATCGAGTCTGATTCATGTTTTGCCTGCTTGTTTATTTTTTAAATTGTTTTTTGTTTTTTGGTTTTTTTTTTAAAGAAGGCCGTTGCCACACATACATTTTTTTTTTCTTCTTTGGTAAACAAACAAGGAATGTTAAGGAATGTTAGATTGTATTTCTTGTAAACAGAGCACCAGGAACTCACAAACTGCTACCAAATTCCTTCTCAGATTAATAATAAATCTTCCTTCTCATCTTTTGCGCGCAGACAGAGAACATATGCATGGCATCTAATTCTCTTTGCAGTAATGTTTAGGTTTGTTTAGTCATTAATCGTACTATGTTCGTGGTTATTGTTTGCTAAGAGCATACATTAATTATGTTGTCAATTCAGAATAACTAAACTTGCAAGTCAAGCTAAAAATAGGTATCCTTCGGAATGAGCAAAGTATGTCGAATGCAATAGAGGATCAAGTCAAGCCTCTTAACTAAAAATTTAGAGTTAAAAAAGGATGCTAATAGAGGATCAAGTCAAGCCTATTATGTAATCAACTATATGCAGAAATACATGGCTTACACATTATCATTGTCTTCTCTATATTAATATTTCTAGAGGGTAAATAGAAGTTGTGAACTCCTCTAGTTGTAAGCAGAACTCTTAGAAGAAACTCAAAAGATGTTTTATCTGAGTTCTATTGTACTGTGAACAATGCATCATCTATTATTCATGACATTCCTACACAATGCATCATCTATTATTCATCTATTATTCTTGGGGATTTTGCCGGTGACTTAGGAAGATAATTGGTGATGGGTTTGAAAAATCGGTATGTCATGTATGATATCTAATGATTGCTTCTTCCCTGATCGTCATTTTCATTTGGATTTAGGTGATGATTTTATTTTTGTTTTTTATTTTTATTTTTTTTGTTGCTCTTTCTGTTGTCTTTTGTCTATGTTCCAAATTGCAAAGAATTACCCTTATTTGTAATGTCCCTTATTAATTGTATCTTCTATGGTTGATAAGATATCAAATGATCATTAGGAAGAAGAAGAAGAGAAAGCAACAGAGAAGTGGCTTAGGAAGTTGGCCGTGTTTTTACTTACAAATGGTGACAAGCGGCTCTTGGTTCGTCTATCCAATTGCATTGCTGATGGGATTACTGGTTTGGCTTGATCCTGCCTTGTCACAGTTGCATGGATGACTAGGTCGATCTCTATATTGAGTAAGTCCGATAATAGCTCTCAGTCTCTTGCTTGTTCTATTCTTGCACCTAGGTTGTTGGGGAGCTTGAACTACGATAAAGCAATGGAAGCGAGGGTGCTGGCTTCAGTGTCACTGATCATTTTGCAAGGAATCAAGGTACCATCCTTTTTTATTTTCATTTCGTATGTCTTCTTTTTTCCTCTTTACTCTTATAAATGGTTGTCTGGTCTATGGTGATTCATGACTAGTAAATTATTACCTATGCTCTTTTAGTTTGTGAACAGAATTAAGAGAACACAATACTGTTCCATTGGTCTTCTATGTATCCGTGCATCTAATGAAAGTTAAAATCATTATTTTCGAAAAGGTTTACCCTTGTTTGTAATCATTATTTTCGAAAAGGTTTCTATGTGCCCCATCTTGTATTCACATTTGTAATGTTAATTTTATAAATGTTTGTTTTGAATAAATATGAATGACACTTTACCTGTGTTGTATTTTCCCCCAGGGATTCTTGCCGGATATGAACTTCAATAAAGATCCCATTTTTGATAGTTTGGAAGGAGATCAAGCACAAAGTCACACCTACAGGAGTAGAGGCAAAGAGCTAAAGATGATTGGTGTATCTGTGTATAGATACTTATAAATTTTGTAGTTTATACTATTTGTCAGATTGATCTAAATTTCAAGTTCATTTTATTCTCTTTTTTTTTACCACTCATGTTCATTTTACATGACAATATTCGAATAATGTACTTGTATTCCTACAACTTGATACTCTAAACTTGGTTGGGAATATATTAAATATATTGATTTTTTATATACTACGTTGTTTCTTCAATTTCGAGTTGTTGATATGTTATATCTTTGAATCTTCTGATATCTGTGCATGTATCTATATATAAGTGCAGCAGCAGCCAAAAAAAAAAAAAAAAAAAAAAAAAACCTACACCAGCGTTTGTACAAACACCGGTATAGCTATTATAACGAAACAAAGGGGCAAACAAAAGGGGGCTTACAGTAGGTAGTGGGATATACCGGCGCGTTATAAAAACGCCGGTGTAGACCCCATTTCTACTGCGACGCCTTCTTCTTCGGTATTTCTACTGGCGTTTTCAAAAACGCCGGTATGACCTACCCCGGCGTTTAAAAATGCCGGGGTAGGCCAAAATAGACGCCGGTGTATCCTGTTTTTGTTGTAGTGTGTCTTATCTTTATTGTAAGATTTTGCTCCTCTCTCCATAGATCAGAATAGAAATTTTGCTGAATACAGCATCTTTTGCTCCACTTCCATCATCATCTGGGCCCAAAACATCTAGTAATTAACATCTCCTTTATGAAATCCCAATCTATTGAGTCAAAGGATTTTTTGAAACCAACATGTCTTATCTTTATTGTATGATTTTGCTCCTCTCTCCATAGATCAGAATAGAAATTTTGCTGAATACAGTATCTTTTGCTCCACTTCCATCATCATCTGGGCCCAAAACATCTAGTAATTAACATCTCCTTTATGAAATCCCAATCTATTGAGTCAAAGGATTTTTTGAAACCAATCCTGGCATCCTACCATCAATTTCTTCTTAGAACACATATAAGCAGTAGAAAGCAGTCTAGAGTTGATTTGCATTGAAGTAATGCACTCTGCGAGGAGGAAAGAAGAAAGCCATGCATGAAACTAAGGATTAGCAAGGACTTTTATAAATATCTAGAAGGAATAATTGAAGAGACTAATGGACCCTAATTAACTCCATCATACGTATGAAAAACATAATGTCATTATTGTTCAAATTATCTGTTGCTCCAAAACCAAGTGAATGTCAATGAACATGTCTAGGAAATCATCCTTGAATGTCTCCTGCACATTCTGATGGAAACTCACAGAGAATACATTAGGGCCAAGTACTTTATCGTTATTTATATCAAATGTTGTCTTTCTAACTCTTCACTAAATGGATTATCAAGAAAGCTTAGTGTGTCAGGGGAAGGAAATAGCTCTCTCCAATCAAATCCACAAGTTTTTTTTCTTTCCTTTTTGAGTTAACAAGTTGGTAGGTTGAGTGTGCCGCATGTCTTTAAAGTGCTCTTTAATCTTCAATCTTATATCTCTCTGAATAATGATGAAGTTATCATCCTCAACCAATGAATAAACGAGGATCCTCCTTCTTCCATTAGCTTATACTATGGAAAGAATCTAGTATTTGCATTAAGCCCTCTAATACAGGTAAGTATAACCTCTGCCTCTAGTATTGTGTCTCAGCATGTAGAGTTTCTGTGTAACTCTGATAAAGATCTACTCTCTGTTCCAATTCCAAATGGTTAAAGGGTCTCGTCTCTTTAATGATTTATAGGGAATGAATCTTCTCCAATAAACTGGGTTAGAGATGTGCACCTGGTCGGGTTTGACCCAGAGCTGAACCAGCCCAACCCGAATGGGCATATATTTTTAGCATTGGAAACCCACCCAAATTCGGTTGGTTGGTTTTGAAAATGCCCATTTAATTGGGTTTGGATTTTGCAGGAAACATATTTGTTCAAACCCAAAATCGATGTGTCCGAGTTAGGTTGTGTTAAAATGCCCATTTAATTGGGTTTGGATTTTGCAGGAGACATATTTGTTCAAACCCAAAATCGATGTGTCCGAGTTTGGGTTTTAAAAAAACTAAGGTTGTGTTTGTTTCGGGTTTTAGACACAGTTTTCAGTTTTTAAAAATCAAAATATAAAATAATTTTGTCTGGATACAAATTTTTGCAAAACTTATTTTAAAATTTCACACTCAAAATCTATGTTTAAAATGAGTTTTTTGAAAACAGAAAAAACTTGTTTTCTGAGATAAGTTTTTTTCATTTCTCAATCAACATACTATATACATATGCCGATATACATGTCGATATACATATGTATATGCATATATGTATACATTATGTACATATACAGCATGTATGTATACAGTATGTATGTATATATATGTATATATATATAGTATGTATATATAACTAGGTTTGCCTATGGGCACCTGCCCACGGCACGTATTCAGAACAATGCAGCATATGAAAGTAAGTAATATAATATCATGAATATAAAAGAAAGAATTAATTGATTTAATATGAAAGAGTTGTAGATGTCATACAAAAACAGAAAACTTACATGGTCATATATGGTGATGTTATCCATTGTAGGAAGCAGTGAGAAGCCAGACATATGCTGTTGTTTAGTTCTGATGAAGAACTTGCTCGTGTACCAAGGAGGAAAAATATTTGACGATTAACTTTGGTGTTCTCATTGTATTCTACTATCAGATATTAATTTACTTTATGAGATATACACTATAATAATGTTCATATATAATACTGGATACACTTACTTTCCAGCATTTCAGATGCATGAATCTGAATCTTCCACCATGGAGTTTATATAGCTCAAGTTAGAATAGTAAGACAACAATTAGTTATAAATAAATGTCTATGTTATAATAATTATAAATGAGGGTGTAAAATCCAACTTCTTAGAACTTTGAGAGTGCAAAATGATGAAATTTAAAATTTGAGGAGATATTTGCTACTTTCAGTGTAATTTTAGATGTTAAAATTACATTTAAATCTTTTATTGCATTTGAAACCAATCAGGAAACTCAATGAAATTTTCTACATGAGCAATAAAAAAGCATAAAAAATCTGAAAAGTCCGTAAATTTACAAATCTGAAATATGAAAATCTAAATTTCTGGATATATATATATATATATATATATATATATATAGAGAGAGAGAGAGAGAGAGAGAGAGAGAGAGAGAGAGAGAGAGATCTAAAAAAGTGAAGCGACAACAGGGAGATAATAATTAAGTGATGAAGATTTTTGTTTTTTTTTGGGAGGGGGACTTTTGGGAGGGTGAATGTGAGCTTTTGATTTTGTTTCAATTGAAGGAGAGCCGCTTGATAGTTTTTTTTAAAAAAATTGTCTTGTGATTTATTATATAGATACTATGTATATATTATTATTATATATTATTGTTATTATATTATATATGATGATTATATATTATTATATATCAGCATGTATGTATCAAAATATATGTATGTATATGTATACAATATCTATGTATCAGAATATATATACTGTATATACATACATACAAACCCATACATACTGGATATATAATAGCATACAATATAGAGTATTTATGTATATACTTATATGCATAAATATGAAATATATATATATATGGGAAGTCCTCCATTGTGCACCACTTATGGTGCACAGGGCGTGTGCACTCGGCCTTCCCGCATTCGTCTCGACGATCCGAACAGTTCATATTGATCTACACATGAAAATTAGTCTAAATATGTAAAATCAAATCATTTGAAATTCATTTGCCCATCCATTGAAGTGTTACAAAATTGTATGGTTGAAAATCTTTGTTTTTTATAGTCACATGATGGATGGGCAAATGCATTTCAAATGATTTGATTTTACATATTTAGACTAATTTAGATGTGTAGATCAATGTGAACGGTTCGGATCGTCGATACGAAGGCGGGAAGGCCGAGTGCACACAGAGGCCTAGTGCACAACGGAACATTACTATATATTTATATACTAGGTTTGCCCGTGGACACGTGCCTACCACACGTTTTCGTGAACAATGCAGCATATGAAAAGCCCTGTAAACAGTAACATATATGCACAAGTTTGTAAATGATTCGTGAAGGATGATTTCTATAAATGTTTATTTGCCAGTAGACCTTGATGTACTCTGAAGTAGGATTATGGAGTGAAGTGCATAATTCGTTGTTTATTGGTTTATATTGCAAGATCATTTGTCAGCAGCTCGGGATTCAAAAAGAGTATTGTGAATATACAACAGTAGTATGTGTGACTTCAATATAAGAGATTTCATATTTGATTTGGAGTCTGGCAGAGGTAGCAATTCATTTGATTATGCAGTTAGTTTCCTGTTGTCATATTTTTATGTAGTTAACCATGTATGAATTTAAAAGATGGATAGAGAGAGAGAGAGAGAGAGAGAGAGAGAGAGAGAGAGAGAGAGAGAGAGAGATGGTTGTGATAGCTATGTGAAATGAATACCATAAGCCCTTTTGTTACATGTGATCTTGATTGCATTGCTTTGTTTGGAGATTTGAAAAGCAACATAAACAGCACGTCTCTCTCTCTGAACGATGCTCTTCCATTTATTTTTGTTAATAATAGCTTTGTTGGGAGATTTCCTTGTTGATAATGTGATCTTGATTTATCTATATCCATTTACTGGAGAGCCTACTGCAATACACCTGGAAACAACACTATATATGGCTCAAAATGCTCATAAACCTAGTAGTGTAATATCAACACAGTCGTAACAAAATTAGTGTAATATCATCACATTGTAATCTCATAGTGAAGCATAATAGTGTGATCAACTGCTTGTAAACAGAGCTTAAAATGCTTGGAAACAACATAAGAATAGCTTAGAATTCTCAGAAACAACATAAACATAGTTAAATAAGCCTGGAAACAACATAAACAGAGCTCAATACACCTGGAAACAACACTCTATATGGCTAAAAATGCTCATAAACCTAGGAGTGTAATATCAACACAGTCATAACAAAATTATTGTAATATCAAAATTTGTGTAATATCATCACAATGTAATCTCATAGTGAAGCATAATAGTGTGATCAACTGCTTGTAAATAGAGCTGAAAATGCCTAGAAATTACATAAGAACTTAGAATTCTCAGAAACAACATAATAAGAGCTCAATAAGACTGGAAACAACATAAACAGAACTGAAAATGCTTATAAACAACATAAACAGAGCTCAATACACCTGGAAACAACATAAACAAAGCTAAAAATCTATGTAATTGGTTGTGAATAATTTTACTCTCAATAAAGAAGAAGGAAGATGGGGAAAATGTTTAATCTTCTTTGTTCTTGTTGGGATAGGACATAAAAAGAAATAAATAAAGTGTTACTGATATTTTGTTCCGTCAGGCTATTACACAAAGACTTTAAATTGACAACCTAAATAATGAATCCAAGACCTCTCATTCATTGGTTTTATAAATTTTACTATCTGACCATATTGGTACGTGAAATATAGATTTCAGCACTTGCAGAAGGCACAAAGGGTTTCATCTATGGCTTTGTTATCATAGTCCCCATTGAAAACACAACTACCAAGAGGTCCTTTAAGAAGAATCAGTCGCAATAATCCGTCAGCAACCTTTTTATCCACCTACAGGTTTAAATCACAGTATTTTAGCACACAACACATCGAAATAAAGATCACAAAGGAGGTGTTTTAAAACCTACTTCCATGATATCTTTGAATTTTTCTACTGTACATCAGGAGGAGCAGTTGGAAGATTGGACTGCTGCAAAATCAGGAGAATTTGCTTTATGATAGTATCGTCAATCCAGCCAAGTCGATGAGACATGTCAGCTGCCATTACCTGTATCATTAGAGTAAGACCAAGTCAGATGACAATTAAAGAGAAACTGTCATGCCCCGCTTCCCAAAAAGAGAATACGGAGTACAGATATGTGACTAGGCCCAGCGAATGATTTTCATCATCCATAAGCTGTCAGGATCTTTACAATATTTCACAAGAATAATCAGAGTCCGAAGTAAGAAAGTCAACCAAGCATGCATATATAAATCAAAATACCAATAGGAAATACTTGAAAGCAAAATATTATAATCTCAAATATATCAAATATGGACAAGTCAATATTCCTGGGTCACATTGCCCAAATACAAATAAATCCAAGTATCAAATACAATTGTTCAAAATAAGCAACAAGAAATAATAATTGCAAAATTTCAGCAGCTAGTATCTCATGTCACTAACTCCATCTGGCAACTGTTCTCCAAAATCTGCAATTTAACAATTGCAGGAAGAGAAAAAAGAAAATAAACTTCCGTCAATGCAAGTTACGGGCCGCTTGTAGTGCAGGATACAAGTACATGGGAAAGAATAACAAATATCATGGAATAGGCATGATAACAAAATATAACAACTAGCATGAATCTTGAACATATCATGTAATGTAATGTGCAACAGGTTATAGGTAGCATGTAACAGATATCAAGTATCATGCAAGCAAGTAAACAGGTAACATATGAACAGGTAAACATGTATTCAGGTATACAGGTAAACAGGTGTCAAGTATCATGTACATGTATCATGTAACATGTATTATGTAATAGGTAATCATGTAACAGGTATCATGTAACGGGTATAATGTATGTCGAGTCTTGTATTATTACTATCTAGGTAGCACTTCATGCATCCCGATTTTTACTACATGGTTGCTACATACATGCAAATTTCGTTTAGGCTTAGTGGTGGGTTTCTATAGGGCCATGTACTCAGACATCAAGAAACAGGTAACAGGTAAACAGACACAAATCACGTAGTGAAATCGTGGCAACAGAAACAGGCATGAATCATGTAGTCATGAAATATAGCAACATATAGTAATAACAGGCATGAATCATGTAATCATGAAACATGGCAATATATAATAATAATAGGCATGAATCAGTAGTCGTGAGTTCATGACATAATATAATAATAACAGGCATGAATCATGTAATCGTGAGTTCATGGCAGAATATAATAATAACAGGCATGAATCATGCAAGTATGAAACATGGAAACAGGTAATGGGATTACGGGCCCCCTTCTGAGTACACATACCTATATTGTCCACTACTAAGGTTGTTCCCTTAACCCCGGCTTGATTATTTGTTATTATTATTAAACAGGCATATACGCGTTACAAAACAGAGCAAGAATATCATGTCATAAATAAGTAATAGGTTCAGGTTGCAAGATAAACAAGTACAGGTGAAAGACAACACATAATAAGATAGAACAACGAAAATTCTAGTTCAGGACAGCAAGACTGTACCGCACTAAATCTGGAATTCCCATTGCTACAAACTTGCAAACCTGGATCCGTCAGAGAATCTGGAAAATAGACTCCCGGACGAATCCAACAAGTATATATAAGTCATATGGTATTTCACAAAAACATAACTCAAAACAGGTTTGAATCCAGAAAACAGGTTTAGCTAGAAATCAGAAGATTGTATTCAAAGTCAGAAAAACAGCATGAAAACTCATTAATTAAATCCACGAAAAATCTGGGGTATTATATGTATAGTAATAGTTAAGTTTCATAATTTTTCAATATAAATAGTTTAGTCAACAAAAATTAGAAAATATCAAGACACGACAATTTTGTAAATCTGGAATCACAAACACTGCAGTACGAAAACAGCAATATCTCGCAAACCATAAATCAAAATCCAAATATGCTAAAAGGGTGATAAAATAGATACAGTAGGCTAACTTTCATATTCACAAATATTTTTCAAACAACAAGTATAATTAGGTCGAAAATCATGTTCTTTACTAAACAGTATGAAAAATCTGCTAGTATAGTAGTTGTTTATAAGTATAGAATTGTTTATAAAACTCATCAAATAAATCCACAAAAATTCAGGTTTATTCCAATCAGGTCTAGTTATACTGTGCAAAATATTGGATCAAAATAATACTTTTAACATCACTATAAAAATAGATTACTCTTCAGAATTCATAGAAAACAAAATCTGGAAATCTCTCTACAGCTCTGTAGTAAAATAGACATAACTCACAACTCGTAAAACGAAACTGAGATCCGTCAGAAGGGTTGGAAAATAGACATAATTCTCTATAGTTCATGTTCACAAATAGTTTTAATATACCGACCTTAATAAGGTCTAAAATACTGATAAAAAACGGGGAATCGACAAAATAGAAAATATCCTTCATGCACAAAATCAACTTGTTCATATAAAACTCATCCAAAACACAACCAAACATGAAATAGGGTATACTAGTTGTCCAACCAACATGGTATAGGATATTTTGTAAGTCCACAACAATTATAGCACAAATAACACATCAAGTACACGATATCACAAAATAACATGCATATATACATCCAAAAAAAAGTGGTCATCCCTAGTTGTTTCATGTCATGTATGTCGTGATGCAACTATGGTCGAATCAAAACAATAGAGAAAATATATAACAGAGGATTCAAACACGAATTTTCACTAGAACCCAACTACACTACATGCGGTATTTAGTACTTGTATTACACAAAGAAAAGAATACAAGTTACTTGCCTGATAGACGACGACGGAAATGGCACAAAAACAAGAATAACGGGAACGGATTTCCGGGCAACAAACTCAACGAACAACGAACCACAAATCACAACGAACACACGCGAACACACGAACACAACACTCACGAACCACGAACACAACCCCGAATCAACACACACACACCCTCAAACACCAAAAGAGCAAGAGGAAGAGAGGGAGAGAGCCGGGGCTGCGGTAGTGGGCAAAGGTGGCGACGAGGTCTGCCAGGGCTGTTGCGGTCCATTGGGACAGCACGGAACGGACACGGGGGTGCCGGTGTAGTGGTGGTTGCGCTCGGGAGGAGCACAGGCCAAGGCTGCGGCTGTCGTGGCTGGCTGGAGGCAGGGCAGACAGGGTGCTAATTGCCGGTGACGCTGCACTGGCTGAGCGACAGGAGGCCGAGGAGGGGAGCGACTGTCGATGACGTCGAAGGAAGACAGGGCCAGGCAGGGCTGGCACTGTCTGGCTGAAGCTGCTGTCGAGGACGAGTGCCGGAGTTCTGTAGTTGAGCCGGGACTTCGGGAGGGATGGAGAGGTGCAGCGAGAGCAACAGACGAGAGGGGAGAGGGTCGCGACACAAACATGCCAGAAGAGGGAGAGGTCGGAATAGGGTTAGGTGGCGGCTGAAGGGGTGCATGAGGAAGACGAAACAGCTGACGATAGGGGAAGGGTGTATATATAGGGGAGTATTAGGTTAAGGGTGTGGGTGAAACGGGTGGGGTTACTTGGTAACGGGTATCGGGAAGGGGTAAAGGGGATTAGTGCATAGGCTGAAAGGGGTTTTTAGGGTAATGGGTTAATGAGTTTGGGTGTGAAGTGGGTTTTGGGTTTAATGGATCATGGGTAAAAGGGTAGATGAAATAGAATAGGATATAGGGTTTGAAACAAATATAAAATAAAATAAAATATATAATGGGTTATAGGGTTCTAAAACCAATAGGAAAATGAAATAATCAATAAGATGTAGGTTTATATAACAAAATATAATTGTACTACAATATGGATATAATTTGAAATACTACTCGTACAATCAATATAATGGATTTTTAAATAGACAATCAAAGTTATAATAATAATAACAATAATCATAATAATAAAAATAAAAATAAAATAACCGTAGTAATAATAATACTATTGAATAGTAATAACGCCACTACTAATAGAGCTTGTATTATAATATAAGAATCATTTGAAAATAACAATACAGACAATTAATGAAAAGAACGAATTTTAATAGGAGATACAAAATATTTTTGAAATAAAAACGAATTTAAGAAAACGAATTTTTTTATAAAGAACCCAAACCAGATAATATACAGAAAAAGAAAATACACCCAAAATACAGAAAACGGAAAACAGGGGTTACAGAAACAATGAACAACAACGATGAAAAGTTGTGTGTACCATGCCAGTAGCAACAACTACTCCATGGAGCCACTGCCCATAGCCAATTCCGTTTTCTATGGCCTGAAAAAGATCAATTATTGCAGTAAGTATGAAAGCTCATATAAAATTAGCAGTCATCATTGAGGACTATTTTAACTTCAAAATCACCAAATATAAAGGCTGAAGCATCAGAAATTTTACAAAAAGGAAAATCTTAAATAATTTCTCAAAGCAGGTAACCCATATATGCGAAGTGTGAAAAGTGATCATCTAAAATTTGCAAATATCAGAAAGTTCAACTAGTTAATATTTGCTTGGAGATTCAAGTTTTTTCATGTCTTTTTCTGTCCGTAATCCTAAGTCAGTTAATCATATTTGCACCATAAGAGAGACATAAAGATTCAAACAACAAAGTTAAAATTTAGCATCGACTAACTGATACAAAGATTAGTTTCAGTTAACATCTTAGGAGGCATTAAAATTTAAAGCAGTAACTTGAATTCAGATGGGGAATTACGTTAAAGGCATCTGAAAATTGTCATCTACACGAAATAATATATATACAGTAACATATCTTGAATTGGTAAAAATAAGAACAGACCTCAAAAGTGTCAACTCAACTTTTTACTGAATCATGGATTAGAGAGGAATTTCTTAGTTGACAAAATAATACGAATTATTCACACACTATAGAATGCAGTTAGTTCATAAAATTTTGGAAATATTAACAGTGACGGGCAAACAAATTTTACTACAATAATCATGCTTAAATTAAGAAGTGATGGAAATGTTAGTTAGACTAAGAGAGGATGAAAAGTTATGCAACTTCATCAATATTGGAGATATTATGGTAGCACTGTAGCACAACTTAATAGAAAATAACATTCGAAAGAGATGTTGGCACAAGCTCAGAGTTTAAAATGTGTCTGAATTCGAACTGGTACAACTTCAAGTAAAAAGGAAACCTTTCTCTCCAAGCCATTTGAGTTAAGTTATTGAACAAAGTAGCAGTGTCATACAAATTAAAACATGAAACCTAATGCCGCCAAAGAGTTGTTTAATTAGATTTTTTCCTTCTTTCTATTTAATATTATTTTACTTAAAGAGTGTTTAGAAAGCTAATTAAGCAACTAACCAAACATGTCCGGCAAACAAAAAGAAGAAAGTAAGGTGTGCATATGAAAAGAATGAGCACAAAACATACAAAGTTAAATCATAAGAAAAACTATTTAAGAACTGACATGGCCAAACGTGTGCCCCAAGTTCAAGGTAGCTCTCACTCCACCTTCCTTCTCATCTAAAGAAACAACCTTTGCTTTGTTTTCATATGATCTCTTGATAGCATAAATCAAGGCATTCGGATCCCTACATAAATATATACATCTATATAAATATTTCAAGAAAGTCTTAAATGGTAATAAAAATCAGAAACATAAACTCAAATAAGTAAAGTAACAAATATTGGCCTTAATGTTTTCTATACCATCTGTATGGTAGAAAACATTAACTAATTGACCAATGAAAAGAAAATATAAACAATATAAAAGTTCAATGTCCTATTCCTCAGAGCATTGAACTTTAATCTTCATCAAAACCACAAACATGCAGGATTCAAAAGAATACTATTCCTACAGGTGGCTCAGAGCATAATGTCTAATTTCTTCACTGAAGCTTTTATCTCCAGTATGGGTTTATCTGAGAATCTACGAAATATCAAGGAAATATGCACAAAACTGGATAGTAGTGTGAGTACCTCTACAACTAACCCTGCCAAAAGGGAGGAGTACTTATCATAGATATTAAATCAAGTTTTAATGGAACTTAATGGAGCTGAGTCTATGTCCACATTTGAGTTTATTGAGAGTGGATTATTGAGTCTATTTCTCTGGCATGATTAATTTATTCTCACTCTTTGTGATATTAGAGAGTTCCTCCTGCAAAACCCTTAAACATGACTTCCCATCAAGTAACCCATCAAGGAAAAATATCCAGAGATTTATCCATACATCAAAAATTTCAATTTTCAAGAACCTCATCCTCTAGATATTGTTGTTAAAAACCCCGGATAACGCTTTCACTAAATCATTCTAGAGCGCTAAAAATCTATGCCTTGCCTTCACACTGTCTATTTCTACCATAATGCTTCAAAACATACTACGAAACTAAAAAATTTATCAATGTCAACACAATTATACTAGATACCACACTCAATTCCTCAACCCAACAAAACTAAACCAAACAAATATGATATTAGATCAACTCCTCAACCATAACCAACATTTCTTTTTTCTATCTCAACCATAATCCCTAGTAGTCACATAGCTTACGGGAACAACTTAAGGTATTTATTAAGGATCATAGATTTGTCTTCCTATGACAAAGATTAAGCATCTTAATTCTCCATAATCCAAATTTCAATCACCAAATCAACATCATAGTCCATCTAATATTTAATTTTCAAAAACACCATTTCCTCAGCATTCTAAGTTTATTTGGCTAGTTTCCAGATAGTCTACAAAGTGTAGTTTCACTATGGCAGCTATCTATCATGAATTCAAATCTAGTTTTTTTTAAAATAAAGATAAAGCAAATAAATTCTATATTGATTCCGAGGACTCTAATATGTCATTCTTTATAACTACAATCTAATGTCCAAACATTAATGCAAAAATGTAGGTATTAGGAATCTATATACTAAAACCAGTAGTGTAAAACATAAGCTCATCTCAACTAACTTGGACTCACCCTACGCCTAATACTTCCAATCAATCACACCGCAAAAAAGAATCAAATATACAAAATCAAGAAGACAGAGAGAAGAAGTGGGGCTCACCCTAGCGGAAGAAGAGGAGGAGCACGGTGGATTAGGCGGCGGAGGAGAAGAAGAGGAAGATATGGCATATTCAACATAAGCGGGAGAGAG
This sequence comes from Hemerocallis citrina, assembly GCA_017893485.1. Taxonomy (NCBI): domain Eukaryota; kingdom Viridiplantae; phylum Streptophyta; class Magnoliopsida; order Asparagales; family Asphodelaceae; genus Hemerocallis; species Hemerocallis citrina. Next base: position 47,035,930 of record CM030366.1, read on the forward strand.
GAGGAGTCGTGGTGGGCAGAGGAGGCTCGAATTGCTTGAGCGGCGAGCGACGATGGTGGCACCGATGAATCCGCAGCACCCGACGGCAGATCTTGAGTGGATGTGAGGTCTTGGAAGGTGGAGGATCTAGGGTTTCCCTACCTTCCCTGTCTTATGTGAGAACTAATCAGAAAGTTGAATTGATTTGTGGGAGAAAGGGGAGAAATAGAGTGGATCTGGACCATTCGATCTGTATGCTACAGGGCCTACATGACAGATTAGATCTGGACCATTGAATTTGAGTTTTGGGTTTCAAATTTTTGGGGAAAAATGTTTTGGGAGGTTAGATCTGGACCATTGATTTTCTTCAAATTGAAGGAGAGCCACTTGATAGCTTTTCTTTGTGTTTTATTATATAGATTTTGTTACAGATATTTCATGTAACGATAAAACATACGTAATCGACACGTGTATTGAAAACACTTGTAATACACGTAAAAACACAAAGATTAAAATTAATATTTGAGTTGGCTCAAATAGGATAAAAAATGAATTTTGAGAAAACGGAAAATGTATAAATTGCATTGAAGAAATACGTAGGACATTTATATTAAAATACGTTACGTATATTACTCATAACAATACAAAATATATGTGCATAACACTCGTGGGCAAAATTGTCATAACTCAATTTTGCGGGGTGTTACAAACAAGCCGACCAACTCCCAAGAGAGAAAGAGAGGAAGAAGTACCTGTCACCCGGGCAGAGTTTCGAGAATTCAAAAAGGAAATCCTTAAAGCCGCTAACACCGTTCCATGCAGGAATAGACAAACTAGCCATCACCGCGCCACTCCTCCTCAACATGAAGAATCCCATAGGTCCACTCGATCCGAAAAGCAGGACAATGTTGTCCTTCAATGCCTCAAGAAGATGGAAGATCGTCATGCATTGCTGAAGCTAGAAAATGAAGGCATGAAGGAACATACCGCTCCTCCAGGCCCCCTTTCTCCAGGAAATTTATTAAGGCGCCTGGCCCAACCAATTTCAAGATCTCAACCTTCGACTCTTACAACGGGGAGACCGACCTAGTAGACCATATTAAGAGTTTTAAAACTCTCATGATGATCCACCAAGCATCTGATTTCCTCCTTTGTAAGATTTTTCTAGCAACCATGAAGGGATCCGCATAGGAGTGGTTCTATCGTCTCTCTCCAGGGACCATCTTCTCCTTTAACCAACTTGAGGAGCTCTTCCTCACGCACCTCATCACTAGCTGCAAGACAGAAGACAAGCATCTCCCTACTTGACTTGAGGCAAATAGAAGGGGAGTCCCTTAAGAGCTATGTTCGGCGCTTCACCGCCGAGTCCCGTTCATTCCCCCTGCTGGACTTGGGCGTAGCCACTGCTGCCTTTAGATATAATTTGAATCATGATCACCTCAAAGCCTCCATCGTCAAAAGACCTCCTCGGTGTTGGATCCTGTAGGCAAGGCAAGAAACACTAGAGGGGGGGGGGGGGGGGGTGAATAGTGTTTTATAAAAATAAAAAATGGAATTAAGATTTTCTTCTGCTCAGTCGACTTGAATAGATAAACCAGTCGAATGAAGCGACAATTAAGAAGAGTATTTTTAAAGCAAGTCTGAGGAGTCGACTTATAAATGAACCAGTCGACTTAACACACAAGTTTTCAGAGAGAGTAGTACGATTCTGACCAGTCAACTTACAGAAGTACACAGTCGACTGTCCAGACAAGTTGCACAAAAAAATTATAAAGTAGGAAATGAAATGCAAGTTCAAAGAGATACAACCACAGAGTGCACACGATGTATCCTGGTTCAGTCCTCCCGACCTACATCTAGTCCCCAAGCAACCCACTTGAGATTTTCCACTATTCTTGAAAAAATTACAAGAATACCCTACGGCGTTAGACAACAACCTTGTCCAACCCGTAGTCCTTTCTCACAACTAGAGAAAGCAACCCACTCTTCCACCAAGAGTGACAAACCTAACTCTACACCCTAGAGTCCTACTCTCCAACCGAAAGGAAAAGAAAACAATAAAATTGTTTACAATCAACCTATACCCTTGTTGTGATTGTGATTTGTACATAGCTATTTGGTCGACTTCTGAATTCAATCCAAAACGAAATCGATGTTATACTGGACTGAAAATAGAGAACCAAGACTTAGTGAGTTTGAAAACTTTTATTTCTTGAAGGCACAATACTTAAACTTTTTTATCAAAAATGCTTGGAACTTTTCCATGGTGATTCTTAAGGCTCTATTTATAGATTAGAATCCCTGGACGTTGTAAAAACAGTTTCTTACAACTGTTAAACAACGGATAATAACGAATAAGATTTTTTTTAAATTCGAAAAAACAAGTTTTGAAATCAGTAAACTGTCGAAATGACTTGAAAAGTCGACTGGATTGCCGTTATGAGTCGACTGGTCAGAGTTTGAAGAAGATCAGATAGTTTTGTACAGATTCATTCGACTGGTTCTAAATGGCAGTCGACTGGTACTCAACAGCTGATCTAGTTCAAGCTGTTTTGACCTTCTGATTTTGTAAAACACACAGTTATAAAAATTATGTGTGAGTGTGTGTGTGTGACAAGGCTGTACATCAATCTAAGACTCAACAAAAAGAAAATTACAATGTACAAGACACACATAAATATAGGACATTTGAAGCTTTGGTCTTGACTTGAGTCTTGAGTCTTGAGTGAAGCTTTAGCCATTGTCTTTATATAGAGCTTTGCTTGATCATTGTTCAGCTTTAGAATATTGTGACTTACTTGATCAATTTGCTTTGAGGCCTTTGTGTATCATACAAGATAAACTTTGATACAACCTGCAATTATATGAAAAATAGCACAACAAACTTTGCATTGTGTTGTAATGATCAAAATCAAGAATCAATATTCTCCCCCTTTTTGATGATGACAACACAATAGCTGATAATAAAAGGAATTGAAGAAATACAAGTGTTCACATGCTCCCCCTATCAGATATACATCATGCATAGGTGAAAAAAAAACTGAAAAAGAAAAAAAATACAAGGCATGCATATATTCTCACAGCAGAAAATTAAAATAAAATGCATATATTCTCACAACAGAAAATTAACATAAAACTGATATTGGATGTTCTCTCCCCCTTTGTCATCAACAAAAAAAACAAAATGGGAAGAAGAAATACTTCACACAAACAAAATAACAATGTATTCATAGAAACTTAGTCTTAGTTCAAACTAGTACAAAATAACAAAATGCAACAATGAGTAAAAAAATAGCAAATAAGAAAAATAGGAACTCATTAATCTTCGTCTTCGTCATCTTCGTCATCTTGAGAGGGAGGAAGAAATTGAGCAGTGAACAGGTGAGTAAGATGAGAGATTTGGGATTCAAGAACATCTTGACGATCCATGAGATAATTGACAGCATTATAAATACTGCGTGGATCATCAAAATCTGCTCGAGGGCGAGAAGAACTAGAAGTAGAAGACGGACGAGCTGAAGTGGCTAAAGGAACTTGAACTTGGGGGAAGTCCTAGTGGTTGACCTAGGTGGAGTAGCAAGAAGCTTCATGCGTGCTAAACTTGCACGATCAAAGCATTCATAGTGCTTGACAACATTGGTCTCTGAATCGAGATCGACATCATAAGCACAAAAGACACGAGTAAGTAGGGCACCAAAAGGAAGAAAAGTAGAATGAGACTTATGAAGTCTAGGAAAAATAATACGACCCCAATTTAGATTAATTTTGTCGAATATTTCATAGACGGCTTGTTGTAATTCCATGGAATACTGATCATAACTCCCTGTTTGAGGGATGATATTGTATGATAGTATCCGTGCAATAAGTTTTGCAACAGGGGAATGGACTTATTTGACATAGGGGGTCCATGATTCGGCAAATAAATTTTAGATAAAATGGAGGCATCGTCCATCAAGATTTCTCCTAAGTCCAGTCCCTCATCGTCTATACCTATAATAAGATTAATTCTCTCGAATGTGAGTTTTATCTTCTTATTTTTGACAGAAGAATAAATGATTACCTCACCATCATCCGATTGAATAACCCTCATATTTGTATAAAACAAGTAAATGAGTTGAGGGTAGTAGTAGGGTTGATTTTCTAAAGACAAGAATTCAAAAAGACTACAATGTTGAAACAATGACACAAGATTAAATCTATCAAGATCCGAAAAGTTAACAAATCGACCCGGAAAGATAATCATAGAACAAATGATGAACCATTTCTCTACAAGATCTGGACTTCTAAGATATTGAGTGTAATCTCTAGAGGAAGAACCCTCATCTACATGAGAGGTTTTAGATCTCTTAGGAGCCATAATAGGAAAGGAAAGAGAGGGATGGAAGTATACCAACAAGAAGACTTGAAAACTTCAAGGGAACTTGAAATTGACAAGAAAGAAACCGGATTGGAACCCCACAATTGCTGAAAATTGACAACAGCAGCACGGTACAGTCGACTTCTTTTCTTTTTTCTTCTCTTCTCTTCTCTTCTCTTCTCCAGATCAGGGAAAGATTGTGGTAAAAGTGAAAAGAAGGGGGTAGAGTTTTAGGGTTTTTACAATGATAGCAACGACTGTGATCAAGGAAAGAGGATATCAATGGCTAAGAATGGTCAAAGACGAGTACCAAGATGAATAGTCACCTCAAAAAAATATGCTAAGATTTGAATCGGAAGAAAAATGAGTCGCGACAGTCGACTGGTATTAGTAGGCAGTCGACTTAGTCGAGAGTTAAAAAAAAATGAACATATTATTAACACAACTGGTCGGTCGACTGGTTGAGAATCTCAGTCGACTGTCCAGAGCATAAAACTACGAACAATTTAAAACAATACTTGGCAGTCGACTGAACAACATGTGTAAGTCGACTTACAAAAAGAAAATTCAAGAAATATCATGAAAATTACAAATCCTTAGTTCTCTTCTTAAAGTTATAAGGGTGTCTTCTTTAAGGGGTTTGGTAAAAATATCAGCTACTTGTTTATCAGTAGAAATAAAGTCTAAAGAAATGTCTACTTTTAAAACATGATCACGTAGAAAATGATGTCGAATATCAATAGGTTTCGTACGTGAGTGTTGAACCGGATTCTTAGATAAGTTAATGGAACTGGTATTATCACACATTATTGAAGGTTTTTCAAAAAAAATGCCATAATCTAATAAGGTTTGTTTCATCCACAAAATTTGGGCACAAGCCGAACTTACAGCGATATATTCAGCTTCTGTAGTAGATAGGGATACCGAATTTTGCTTCTTACTGCACCAAGAAACTAGTGAATGTCCCAAAAAGTGACATATCCCACTAGTGCTCTTGCGGTCAGTTTTACTGCCAGCAAAATCCGCATTACTATACGACAAAAGTTGAAAATTGTCGATGCGTGGATAAAATAGACCATAATCAGATGTGCCTTTAATATATCTTAAAATGCGTTTCACAGCTTTCAAGTGAGATTCTTTAGGACTTGACTGTTATCTAGCACACAAATATACACTGAACATAATGTCTGGTCTACTAGCAGTTATATATAAGAGTGAGCCAATCATACCTCGATAGAGTTTTTGATCGACACTCTTACCTAATATATCTTTGTCAAGGGTAGTGGTAGTAGCCATAGGTGTGGCCTTACTACTTGTGCTATCCATGTTAAACCGTTTGAGTAATTTCTTGGCATATTTTTCTTGATTAATGAATATGCCATTTTGTGACTACTTAATTTGTAGTCCAAGGAAATAATTGAGTTCACCCATGTGACTCATCTCAAACTCGTTTTTTATGATGTTAGCAAACTCTTGACATAGATTGTTATTAGTAGAGCCAAAAATTATATCGTCAACATATATTTGTATGATTAAAATATCATTCTTAATTCTTCTAATAAACTAAGTAGTATCTACTTTACCTATTTCAAAACCTGTTTCTAAAAGAAAAGTCTTCATTCGATCATACCAAGCACGAGGTACTTGTTTAAGACCGTATAAAGCCTTTTTCAATTTAAAAACATGGTTTGGGAATTGTTCATGTTCAAAACCTGGTGGTTGTTTAACATAAACATCTTCCTTTATAAACCTATTAAGGAATGCACTTTTAACATCCATTTGAAAAAGTGTAAAATTCATAAAACAAGCAAAAGATAATAAGATACGAATTGATTCTAATCTAGCAACATGAGCATATGTTTCATCAAAATCTATGCCTTCTTCTTGATTATATCCTTGAGCAACTAGTCTAGCTTTGTTCCTAACAACTTATCCTGATTCATCTAACTTATTCTTGAATACCCATTTACTACCAATTATAGTATGATCAGGAGGTTGTGGAACTAAATCCCATACATCATTTCTTATGAATTGGTTTAACTCATCTTGCATGGCATTCATCCAAAACTCATTCTCACATGCTTCTTGTATATTCTTTGGTTCAAAATCCGACAAGAAGGCTATGTGAGATATCATATTAATATGTGATCTCGTCTGAATACCATGTGAAATGTCACCAATTATTAAGTCATGAGGATGATCTCTAACTTCAACAAAAGATTTTGGTAAAGTTGGAGATATCACAACAGGATCAGTTGACTTGACAAGTTCCTCAGTCGACTGTTTCTCATCAGTCGACTTGACTTCCTTATCGGTCAACTTATCCGCAAGACTAGTTTGTTCTAAAGATGTAATTACTTTATTCAAAGGTGATGAATTAGTTTCATCATCTTCAATTAAATTCGATGAAGACAGAGATTCATCAAATGTAACATGCATGGATTCATCAATAGTCATTGTTGACTTATTGAAGATTCTATATTCTTTACTCTTATTTGAGTATCCTACAAAGATACCCTCATTAGATCTAGGATCAAATTTATCTAAATTATCTTTAGTGTTCAGAATAAAGCACTTACAACCAAATATTTTAAAGTAAGAGACCTTAGGAATTCTATTAAAAAATAACTCATAACAAGTTTTCTTTAGCTTAGGCCTGATCAGAATTCTGTTTAAAATATAACAAGTTGTAGCAACAGCTTCAGCCCAAAAATACTTAGGTAAATTGCTTTCAACAAGCATGGTACGTGCACATTCTTGCAAAGTCCTATTCTTCCTTTCAACCACTCTATTTTGTGGTGAAGCTCTAGGAAATGCAAATGAATGAGTTATACCATTCTTGTTGCAATATTCTGCAAACGTTTCATTTTCAAATTCTCCACCATGATCACTTCTAATAGTGACTATGGTTAGAGACTTTTGATTTTGAATTCGTTTACAAAAATTTGCAAATTCTTCAAAAGCATCATTTTTATGTTTTAAAAAGAAAGTCCAAGTGAATCGTGAAAAATCATCTACTAAAACAAATACATATCTACTTTTATTTAAAGAAGCAACTCTAGTAGGGCCAAATAAATCCATATGAATTAATTCGAGCGGCCTACTAGTAGAAATTACTTCTTTTTGGTTTTAAAAGTAGATTTAATTTGTTTACCTAGTTGACATGCATCACATAACTTATCCTTTTTAAAGGATAGTCTTGGCAGCCCTTTAACTAGTTGTACTTAGATAATTTAGAGAGATTTTTCATATTCACATGACCAAAACGTCTATGCCAAAACCAAGAATCATTATTAGAAGCTACTAAGCAAAAATCATTAGAAAACTCATTGCTTTCAAACACAATTCATAAATGTTATTTTTCCTAAAATCTTGACAAAATATGTTTTGCATGGTAGAATCATAAATTAAACAAGCATCTTTTTCAAACATGATTTTATAACCTTTATCACAGAGTTGACTAATACTTAACAGGTTATGCTTAAGTCCACTAACTAATAAAACATTTTCTATAGAGGGGTTAGTGTCCTTACCGACCATACCAATTCCTATGACTTTTCCTTTATTGTTGTCCCCAAATGTAACTGTTCCTCTATCCATGTTTTGTATGGTAGTTAGGAGGTTGGCATGACCAGTCATATGCTTAGAACATCTGCTGTCAAGTATCCAACGATCTTTCTTAGGTACCTATAAAATATCTAATGTGAATATGGTACCATTTTCATTGGGTCCAAAAAGTATTAGTTTGTGGGAAACCAAACCCATGATGAGTTTAATTTTCCACCACAAGCAGAAATGAAATTAGCAGAATTACATACATTCAGCATATATGAATTTATAAAAGCAATTCTATCTTTCGAACTCAGGTTGACTGGAACCCATACATATTTGCTCTGTCTAGTCGACTTTATAACACCTTTCAGTCGACTTTTACTATCTGTCAGTCGACTGGGAGGTAGTATAGGTCGACTTATATGAGGTTTTAGTCTTGTTGAATAAGACTCAGTACCTCTGGACAGGCGACTGGTGGATGGATGCAGTCGACATGGCTGAATTTTAGATTTGCTTTTATCAGGAAAACTTACAAATTTAGGCTTTTCAAAGAACTCATAAAGTTTATGTTTAACACTAGAAATAGATATAGGTTTATTTATACTAGTGTTCTTAGAAGAATGATCTTTTTCAAGTAATTTTTTAAAACCAAGTCCAAACTTTTGACTAGATTTTACTTGATTTTGAAGAACATCATTTAAATTCTCTTTTCCTTTATTAAACTTAGATACGTTCTTGGATATCTCTTCATAATTTTTCTTTAGAGATTCAAGATCTATATCTAAACTTGAAATACAAGAATTTAAAGATTTTACTTTTTTACCAAGGTTAAGATTCTCTTGAGAAAGTGTTTGATTAACTTTCTCTAAGTTCTTAACTCTAATCTTTTCCTTTTTAAGTTCTTGAAAAATTTCATTGAAGGCATCAAGTAAATCATTAGAATCATACTCATTACTTACTTGATTTTGTGACGCCATAAAGAACACGTTTGCAACCTCATTGGTCTCATCAATTTCTTCTTCCGAAGAAGAATCGCTGTCATCCCAAGTTGCTTGGTATGCCTTTTTGTTTTTCATGAACTTGTACTTTGTGTGATCTTATCCTTCTTGAAGTTGGATGTCTTTCCCTTAGATTTTGCGTTCTCTAGTGGACAATCCTTCTTCATATGGCCTGCCTTGTTACACCTGAAACAAGTTGGAGGATCATTAGAATCTTTAATTTTTGAATTAAACTTAATTTTTCTTAGGAACTTTTTGAATCTCCTTGTGAACATGGCAATCTCTTCCTCATCTTCTTCTTCATCTTCGGAGTCTGACATGGCTTTGAATGCTAATGTCTTCTTCTTTGATTGTTGTGGTTCGGCATCCTTCATGTATTCTTCAATTTGTACCTCATAAGCCATAAGATTTTCCACAAGATTCTCAAGAGAAAGTTGTGATAAATTATTGGCCTCTTCTATGGCGGTGGTCTTCTTTTTCCATTCAGGGGTTAGTGCATGAAGCACCTTTCTCACAATCTCAGCTTGAGTGTATGTCTCCCCAAGTGCCACAAGTGAGTTTGTAATGTCTGTGAACCTAGTAATCATCTCGGACACATTCTCATTCTTCTTCATGCAGAACATTTCAAACCTGAAAACAAGAACAGATATTTTAGATTCTTTCACTTTGTTTGTTCCTTTATGAGTTACCTCGAGTGTGTGCCAAATTTGATGTGTTGTTGTTGCATTGGACACATGGTTGAACTCCTCCTTTGTAAGGGCACAGAATAACGCATTCATTGCTTTTGCATTGTTCATTGTTTGGTTCTTCATATCGTCGTTCCATTGTGCATATGGAATAGTAGGAGCGGTGTACTCTGTTTCCGTCATGTTCCATATTTCATAGTTGATGGATTGTAGGTAGATCTTCATTCTACACTTTCAATAATTATAATTTGTTCCATCAAAGAGGGGTGGCCTTTGTGTAGATTGGCCTTCATGGTACTGATTTGCATTTGAAGTAGTTGCCATTGCACTCAACCAGGCTCTGATACCGAGTGTTGGATCCTGTAGGCAAGGCAAGAAACACTAGATGGGGGGGGGGGGGGGGGGGGTGAATAGTGTTTTATAAAAATAAAAAACAGAATTAAGATTTTCTTCTACTCAGTCGACTTGAATAGAAAAACCAGTCGACTGAAGCGATAATTAAGAAGAGTATTTTTAAAGCGAGTCTGAGGAGTCGACTTATAGATGAGCCAGTCGACTTAACACACAAGTTTTCAGAGAGAATAGTACGAGTCTGACCAGTCGACTTACAGAAGTACACAGTCGATTGTCTAGACAAGTTTCACAAAAAAATTATAAAGTAGGAAAATGGAATGCAAGTTCAAAGAGATACAACCACAGAGTGCACACGATGTGTCCTGGTTCGGTCCTCCCGACCTACATCCAGTTCCCAAGCAACCCACTTGAAATTTTTCACTATTCTTGAAAAAATTACAAGAATACCCTACGACGTTAGACAACAACCTTGTCCAACCCGTAGTCCTTTCTGACAACTAGAGAAAGCAACCCACTCTTCCACCAAGAGTGACAAACCTAACTCTACACCCTAGAGTCCTACTCTCCAACCGAAAGGAAAAGAAAACAATAAAATTGTTTACAATCAACCTATACCCTTGTTGTGATTGTGATTTGTACATAGCTATTTGGTCGACTTCTGAATTCAATCCAAAACGAAATCGATGTTATACTGGACTGAAAACAGAGAACCAAGACTTAGTGAGGTTGAAAACTTTTATTTCTTGAAGGCACAATACTTAAACTTTTTTATCAAAAATGCTTGGAACTTTTCCATGGTGATTCTTAAGGCTCTATTTATAGATTAGAATCCCTGGACGTTGTAAAAACAGTTTCTTACAACTGTTAAACAACGGATAATAACGAATAAGATTTTTTTTTTCAAATTCGAAAAAATAAGTTTTAAAATCAGTAAACTGTTGAAATGACTTGAATAGTCGATTGGATTGCCGTTATGAGTCGACTGGTCAGAGTTTGAAGAAGATCAGACAGTTTTGTACAGATTCAGTCGACTGGTACTCAACAGCTGATCTAGTTCAAGCTGTTTCGACCTTCAGATTTTGTAAAATACACAGTTATAAAAATTATGTGTGAGAGTGTGTGTGTGACAAGGCTGTACATCAATCTAAGACTCAACAAAGAGAAAATTATATTGTACAAGACACACAAAAATATAAGACATTTGAAGCTTTGGACTTGACTTGAGTCTTGAGTCTTGAGTGAAGCTTTAGCCATTGTCTTTATATGGAGCTTTGCTTGATCATTGTTTAGCTTTAGAATATTGTGACTTGCTTGATCAATTTGCTTTGAGGCCTTTGTGTATCATACAAGATAAACTTTGATACAACCTGCAATTATATGAAAAATAGCACAACAAACTTTGCATTGTGTTGTAATCATCAAAATCAAGAATTAACACTCGGGACTTTTCTGACCTCCTTCAATGGGTCGAGAAAAAACATCTGAGTGGAAGACGCCATCCGGACCCAAGAACAGAATGTGCCCTCATCAGAATAAATGGAAGACCACCAATGAAGAAGGACCAGGAAGACCCAAATGGATGCCTCAGGGCAATGCCGTCAACCCCCAATGCCATGCTTCGAGAAGTATACCCATCTTAATGCCAGCATCTCTGCTATTCTGATGGAGGTCGACAAGGATGGACTCCTCCGACCTCCTTCTAAGATGAACGCCCCAAGTAGAAGAAGGGATGGGAACAAGTGGTGCGATATTCACAAAAATCATGGGCATCTCATAGAAGACTACCGAGCCCTCAGGGACGAAATTGAAGGGCTACACCAATGTGGGTACCTGGCTAAGTTCACTCAGGGAAATTCCACCGAACTCCCTCCTCCAAGAGGAGCCAATAAGCGACTAGAGAAACCAGCCGAGTCCTAAAGCTCGGGGTGCATGGATATATTCCACTCAATCCATGGGGACCTATGGGGGGATAATCTAACTCCTCCAAGAAAGCATTTCTCGGATAAGTGAACTCGGTGCATAGTATCCCCATTCCCAAGAACTCAGGGGTCCTGATCACATTTTCATACCAAAACCTTGAAGGTGTTTGAACACCTCACTGCTACGCACTAGTAATCAACACATATGGACAATCATGAGGTGCACCGCGTCCTGGTAGATAATGGTAGCCTGGTAAATATATCTTCTTGAATGTATTTGAGGACCTCAAGCTCAAGCGAGACCGTCTCAAGCCTGTAGGGTACACTCCCCATGGATTCTCCGGAGCCCCAATTCTAATCGAGAGAATAGTCACCCTTGACGTAACTGAGGGGAAAGCTCTAACTACCTGCACAGAAGTACTCGATTTCATGGTTGTTGACATGAAGTCCGCATAAAATGCCATTTTTGGTCACCCGGGGCTAGCAACCATTCATGTGGATGCCTCAGCCTACCACATGAAGATGAAGTTCCCAACAGCAGCAGGGGTAGAGGAGGCCAAAGGAAACCAAAAAACTGCTCGGGCGTGTTACACTGCCATAATAGGGGGCTCGGTCCTCCCCCACAACGCTATGGAGCTCCCCCAAGAGAGGGGACAAGAAAGCTCTGAACCCTTAGAAGAACTAGCAGAAATCTCTTTATCCCAAGAAGACCAAGCTAAGTGTTTTTAGGTGAGCAAGGCACTCCCCCCATCAAGTCAAGGAGCAACTCAACACTTGCATTAGGGAGAACAGAGAAATCATTACTTGGAACACCGAGCATCTGAAGAAGTACAACGAGGGTACTTAACACCCTCTCCTAATAGTTAGCTTCAAACATGTAAAAAAGATTGACAATTATAATTGTCACAACATGTAATAAAGGCTAGTATCGAAGCAGCTGCTTAACTTCATTTTTTCAATAAATTTTCAGTCTTTTCCTTTGTAAAATTCTTGTACAATTCTGTCGGATGCAAATAATAAGTTAGGCGCATGGTCCACTCCAACGCAACACCATATGCTCATAAAACACCCCAATGGACAAGTGTGGAGTCCATTCATCGTTCATAGGGCCCCTCTAGCGACTTGTCCCGGAGCAAGTGTGCGGAGTACGGCTCACCATTCGAATGCTCCCAGAACTCGTCGTCACCTTGTTCGGAGTCCATTCGTGGTTCATAGGGCTGCTCTAGCCTCTTGTCCCTGAGCAAGTATGCGGAGTTCAGCTTGCCACTCGAGTGCTCCCAAAATAACCCAGACAAGTGTGGAGTTCATTCATGGTTCATTGGGTCCCTCTAGCGACTTGTCCCTGAGCAAGTGTGCGGGGTGCAGCTCGCCATTCGAATGCTCCCAAAACTCATCGTCACCATGTTCGGAGTCCATTCGTGGTTCACATGGCCGCTCTATCCTCTTGCCCCCGAGCAAGTATGCGGAGTTCGGTTCGCCACTTGACTGCTCCCAAAACAACCCGGACAAGTGTGCAGTCCATTCATGGTTCATAGTGTCCCTCTAGCGACTTGTCCCCGAGCAAGTGTCCGGAGTGCGGCTCGCCATTCAAATGCTCCCAAAACTCGTCGTCACCTTGTTCAAAGTTCATTCATAGTTCACAGGGCCGCTATAGCCTCTTTCCCCTGAGTAAGTATGCGGAGTTCAGCTCGCCACTTGAGTGTTCCTAAAACAACCTGGACAAGTGTGGACTCTATTCATGGTTCATAGGGTTCCTCTTGCGACTTGTCCCTGAGAAAGTGTGCAGAGTGCGGCTTGCAATTTGAATGTTCTCAAAACTCATCATGACCTTATTCGGAGTCCATTCGTGGTTCACATGCCGCTTTAGCCTCTTGCCCCCGAGCAATTATGCAGAGTTTGGCTTGCCACTGAGTGCTCTGAAAATAACTCAGAGAAGTATGGATTCCATTCATGGTTCTTAGGATCCTTCTAGCGACCTGTCTTCGAGCAAGTGTGCAGAGTGCGATTCGCAATTCGAATGCTCCTAAAACTCGTCGTCACCTTATTCAGAGTCCATTCATGGTTCATATGGCTGCTCTAGCCTCTTGCCGTCAAGCAAGAATGCGGAGTTCGACTCGCCACTCAAGTACTCCCAAAACAACCCGGGCAAGTGTGGTGCCCATTCATGGTTCATAAGGTCCCTCTAGTGACTTGTCCCCGAACAAGAATGCAGAGTGTGGCTCGCCATTTGAATTCTCCCAATACTCGTCTTAACCTTGTTCGAAGTCCATTCATGGTTTAAATGGCTGCTCTAGCCTTTTACCCCCGAGCAAGTATGCGGAGTTCTGCTCGCCACTCAAGTGCTCCCAGAACTACCCGGATAAGTGTGGAGTCCATTCATGGTTCATAAGGTCCCTCCAGCAACTTGTCCCTGAACAAGAATGCAAAGTGCGGCTCGCCATTCGAATGCTCCCAAAACTCATGGTCAACTTGTTTGTAGTCCATTCGTGGTTTACAGGGCCGCTCTAGCCTCTTGCTGCAGAGCAAGTATGCGGAGTTCGGCTTGCCACCAGAGTGCACCCAAAACAACCTTAAATACGAAATACATAATACAAAGAGACAAAGCATGAACAGTTAGAAAATTCTTATTGCACATTAACATCTGATTACATGATTTTTGTTATTGGAGAAAAAAGCCTTTACAAGATTACAAGTCTCTTACAAAATTACAAGCCTCTATAATATTACAAGTCTTCATCGGAGTCTTCTTTCCCTTCTTATGGCAAAGACATATTTCTATTAAGAGACACTCGCGGCTTACGCCCACTCGGTGCAGAAGAGCACCGCTCCACTCCCTTGATTGATCGGAAGGAAAGACCAAGCCCGCTAAATGTGTACGAGCCACACGACCATCAACATGCCCCGCTTATTCAATAGAGGCAATACTTGACGAACCGGCCACTCCACTCTAGGCATCTCCCGGATTTCTTTGGGTCTCGTACAGTCGAAAGCCTAACTTGTGAAATGATCTCCCCTTATTTATCTCGTCACGGGAGCAGGAAGTACTCTTCATATTAACCCCGTTCAAGGAGCCACTTCAAACAATGAATCTCTATTTCCTTCGACAAGCCTCTCCTTGAGTTGGGCATCCTTCATCCTAATCTTCTAGTGAATGTACTCACGCATGCCGAACCACTAGGGCAGTTCTCCCCCAAATGCTCGGGAACTACTTTCTTCAGCTGAGCCACTTCCAAGCTCTTCTCAAGTATTATATTCTTCAACTTGTTCCTTTCTGTGGTAGCTGCGAACAAGGGAAGAGATTTCACTTCCGAGCTCCCCTCAATCATTTCCTTAGCAACGAGAACCCCGCCACAATAAGGATAATCCACCACTCTGGCCAAAGGTTTTTCCTGAAGACGTTCTTCAAAATGAATATTTGCAATATCCCTTCAGATCAACACTCTCCTTAGATGGCCGAGCTTTACTTCTGCCCTAAAGAGCTTCTTCCGTGAGCAAGAAAGTCCCAGCTCTACCACATGGAGCTTAGTACAGAGACGGTCAATCTTGCTATCACGAGGGTCGCTCCCAACATACATGATGACCTGTTAGTAGAAAAGAGCATTGGATTTCTATGACAGTACAACCAGGGTCACAGAACACACAAAGACTCAAAAGTTCAAATCCAACACATCGAAAACAGTCATCAGTAAAGGGGACACAAGTATCTAACACCAAACTGGTTTTCATTACAATTCAAAGATTCGAAATACATCAAGTGGTGGCCAGTCTGCTATTAGGCAAATACAAGAAACCAAAAACCAAGTCAAAAACTAAAAAAAAGAAATAGAGGAGTCACGGGTCCACCTTTGTTGATGGAACCACAGAAGAGGGGGGTTCATCACCAACTCCCCCTGCAGCTCTTGAAGTCTATGCTGTGGCATCCTCTTCATCTTCCTCTTCCCCTTCCTGCTCCTCTACCGAGGTAGGAACTGTCTTGAACAACGCATACCTCGAGCTCAAAATCAGGGACTCGCTCGTTGATGTCCTGAAGAGCTCTAGTGTATGCCTTCTCCATGTTCATAACAAGAAGCTCCTCCGCCTCGAACTTGGCCAGTGCCACAACCACCTCTCCCTCCCTCACAGGGCTTTTCCTTTCACTAGCTGCCTGCACTCTATCCTGATCTCTTTCTGTAACTACCGTTTTCGTTCTTTTTATTTTTCCCTTCATTTTAATATTTTATTTGTAATTTGAATAAAATACTCTATATTTTTCCTTGATAATCCAAATTAAATTTTGTTCATGAGCTATTCTTTTCTTCTTGTTGGGCTATCTATCTTGTGGATTTTATTTCGTTGAATTGTGATTATTTTATTTGATCCATATTGTCTTTAAACCCATCTCTTATTGAACCCAAAACCCACTTACAATTATTTTTAGATCCAAACCCATTATTATTGGATCCTAACCCAATAACCCAACAACCTAATTGTATTCTATATATACTATCTTAATGAAAACCCTAAAAATACAACCCTAAAATCCAGTAGTCTCTCTCACTCTCTCTTCTCTGCCGACGAGCCCAACCCGCCACCTACCCCTGAGCACCCATCTGCTCCACCTCCGGTGACCTTTCCCCCAGCTGCCGAGCATCGCAACCTAAGCCGCGTCTCCCAAGGCCCCGCGTCGCCTACTTTCCCTTTCGACCTCACTGCCGACCAACCACTAAAGACCCCTCAACAGTTCCCCATCCCGTCGCCTTTAACCCATGCCAGCTCCACCCTTCACCGAACTCGATCATCTCCATCGCTTCAGTCACCGCCAGCTGCCCCGCTGTCAGCTATCACCAGCAACAGCAGCCCTTGCTGTCTTGCTCTTGCTATGGTTGCTGTGTGCCCTTGCTGTCTTGCTCTTGTTGTTGGTTTTTGTGTTCTCTAGTGCACATAGTGTCACGTGTTTCTTTGTGGGTTTGTGTTCGTTGCTCCAGGATTCTCATCCCATTATTCTTCGGTATTCGAACTAATTGTCGATAAGGCAAGTCACTTTCCTCTTGAATTAATATTGTATCAAATTCAAGTTTTCATTGAAATTCTTGCAATTAGATCCTAATCGTTCATTGTATCCTATACTATTGTTCCTCTTTCATTGAGTATATTGAGGGTTTACACGAGCTAACCCAAATATCATCGACTTCATGCCTTTGTTGACTCTAAAAATTGAATCTTTCATGCATTCATGTAGTACTGATAGTCGGGTTTATTCATACAAACAACACACAAATAAACTGTCGTAGAATTGAATGCTAAGTTGTGTGTTTGAATGATCGATTGATGTTTTGTTATTGTTAAACTAGTGTATGTGTGTATTATTAATTATGTTTATCATGCTATTGTGCCTACCATGCTGATTATAAGATTTATTGACTAATTGAACTGAAACCCATCATGTTACATCGCTTTATTTCATGAAATATATTGAAAATCTATTGTTTATTGTCTGTCTAGAATTTGCGAGATGTTTTTGACTCAGTATTTGACATCAAAATTAAAAACTTTCTGAATAAGAGTTGTATCTCTATGTCTCTAGTTTCCAGAACATCTAAGATATTTGAATTCCGAGTTGTATTGCAAAAGTTATGATGATTTTACTATAAATGCATTTTATTTTCGGAATTTCAGATTCATGTATATCTTCATATTTAAACTATTAAAATGATAAGTTAATGTTAGAATAATGCTCTGATAATTTCCAGAATAATAGTCAACATGATTAGGAGTCCAATGAATATTTTGATGAATTTATAATTGAGTTTTTGCTGATCTAAAAATATAACAACTTGATGTCGATTTTCAGTCAGAACATGTAATCCGTAAAGAATGATGTATTTAACCTAGCTACTGTTGTCAGATTTTGTATTTTAAATATGTGTTGGAATTGTTGGGAAGTCTAGTTTCCAGAACTTTTGACGAATTCAGTTTTTGATTTCTGTAACAGCGGAAAAAAACTGATTTTGTACATTGACCTCTTGCTGTCCAGAATTGTGTTTTCGAGATTTTCTTAATATAATTATACATATATCATTGTATTGCATGAATTGAAGTGTATATATTGCATTGCATGATCCTAATATACTATTGTCATTATTCTACTTGTCCCATCCAAAGTTATCATCCTATGATCTTCTATTATTAATATCGTTCATCTATTGTCTTTAAATTGCTTAATGTATTGTTCAGATCGATAAAATAATTAACAAGCCGGGGTTTATGGGATTGACTTGAGTAGTGAACAATATAGAGACTGTGTCGGCCAGTGTTTTATTGATTGATTGTTGGAGTGCTAGCTACGGCACTCCAATCTATCGTGTATCGTTTCAGTGTATCATTTAGTGTATCGTGCAACAAAATTGCTATCGTATCAGTGTTATCGTACCAATACATGATCTATAGAATTCACCACTATAGTCTAAATGACATTGATTATATGCATTGAACCTGCAGTATGGGATGCAGTAGTACGTGCATTAGTGTAACACCCTAAATTTCTATTTATGTAGAGTTTGTGATTTTACGTGTTTTGCACATATAATTTTAGATACATATTTTTCTTTTATAAAAATATTTCTTTATAGCATGAACAAGTAATTGTTCTCTTTATTTTCCAAAAAGACTATTTTTAAAAGCTTAGTTGAATTCTAGGCCTAATTGTCTCTTCTTAGCCCATCTTTATTAATAAATTAATTTAATTAGTAAAGCCCATGGTTAATTGGCCCATTAGTGAGCCCAATTAACTTAATCTCTATTTTTATTAATCTAACTTGTAGTGTGGACAAGTTTAGTGAACAATTAATTAATTCACATGAACAAACTTGTAAAAAAAGGGGGGGGGGGTACTAGTTGGCACGTGCACTAGAGTGTGCATTGTGCACCTTTAACCATAGGCCGGATTATGCTTGGAAAAGTAGGAGAGATGGGAGTGGTGGAGAGTTGGTTGCTTCATCATGGGTAGTTCCTATAACTCCCTAGTGCATTTAGACCCTTGATCCCTAACAATTTAGACTCATCCTAGCTCTCCATTCATCCTCAAAATTTGTATAAATACCCCCCCCCCCCCCCCCCCCCCCCCCCCACACACACACACACACACACAAACACTCTTCATTCTCACACTTGAAAATTTGAAAAGAAAGAATAGAAAGAAAGAAAAGAAAAACAAATTAGTGAGACAAAAGATTGAGTAGTTTGTGAGTTCAAAAGAGTGAGTGCTACTGTGTTCTTCAACTTAGAGGTGGCCGGATTTTTCAAAGGACAAGGGGGAAGGCTCGGGTTGCATTGCATCTAGGAGGAGAAGTCAATTTGGTGGCTCGATCTAGGAGGAGAAGACTCCACTTGTTCATTGTAGGAGATCCCTAGGAGTTTTGTTTGATTTTCTCTCCATTAGAGGTGGGTGATTTTCTTAAATTTCTAATTAGATATCATGCTAGGGTATGGTTGATAAAATTGAAAAGAAACTTTAGCCATTTTAGCCATGTGTTATGAAAATGAGACAAATTGCAATGGTTTGATTGTGTGTTAAAAGAATGTTAATTAGTTGCAAATTATGATTTGTTAGTTTAGAATTGACCATGCTGCCATGCTTTAATTGATTGATTGTGCTAAACTAAAAAGACATGATTGTATGTTTAGTTGGTCAAAATGATAATTATGCATAAATGTGATTTTGCTAATTCACTTGTTAATGATATGAAAAAAGGGATAATTGTTACTGAAATGTTTAGTTAATAATAATAAAAATAATAAAAGGGATCTATGATAAGTTTGAATGCAAAATTATAAAGAAACTACATTTGTATATGCTTATTCGAAATTATAGACAAAATTGTACTTAAAGAGGAAAATTACACTTTTTAGGTCAAAAATTAAGTTTTATCTCACTGATATTTTAGAAATGCATAAAAATTCTATTCTGGAAATTTTGAATGAAATTGGAGAAGAAAAGAGTTTAAAAATAGTTATTTTTATAAAAAATCAAAATGAACCAAAACTTGAATCAAACCCCTAAAAACCCAACTCATATCAGATTAGCCACTTGGACTATTTGGTTATTGGGTGTGTTCGGGTGTGCTACTGTAGCGTGGGTCTGGTCCTTGTTCACATGTTTGAAACTGGGCAGTAGGCTTGTTTTTATTTTTTGGAAAAAATCCCATTACTGAAAGGCGAGTTTTTAGGGATTTAAACCCTCTCCTTTGACGTGGTTGCGCCCTGTCCTTTCTGGTTAGCGCGCGCGCCACTGTGCGCTGCACTGTAGCGTGGGCTTCGCTGTGGCTCGCTGGTTCGAATCCTGAGTTCGGCAATTAAAACAGTTTTTTTTGTTTTTTTCGGTTTAAATTGATTTTTTTGACTTTTAAAATTCGGGAAAAAGTATGATAATTATTATAAAAATACAGTGACTTTATGAAAATTATTTGCACATTGTTTTGACTTATTAAAGAGCTGAGAAGTAAAAATTGATATTTGTATAAGTATAAAAAGTGATTTAATCCATGAGGAGTTACACTAAATTTATAAAAGAGAATTTTGTATAAAAAGAACTTGAACTGTGTTCATTGATGGATTTTATTTATTATTTTGGGTAATGTATGCATTGAAAGTTAAATGAAAAATATGATTTTGATTTTTGGAGAAAAAGAGATAATAGTGCGAGAATTAAATGAATTATTGAGACTTATTTTCTTGAATGAGAATGTTATAAATCGAAATTTGACTTATGCAAGAAATTGACTTATAGAAAAGAAATTGAAAAATTATTTGAACTATGAAAAAGATTATATGAGTATGAAAACTCGATTTTGTGATTGTGAAGTGAAATTGAGAACTAGAGTGTAGCTAAGCCTCATACCGGCATTGAAAAAAGATTGTTGAAATGAGATTTGAAATGAAAAGACCAAGATTTGGGTCGTATTATATAAATGGTTAAGACCGGTATAGTGGAAGGGCTAACTCTAGAGAATTGATTTTATTCATGATTCAAATAACTAAGGAATAGACACATAGTGAAGATGTGACGAAAGTAAGAGAAAAAACATGAGTATGAGGGCCTTGGAGCTACGGCGTGAGAATATTCACAGGCTGTCTACACGATGTGTCATGTCATGACGTGGATATGTCTCCAGGAATCCGTACCGCAGGCGATGCTTGTGGGGTGTTTGTGACTGCGGGTGGTGTCATGTCCCATGACGGATGCTGAATTGTCTATAGGTTCTACACGATGCATCGTGTTATGACGTGGGATTCCCTTCCAGGCTGTCTGGACATGAGCTCGTAACTCACAGAACATCTAGGATACTTATCGTGGTTACTGTAATAGTTTAAGTCATGAGGAGGGATTGAAACCTACAAGATGAAGAATGGTTAAGAGCTTGCCCTCAGACCTATGTAGTATGGGATGCATAGAATCTGAACAAGTGTGCATTAGTGTCATGTAACATACATAACTGCATTAAGGACTAAGTGCACCGCACAACACGACATCAATAGGATAGTCCATTGTAGTTTTGTTTGTGATCAAGTTTGTAGTTTGTTTAAGTATTCAAGAATCGTTATACTGTTCGGCATAGAGAGGATAGCCGTGTATAATATTTCGTCGGTTGTAAGCAACTGACGTGCCCACGGTATCTATGCAGAGTAAAGTGATTAACAAGACTAAAGTTTGCATGCTGCTTAAAGAATGATTCAAGTGTTGTACATTTCTATTCATGTAATTTGCTGTAAATTGCATCCGCTGTAAATATGTAATGTAAATATAACTCTGATGTAACAAAAGTTTTTAATTCCTTGTAAAATTGTACGAAGAGAAGTGTAAAGATCTTGTGGAACTTCGAATTCAATCTGTTTTGGAATTCGGGGGGTTACAATTAGTTAGGTTGAAAATTGATAGACTTAAGAATTGACACAATATCGACATTGCATATTGAGCATCATCATTTCTATTGATATTGAATATTGTCTAAGTAATATTGACATCGACCATTGAACATTGACATCGAATATTGAATCATTGATTATAACCATTATATTGATTACCATTGATATTGATATTTGCTATCGTCCATTATTATTGATTCCTATTGACCCATTGAATTCATTGTTATATCGTTATTCCATTGTTTCTTTGCTTTATCTACTTTCTGTCCATGACTTCCTCTAAAGATAATTTTCTTCTCTTTTTAGATGAAGTGTTCACAAGTGATCAAGGACAATTACCTGCAGGAATTGGAGAACAAGCTTTCTAAAGATTTATTACTTTCTAGTTGTTTATTATTTTATTGGACTTATTGTATTGAAACTTATTATCATTGTGTTTGGATTTATTATTGTATTGGGCTTATGACCCAGATATTATTATTTGTTTCCAGATGTTGGATTATCATATTTGGATATTTCATATTGTCTTATTCCAAGTATTATTGTTTATGTGGTTGTTCTTATTGTCTGCGCAATTATTTTGTATTGTTTATATTGTTGAGTTGAATGGGTAAATGTTGTTGGTTTCTAGATACCTAAATATATAGATAAAACTAGACACAAATTATAAAACCTCGCAAGTGCACGAATCGTTTGACAAAGCGTAGCAATAGCAAGGGTCGATCCCACAGAGATTGTAGACTTTAACTTACTAATCAATAAAAAGACTAAAAATCATAAAGGGTTGGTTTAAAAGCCTAAAAGAAATAAAAAGATTTAAACTAAATTAAGAAATGTTGAATCACAGATATTTATGAAGTAGTTGGGTTTAGATCTCCACCAATAGTCAATAATGCTAAGTCACCTTCTGAACTTCTTCTTATTACTCATGTTTGTTCACTTCAAGGGCATGGTATCTACTCCTTAAAGTATTGTTTCCCTAGGCCAAGAATTAGGCATGGTATCTACTCTAATTCGTTTCTTTCATTAAGTGTTTAGCATGGTATCTACTAAGTTGTGCTTAAAGAAAACATAAGATCGGTGGAAACGAACAAACACTCAAGGTTCTAGAAATTGGTATCAGATCTAGATCCCTTAAGTTGATTGAACCAGGAACCCCTAAAGATTCCTTTGTTACAATTACGGGCACGAGATACGGGTCGTCTCAATATGCTCATATAACAGATTCAGATAGATGGTAAAGCAAACTTGGATTTCTCAAGCTCTGTTCGTCAGTCGACTGGCTCTC
Source organism: Hemerocallis citrina (assembly GCA_017893485.1). Lineage (NCBI taxonomy): Eukaryota > Viridiplantae > Streptophyta > Magnoliopsida > Asparagales > Asphodelaceae > Hemerocallis > Hemerocallis citrina. The sequence goes on from CM030366.1 coordinate 47,058,963, forward strand.
ACCTCAGTCGACTGCTCTCAGACTTCGAGAATTAGTTTGGTTTTCATCAATCTATACCACTACAAACGGATTCAATCAATAAGTAAAATAGAAGAGTTCAGAAGAATATAGCACTTCATAACTACGGCTTCAGTCTACCCAACTATAGAATTTAGTTCCACATAATAATACTTTTATTAATCAACAAGTTCGAATACATGATCAACATAAAAGAATAAAGAGAAGAGAAATAAACTAATGAAGTCCGGCAATAAGTCGACTGTCTGTCACACGGTAGACTGCCTTCGAGTACTGGATCTCTTCTCTCCTTCTTCGATGCTGATGAAGTAATACCCCTGTTGATGAATTGAACGCTCCGACTCTTGTGATTCGGTGGTGGGAGTTTTGTGGATGATGATGGTGAGAAGATGGAGTCCAGAGAGAGGTGTGAAGATCCTCTATTGATGCTTTCTTTCTGATATTTATAGAATACGGCCCGAGAATTAGGGTTTCTACTTTTTTTTGCATAAACGCCCTCTTCTTTTATTTATTTCTTTCCTTATCTGATTGGCGATATATATATCTTTCTCTTTTCTCCTTTCTTTTCGTGTCTGCTTTGATTTGTATTTGGATTTGGATGAATCTTTAATTATCTTATCTGTTGACTCTGCTGCCGATCAGTCGACTGGTGTTGGAGATAAGTCGACTGTGTCGAGACTGTAGTAGTTTCATGATTCATCAGCCCAGTCGACTGTTGTGTAAACTTGATTCCCTCTGTCCAGTTGACTATAAGCATGATCAGTCGACTGATCTCTTCAGTTTCCTGTGTTTCATCCTTACAATCCTGAATTTGCTTCGTTTTGCTGTTATAGACTGTTTCCTATGGAAAAGAGAAAATAATAGTTAAATACCACATATAGAGCTTTTAAATGTGCATTTATAATAAGATTATTGCTTCTAAATGTGAATATTCTTGTGTTCATCAAATACCCCCAAACTTAGATTTTTTCTTGTCCTCAAGCAAACTAGAATTATTGAACAAGGGTATAATAATAATAACAGCCTTAATCACCAAGAGTTCTTACTATGTGGGCATCAACATAGAAAAGTATAAACAATTTCAGATAAAGTAAAATTAAACATACCCACTTTCTCTAGTGCAATTGTTTATTCATAACTACAAACTCACCCACACTTGTCATGCAATTAATTATAGTTATAGTATGTAATTACTCAATCTGTGATTATCCCCTTTTTTTTACTACAAACCGAGTAGCAAACTAGAGGTTTTTTTTTTTTTTTTTTTTTTTTTTTTCCGTCGCTTCTCTAAAGTTGTCACTTGCCTTTTTACGCGAATGCGAAACATTTGTGATGAATCCACCCGGTTACTCAGCAAGTCACAAACTCTAAAGTGCTTTGCATACTCATATTTTAAGTTGCCGTTTGACGTAAAGGTAAACATTGGTGATGAATACCCCTAGTTACTAAGCACTCAAAACATTGGAGTATATTGACTTTATTCAAGTATATATATATATATATATATATATATATATATATATATATATATATATATATATATTTTTTTTTCACTCTATTTACTTAAACTCAATTTAGGACTAGATCTAAAGGGAATGGTCACCAGAAAAAGCATCACATTTGTTTATTATGTATAATTGCATGACTCATATAATTTTGTATGGAAGTTATGAAACTCAACAATCCTAAAGTAAATAGGTATCCTTCTTCTTACTTTATAAGAAATTGTTTTATCCTAAAAAAAAATTCAAAAGACTCTAATACCCCTAATACCCCCAAACTTAGATGGAACATTGTCCTCAATGTTCGAAAGAAAATTTAAAAATAGGCATATGTCACATCTAGTAAGGAGCGAAAAATAAATAATAACTCAAAGAAAAATAATAATGAATAACTGAAAGAAAATAAAGGGAAAGTGTAAATACTCCCCTGAAAAATTGGGTTGCCTCTCAATAAGCGCTGTGTTTTCTGTCTTCAGCTAGACTTGATGAGGTCATGCCATGTATTGAACGGTTTGAAGATTCACATCTTCCTCTTGCGGTTCAATGCTCATCTCTATGTATGGTTTCGCTCTATGCCCGTTCACCTTAAATGTTTGATTCTTTTCTTTGCTATGAACCTCCAATGCGCCATGTGGGAAGACTCTTGTGACAATGTATGGCCCATACCATCTTGACATAAGCTTGCCTGGAAAAAGTCTCAATCTTGAGTTGTATATCAATACCTTCTGTCCTTCGTAAAACTCCTTCCTTGCTAGCTGTTTGTCATGGTACAACTTTGTCCTTTCCTTGTACAATTTTGCATTCTCATAAGCGTCATGCCTCAACTCTTCAAGCTCATTTAGTTGTAATCTTCTTTTGTCCCCTGCTTGTTTCATGTCAAAATTGAACCTTTTAATGGCCCAATATGCTTTGTGCTCCAACTCAACTGGCAAATGACAGGCTTTTCCAAACACCAAACGGTATGGTGACATGCCAATGGGTGTTTTGTATGCGGTTCTATAGGCCCATAATGCATCGTTCAAGCGCAACGACCAATCCTTCCTCCTTGTGTTGACTGTCTTTTTCAAAATGCTCTTGATTTCTCTGTTGCTAATCTCCACCTGCCCACTAGTTTGAGGATGATATGGGGTGCTCACTCTATGTGTAATACCATACTTCTTCATCAAAGAAGCAAAAGGAAAGTTATTGAAGTGGCTCCCTCCATCACTTATTATTGCTCGTGGTGTACCAAACCTAGTGAAAATATTTTCCTGCAAAAACTTGACAACAACTTTGTGATCATTAGTTCTTGAGGGGACAGCCTCGACCCATTTAGACACATAATCCACACCAACAAGTATATATAAATAACCAAATGAGTTAGGAAATGGACCCATGAAGTCGATTCCCCAAACATCAAAAAGCTCGATCACTTGGATGTTTTGCAGTGGCATTTGATTTCTAGAAGAGATGTTGCCTGTCCTTTGGCATTTGTCACAAGTCCTGCAAAAAGAAAAAGCATCTTTGAATACTTTAGGCCAATAAAATCCATATTGCAGTACCTTAAGTGCTGTTCTTTTCGGTCCAAAATGTCCTCCACATGCATATTGGTGGCAATGTTGTAGAATACTCAATTGCTCTTCTTCTGCCACACATCTTCTTATAATTTGATCAGGGCAAAATTTGAACAAATAAGGATCATCCCAGTAGTAGTGCTTGCACATAGCCACCAGTCTCTTTCTTTCCTGACTTGTCATACCTGGAGGGAAAACATGAGCGGTTAGATAATTTACAATGTCAGCAAACCATGGAAAATTTGAGCAGTGAGGTACCAGTCGACTGGTCCTGTTACCAGTCGACTGCCCCGAGCATAAGTTTATTTCAAAGAGATGTTCATCTGGGAAAGTTTCATTAAGTGGGGGCACAATTCTTTCGTCCTCCTGCAGTAGCCTGGACATGTGGTCGGCAACAACATTGTCGCTTCCTTTTTTATCTCTAATCTCAAGATCGAATTCTTGAAGCAACAGCACCCATCTGATCAACCTAGGCTTAGCATCCTTTTTAGCAAACAAATATCTCAAGGCAGCATGGTCAGTAAAAACAATAACTTTAGAACCAATTAAATATGATATAAACTTCTCTATAGCAAAAATAACAGCTAACATTTCTTTTTCAGTAGTGGAATAATTTAGCTGTGCATCGTTTAAAGTTCGAGAAGCATAGTAAATAACATGGGGTTTCTTATTGATTCGTTGACCTAAAACAGCCCCTAAAGCATAATCACTTGCATCACACATAAGCTCGAAAGGATGGCTCCAATCTGGTGCCATGACAATAGGTGCAGAAATGAGAAGATTTTTTAATGTCATAAAAGCATTTGTGCACTCTTCTGTCCATACAAACTCAACATCCTTAGCCAACAAGTCACAAAGGGATTTGGAGATTTTTGAAAAATCTTTTATAAATCTTCTATAAAACCCTGCATGCCCTAGAAAACTCCTAACACCCTTAACTGTAGTGGGAGGGGGTAGTTTTGATATTATATCTATTTTCGCTTTGTCTACCTCTATGCCTCTTTTTGACACCACATGTCCCAACACAATACCTTGTTGTACCATGAAATGGCACTTTTCCCAATTCAGTACTAAGTTGCATTCTTCACATCTTTTAAGCACAAGCTGCAAATGGTTAAGGCATTCATCAAAACAAGATCCAAAAACACTAAAGTCATCCATAAATACCTCGATGAACCTTTCCACCATGTCTGAAAATATACTCATCATGCATCTTTGAAATGTAGCTGGAGCATTGCACAATCCAAAGGGCATCATCCTGTATGCAAAAGTACCAAAAGGACATGTAAAAGTGGTTTTTTCTTGATCTTCTGGAGCAATAGCAATTTGATTATAGCCACTATAACCATCTAAAAAACAATAATGACTATATCCTGCTAATCTTTCTAACATTTGATCAATAAAAGGAAGAGGGAAGTGATCTTTCCTGGTTTCATTATTCAATTTCCTGTAATCAATGCAAACCCTCCAACCTGTAGTCACTCTAGTGGGGATAAGCTCATTCTCTTCATTTGTCACCACTGTGACTCCACTTTTCTTAGGCACTACATGTATAGGACTTACCCATTTGCTATCTGAGATAGGGTAGATGATGCCAACATCTAGTAGCTTCAAAATCTCTGCTCTTACCACTTCCTTCATGTTTGGGTTAAGCCTTCTCTGTGCCTCCCTGCTTGGTTTTGCATTGTTTTCAAGAGTATTCGATGCATGCATCTGGATGGACTTATTCCTTTGATGTCTGCAATGGTCCATCCTATTGCACTCTTGTGTTCTCGTAGTACCCTCAGCAGCTTATCTTCTTCCTGTGCACTTAGATTCGCAGCAATTATCACTGGTAGCGTCTGGTTCTCGCCCAAATATGCGTGCTTCAAATGGTCGGGCAGCTGCTTAAGCTCTGGGTCTGTAAGTCTTGGTGCAGTCGACTGGTCCCTGGTAGCAGTCTGGACAGTCGACTGATCCTCTTCAACAGTCGACTTGTCCAGTGCACTAGTCGACTTGTCTGCAGAAACAAAAAGTTCATCAATCACCAATTTTTCAAATACTGGTGCAAACTTACCTGAGTATGACTGTGAAGTGTCAAGGTGATGTACTGTCTCTATAATTTCCCAGTCATCGTATTCCTGTTCGACATTAGATAAAGTTAGAGATTGTGTAATTATGGCCTGTAATGGTTCAACGCTATGTACCTGAAATGTTTGATCAACAATATCCTGCACCACATCAACATTATAGCATTCATGATCATCATGTGGAAATTTCAGTGTATCAAACATTTTAAATTCAACCTTCTCTCCATTTATTTTCATGCTTATGGTACCCTTTTTGACACAAATTTTTATATCAGCCGTACTCATAAAGGGCCTACCTAAAATGATTGGTAGAGAAGATGACATTGAAGATTCCTCCATATCTAACACGAGAAAATTAGCAGGCAAAATGAAATCGTTTACCTGAACTAGGACATCTTCCAAAATACCTCTAGGTCTTTTGATACTGCGATCTGCCAACTGCAACGTGATGGATGTTGGTTGGAGTTCCCCCAATCCTAGCTTTTCATAGATGGTGTATGGGAGAAGATTGATGCTTGCCCCCAAGTCTAGTAGTGCTTTCTCAAAGAAGTGCTCGCCAATCCTGCAAGGAATGGTAAAACTACCTGGGTCTTTTAATTTAGGAGGTAATTTTCTCAATAAAACAGCGCTCACTTCTTCTGTCAACGCCACATCCTCCCTAACCTGAAATGTTCTTTTGTGAGTACAACATTCTTTCAAAAATTTAGCATAAGAAGGAATTTGTTTAATAGCATCAAGTAGGGGGATATTAATTTCTACCTTTCTGAGAGTTTCAAAGATGTCAAATAAATGTTGATCTTTCTTTTGTTTGACTAACCTTTGAGGGAATGGTGGCAAAACTGTTCTTTCTTTTTCACTTACCTTGTTGGACCCCACAATTTTTGATGGTTGTTCTTCTTTTTCTTCGGTGTGTGTTCCAACTTTGTTGTCAATTATCTTACCACTTCTTAATGTTGTGACTGCCTTGAGCTGTTCTTGGCCTCCAGGGTTTGGTATAGTTTGTGATGGAAGTTCTCCTGCCTTTTCGCTCGCTTAATTCTTTAGCAATTTGGCCAATTTGTGTTTCCAACTTCTGAATTGCTTGCCCTTGTTGGTTGCTTGTTTGATGTTGTTGTTGGAGCAATTGAAGAACGGTGGATTCAAAATCCAACTTCTTCTGTTCTTGAACTGGCCTATCAATCCCACTTTCCATTTGGAAGTTCCGTGCATGTCCTTGTGTGAATTGAGTCCCTTGATTATTCTGATTATTGCTCCATGAGAAGTTTGGATGGTTCCTCCACCCTGGGTTGTATGTGTTCGAGAATGGATTGTTCTTTTGTGGGAACACTCCTCGACCTACATAGTTTGCATGCTCCTGATCTGTGAAAGAAGACATAGGACATGTATCAGTGGTATGATCTATATGAGAACAAATTGCACAAATTTCATTTGTTTGATTTTTAAGTCCACCCATCATGGACATTGCATTAACAAGCATATCAATTTTCTTATTCATGTTTACCATTTCCAATTGAATGTTATTGCTACTAGAAATTTCATAAACTCCCTGTTTTTTCGAAGGGCCCCTCCTTGTTGAGAATTGTTGTGAATTCTCGCTGAGTTCTTCAAATAGTTCTATGGCCTCTTCGCCGCTTTTCCTCATTAAGATCCCGTTGCAAGCTGAATCCACAATTGCCTTATTAGTATCATTTAAACCTTCATAAAAAGCTTGTACCTGATCATCTTTAGGCATGTTGTGTGTTGGACACTTGAGAAGTTTGTTCTTGAAATCTTTCCATGCTTCGAAAAATAAGTCTCCATCCTTTTGTTGGAAGAGTTGAATCTCCCTTTTCAGCTGTTTGGTCTTTTGGGCTGGAAAGAATTCTTTTAAGAACTTTGTCGCCAATTGCTCCCATGAGTTTATTGATCCTGGTTCCAAAGAATTATACCATAGTTTAGCGTTAAGTTTTAAGAAAAAAGGAAACAATATTAACCTGATTTGCTCAGGGGTAAGCCCTTGGACGCTTTGTGTCCTGCAGAGATCGAAAAAATCTTGTAAATGTAGATGAGGCTCTTCATCAGGTCTGCCACTAAAATGAGGAACCATACTAAGTAACTGAGGAGATAGATGCATGTTCCCTGTGACATTGGGTTGATATGTAATGCAGGAGGGTTGTTCAATGTTCTTAGGCGTAAACTTATCCTGCATTGGTACGCGATTGGGTATTTCTTCTGCCATGATTTCTTGTGACTGAGGTCTCTGAGCAGTCGACTGGGTTCGTGCAGCAGTCGACTGGTTGGTCGCAATCAGTCGACCTAATCTGTGCAAAGTGCGTTCTGTTTCTGCGTCAATTGGTAGTAGCTCTGGACGAAGTGATCTCCTTCCGTGCATCCACCAAAATCCTGTAACCTAAAAGAAAAACTTATTAATAAACTAAAAGAAAGAAAATAAAAACTTCCTATTGATCAGTAAGTTAAAATACTAGACAATCCCCGGCAACGGCGCCAAAAACTTGTTGTTGGTTTCTAGATACCTAAATATATAGATAAAACTAGACACAAAGTCATAAAACCTCGCAAGTGCACGAATCGTTTGACAAAGCGTAGCAATAGCAAGGGTCGATCCCACAGAGATTGTAGACTTTAACTTACTAATCAATAAAAAGACTAAAAATCATAAAGGGTTGGTTTAAAAGCCTAAAAGAAATAAAAAGATTTAAACTAAATTAAGAAATGTTGAATCACAGATATTTATGAAGTAGTTGGGTTTTGATCTCCACCAATAGTCAGTTATGCTAAGTCACCTTCTGAACTTCTTCTTATTACTCATGTTTGTTCACTTCAAGGGCATGGTATCTACTCCTTAAAGTATTGTTTCCCTAGGCCAAGAATTAGGCATGGTATCTACTCTAATTCGTTTCTTTCATTAAGTGTTTATCATGGTATCTACTAAGTTGTGCTTAAAGAAAACATAAGATCGGTGGAAACGAACAAACACTCAAGGTTCTAAAAATTGGTATCAGATCTAGATCCCTTAAGTTGATTGAACCAGGAACCCCTAAAGATTCCTTTGTTACAATTACGGGCACGAGATACGGGTCGTCTCAATATGCTCATATAACAGATTCAGATAGATGGTAAAGCAAACTTGGATTTCTCAAGCTCTGTTCGTCAGTCGGCTGGCTCTCACCTCAGTCGACTGCTCTCAGACTTCGAGAACTAGTTTGGTTTTCATCAATCTATACCACTACAAACGGATTCAATCAATAAGTAAAATAGAAGAGTTCAGAAGAATATAGCACTTCATAACTACGGCTTCAGTCTACCTAACTATAGAATTTAGTTCCACATAATAATACTTTTATTAATCAACAAGTTCGAATACATGATCAACATAAAAGAATAAAGAGAAGAGAAATAAACTAATGAAGTCCGGCAATAAGTCGACTGTCTGTCACACGGTAGACTGCCTTCGAGTACTGGATCTCTTCTCTCCTTCTTCGATGCTGATGAAGTAATACCCCTGTTGATGAATTGAACGCTCCGACTCTTGTGATTCGGTGGTGGGAGTTTTGTGGATGATGATGGTGAGAAGATGGAGTCCAGAGAGAGGTGTGAAGATCCTCTATTGATGCTTTCTTTCTGATATTTATAGAATACGGCCCGAGAATTAGGGTTTCTACTTTTTTTTGCATAAACGCCCTCTTCTTTTATTTATTTCTTTCCTTATCTGATTGGCGATATATATATCTTTCTCTTTTCTCCTTTCTTTCCGTGTCTGCTTTGATTTGTATTTGGATTTGGATGAATCTTTAATTATCTTATCTGTTGACTCTGCTGCCGATCAGTCGACTGGTGTTGGAGATAAGTCGACTGTGTCGAGACTGTAGTAGTTTCATGATTCACCAGCCCAGTCGACTGTTGTGTAAACTTGATTCCCTCTGTCCAGTCGACTATAAGCATGATCAGTCGACTGATCTCTTCAGTTTCCTGTGTTTCATCCTTACAATCCTGAATTTGCTTCATTTTGCTGTTATAGACTGTTTCCTATGGAAAAGAGAAAATAATAGTTAAATACCACATATAGAGCTTTTAAATGTGCATTTATAATAAGATTATTGCTTCTAAATGTGAATATTCTTGTGTTCATCAGTAAATAGCTTATGGATGACGCAAGTAATTCGCTGGGCCAATGTCATGTGCTTGTGTTCCATATTTTTGGGAAGCAAGGCGTGACACTTTCCTCCTTCTCCTTGGCCAAGGCAGCCTCCAACATAGCGATCTATGTCGCCTGAGTCTCCACCTGAAGCGTCGCTACTTCCAACTGCTTAACGGTCTCCGACCGCTCTGCCCTCGCCATATCGGTCGCCGCCTTCAACTCCTTCTCTTGTTCTGCCACATTGTTCAGCATGTGGCTGAAGTGAAAAGTAATTTGCGAGAACAGAGTGATTCAGAGTCACAAAGAAGAAGACCACAACTGCCGTTTCACAAATATAAAAAGACTAACACAATGATCAAATTATAAAAACATACTACCATATTGGCCCTAGCGATCTCCAAGGTCGAATCACCAACTGACCCTGCAGCCAGCGCAGCCCTATCCTTGAGGATCATGAGATGATGAATCACTTGCATGCAACTCACCGAATCCCCAATGTACCCGTCGTGTCTCCTGACCTGCCAATCCGGAACGAATATCCTCTTCAACTCATCTATTAAGATCGCATCACCCTCCGCAGTCAGAGGAGGAGCCTCGAGCGTGAGAGCAGAGGCTAAGGAGAATCCTCCGGTGGCTAGGGTTGTCGAAGGAGTGGATGGAGACCTTAAGTACCCCCCCGCGAAGCAATGCCAGTTGGTCCCTTCGTGACCTTCGACGACATAGTCCTAGTTACCGTCCTTTTCCTCTTCTTCTCTTCAGGGGCTTTGTTGCTCAGCTTCGAGCCTTTGGCAACAATTGTGTCATAATCCATGCCAATCGCCCCTGCCAAACAAAACACCAAGTGTTCAGTGAAAAAAAGTGAAAAGAGATTACTACGAGCACATGAATAAAATGTAATGAAAATAAAGATGCATATTAGGGTTAATCGGACTGAGACCCCTCCTGAAGAGAAACTCCTCAGTCACCTCTCTCCAACTCAGAGATGGCCGATCTAAAAGAACTCTAACCATGTCATCCTCCCTGGGGCTCAGAATCAGATCAACTTTTGCCATCTTCGGCACCTCCTCACTCCAAGTAGTGGGAATCCCCCATAGCTCACGACTGCGAATGATATAGTACTTCTTTCTCCAGTACTTGATCAAATCAAGATTATCAATCAACTTCACCCCCGATTTGGAGTGAGATAGAATCTAAACTCCAACCCATTCTTCTGGTGGATCTTGTAGAGCATCCTCAACACTCAGTTACGGTTCGAACTCCGCTGCCTGAAAATGCAACACGAAGTCATTGACATGTCTCCACATGTTTGGCATATACCTAATAGGACTCAGAGAATACCACCTCAAGACCTTTCTCACAAACGGATGAAGGGGAGACGGAGCCCCGCATGAAAAGCATCAAACGGAAAGAAGCACATATCAGGAGAGATCGGTGAACAATCCCTAATTCCAGGTCCTAGTAACGCTAGATCGAACTCCTTCAGAATCATGAAGCACTCCCTTATGCCTCAAGTCTGCCTCCATAAGCATCGAAGATATGTCATCCACCTCTGAACACCAATGCTGCTCACTCCATTCATATAATGGCGCCATCCCATGCTTAACTCGCTCGAATAAATCAGCAGGGTAATCTCGAATGCCACCAAGATGAGACACTGTACAAGGACATCTCCCTAACTCTCTCATTCTTCTATCTCTCTCCAGTATCATCTCCACAATAACTGAAGGCGATTCCTCTACACCCTTCCCCTTATCCGCTCTAGAAGGTGGAATCAACAGCTGCTCTCCAAAAAGACTAGAAGGGGAGGTCTCGGCACTCGAAGAAATCCTCGACATCTTGATAAATAATATATATGTGTATAAATATGTATATTACCTTCGAAGTGACAACCACAGTCAGAAAAGTTTGCTAGAGCAAGAAAAAGTTTGCTGGAGCTCTCCCAAGAGAAAATCTCGGCGAAAAGAAAATTTTTGATGAGAAAATAAGGAAGGATTGGGGGGGGTGTTTTATAAAAGAGTGGAGGCAACGGTTGGGTTCCAGAGACTATTGGGACCCCAACCAGTGCAGAAGCCCAACAGTCGGGAAGGCCAAACGACAACTTCGCTGACCAGTCAACAATCAAGCAGTCAATGGGACACGTGTCAGCATGCAGGAAGCTATGAGTTGGGCACCGAACAAACATGTTTCCGAACTAATAATGGTGCAAAATTGTTGACTAGTCAACATTCGACGGTCAAAGTGCCATGTGTCAGCACGCCGAAACATCGAGGTAGTTTGGAGTCACGCACCGAGCATACATGTTTTCGAACTAAAAATGGCGCAAAAACATTGACAAGTCAACAGTCAACAGTCAAAGAGCCACGTGTTAACATGCCGAAGCATGCGGAAGCTCAGAGTCGCGCTTCGAACAAAGATGTTTCCGAAAAATAATGATGCAAAATCGTTTGACCAATCAACAGTCAATGGTCAAAGAGTCACGTGTCAACACGTCGAAACATCGAGGTAGTTCGAAGTCGCACGCCAAGCAGACATGTTTTTGAACTAAAAATGGCACCAAAATGTTGAGCAGTCAACGGTCAAAGTGCCACATGCCAGCACGCCAAAACATCGCAGCAGTTCAGAACTGTGTGTCGAGCAATCGTGTCCCAGATCAAAGTTGGAGTAAAAACCCGTTGATCGGTCAACGATAAATGGTCAACGGGACACGTGTCACCCTACCAAAGCACAAAAGACGTTTGGTGGCATACGCTGGGAAAACGTGTCTCCAATTGAAGTCTAAGCAAAAACTGTTGATTGGTCAACGTTCAACTGTCAATGGGACACATGTAGACCAGCTGAAGCACCGAGGACGGTCGGTGGCATGCTCCTAACAAACATGCCCCCGATCGAGAATGAAGAAAACCGTTGTCAGGTCAATGGCCAATAGTCAACGGGATACGTGTCGCCCAGTCGAAATACCGAAGACGTATGGTGGCATGTGCCGAACAAATGTGCCCCCGATCAAAGTTGAAGCAAAAAATGTTGACCGGTCAATGGTCAACGGTCAACAGTCAATGGGAACGTGTCGACTAACCGAAGCATCGAGGACGTTCGGTGGCATGCGCTGAATAAACTTGTCCCCGATCGAAATGGGAGAAAAATCTCGTTGAATGGTCAACGGTCAACAAAGCTTTTCTGCCTTCCGATCTTTGTGATTTTTTGTGCCTGCCATGATCAACGTTCCAAATTTTTCCATGCCATCAGGTATTTAATTATTAAATCGAATAATTATTTAAAAAATTTGAAAAGGTAATTAAAATAATTCTGGGTATTTTACAAACTCAGAATAACACTGTTACACCTAGAGTAAGATCTAGACATCCCCAAAATTCCGATGTGTTCTGTAAATCCTTAGAAACGGGCGAACTACTCCTCAAAGGCTGTGAAAATCAGTCTTCGGGAATAGGGGGCTTGTGATATGGGTAAAGATAAAACCAAATCGGGACCGTTCGAATTAGGCACGGATCTTAAAGCTCTCAGGGGTAAAATGGTAATTTCACTAGATACTGGTCTATAAAACAGGAATTGGGTATCTCTCAAGCCTAATAACCCAAAACGGAGTCTATCTAACTGGGTTGTTTTAACAACCCAATAAGAATGGGTCCAAATTATTGAAAAATAATTTAAAACTCATGATTATCCATAAGAAACTGTTCAAAAACCATATCTCTTATCCTAAGGAGAGTTTAAAATCAATCCCCTCAACTATTCTTATCTTTTCATGAAGAAGGGATAACTGATTCAATCAAAAAGCACTGGGAAGTAGAGATAAATCATTATCTTGAAACTAACCAAAAACGACTATAAATATTCCCTACCTCCACCAGAAACAGGTAATCAATATTTTGCCAACAAAAGCTTTCATATTATCTTGAGTTCTGACTTGATCATCGGAGGGTCTGTCGCTGGGATTAACCCCGGTGTTTCAGACTTTTGCAGGTCAATCGGATCGTCACCATCAAGATCAGATCCAACGGTGCAAACAAGTCAGATTCAAAAGTTAACCCTAGTTGAAAGCAGTCATTAACGACGAAAGTAAAAAATGCCTGCTTTTTTTTGTTTTTAAAAGAACTCATATCATCTATTTGTTCCCACACAAAAATTAGCAGCAATAGTTATCTATATTTTAAAGAAGTTATCAATGTATATGTATATCTATAAGAGAATCCATGCATTGATGCACCTTCAAGATTTAGTTTTTTTGCTCAAAATATGGTATCTCCACCAGATTCTTTCCTTGATCGGATGAAATGTTGATTGTTTTTTAATGTTTTCTTGTATGTTCTTTACCTTTTTTTAAAAGCTAAAAGGCTAAATGAGGTCTATTTAATACTTATTCAAAATAGATAATTTAACAAAATAAAATTATATACATAATTCATCCCGAAGATGGAAAATGCCAGAAGGGTAGGGAACTAGAGACCAATTAGTCTCATCTGTTACTCAGTCAGGATCTTTACCGAGGTTTTGGCCAACCGTTTGGGGAACCTAGTGGAGAAAATAGGGTTCATTAAGGGATGTTGTATTCTGGATTGTGTAGCCGCCAAAGAAGAGACTATTCGCCAATGTCATGTGTCCAACAAAAAGAGTTACCTTTTGAAACTAGACTCAAAAAAGCATATGATTATATGGAGTACGATTGCCTTTCCGAGGTCCTCAAGGCTCAAAGGGAGGGACTTTGGTGACAGGCGGATAAGATGGTTTAGCCATTGCCTAATGACAAGCAAGATTAGGATCAATGTGGTGGCAAGGAAACTTTGTTGTTGTAGTCGTGGCTTGAGGCAAGGTGATCCTCTATCTCCTCTCCTTTTAATGCTTGAGGTAGATGGCCTAAAAACCATGTTGGACAAGTGTAGAGAACTTGGGTGGATCAATCAAGTAGGTCATGGCAAGTCCCGAAAAGCTAATTATAGGTTCTTCTTTCCATGAGAACAATAGGGCCGTTATGCTTAATAGGACCAGATTTTTTATGTGTGGTCCATATATATATATATATATATATATATATATATATATATATATATATTTTCACAATGAAATTGTCCAATAATCATTATTGTGGATGTCTCTTCACAATAATGGTGATGTAGAAAGCACCAATTAATGTAGTGGATGTACTATACTCTAATATGGGGATGACACCCTGCTATTTGGCAATGGGATAATTTTAGAAAATGTGACATACAAAGGTTTCCTTTATTACTTTGAGACATGCTCGGGGTTGCGAATTAACTATCACAAAAGTGGCATCATTCTGATTGCACTCTCATAGGAAGCTATCTCGACCCATGAGACTATCATTAATTGCAACCTAGAAGACTTTCCTATTAAGTACTTAGGCTTACCTCTTAGACCTAGAAAACTGAATAAATCTTATTGGCTTCTTATAAATGATAGCATTGAAGGCAGGTTAGCAAGGTGGAAAGATAAGTCCATGTCGCTTGGTGGAAGGTTAATCTTTAGAAACTCGGTATTGTCGAGTCTCCTCACCTACTACATGTCATTCTTTGAATTTACCGATACGGGTAATCCAACAAATTGACAAGATCAGAAAGCAATTCCTTTGGAAAAAAGCAAATCCGATAGAATAGTTTACTACCTCATTAGATGGGAAAAGGCATGCATGCGACGAGCTCACAAAGGTCCAGGAATCATAGATCTCAAAGACATTAATCTAACCTTGACATTATTTTGTACAATCTTACCTTAAAGGGAAATGCACTAAAGCGGAGGAATTCTTGTAAGCCCGAGAGTCTCATGGTTCTGGAAGGGTGTATCCAAAACCTTTGAGACATTTGATAAATGCTCTACATCATTTATTGCTAATGGCATGTCCAGTAGGACAAATGGTATGCCCACACTTAATCAAACACCTTTCCTTTCATGACCAGTATGAGATGGCCGCCTAACCACATGTCACAGTGGCAAAGACCTAGAAATGAATGGTGTGGAAACCTGCGTTTATATCACCTTTTAGCATGGGCCTTATAGATCGTTTGCCTAACATGCGTCACTTCATCTCTAGTAACAGGTAAAATGCATCCAGTGACCAGGTAGCAGATCTTGGGAAATGGGAAAATCAGGTAAATTCTCTATGAGGTCTCTCTACTCCGGTAAACACTTTAGGGCTTGTCACCCACCATGATTGTCAGTCATCTAGAAAGCTAAGACACATCAAAATGTGAGGGTGTTTCTATGGCTTGATGAATAACACTATTCTCACAAGAGATAATCTCTTTAAACGACAACCGAGCAATGCTACCAATTGTAGTTTTTTGTAATGCAAAGGCAGAGACTAGAGAACATCTACTTGTTGAGTGCCATAAGAGGAAAGCCGTGTGGGTTGACATTCTATGGTCAATGCTACCAATTGTGTTTTTTTGTAATGCAAAGGTAGAGAGTAGAGAACATCTACTTGTTGAGTGCCATAAGAGCAAAGCCGTGTGGGTTGACATTCTATGGTCATGCTACCAATTGTTGTTCAAAGCTAGAAAGTAGAGAACATCTACTTGTTGAGTGCCACAAGAGCAAAGCAGTGTGGGTTGACGTTCTACGGTTAATATGTACTCCAGCTATATAGTAACACAATCAAAATTTTATAATCATTTTTTACTACATTGGACGGTTTTATCTTTAAGATTTAAATTGATTAAATTTAAACTTTGAAAGTTTATGTTTCAGATTTTGAGAAGTTTATGTTTCAGATTTTGATAGCCTATGTTCCAAAATTTATCTACTATAAATTCCAGATTTTGTTAGTTAAAGTTTCCGATTTGTATGATAAAAGTTTCAGATTTGAGTACATAAATATTTCAGTTTCGGTGTGATTTTAGATCTATAGTTTCAGGATTGGTACGATACAATTTCAAATTTTTGAAGCATATAATTTCATATATAGAAAGGTGTGATTTCAAATTTGAGTGAATATAATTTCAGATTTGGAAACATTTAATTTCAGTTTTTAAGTTGTGTAAATTTCAGATGCTGAATTGGTTGGTTTCAGATTTAAATGTTAATAATTATTTGTACGATTTACTTAAGAAATATGTGATCACTAACTATTCTAAATTTTAAAGTTTTATTTTAATTAAAAGTTAAGGTTCACATGTAATTTCTTTTCTTTATGTCACTTTGTTTTATACTATTATGTTTTACATTTTAAGATAACTCGAACTAGTTTATTTGATTTTTCTCTACTTCTTTTATGTAATTTTACATTTATTTACATTTGAATTTGAGTACATATACTATAGTTTAAGTTTTCAGCTACTATTTGTTTCTACAACTCTTCAATCATGTAACGTTACATAGTATCCCTCTTATGTTTGTTTTCACGTCTATTCGATCATTTAATTCGTACTTTTGACTTATTTAATGATTTTCTTTTAGTTTTTTTACATAGTTTGAATATTTCTTTTTGTTGTTGTCGCTTGTTTTTGTACTTCTAAATTATTGTTTATAATGTTAATATTTGTTTAGTTTACTCATTGTTCTTTTATTATTATTATTATTATTTTTAACGTTTACTTAGTTAAATTTCCTTGTGTTTCTAGATATTTTTAACTTGATATCTCTCTAGATCTATGTTTTTTTTTTATTGTCATTTTAAAGTTTGTATTCTTTGTGTTACTTTTTTATTTACATTTATGTTTTTTTTAACCTTTCCTTTTAGCCTCTTATTTTGTATGTTTATTCTTATTATTTTTTTTCCTACTATAATGATCTTTTATTTTACTTTCACATTTTTTATTTAATCATTAATTTGTCCCTGTAGAAAGGAAAAAGAATTTCACATTTTTTAACTAATATTTGTTTATATATCTATTTTGCATTTTATGGTTTTATACAATTGTTTTAGAAATCTTTGGAGTACTTAACATTTTTGTTTTACCGACTAAACTTATTTTTACTTTAGACAGTTTTCTTTTACTTCTATTCTTGTCTAAGTTTCTGTTACGTACGTTTGTTTATTTTCATTAATTCTTATATTCCGAGTGTATTGTGTCTATAATGTATTTAAATTTTAAGGAAGCTTTTATTTTTATTTTTGGTACTTTAAAGTGTTAATAACTAATTTATATTAGTTATGTTGGTTATGTCGATGAAATTTATAAGCATTAGATAGATATCTAGTTGTCTTTAATAAGTTATTACATAGTTTATATTTCTTTTATATCTATACTTTTTTAAATTATTATGTACTTCATTGGTTTTGCATAAACTTGCTTGCTCTGTAAGTTTCCATTATTACCTTTTGTGTTTCTTATTATACGTTTTTTTTTAGCTAGCAACCAAATAGAACTAGAAAATAAATGATAGTGATTTTTCTGAACTTTTTGAATAAGTTATGTGTTTTTGTTTTCCCTTGGCTGGTAGTAGTTCTAAGGACAGAACTATTCTAAGGAGGGAGTGATGTAACACCCCACAAAATTAAAGATATTATTTTAAAATTATTAATTTTTATCAAAATTCATGAATTTGAAAATAAGAACGATGGTGGAGAAGCTCTATTAGATTTTGCGGCTATGTATAATCTTATACTAGAAAATACTTATTTTAGGAAGATAGAGGAATTTGATAACCTTTAAAAGTTGGACAAATAAGAGTCAGATTGATTTTTTCATCACTAGAAAGGTGGATCGCTTGATAGGTAAAGATTGTAAAATTATACCGGGAGAGTGTTTAACCTCACAACATAGATTAATGGTATTGGATGTTAAGATTGGAAAACATATATGTGTAAGGCAGGGGACTAGAAACCCAAGAATTAGGTGGTGGAACTTGAAGGAACATAAATTAGAAGTTTTTAAAGGAGCATCATGGAATTGGGAAGGCGAGACAAATACGATGTGGACTAAAATGCTACGTACATAAGAAAAATTTCAAAGGAGGTACTTGGATAATCTAAAGGTAGAGGGTTGCTAAATAAAGAAACATGGTGGTGGAAATAAGAACTCCAAAATAATGTGAGAGAAAAAAGATCAACCTTCAAAATATGGTAAAAGAATAGAAATGAAGAGAATTTGGAGAGAAATAAGACCATTAGAAAAGAAGTTCAGAAAGCGGTAAGAGATGAAAAAGTAAAAGCTTATGATGATTTATACACAAAATTAGAAATAAAAGATGGAGAAAATAATATTTATAAGTTTGCTAAACAAAGAGAAAGAAAAACAAAAGATCTGGATACAATTAGGTATATTAAGAGCAAGAATTCAAGAGTCTTAGTAAAAGATGAGGAAATTAAGGAAAGATGACGAAATTACTTTGAGAAGTTATTAAATGAAAAGGTTGTGAGAAACTTAAATATAGAGAACTCGAGGGAGAGTCGAGAGCATATATTTTTCCGTAGAATTAGGATATCGGAGGTTCGAAATGCTCTAGGTATGATGAAAATAGGAAAAACTTTAGGAGCAGATGATATACTCATTGAAGTTTAGAAGTGTCTTGGGGATGTAGGAGTGGGTTGGCTAACAAAATTATTTAATAAAATTTTGAGGACTAAGAAGATCCCCGATGAATGGAGAAAGATTATTTTAGTACCTATATATAAAAATAAAGAAGATATACAAAGTTGTTCAAATTACCGAGGAATTAAATTAATGAGTCATACGATGAAAATTTTGGTGAGAATGATCGAACATAGACTAAGACTAGAAGCTACAGTGTCTGAGAATTAGTTTGGGTTTATGCATGGGAGGTCGACAATGGATGCAATTTATGTACTGAAGAGACTTATGGAAAAATATAGAGAGAATTAGAAAGATCTACATATGTTTTTTATAGATCTAGAAAAAAATATGATAAAGTCCCTGAAGATATAGTATGGTGGGTGTTAAGTAATAAAAGACTAACTATTCGGTATATTGAGGTAATTAAGGATATGTATGAAGGGGCAACGACCACAATTAGAATAACCACAGGAGAGACCAACGATTTTCTTATTACAATAGGTTTACATCAAGATTCGGCTTTAAGCCCCTAACTCTTTACTTTGATTATGGATGAATTGATGCGAGGAGTACAAGATGAGGTGCCTTGGTATATGCTTTTTGCCGATGACATCGTCTTTGTCATGCCCCGCTTCCCAAACTACGGGAATACGAGCACGCAACTTAGGCCCAGCGAATGATTATACATCATTCATAAGCTGTACCAGTCTAACTCAACAATATACAAGAGAAACGACCACGCAGGCAAAGAGTATAATTACATAAACAATAAACTCAAAGATAATCATGAAATAAATTCACTAAATATTGATCCAACATCAGGGATAAAACAAACTTCGGGTCATAAAGCCCAAGAATACAAAGTATGATAAAAAGAAAATATAATAAGCAAATAAGAAAAGATTGCTAAGCAGTCTAAAGTCCAGCTCAACTCTTCAAAGAGTTTGCTCACCAATGTCTTCTTGTATTGCTCCTTCAGTACCTGTTAATACTGGATCTAAAAAGAAAGAAAAGAGAGCCCTTAGAGCAAGTCGTGGGCAGCAAGTAGAGAAAACAAAGGATAATAGGAAAACATGAATATCAAGGAAAGGAATATGATCAAAGACAAAGAACAAAATAAAGGCAGGCAATAATATCAAAGGGTTCCAATAATCACACATGTAATGCGTGATGTCAAGTCAATTTCAATACAAGATCAAGTATGCAGGTTATTAAGTATTTTATTAATCTATCTAGTGCACGTACTACTGCATCCCATACTACAGGTTCCGCGCAAGCACAATGATCGTTTTAGACTGATGGTGAATTCACGGAGCGTGTACTCGGCGTTGATGATGATTAATAATTAACAATGGATAATTGCAATCAATACGTCTTCCAATCAATACTCCTCCTTCCAATCGATATTTCTCCTCCTTCCAGTCAATATTTCTCCTCCTTCCAATACGATATAGCAATAAGGCCTTGCCGAGTACCTTTTTCGATCGTTCACTACCAAGTCCTACCCATAATACTCCGGCTTGTTATTAAATCATTTTCTTCCTATGTGAGCATGCAAGAGGGTGTCAATGTTGTATAATACTAAGTGTGTCTAATCCTATGCGTTACAGACAAATCATGAGACAAACAGGTCAAATCAACACACATCACATAATCAGGACAACATGATCTTGCTGTACTAAAACATGGATCATGGTTACTACTCAATGGAAAAACTGAATCCGCCGAAGATCTGGAAAATAGACTTCCATACGGTTCCAGCAAGTATAATTAAGGTATATAAAAGTCATGGGAAGTAGGGTGAAAGTTCTAATCAAATCATGTTTTATGTTCAATCAGCATGCAGTAGGTTATGTTTTATTAATTAATTCGAGTTAGAAAACTCATTATTAAAATCTAAAAAAATTCACGGAAGTAGCTATACATGTCTAGGTTCAGCATGAATTATTTTAGATTTTTCCTCTACTGATAACAGGGTCAAATAAAATAAACAACAGCAGAGTACGCATGAAATTATGGGTCTGAAATTACTAACACAGTTGCAGTAAAGTGATAATATCTAACAGATGACAAATTGGAATTTAAATCCAGAGTAGGAAAAAATTATCTAGACATCGAGGGATACATTTTATGTTTAGTAAGTTCTTCCAAATTATATCATTAACAGGGCTAAAAATCTGATTTAAAGTGAAACTTACGGCAGTCTAGAAATCAAAATTTATATAAAAAGATAACAATTAATTTACACGGCCACATATAGCATGCAAATTGGCAATCTAAGCAATCCTAGGTGTCAACATGCAATTCTAAGGATTAAGATATATTTATCATGGTCATGGTGTCAATTCATCAATTAAATTCAATTTTGGCATGATCAATTTCAATGTCCAATCTATCAAACAGTCCTAAGCATGACTCTAGTTGTTTAATGTGCAAATGCATGAAACATTGGGGACTAGGTTTAGATCGAAAAGAAAGCACGATGTTAAGAGTACGTTGGGTTAGCTCATGTAAACTCTCGATAATCTTAATGGAATTGTCAAAGCAGTTTTGATAAATAAAAGGTTAAGATCTACTTGCAGGAGATCAAAAGAATCTTGAACACAAATAAAAAGAAGGGTTCAAGAAGAGACTTGTCTGTTACTCAGTTAATTCAAATAGTAAAGAATATCGGGATTAGAATCCTGGGCGAACTCCCAAAGAAGCACGTGTGAAGACCATGCGAAGAAACCAGCAAAACAGTAACAATTCCCCACACTGGATCCAGGCAAAATAGCGAATAGCAAGACTGGATCTTGTAACACCCTAGATTTGATTTATAAGATTTTGTGATTTTACGTGTTGTGCACGTATGATTTCGTTTGTATAATTTCTCGTATAAAATATTTTTTTATATAGTAATTGTTCTCTTTATTTTTCTAAAATTATTCTCTTTAAAAGCCTAATTTAAATCTAGGCCTAATTGTCCTTTTTAAACCCACTATATTTATTAATTATTTAATTATTTTGAGCCCATAGTTAGTTTGGCCCATTAGTGAGCCCATTTACTTTAATTCTCTTTTGAAATGGTCTAACTTGTAGTGTAGACTCATTTTATGGACAATTAAATTTGTCACATGAACAAATTTGTAAATGGGGGGTAATAGGTGGCACGTGCATGCAATGAAAGTGTGCATTGCACACCATTTTTCCCTTGGCCGGATTGTGATGGAGTGAGTGGGAGAGATGGAGGTGGTGGAGAGGTAGTTGTTCATCATGGGTAGTTTATATAACTCCCTATCTCATTGCACCTAAAAGAAAGAATAAAAAGAGAGAAAAAAAAATTCAAGTTGTGAGACAAAAGATTGAGGAGTTTTTTTGTGAGTTGAAAAGAGAAAGAGTGAGAGTTTAGTGAGTTCTAAAAAAAAATTGAGTGTGCTTGTGTGTGTTCCATCAAGAGGAGGTCGGCCAATCTATCCTAGGAGCAAGGAGCTTGCGGCAAACACCAAGGAGCAAAGCTTGGACTCATCAAACACTAGGAGGAGAAGGCCCTTTTGTGCATTCTAGGAGTTTTCCCTAGGACTTTTGTGAATTTTCTCTCCAAATAAGGTGGGTATTTTTCATGCTTCTAATCTAGTTACCATGCTAGGAATAAATTGCTACTAAGAGAAAACTAAGTGATTTGGACTTATGGTTGTTTTGAGATGAAATGATAAAATAGAGAATGATTGATAAATGATTGCTAAATTGAGAATTAAAGTGTTAGAAATTATCATCTTACCACGCTATATATTTATGAGTTATGCTTTATGGAGATTTTGTGCTTGTGAGACAAATAATTAATTAAATGCATCATGGATAATTGTTTGTTTGAATTAAAGTTATATTAATGTAGAAAAATGAGAATTGGTATCCTAAAAATGTTGTAGGTTGATTAATGAGTAAAAGAACAAAGAAATAAGTTGTTTTGTGAAAATCTAATTCTTGAATTATGTAGAAATGTATATCGTTCTCAATGTCGAAACTATGAACATAGAACATGAAATAAGACCGAAAAATGCATTTTTATAAGATAAATAATGGTTTTAAAGTAACTGGTTTACTGTAATTTCATAGAGATTAAAATTTGGAAAGTTTTGAGTTCAAAAGAGAGGAAAAAGAAACAAAATCGTTTTGAGAAGTGGTGAAATTAGAAATGAACAAAGAACTGAGTTATAAACAACCCATCTCAAATTGTGACAATCTGGCCACTTAGACCATTCGTTCGGAAGGTGTTTCAGTCGCTACAGTAGCGTGGGGTTGTCTCTGGTCTCGGGTTCGATCCTGAGTAGAAGCTTTATTTTTTTTTATTTTGTTAAAAATCCCGAATGCCCAAAAATTAATACACATGGGTTAAAACCCAGTTCTTGTTGCCTCTGTGGTTTGGCGCAGTGGTCTCAGATGGCGCCTTTCTTGCCGCTGGTTGTGGGTTCGAATCCGGGTGTGGGCTTAGTGTAAAAAGGGGGTTTTTAGGAGTAATTAATATTTTGAGTTTTAAAGATAAATTAAAAATTTAGAAAAAAATATGGGAAAATTCCTATAATTATTTAGAGTTTATGAAATAAATTTTCTAAAACTTTTGATGAAATGTAATTAAAATTTTTATTTGGGACTATTTTCAAGAAAGGACTCGTTTATTTTGAGAAAGAAAATAAATAAGTTGTTTGAAGAAATTCGAAATGAGACTTAGAAATGAGAAATTGTGACTTGTGAAATAAAAGTATGGATTGGTGGAATTAGTATGGATTTTAAAATAAGATTAAGAGAATTATGTGGAAAGCACAAATTGTTGAATGTGACTAGTTGGGAAATTTGAATTCTTTTGGTTATGCATGATAGTGTACATGAAATTAAAAGTGAATGTTCGATAAGTTATGAAAGATATTACGAATACGAATACATGAATGCTATGAATATGGAATGAGAATTTTGTTAGTCATGAAAGAGAACTTATGAGTATGAAAGAACTCAATATTGTGATTATGAGTTGAAATTAAGAACTAGGGAGTAGCTAAGCCTCATACCGGCTATAAAAAAAATGTTGATATGATATTTGGGGTGAAAGACCAGGTTTGGGTCAAATGTGTTGATTGATGTTTAAGACCAGTATAGAGAAAAGAGTTAACCCTAGAAATTGATTTTTGTTCATGATTTATACAATTAAGGACCAAACAATAGAGAAGACGTGATAAAAGTAAGAGAAAAATATAAGTATGAGGGCCTCGAGTCTACGGTGTGAGAGTGATTCATAGGTTGCCTACTTGATGAGTCAAGTCTTGGCATGGAAACTACTCCGGAATTATCGAGATCGTGGTGATGCTTGTGGGATGTTTGATTGACTACGGGTGGTGCCATGGTCCATGACAGAGGCTGAATTGACCATAGGCTCTGCATGATGCGTCATGTCACGACGTGGGATTTCCCTTTAGGCTATCTGAAAATGGGCTCGTAACTCATAGGACATCTAGGATACTTACCGTAGTTACAGTAGTAGAATAAGTCATGGCGAGGGATCGAACCCTACAAGTTGAAGAACGATTAAGGGCTTGCCCTCGGACCTATGTAGTATGAGATACATAGAATCCGAACAAGTGCACATTAGTTTCATCTAATAATAATAATAATGAATTGCATTAAGGACTAAGCGCACAGTCATAAAACGACATCAATAGGATAGTGCCCTTAGCTTTGTTCGTGAACAAGTTTGTGGTTTATTAAGTATTGAGAATCATTATATTGTTTCGGCATAGAGAGGTTGGTCGTGTATGATATTTCGTCAGTTGAATGAACTGATGTGCCCACAGTCTTTATACAGGGTAAAGGGATTGACAAAGAGTAAAGTATGCAAGCAACATAAAGAATGTTTCAAGTGTTGTACATTTATTTATGTAATTGTTGTAAATTGCTTCCGCTATTTAAAGTGTAAATGTAATTGTAACTCTGATGTAAAGTAAAGTTTAACTTTCCTTGTAAAATTGTACGAAGAGAAGTGTAAAGATCCTCTAGAACTTCGAATTCAGTCGGTTTTCGAATTCAGGGTGTTACAGATCTGGTATCAGAGCCATGCTTCCAAGTAGTCCAAATTTATAAGGAACGACACCCTAGAGTGGACATTAGAGCATGTGTTGAGTCTAGAGATTTAAATTTAAGTCACTTACATTTGTGTTGCTCTATGATTTATGCTTCTTCTTCTTCTTTTCCTAAGATGGCGGACCACTTCGACCCTGCTGGAGGCGACGGTTGGCACATTGTTGAAGAAGATTACTACCCGGACAAGCTGATTCAGACGAAGAAGATCCTGAAGAATTTGAAGAGGAATGGCCTGAGTCCAGATAGATCACTCCACCTCCAGATTCATCTGATGATTTCTCTGACGTGGAAGAACCAGTTCGGGGTAGTCTCATTGTATCTCTTCGAGGCAGGTAGAGACTCAACGGGAGAGAATCGGGCTACTGGAGACTCAGTTGGCGAAGTGCAAGGATGATATTGCAATTCTCAGTCATCGTGTTTGGGAACTCGAGAAGAGGAAAAACATGTATGATGTACTGAAGAAGGAAGTGGAGGAACTACAGGAAGAGCTTCGTGAAGCCAGGAGGAACCGTAGGAAATAGACTGTTGTATCTTCTTACTGCTTTCTTCTAATGTTAGAAATGTTTTAAATTCGAATGTATAAAGTTTGAAATTCAATGAAATGAAAAGTTAAAATTCATGTTTTTCTATGGATCTTTTGCATCAGAATATGGCTAGAAGAGGAGCTCAAAATGGTGAAGGTCTGGACTTGGAAACGAAATTAGCGAGGGTCTATTAGACACTCAACGCTGTTGCCATGAATTAGAATCAAGGAAGACGAATCCAGTACCCAAAGCAATCAAACTCGTGGAATCATTTAAACGGATGAAACCACCAGTATTCGAAGGGAAGTCAGACCCTGACGCGGCTGACAATTGGATCTGCCAGGTAAAGACTATCTTCGAAGTCTTGGAGACTCCGGAGGGCAGTAAGGTGAAGTTGGCGGTACTGCAGTTCGAGAAGGATGTGGCTGTATGGTGGCAGTCAATGAAGCAGACGAGGGGAGATGTTGTTCTTGGCTAGGAGGAATTTTTGGAGGAATTCCATAGTCGTTATTTTCCATCAGACGTCCAGGAGAAGAAAGCCATGGAATTTCTAGCGCTGCAGCAAGGTGGTATGTCGGTTAGAGAGTATGAGACGAGGTTCAATCAGCTCACGAGGTATGCTCCCGAATTGGTGATGGACGAGGCGAAGAAAGCTTGAAAGTTCGAGCACGGTTTAAGACCAAGTCTGAGATCCATGATGATACCCCTTGGTATCCGGAGGTTTAACAAGTTGGTCAAACGAGCTGCAGCTACGGAAGAGGACATGGAGCAGTTCCACACTGTTCAGAACAGGAGGAACAACTAGAACGTGGGGAAAAGGCCCGCAGCTTATGGCAATTTTAGGGGACAACCACCAACTCAAAGGTTCAAACCAATAGGGACGAACGCTGTTAACGTGGCTGGAAGACCCGGAAATAGTTTTGTGAGACCTCCCGTATGACTTGTTTCAACTGTGGAGATACCGGTCATTACAGATCTCACTGCCCAAAGTTGCGAGATGTTGTACGCAATGGACCAACGTAGCAAAATGGGAAGAAGCTGTACCAGTAGGGGCGAGTATTTGCCTTGAATAAAGCTGACGCCGATGAGGTGGATAATGTCATCACTGGTACGAGGGGGGATGTTTAAGAGTGTTTTCTGTTGTTTCTTTTTCCCGCTTTAATAGTGAACTGTTATGTAACGAGTGTGTGTTATGTAATAGGAGAACTTTATTTGAATGGAAAGAAGGCTGTTGTTTTGTTCGATACTGGGTCCTCTCATACTTTTGTGTCACCAAATATGCTAAAGTTTTGGGAGTCGAACCGAAAGTCTTTCCAGGCAAGGTCTTGGCGGTAACTACTCCATTAGGGGAGACTCTAACCGCTGATCGGTACTATGCAGACTGCGAGATCGTAATTGGGAACAGAATTTTCGGGATTGATTTGATCGAGCTAACTATCTTGGGAGTCGATGTTATCATTGGCATTGATTGGATGTCGGTGTACAGTGCAAGCATCGAGTGCAAGACCAAGGAAGTATCAGTGAAGGCTCCAGGTGGACCTGAAGTCACTTTCCAAGGGAAGAAGAAGTGTTGCAAGTTGGTTGCAGCCATCCGCAGGGAGGAAATTCCTGTTGAAGTGCAAGGGATTCCTGTGGTTTGGGAATATCCGACTGTGTTCTTGGATGATTTACCCGGATTACCTCCGCAACGTAATGTAGAGTTCAGCATCACTATTCAGCCGGGGAGTGCACCCATTTCCAAGGCACCGTATAGGATGGTGCCTATGGAGCAGGATGAGATCAAACGACAGATTGAGAAACTATTGGAGAAAGGCTTTATTCAACCGAGTGCGTCACCTTGGGGAGCACCGGTGCTGCTGGTAAAGGAGAAGGATGGTTCGATGAGGATGTGCATCGATTACCAGGAGCTGAATAAGGTCACTGTTCAAAATAAATATCCGATTCCAAGAATTGATGACTTGTTCGATCATCTACAAGGGGAAGTTGTTTTCTCCAAAATAGATCTTCGATCAGGATATCATCAAGTTTGAGTGAAAGCTGAAGATGTGCATAAGACTGCGTGTAGAACTCGACACGGGTATTACGAATTCTTAGTTATGCCGTTTGGAGTGACAAATGCACCTGCAATTTTCATGGATATGATGAACAGAGTTCTAAGGCCGTTTATTTATTCTTTCCTCGTGGTATTTATCGACGATATTCTTGTGTACTCCAAGTCGGAGGAGGAACACACGGAGCATCTGGCAGAAGTTTTAAGGAAGCGCGATTTCTGGAAATCTGAAGTGGAGTTCCTAGGTCACATCCTTTCTAAGGAGGGAGTGGCAACTGATCCGCAGAAGATAGAGGCGGCGAGAGGCTGGGCAAGGCCTACTACAGTAAAGGAAATTAGGAGTTTTCTTGGATTGACAGGATACTACAGAAGGTTCATTTAGGGCTATGCTCAGATAGCCGTGCCGCTCACTGGTCTGACCAAGAAGAATATGAACTTCAAGTGGACTGAAAAGTGCGAGGTAAGCTTTCAGGAGTTGAAAGAGAGGCTGACTACTCTACCCATTTTAGCTTTGCCTAGAGTAGGTGTTGAATACTATGTCTACAGCGATGCTTCACATCGTGGGCCTGGTTGTGTCTTGATGCAAGAAGGGAAAGTGATCGCATATGGGTCTAGACAACTAAGACCGCATGAGAAGAATTACTCGACTCATGATCTGGAGTTGGCTATGATTATCTTCGTCTTAAAGCAATGGAGACATTATGTGTACGGTGAGAAATTGAACGTGTACACAGACCACAAAAGCTTGAAGTACATCTATCAACAGAAAGATCTGAATCTGAGGCAAAGGAGATGGCTGGAGGTGCTTGAGGACATTCGTCCGGAGAATAAGTACCATCCTGGGAAGGCTAATGTTGTTGCTGATGCACTTAGCCGCAAGAGCAGTCTAGCTAGTTTGATTACATCTCAGAGGCAGCTTGCAGAGGAGTTGGATCGGGCTGATATTGAAGTTGTTCTGCAAGGCTTGGGATCATCTTTAGCTCAGTTGAGGCTTAAACCAACGCTAAATGAAAGGATTATCACAAGTCAGAAGGAAGATGCAGAGATTCAGAAGATGAAGGAGCAGGTTGGTGCCGGCAAGTTGTTGGGATTCCAGATCAGAGATGAGGTGTTGTGGTTTGGAGAGAGGCTGTGTGTTCCGGATCAAGCAGAACTGCGGGAGAGCATTCTTCAGAAGGCACATGCTACTCTTTTATCTGTACATCCTGGGAGTACCAAGATATATAAGGACATTAGGCAACACTTTTGGTGGTCAGATTTGAAGCGGGATGTGGCTAAATTTGTATCGAGGTGTGAGATTTGTCAACAAGTCAAAGCCGAGAATCAGAAACCCGGAGGTCTATTGCAACCGTTACCTATTCCGGAATGGAAGTGGGATAACATCAGTATGGATTTCATCACGGGTTTGCCCAAGAGTTCCAAGGGCAATGATGCGATTTGGGTCATAGTCGATCGACTGACCAAGTCCGCTCATTTCTTGGCGATGAAACTCACTGCTTCGATGGAAAAGTTAGTTGAGCTGTATGTTGGTGAGATCTTCAGGCTTCATGGTGTTCCGTTAACCATTGTGTCTGATCGAGATGCGTGGTTTACTTTGCATTTCTGGAGGAGTCTTCAGACAGCCTTGGGTACCAAGATGGATTTCAGCACTGCTTTTCATCTGCAGACTGATGGGCAGACCGAGAGAGTCAACCGTATTCTTGAGGACATGCTTCGGTGCTGTGTACTAGACTTTGGAGGCAATTGGGAAAGACATCTAGCTTTGGTGGAGTTTGCCTACAACAACAGTTTTAAGACTAGTATTGGAATGGCACCGTACGAAGCTCTTTATGGTAGAAAGTGCAGAACACCTGTCTGTTGGTTCAAAGTTGGGGAGTGGCAGATGTTTGGGCCTGAGATTGTGCAGCAGACCTCTAAAAAGATTGATCTGATCAAGAAGAGGCTGGTGGATGCTCAGAGTAGGTAGAAGAGCTATGCAGACAACCGGAGGAGGGACCTTGAGTTTGAGGTTGGTGACTTTGTCTTTCTGAAGGTTTCACCTAGCAAGGATGTGATTCGTTTCAGCAGAGGTGGGAAGTTAGCCCCTAGAATTATAGGCCCGTATAAGATATTGAAGCAGATTGGGAAAACTGCTTATCAGTTGGAGTTGCCGGAAGAGTTGTCTCAGGTGCACAATGTCTACCATGTGTCTATGCTGAGAGGGTACATCCCAGATCCTAGTCACCATTTGCCCGAAGTACCAGAGGGTTTGCAGTTGGATCTGAGCTACAATGAGCTTCCGGTTGAGATTATCGATTGTTGGGAGAAAGTCTTGAGGAACAGGACGATATTGATGGTCAAAGTAGTCTGCAGAAACCAGTTGATCGAAGAGGCTACTTGGAAATCTAAGGAGAGGATTATGAAAGATCATCCTGAGCTTTTTGAGTGATTTGTATCTTCTTTTCTTTCTTATCTCTTTGTTGTATTCCTGTTTCTCACTCTTTAAGTGTAGTTCAGGGGACGGAACTATTCTAAGGAGGAAGTGTTGTAACACCCTAGATTTGATTTATAAGATTTTGTGATTTTACGTGTTGTGCACGTATGATTTCGTTTGTATAATTTCTCGTATAAAATATTTTTTATGTAGTAATTGTTCTCTTGATTTTTCAAAAATTATTCTCTTTAAAAGCCTAATTTAAATCTAGGCCTAATTGTCCTTTTTAAGCCCACTATATTCATTAATTATTTAATTATTTTGAGCCCATGGTTAGTTTGGCCTATTAGTGAGCCCATTTACTTTAATTCTCTTTTGAAATGGTCAAACTTGTAGTGTAGACTTATTTCATGGACAATTAAATTTGTCACATGAACAAATTTGTAAATGGGGGGTACTAGGTGGCACGTGCATGCAATGGAAGTGTGCATTGCACACCATTCTCCCCTTGGCCGGATTGTGATGGAGTGAGTGGGAGAGATGGAGGTGGTGAAGAGGTAGTTATTCATCATGGGTAGTTTATATTGCTCCCTATTTCATCTAAGCCCTTAATCTCTTACCATTGGATCTAATCCTAGCCCTCCATTCACCCTAAGAATTTGTATAAATACTCCTCCTTCATTAGCTCTCATTGCACCTAAAAGAAAGAATAGAAAGAGAGAAAAAAATTCAAGTTGTGAGACAAAAGATTGAGGAGTTTTTTTGTGAGTTGAAATGAGAAAGAGTGAGAGTTCAGTGAGTTCTAAAAAAAAATTGAGTGTGCTTGTGTGTGTTCCATCAAGAGGAGGCCGACCAATCTATCCTAGGAGCAAGGAGCTTGCGGCAAACACCAAGGAGCAAAGCTTGGACTCATCAAACACTAGGAGGAGAAGGCCCTTTTGTGCATTCTAGGAGTTTTCCCTAGGACTTTTGTGAATTTTCTCTCCAAATAAGGTGGGTGTTTTTCATGCTTCTAATCTAGTTACCATGCTAGGAATAAATTTCTACTAAGAGAAAACTAACTGATTTGGACTTATGGTTGTTTTGAGATGAAATGATAAAATAGAGAATGATTGATAAATGATTGCTAAATTGAGAATTAAAGTGTTAGAAATTAATTATCATTTTACCATGCTATATGTTTATGAGTTATGCTTTATAGAGATTTTGTGCTTGTGAGACAAATAATTAATTAAATGGATCATGGATAATTGTTTGTTTGAATTAAAGTTATATTAATGTAGAAAAATGAGAATTGGTATCCTAAAAATCATGTAGGTTGATTAATGATTACAAGAACAATGAAATAAGTTGTCTTGTCAAAATCTAATTCTTGAATTATGTAGAAATGTATATCGTTCTCAATGTCGAAACTATGGACATAGAACATGAAATAAGACCAAAAAATGCATTTTTATAAGGCAAATAATGGTTTAAAAATTACTGGTTTACTGTAATTTCATAGAGATTAAAATCTGGAAAGTTTTGAGTTCAAAAGAGAGGAAAAAGAAACAAAATCGTTTTGAGAAGTGGTGAAATTAGAAATGAACAGAGAACTGAGTTATAAACAACCCAACTCAAATTGTGACAATCTGGCCACTTAGACCATTCGGTCGGAAGGTGTTTCAGTCGCTACAGTAGCGTGGGGTTGTCTCTGGTTTTGGGTTCGATCCTGAGTAGGAGCTTTATTTTTTTTATTTTGTTAAAAATCCCGAATGCCCAAAAACTAATACACATGGGTTAAAACCCAGTTCTTGTCGCCTCTGTGGTTTGGCGCAGTGTTCTCAGATGGCGCCTTTCTTGCTGCTGGTTGTGGGTTCGATTCCGGGTGTGGGCTTAGTTTAATAAGTGTTTTTTTGAGGAGTAATTAATATTTTGAGTTTTAAAGATAAATTAAAAATTAAGAAAATATTATGTGAAAATTCCTATAATTAATTAGAGTTTATGAAATAAATTTTCTATAACTTTTGATGAAATGTAATTGAAAATTTGGGACTATTTTCAAGAAAGGTCTTGTTTAATTTTGAGAAAGAAAATAAATGACTTGTTTGAAGAAATTCGAAATGAGACTTAGAAATGAGAAATTGTGACTTGTGAAATAAAAGTATGGATTGGTGGAATTAGTATGGATTTTAAAATAAGATTAAGAGAATCATGTGGAAAGCACAAATTGTTGAATGTGACTAGTTGGGAAATTTGAATTCATTTGGTTATGCATGATAGTGTACATGAAATTAAAAGTGAATGTTCGATAAGTTATGAAAGATATTATGAATACGAATACATGAATGCTGTGAATATGGAATGAGAATTTTGTTAGTCATGAAAGAGAACTTATGAGTATGAAAGAACTCAATATTGTGATTATGAGTTGAAATTAAGAACTAGGGAGTAGCTAAGCCTCATACCGGCAATAAAAAAATGTTGATATGATATTTGGGGTGAAAGACCAGGTTTGGGTCAAATGCGTTGATTGATGTTTAAGACCGGTATAGAGGAAAGAGTTAACCCTAGAAATTAATTTTTGTTCATGATTCATACAATTAAGGACCAAACAATAGAGAAGACGTGATGAAAGTAAGAGAAAAACACAAGTATGAGGGCCGTGAGTCTATGGTGTGATAGTGATTCATAGGTTGCCTACTTGATGAGTCAAGTCTTAGCGTGGATACTATTCCGGAATTATCGGGATCGTGGCGACGCTTGTGGGATGTTTGATTGACTACGGGTGGTGCCATGGTCCATGACAGAGGCTGAATTGACCATAGGCTCTGCATGATGCATCATGTCACGACGTGGGATTCCACTCCAGGTTGTCTGACATGGGCTCGTAACTCATAGGACATCTAGGATACTTACCGTAGTTACAGTAGTAGATTAAGTCATGGCGAGGGATCGAACCCTACAAGTTGAAGAACGATTAAGGGCTTGCCCTCGGACCTTTGTAGTATGGGATATATAGAATCCGAACAAGTGCGCATTAGTATCATCTAATAATAATAATAATGAATTACATTAAGGACTAGGCGCACAATCACAACACGACATCAATAGAATAGTCCCCTTAGCTTTGTTTGTGAACAAGTTTGTGGTTTGTTATGTATTGAGAATCGTTATACTGTTTCGGCATAGAGAGGATGACCGTGTATAATATTTCGTCAGTTGAATGAACTGACGTGCCCACAGTCTTTATGCAGGGTAAAGGGATTGACAAAGAGTGAAGTATGCAAGCAGCGTAAAGAATGTTTCAAGTGTTGTACATTTATTTATGTAAATGTTGTAAATTGCTGCCGCTATTTAAAGTGTAAATGTAATTGTAACTCTGATGTAAAGTAAAGTTTAAATTTCCCTGTAAAATAGATAAGTGTTAAGATTCTATGGAATTTCGAATTTAGTATGTTTTGGAATTCAGAGTGTTACAGATCTGGTGTGCACAGAACGCAGAACATCGAATCCAGCCAATAGGATCTCTCCTACACACCACATCGGGGGCAGACATGGGACAGCGGGATTGGATCCGCTGTGTCCGAACACGAAACACCAGAACCCACCAATAAGATCTCTCCCACATCGGATCGAGGTCAATACAAGGAACACCAATCCTGGATCATTACTCCCCAAACACCAAATAGCCGTTTCGGCCAATCAGCTCCCGTCTCCTTCCTTCGGCGGAGGGAGAGAGAGAAAGCGAGCAACGCGATGCGATGCGAATGTGGCGGCTGGAAGAGGGGGAGGGGGGGGGCAACGATGTCTGGCAGCGCGACGAGCGGCGGTGCTGGTCGGGGAGCGACGCAACGACGGCGAGAACCTTCGACAGTGAAGAGCTCTGTTTTCACGCTGAAAATAGAGGGCGACGAAACTGGCTTGGACGGCGACGACGAGAACGATAGGGGACGGAGGTTGCGGGGTGCACGGAGATGAAGATATGGTGACGACGAAGTGGGACAGCGCGGCGGGTGCAGGTGAAGGGTAATGGCGAAGCAAGGGTAATGGGTTTCGACGAGTTGGGTTGCGATAGGTTCTGGGCTTGGCAATGGTGAGGATGGCGAGGTGATGAAGAGGAGACAGGGATGATGGGGAAGCGACGGGCGGTGATGGCAATGGATTTGGGCGGTTGGGAACCAGGGAGAGAGCGGGAGAGAAGAAGGGAGAGGAACAGGAACGGGAGGGTAGGGTTTCACAGTAGAGGGTTTGGGGTTATAGTAGGCAGCTGGGTGTTTAGAAATTAATTAGGGTCAGGGTATTGATAAGAGATGATTAGTATTTATAGGGGGAATTAGGATATTGGGTATTGGGTATTAGATCCAATAAGGTAAAATACAATGTACATAATACAATAGATAAATATAAATCCAGATACGAGAAATGATATATCTAATAAAATATAATTTGTTTTACATAAATTATTTGAGCCAATTATCAAATAAAATAAAAGGATTGATTGTTCTAACAATCAATATTAATAATAAATAATCGTAATAACAATAAAAATAAAAATACTAGCAATTATCAGAGTAATATCAGTATATGAAAATTTGAATTTGTCGAAATAGTTCCAATCAGTAACAATATTTTGAGGGTTAAAACACAAATAGTTGATCAAGTAAAAATGATTTTTTTTATATTTGCAATAGTTATAACTATTGTTTGGAAAAAATAATTTTACATGAAATTCAAAATGAATCTAACAATAATGATTTTATAAATTTCGAAATACAGAAAAATACTCACGAAAATACGTATATATGGGAATAAGGGTTACAGTCTTAGTGGACGAGACTATAGCAGGAGTCATTGCTAAATTAGAATTGTGGAGAGAAACTTTGAAAGCTAGAGGCTTTATGATAAGTAGAACTAAACAGAGTATATGGAGTGTAATTTTAGTGATATTACGAACACAACTGAGGAAGTAGTGAAGCTTGATGGCCAAGAGATACCTAAAAGAAACCGTTTCCGATATTTAGGCTCGATTATACAAAGAGATGGGGAGATTTGTGAAAATGTTATACATAGGATCCAAGCAGGGTGGCTTAATTGGAGAAGTGCCACTAGTGTTTTGTATGAAAAACATATACCAATGAAGTTGAAGGAAAAATTTTATAGGACGACTGTTAGACCAGCAATGATGCATGAAGTAGAGTGTTGGGCACCAAAGAAAAACATATCCAAAAAAGAGTGTAGCGGAGATGAAGATGCTAAGATGGATGTGTGGTAAAATAAGGAAGGATAGAATCAGAAATGAGCATATATGAGACATGCTACTCCAATCAAAGATAAGTTAAGAGAGAACCGCCTCAGGTGATTTGGACATGTCACACGTAGACCGAGTAGTGCCCCATTAAAAAGAGTGATTTTATAAGTATTGAGGGTAGAGTTAGGGGTAGAGAAAGACCAAAACTAACTTGGGTGGAAATGGTGAAAAATGATATAATAGCTTGAGAGAAGATATTGCGCTAAACCGAGCAGAATGGAAAATCAGAATTCATGTAGCTGACCCCAACTAGTTGGAAAAAAGGCTTTGTTGTTGTTGTATCAAAATTAAAGATATCCTTATTTGAATTTTAACTTTCGAATATGAGAATATGCGACGACACAATCATACACTATGGCTGAATGAGATAACTAAGAAAAGACAGGAGGAAGAGAGCATAATGAAGGGAAGAGAAATTTGGTTTCTGCCATTCCTCTCCAAGTCTAGTGCTTTTTAATCTTTATGTTTGCGGTTAAAAAAAAAGAAAACTGACCAAAACAAAGAGATATTATTCTAGCATCTGTAGTCGTTCAAACTCAAAATTTGAGTATATGGCATTTAGAAATAGAAAATTTGGGTTAGAGCTGTAATCGTTTGAATCTTGAATATGAGTTTTGATTTTAAAAATTTGGATGGACGGTAGATGAAGTCTCGTCCCACAATTTTTTATTATAAAGAATTAAAAAAAAGTATCAGACGAGTAATCATTTCCTGTCCGATGTTTTTTTTTAAGGGACGAGATATTATATCCTGTCTGAACATTTTAAAAAAATTTTAAAAATTTTGATTTAAAAAAATTGTCGGATTGTCGGACGGGAAACCTTCCGATCAATTTTTTTGAAAAAAGTTTATCAGATGGGAAATCATTTCCCGTCCGATAGATTTTTTAATTTTTAAAAAAAGGTTGGGCGAAAGATCATCTCTCGTCCGATACTTTTTTGTGATAAAATGATGAACGG
Source organism: Hemerocallis citrina (assembly GCA_017893485.1). Taxonomy (NCBI): domain Eukaryota; kingdom Viridiplantae; phylum Streptophyta; class Magnoliopsida; order Asparagales; family Asphodelaceae; genus Hemerocallis; species Hemerocallis citrina. The sequence goes on from CM030366.1 coordinate 47,095,075, forward strand.
AAGAAAGATTATCTTTCGCTAGCTATATTTTTGAAATTGCTATTTCTCTTTCTAAATATAGCCGACTACTGTTTCTCTCAAATCCAAAATTTGGATATTTGGCCAAAGGAGACTTTTTTTTTCCAAATTTTATAAAATTTGATAAAATGCTAATGATTACAGATGCTCTTAGGGAGACAAAGACGATGCAATTCTTTTGACTTTCTGCAATTTCCATTTGAGAAATCAATCAAAGGGCATTGCTTCTTATCTTTGACCTTTTTCCTTTCAAAAATTTAAGATATAGAGAAAAACTCAAATCAGCTTCCATCATCCACCTAAATGATACTGACACGCGCACAACTTGCAAACAAGAACTATGACAAGTTAATCATCGGAGTTTTGAACAATGGTAGATTAACCATTTAGTATGGATCTTGATTTGATCCCAGTGAACATATGCAGAGGTGGGATCAACAAGTCCAAACTCAATTATTCCCACACCTTCCTGATTTTCGACATTATTCCCATTATTGTTGCTTGCAACATCTGCCACATGTTTCTGCGCTGACTTGGCCAACCTCGGATTGTTTCTGAATCCATCGTCTGTACTTAATTATATTCATTTCAATATAAATTCTTTTCTCCACCTGCATATATCAGTGTCTCTAAATACTCCCTAAATTTTTTGTTTGTTTGTTTGTTTGTGAGTGTTGTAGATTGGAATCATAGTCGCTAACATTCCCTACCTAAAATTGGAACCCCAAGGGCTCAAAATATTCCATCATTTTTAATTTGTCTCATAAACGACATTCATGTTTGTCCTCTCGGCCTAGAGATGGAGCCATATAAATCACCCTGGGAGGGTGAATAGGATGATTGTGCGAAAAAAATTAATTAAAATGAAGTGTAGAGTAAATAAAAGATTTAAGAAGAGCAAACACAGATAACACAAGTGATGCAGCGATGTAACGTGGTTCGACCCCCAAGTCTACGTTTACATCTCCTACTTGTAGCAATTTCCCGCCACAAGTGTTCCACTATACTCAAAACCCTTTTACAGTGATTCTCGGATTCAGGCCGAGAGACCTATTATACCCACAATGCTTCTAACACAAGTCCAGTCAATCTCACCGAAGTGGACGAAAAGAAAAACTCAAGATCCTACATGATCCTGACTGAATAATACAAAAATTATCACACACTCGGATTGATTGTTGAAAGATTAGTTCAGAAGATTTTTCTTAGGAGTAATTCGTGAAGAATACTCAGTGGGTTCGGCCAATTAAATAGATTGGGAAGTGTATCGATCAAAATTGGAGATGATACATTCCAAAATGTGAACAACGCAAAGTACAATTGACCGTAATCTTGGTGCAGATGACCGTTCAGCTCTCTGATGTAAAGTAGAGAGATGAAAGGCCGACTGCTTCTTACGCAACTGAGAGTTGCAGTCGACTGTGATGCCGTCGACCGTCATGAGGTGCGGTCGACCGTTATCGTGTTGTTCATACCGAATCCACTTTATATTTTTACCAAACGAACTAATCAATCAATCAATCAATTTTACACAGATTTAAATCTCATAAATATGGACTTATAGCAGCTGGTCTTGATAGCTTTCTTGGACATTAATCAATCAACTCTTCTTTTTGAATATCTGCTTCTTTTGCTTGATTTCTCAATCTTTCTTTATTACTTTCCTTCTTTGAATATTTTGAATTTCTCTTGAATCTCTTATGAATATTATTTGATTCTGAAAATCTGAACAACTCAATTCAAACTTATTAGTATTTATAGACACGTTTTGTGCACACAAAACTAGGAGTCAACGAGAGTCAACAATCTCCTTCTTTTGGTGTGAACAAAACATGCCTTTGAATATTGAAAGTAGAAAAGATTAAACAATTTGGCATAAGAATACTCTCCCTGAATTGAGTACTTCCTGTAACACAAATTTTTATATGTAAGGAGAGATTTGTAAATACTCCCCTTAATTTATTATTTCATGGAGAATAAAAACTATTGAGTTATGTTCACTTTCATACATTCATAATATTCTCCCCCTTTTTGGAACACACCAATAGGGGGCAAAAGACACATATAAATTACTCCTCACGAAAACTATTTGTAAATGAAAAGAAACTTTCATAAAGCATAAGAGATATAAAGTTTGGAGAGATAAGAATTTGCAAAAAAAAAACGAAGGAAAATCTACTTACATGATACCGTTGATAGCGAGACTCTTTGATATACAGGGAGAGCTCTTCATGATATCATAGATTTAAGATTTTTCCAATATAGATGTGAATCAGGGATAAGAAGAACGAATTTTAAGAAATTGAGATTATAGGAAAAATTTGTAGAGAGTTCAAAAAAATTTCAACTTGTAACCAGAAAGACAACCGGTCGACCGCGCGGTCGACCGCAAAACCAACCAGTCAACTTTTTTTTCCAGACAGCAAACCGGTCGACCGCACTTCTATTTCAAAAACACAGTGTATCACAGAGAACAAACCGTTCGACCGCCCAATCGACCGCAACTACTGAAGCTAAAAAGATTTTGAAAGCAGAGTGTTTCGAAGTGTAAATACATGTTGAAGAGACCAGGTGAGCAATCGCATGACTGCACGGTCGACCGAAACGCTAAAACTGATAAACAAGATAAGCATGAAGGAATTCGTTCATAGCACATTATAGCAGGTTACATAATTTTGAAAGATCATACATTACAATTTGAAAATACAAGACGATATCTATTCCTCATCATCCCCGCCATCATCTTCATTACCGTCATCATCTTCATCATCTTCCTCATCATTCGGAGGAGGAAGAATTTTCCAATCTTCTTTTCCTTGCAAGTACTCAATTGTGTTAACATAGTAATCATATACTTGCATTTGATGAGCAGTGAACTGCTCATGAGTCACGAATGACGATGAAGAGGGAGTGGCATTCTTGCGACGCGAGGAGGAAGAGGCTTGTGGTGCTTGTTCGGCTTGGCGTGCTTGTTGTTGGGCTTGACAACGACGAGCCCGTTGATTGAACGATACATCAATACCCATTTGTTGAGGGAGGATTGGCATAGAGCTTTTGCTGAGCAAGAAGTTCCCGACATCAATACGGGAATCAATGGCGAGGTTGTATATGAGAGAGCTAAAGAGGAGACCACGATTTGTAGTAGTTGCATAATTCATCGTGCTAATGATGAATGTAGCAAGATCGAACTTGTACTCCCCAAGAATAAGGAAAATAATGAATGATTGATTGACCTAAATTTCTGTTTTGTCATTCTTTTTGGGCCAAATATCTGCATTAACAATTTTATTTAGAACCCTAGCAGAATCAGTAAAATTTGTGGGGGCGAGACGAGGAAGACGGGAAAACTTGGGTTGCACGATCATAGATTTGAGAGTATTTTGATCATGACCAAGTTTGTAGTTAAGGATTTTAAAATCAAGGTGGTATGCATCAAATTCCCCTAATTCGTTTCTCCCAGGGAGATATTCGGGAGTGATTTTTACTCTTCTTCCAAGAATTATAAAGGAGAGGGTGAGATCATCATCTTGAAGTCCCTCAAGGTTTGAATAGAATTGACGAGTTAGAGACTCGGAGTGAGTACTAGGGGTAGCAAGATAGTTTTTCCACCCAAAATCCCTAAGGATTCTAACCATGACAGAAAATTGACCCCCCAAGGATAATAGGTTAATTACTCGATTGGAAACAACGGGGGCATTACAAAGAGAAGAGAAGTAAATATCAGCACAATGAGAGTTTCGAAAGGTTATACCATCCCTAGTGACTGATTTCAAGGCAACGACTTTCTTGCCCTTCGATTTGTGTGAGGAGGATGCCATCAAGATAGAGGAAGAGAAGAACCGTAGAGATTTGAGACGAGTTTTAAGAGATGAGAAGTTTATTTGATGGGTTGGAGGCTAGGGTTTTTCGTAAGAAAGAGAGGTTAGGGGTGAAGAGGTATTTATATTAGAAGGATAATAAACAGGTCAGCCGACTTGGTCGGTCGACCGTTTCACATATATGGTCGACCGCTCAACACGAAATTAGGAGTTTTAATTTGGTGATTTGTGACAGAAGGGTGGATGGTCGACCGGTCCATTCTCGTTTGATTAAGACCAAATGGAATGTACGATCGACCAGTCGATCGACTGATCATTCAAAAATTGATTTTATGTTATTGTAAAGTTCGTACATTTCATGTATTTCAGTAATAATTAACAGATGCACATTTAATATAAGTTCAGACTAGTGTAGATTTTACCCGGTGCTATACTTATCTGAAGGACCAAGATCTTACTCCTTTTTCCTTGATAGAGATGCTAGTTGCTAGTATAACTTGCTGAGCCTCTCGAGCGTCTTCTATCAAGGTGTCTACGATCTTCTAAGTTGAGAGCATCGGACCACCTACACAAAATTTTGTAGGAGTCCAAGTGGGTTTTGATCCTGCATTAACATTATTTCTTACCCAAACAATGTTAGTGTTCCCTTTTAATGAACAGTTATACGAAATGTGTCCTAATCTACAATAGTAATGACATGTGATACGACTATGTCTCGAGTCATGTACACTTGCATAGTTTTGAGTTGGTTTATGATTATGTTGGAGATTGAGCAAGTGTTTATGACATGATGATTTACATTTTTGATGGTGTATTGGCTCTTCGTAACCAAGACCTCGATTATCATGATAAGACCTTGAATTTTTTGTAATAAGAAAACTGGGCCCTTCATATTTTTCCACAATTTTTTCAAGCCCAGTTACTCTTTTACATAATCTTTTCCTAGTCATCTCACTGTCTTTTGTATTCCAACGAAGAGTGTCTAGTGTAGCATTAAGAATCCTGTTTTGTTCAAGAGCTTCATTACATCTTCCACTACCTCATTAAATTTCCTTTTGCATTCTTTTAAACCATCTATGAGTTTGGCAATATAAACAGATTTTTCATGAATTTCTCTTAAGTGATCATCATGTGTTGCTAAGGACTCTCGAATTTGTTGTTTTAAAAGTTCATTTTTCTCTAGCACATCATGATCTTTTCTAAATGACTCAAAATTTTCCAAGATCAAGACATTCTTGTTTTTCAATTTTTGGTTTTTTGCAATGCAAGAGTCATGTGTTTCATTTGGAATTTGTTTATATTGCCTAAGTTCACGACTTAATTTCTTAGCATAGTCTTTTAAACCATTACACATGTCTTCGATTACCTCTTCTTGAGATGGTAATTGTACCTCACCATTCCCAAGAGCCATAAAGTCGACGTCATCGTAGCCTTGCTCTCCCTCACTTGAATCGGAGTCTAACCATGTTGCCTTCAGCACCTTCTTTTTCAGACCCGGGTTTGAGCGATAGTAGTCCATATTCCTGTCTTGTGAGACGGGACAATTTGCACGGATGAGTCCAGGCTTCTTGCACTTATAGAACACGTCATCTTTATCTTTCTCCCTTTCTCCTTGGTACCTGCCATATTTTTTATGTTTGAGATACTTACAAAATTCCTTGGTCAATAGGGCAATGTCCTCATCTGACTCCTCGCGATCTGAATCTGCTTTTGATGGTTGTGATTTTTCTGCTTTTAGTGCAATGGTTTTCTTTTCGGTTTTTGGTTCAATCCCGATGTTTTATCTGTATCTTTTGGTTTCCGACATTTCCATTTCGTATGTCTTCAGCTTTCCTTGGAATGTGCAGTGGTCAAATCCCTTTTCTTCGAGGGTCTCCCTCATTGCAGCAGCCTTTACATCCCACTCTGGCATGAGATGGCTTATGAGTTTTCCGACCTTTCGGTTATCATCCAATCCCTTACCTAAGCTCTCAAGTTCGTGGGCAATGATATCGAAACGGGTGAGCATTTGATCCACATTTTCCCCTGGCAACATGCGAAACACATCAAACTTATAAAAACATAAATTAACTTTAGCTTTTACCTCAGAAATGGTTCCCTCATGCCACTTCAGCATGTTGTTCCAGATCTCGTATGCTGTCTTATAGTTTCGCCTGCATCGCATTTGTTCTTCGTTATTCAACCCTGCATAAAGAGCCGTAATGGCTTTGGAATTTGCTGTCGTGAGGGCCAGCTCCGCTTTTGTGAAAGCTGTCTTTCCGTCGCTGACTGGAATGTCTGTTTTATTGATGCACACATTCCATACTTCTTCTCCAAGCATCTGTAGAAAATGAGACATACAAACTTTCCAAATGTCATAGCATTTTCCATCAAAAAATGGTGAGTGTGTAAGGCTTGTCCCATTGGAAATGAATGGCTCCGATGAGTACAAGTTTTCGGGAGGTGGGATTTCGTCCATCGGACCTTTTGCTTAATATTTTAAGCTTTTTGATAAGCACCTCGCTCTAATACCACTGTAAATCACCCTTGGGGGGGGGGGGTTGGATAAGGTGATTGTGCAAAAAAAAAATTAATTAAAATGAAGTGCAGAGTAAATAAAAAAGTTAAGAAGAACAAACGCAGATAACACAAGTGACGCAGCGATGTAACGTGGTTCGACCCCCAGGTCTACGTCCACACCTCCTACTTGTAGCAATTCTCCGCCACAAACGTTCCACTATACTCAAAACCCTTGTACACTGATTCTCGAATTCTGGCCGAGAGACCTATTACACCCACAGGACTTTTAACACAAGTTCCGTCAATCTCACCGAAGAGGAAGAAAAGAAAAACTCAAGATCCTAAATGATCCTGACTGAAGAATACAAAAATTATCACACACACTCGGATTGATTGTTGAAAGATTAGTTTAGAAGATTTTTCTCAGGAGTAATTGGTGAAGAATACTCAGTGCGTTTGGCCAATTAAATAGATTGGGAAGTGTATCGATCAAAATTAGAAATGATACATTCCAAAAATATGAATAGCGCAAAGTGCGGTCGACCATAATCTTGGTGCAGTCGACTGTTCAGCTCTCTGATGTAAAGTAGAGAGATGAAAGGTCGACTGCTTCTTACGCAACTGAGAGTTGGAGTCGACTGCGATGCGGTCGACCGTTATCGCGCTGTTCATACCGAATCCACTTTATATTTTTACCAAACGAACTAATCAATCAATCAATCAAATTTACACAGATTTAAATCTCACAAATATGGAATGATAGTAGCTGGTCTTCATAGCTTTCTTAAACATTAATCAATCAACTCTTCTTTTTGAATATCTTCTTCTTTTGCTTGATTTCTCAATCTTTTTTTATTACTTTCTGTTACTGCTGAATTCTGGTGTGGGGGCAACAGATGAGATTTGTAGGTTCTTGAGGAACTCGAACAGACTGGATCTCCCTTCTTCCTTGTTGATAAGTTGACTCCTTGGTGCTCCCGCTGACCTGCACAAACGTTCGAAACATCAGGATGGATCCCGGTGACAAACCCTCCGACGCACTTGTCAATACCAGAAAAGTAAAGGGAAAGAGCTTGAGTGCACAAAGAGTGATCACCTTTTTCAGTAGGAGGTCGGGGGTTTTTATAGCCGCCATGGGACCTGTTTTGGGATAAGAGTGAATCCCTACTTCCCAGTGTGGCAGGATAGGGGTGGTTATAACCACCTCCTCAAGATCAGGGCGAGCCAGGACTTCCTCCAATCATGTTGAGCTGGCCCCTAATGGGTTGAGACCCGTTTCTAGCTGAACAGATTTGATCACGGGTTAGCGGGTCCAAGAGGAGGGTCCCGGTCCCCGATTCGGACCCGTTTGTAGGTGAAATTACCGTCTTGCCCCTGGGACTTTGAGATTCGTGCCCCCTTTGAACGGTTCCGATTTAACCCCCTTTTTAGCCATATCACGATCCCCTCACTCCCAAAGACTGTTTACGGCCTTTGGGGAGTAGTTTTGTTGTTTTAATGGTGTATAGTGCTTTATCTGAGTTCTCAAAGGGTGTTGGAATCTCGTTTGAGGGGTGACGGTGCTTTTCTGAGATGGAAGCGTGCCCAAGTTCACTCTCAGGCCCTTCTGGATTTTTGGTGATTTTTTTCAATTTTATATTATTTTTTCGAACCATTTATTCAATTTTGCAAAACGATGATTTGCTCTCTAGGGGCATTAATTAATCATTCTAACTAATAATTATTTATCCAGGGGCTCAAAAATGTTCTCCTAAATTTATAATTATTTTCTAGAATTTTTAATTATTTTCCTTGTATTTTTAATCTTTTTTTGCAATTTTTTGAATAAATAATTCTAATTAATAAATAAAATATAATTTTAATTACCAAATTATGACGTGGCGAAATCTCAGCCGTCCATCAGCTTTGGGCGCTAAAATCTGGATGATCGAATGGTGGATCAATGCTTGCTGACGTGGGTCAATCTGAGACGTCGATCAGGTTGTCGCGCGAATTTCGGGGTGATCCGATGGCTCTAGTTGCATGAAGGCTTATTTTCCCTCGTTTGAGGATTGGTGGCAAGAACTCTGGGTAACTGTTGCCGACCCCCGCCAGATGTCTTGGTGAGCTGACACGTGTCAGGAAAGAGGCCGAAATCGAGGTGGGTTCGGAGTCCTTTGCCGAGGTCCAGCAGTGCTTCGAGATTGCGATATGTGTCAAAAGGGGTTCGGTGAGGCTTGCCAAAGTCCGAATGAGCCTTTTTTCTCATGTTTGAGCATCGGTGGCAAGAACAGTCGGCGAAACGGGCTGAAGTCTGAGTGAGGTGTGCCGAAGTCTAAGTGAGGCGTGCCGAAGTCTGAGAGAGATATTTTTCTCACGTCTGAGCATCGGTGCCAAGAACGCTTGGCGAGGCATGCCGAAGTCCAAGCGAGATGTTTTTCTCATGTTTGCACGTCGGTGGCAAGAACGTAAGGCGAGGCATGTCGAAGTCTGGTGTTTTTGTCACGTTTGCGCATCGGTGGCAAGAACGCTCAGCGGGGCGTGCCGAAGTCCAAGTGAGATGTTTTTCTCACGTTTGCGCATCGGTGGCAAGAACGCTCGGCGAGGCGTGCTGAAGTCGAAGTGAGATGTTTTTCTTACGTTTGCACATCGGTGGCAAGAACGCTCGGCGAAACGTGCCGAAGTCCAAGTGAGATATTTTTCTCACGTTTGCGCATCAGTGTCAAGAACACTCGGCGAGGTGTGCGGAAGTCCAAGTGAGATGTTTTTCTCATGTTTGCGTGTCGGTGGCAAGAACGCTCGGCGAGGCATGCCGAAGTCCAAGTGAGTTGTTTTTCTCACATTTGCACGTCAGTGGCAAGAACGCTCGGCGAGGCATGCCAAAGTCCAAGTGAGATGTTTTTCTTACGTTTGCGTGTCGGTGGCAAGAATGCTCGGTGAGGTGTGCCGAAGTCCAAGGAATGTATGTGGCCTGTTGCCGATTTGCCGACGACTAGCCAGGGACACTTGGCACGTTGACCATTTGACCATTGACCAGTCAAGTGCCTGTTGAGTTGTTTTGTGGTGAATGGGCCTTCCTTTTGAGTTCTTGAAACCCATTAGTCTCGATTTGCGTGCGGCTCCTATAAATCTTCACCCCCCTTCACTTGTTCATTTATCAACTTTTTACTCAAACGACGAGATTTTACTAACAGGAGCTTCAGGCGATAACTGGCCGTTCTCCGGTGATCTTTCCGACCGTAGCATTCACTTCAAGGTAACTCAACACTTAGTTTATTTTTTAGCAAATGTCTAGTCTTCCCCCAAGTTCAAAGCCCTCCCCCCTCACGGCTGATGAGCCGTCTCCGAGCCAGGTTCCCCTCGTCGACAAGGGCAAGGGCATCGAAGCACGTTCTTCGGTGGTCGTAGAGACCATTGTGGAGAACCCGAGCAGGATAGAGGAATTCGGGAGATTGCTGGGCATTTTGACTAGACTCGATAGGGTTCGGGAACTTCCGGAGGAACATGCCGAACGGATAGTGTACAGAAGGGGGCAGAGTTTTAAGGAGAATACTGCGAGGGAGACCTCGGAAGTCGACGACACCATCTCCATCCTCAACGAGGCGGAATTAGCGGTGATTCGGGGATGTTTTCAGATCCCCGAGGAGTTCAAGCTCATGCTACCCGGCCCTGGGGTGAGAGCCAATTCACCGATGCCGGTGAACATGTGCTTCTGGCCTGTTGACGCCTTCATTGCCGGGGCTCGACTGCCACTCCACCCCTTCACCATCTAAGTTCTGCAGTGTTTTGGGATCAGCCCGATTCAGCTCATGCCGAACAGGTGGAGGGTAATCAATGGGTTCGGTCTCCATTGCTATGCGGCAGAGATTGAGCCGGATCTAAAGGTGCTTCGAAAACTATACCGGCTTCATCAGCAGAAGTCAGAGTTCAGGTTCTACCTTGTAACGCCCCGAATCCCAAATACACTGAATTTGAGAAGTTCTACAGGATCTTTTCGCTTCCTTTAGTACAATTTTACAAGGAAATTTAAACTTTTCACTTTACCTCAGAGTTTACATGAATACATTACAATTTACACTGCACAGCGGAAGTAAACTTTACAATAATGAAACAAATGTACAACAACATGGAATAATCTTTAAGCATTTGTTTCTCTTTAATCTGTATCAAGCCATTTACCTGCATATAAGACTGTGGGTATGTCAGTTTATTTAACCGACGATCATTATACACGGCCATCCTCTCTATGCCGGAAATAGTATAACTTATTTTCCATATTTAGCAAACACAAACTTGTCACATATCAAACTAAAGGGACTATCCTATTGATGTCGTGTTGTGATCGTGCACTTAGTCCTTAATGCATTTATTTATATTATATGACACTATTGCGCACTTGTTCGGAATCTATGCATCCCATACTACATAGGTCCGAGGGTAAGCCCTTAATCGTTCTTCATCTTTGTAGGGTTCAATCCCTCGTCATGACTTAATCTACTACTGTAACTACGGTAAGTAACTTAGATGTTTTCTGACCTACGAACTCATGTCTTGGCGCCCTGGAGGGAATCCCATCGCTGACATGACTCATCATGCAGACATCCTGTGGTAATTCAGCTCCTACCATAGACATGACACCACTCGTAGTCTTCAAACATCCCACGAGCGTTGCCACCGGGACGGTACTCTGGCGCAGTATCCTCGCCCAGACTCATCATGGGACATCCTGGGATACGCTCTCGCCGCTATCCAATGGCCCTCATACTCAATATTTTTCTCTTACTTTCATCACGTCTTCACTATGTACTAATCCTTAGGTTTTATTAAAATCATGAACAAAAATCAAAGCTCTAGAGTTAGCCTCTCCACTAAACCGGACTTATTCATTTATTCAAACATGACCAACCTTGGTCTTTCATTTCAAATTTCATTTCATTTTTTTTCTTTCCAATTGCCGGGGGAGACTTAGCTACTCTTTCATTTCAATTTCAATTCACAATTTCCAAAATTGAGCATTTATAACTCTTGGATTCATTTTCATAAACATAACAGATTTTCTCTTTCAATAGCATGAATTTCTAATTTAAACATGAGTCCATATCCATACATGAACTATATATTTCATCAAATATCCATTTCACAATTTAAATCTCATCACTAAAGTGGATATTCACATTTCATAATTTCACAATATTCTCCAGTGAGAATAAATTCATTTCACATCACTGAATGTAATTTCTTTATTTGTTATAACTCCATTCTAGCACTTTATTTTAAATTCTTTTGTAAGGTATAATTTTCACAAAAAAATATACATATAGAACAATAGTTCTATTCATGCATTTTAGTCTCAAATCATAGTGCATTTCATGCAAATAATTCCCAAATTATTTTTATAAAGTCCTACATATTTTTAGAAGAATAGTCATATTTTTCTCATAATTTTTTGAGCACTAAAACCCTCAAAAAAATGTTTTTCAATCTTGCCGAGAACAAGATTCGAACCCAGCACCACAGAGAACCCAACCAAAAGCCACAACCACTAGGCCGAATGCTACTGGCGTCATAAAGGGACGCTGAGAGCCATAAGAGCTCTCGACTGCTGCTATTCTTGTTTAAAAAAAAACGAAATAAAAGTATGGCGGCCAGGGATTCGAACCAACAACCTCGTGAGACCCAGCCGCACACTGTAGTAGAAGAAAACCCCCGACCACTTGAGCTACGTGCTCAAGTTGTCACTAGTACCATTCGAATTTCATTTAAATCTATAATCTGTGTTATTTGAAATATATCGATGTTCATCAAAATAATACTTCAACTTGCTCTTACTAATAGACTGTAAAAATTCCAGATTACTCATTTACATCATGAATTATACTCCAGTATATGAAAATCATTTTTTTCTTAAACAATTAAACATACTTTCAATAATCAACACCTTTCTACCATACAATTTTGTTAATTTGATATACTATCACTATTGCATTCTTTTTCGACATTATAATTTCACAAATCTCTACACTAATTTTCTGCCATTATTCATCTCATAAATATAATGACTGCATCTTAATTTAATCGTTACAACAACATAACCAAATTTCTAACTAGCACATAATGCGACATTATCAACTACTAATCTTTGTGCATAATTTTCATGCTACTAACGAAAGTTCATTTACACAATTCATATCCATACTTATATTGCACCCAACTTAAATTTTAATAGTAGGATCACACACAAGTTGCATGTCAACAATTCAATCAATTATAGATCATTTTTCCAATTAATTGTGCATCCATATAATCATTTTCATGCATCATTTTCCCAATTGAATCTAGCATGCATTTCTTATTTAGAAATAGGGAAAATTTACCCACCTTATTGAAGAAAGTACAACTAGTGATCTCCTAGACGAATGTCCTTGCAACGAAATGCTTCTCCTCCTTGTACACGCGCGCACAAGCCTCCAACCCGAGCACACCAAACCGAAAGTTCCCTCCTTTGAATAGCCGACCTCTCCTTCTTCTTGTTGCAAGCCCAACTCCCACACAACTCAATCTTTTAACTCAGAAAAATACTACTAGAAAATGCAATTTAGCCTATAGGTTTGTAGAAAGTAATAAGCACAAAAATAACTAGCCATGGGAGGGGGTATTTATACTAAAATCTTGATGGAATGGATGGCTAAGATGAGAGTAGGAGTTAAGAACAAAGGGTGGAGATTTAAGGAGGAGTTACACAAACAACCCATGATGAGTATCCACCACACCATGATCCCCATCCAAAATTTGATTTCTCCCTCCAAAAGAAGCATTCCCGGCCTACTCCAAAGCATGTGCAATTGCACGTATACGTGCAATGCACGTGCATGCCACTTGATCCAAAAATTGTACATTAAATTTTTGTATAAAAATAAAATAGTCTTTAAATTGTATTCTACATGACAAGTTGTAAAAAAATTGTCCATGGGCTTTAGTTTATGGGCCAAAATAGTTATTACAAAAATAAATTAAATTAACTTTGGGCTTTTAAAGAAAAGGCTTTAAAAAAAAGGCTTTTCATCCATTTAGAAGAAGGCTTTTGTATAAAATAATTTGAAAGCACAAATTTAAATAGTTATACCCATCACAATGAAAATAATTATAAGATTTAATTCAACCAAAATATTGCACGTGCACACTACGTGCAAAGTAAAATAATTTTTCATTAATTGAAAAATCAGGGCATTACAACACTCCCTCCTTAGAATAGTTCCGTTCCCGGAACTACAGTCAAGAGCGAAAAAACAAACACTCACAACAAGAACAAAAAGATACAAAGATACAATCAAGCAAAAAGCTCAGGATAGTCCTTCAACATCCTCTCCTCAGACTCCCAAGTAGCCTCTTCAACCAAATGGTTTCTCCAGACTACCTTGACCATCGGTATCGTCTTATTCCTCAAGACTTTCTCTTGACGATCAACAATCTCGACAGGAGAATCGATGTAATTTAGATCCAACTGCAAACCTTCCGGCACTTCAGGCAAATGATGACTCGGATCTGGAATATAACCTCTCAGCATAGACACATGGAAGACATTGTGCACCTGAGACAACTCTTCTGGTAATTCAAGCCGGTAAGTAGTTTTCCCGATCCTTTTCAATATCTTGTACGGGCCCATAAACCTCGGGGCTAACTTTCCGCCTTTGCCAAATCGAACCGCACCTTTACTGGGCGATACTTTCAAAAAGACGAAGTCACCAACCTTAAACTCAAGGTTCCTTATCTGGTTGTTTGCATAGCTTTTCTGCCTGCTCTGAGCTTCCACCAACCTTTTCCTGATCAAAACAATCTTCTCAGAGGTTTGCTGTACAAGCTCAGGACCAAACAACTGACGCTCCCCAACTTCAAACCAACAAACAGGTGTCCTGCACTTCCTGCCATACAAAGCTTCGTACGGTACCATCCCGATGCTAGTCTGAAAACTGTTGTTGTAGGCAAACTCTAGCAAAGGTAAATGCCTTTCCCAACTGCCTCCAAAGTCTAGTATATAAGACCGAAGCATATCCTCAAGAATACGATTGACTCTCTCGGTCTGCCCATCGGTTTGCGGATGAAAAGCAGTGCTAAAATCTGTCTTGGTACCCAAAGCTGTCTGAAGACTCCTCCAGAAATGCAAAGTAAACCGTGCATCTTGATCAGACATAATAGTTGACGGAACACCATGAAGCCTGATGATCTCGCCAACATACAACTCGACTAACTTGTCCATCGAAGCAGTGAGTTTCATCGCCAAAAAGTGAGCGGACTTGGTTAGTCGATCGACTGTAACCCAAATTGCACCATTGCCTTTAGGACTCTTAGGCAATCCCGTAATGAAATCCATACTGATGTTATCCCACTTCCATTCCGGAATAGGTAACGGCTGTAATAGACCTCTGGATCTCTGATTTTCGGCTTTGACTTGCTGACAAACCTCACACTTCGCTACAAATTCAGCCACATCCCGCTTCAAACCTGACCACCAGAAATACTGTTTGATGTCTTTGTACATCTTAGTACTCCCAGGATGTACTGACAAAAGAGTAGCATGCGCCTCCTGAAGAATACTCTCTTTCAGGTCCGCCTGATTTGGAACACACAGCCTATCTCCGAACCACAGCACTCCATCCCTGATTTGAAATCCGGGCAACCTGCCAGTACCAACCCGCTCCTTCATTTCCAAAATATCTGCATCAACCTCCTGACTTGTAATGATCCTTCCATTCAGTGTAGGCTGAAGCCTTAACTGAGCTAAAGATGCTTCCAATCCTTGCAAGACAACTTCAATACCTGCTCGATCCAATTCCTCAATTAGATGCTTCTGAGTTATAATCAAACTGGCTAAATTGCTCTTGCGACTAAGTGCATCAGCAACAACATTAGCTTTCCCAGGATGATACTTGATCTCAGGTTGCATGTCCTCAAGCACTTCCAACCATCTCCGCTACCTCAAATTCAGATCCCTCTGCTGATATATATACTTCAAACTCTTGTGGTCCGTGTACATGTTCAATTTCTCACCATATACGTAGTGCCTCCATTCTTCAGGGCAAAGATAATCGCAGCCAACTCCAGATCATGAGTCGGGTAATTCTTCTCATGCGGTCGTAGTTGCCTAGACCCATAAGCGATTACTCTTCCTTCTTGCATTAAGACACAACCAAGTCCACGATGTGAAGCATCACTATAAACATCATACTCAACACCTGCTCTAGGCAAAGCCAAAATATGTGCAGTAGTCAGCTTCTCTTTCAACTCCTGAAAGCTTGCCTCACATTGCTCAGTCCACTTGAAGTTCGCATTCTTCTTGGTCAAACCAGTAAGCGGTACAACTATCTGAGCATAACCTCGAATGAATCTCTTGTAGTAACCAGTCATTCCAAGAAAACTTCTGACTTCCTTCACTGTAGTAGGCCTAGCCCAATCTCTCACTGCCTCTATCTTCTGAGGGTCAGTTGCCACTCTCTCCTTAGAAAGGATGTGACCTAGGAATGCCACTTCAGATTTCCAGAAATCACACTTGGATAACTTGGCATACAACTCCTGCTCTTCCAGCTTCTTCAGAACTGCTGCCAGGTGCTCGGTGTGCTCCTAATCTGACTTGGAGTACACGAGAATATCGTCGATGAACACCACGACGAAAGAATCAATGAACAGCCTTAGAACTCTGTTCATCAAATCCATGAAGATTGCGGGTGCATTCGTCACTCCGAATGGCATAACTAAGAATTCGTAATGCCCATGTCGAGTTCTAAATGCAGTTTTGTGCACATCTTCAGCTTTCACTCGAACTTGGTGATATCCCGATCGAAATTCTATTTTGGAGAATACAGCTGTTCCTTGTAGACGATCGAACAAGTCATCAATTCGAGGAATTTGATACTTATTCTGAACAGTGACCTTATTCAGCTCCCGGTAATTGATACACATTCTCATCGATCCATCCTTCTTCTTTACCAAAAGCACTGGTGCTCCCCAAGGTGACGCACTAGGTTGAATAAAGCCTTTCTCTAACAGTTCCTCAATCTGCCGTTTCACCTCATCCTGTTCCACTGGAGCCATCCTATATGGTGCCTTAGAAATGGGTGCACTTTCCGGTTGAACAGTGATGCTGAACTCTACATCACGATGCGGGGGTAACCCAGGAAAATTATCCAAGAACACAGTCGGATAGTCCCGAACCACAGGAATCCCTTGTACTTCCACAGGAGTCTCTTCCTTGCAGATAGTTGCCACCAGCTTAGAACACTTCTGCTTCCCTTGGAAAGTGACTTCAGGTCCACCTGGAGCCTTCACTGTTACCGTCTTGGTCTTGCACTCGATGCTTGCACTGTACGCCGACATCCAATCAATGCCAATGATAACATCGACTCCCAAAATAGTCAGCTCGATCAGATCAATTCCAAAGACTCGATCTCCAATCACAATCTCGCAATCAACATAATACCGATCAGTGGTTAAAGTTTCCCCTGATGGAGTAGCTACTGCTAAGATCTTGCCTGGAAAAATCTTCGGTTCAACTCCCAACACTTTAGCAAATTTAGGAGACACAAAAGTATGAGAGGATCCAGTATCGAACAATACAACAGCTTTCATTCCATTAAGATAAAGTTTGCCTGTTACATAATACACACTCATTACGTAACAGTCCATTAAACAGCGGGAAAAAGAAATGACAAAAACCTCTAAACATCAGCCCTCGTACCAGTGATGACATGATCAACCTCATCTGCATCAACTTCCGTCAAGGCAAATACTCGCCCTGGTTGGTACGGTCTCTTTCCAGTCTACTGTGTTGGTGTATTGCTATTACCATTCCGTGGCTTGAGACATTGAGATTTGTAATGCCCCGTTTCACCACAGTTGTAGCAAGTTACCACAGGAGGTCTCACCACATTGTTCCCAGGTCCTCCAACCACACTAATAGCGTTCGCCCCTGTCGGTTTGAACCTTTGTACAGATGGTTGTCCCTTGAAACTCCCAGAATGTGCAGGCCTCTTTTCAGACTGCCAGTTGTTCCTCCGATTCTGAACAACATGGAACTTCTCCATATCTGCTTCCGTCGCTGCTGCCCTCTTGACCAACTTGTCGAATCTCCTGATACCAAGAGGTATCATCCGGGACCTCAAGCTTGGCCTCAATCCATGCTCGAACTTACGAGCCTTCTTAGCCTCATCCATCACTAGTTCCGGAGCATACCTAGAGAGTTGAGTAAACTTGGTCTCGTACTCTCTCACTGACTTACCACCTTGCTGTAGTGACAGAAACTCCATAGCCTTCTTTTCTTGAACATCGGAGGGGAAATAGTGACTGCGGAATTCTTCCAGAAATTCCTCCCAGCCAAGCACTATGCCTCCCATGGTCCTCTTCATCGACTGCCACCAAACAGCCGCATCTTTCTCAAGTTGCAGAGTCGCCAACTTCACCTTACTGCCTTCAGGGGTCTCCAACACTTCAAAGATCGTCTCTACCTGACGAATCCAGTTGTCAGCCGCATCAGGGTCTGACTTTCCCTCGAATACATGTGGTTTCATTCGTTTGAACGATTCCACCAGTTTAATCACTTCGGGCACCGGATTCGCAGGCCCCCTTCCTTGGTTCTGGTTCATAGCCACAGCGTTGAGCGTCTGATAGACCCTCGCAAGTTCCGTTTCCAGATCCAGACCTTCCCATTTCTACCTCCTCTTCTCGACATATTCTGATGCAAAAGATCCATTAAATTCGAAGTATAAGACATGAATTTTAAATCAACTTACATTTCATTGAATTTCCAAACTTTATACATTCGAATTGAAAAACATTTCTTGACATCAGAATGAAAGATAGTAGAAGCTACAACAGTCTTACTCCTACGGTTTCTCTTTGCTTCTCGAAGTTCTCTCCGTAGTTCATCAACTTCATCCTTTAGCACATCTGTCATATTCTTCCTCTTCTCGAGTTCCCATATACGATGACTGAGAACAGAATAGTCGTCCTTCCGTTTTGCCAGCTGCGCCTCCAATAATCCGACTCTCTCTCGCAGTGTCTCTACCTGTCTCTGAAGAGAAGTCACAAGACTATTCAGAACTGGTTCTTCTTCTTCGTCAGAAGAAGAGTCATCAGATGAATCCGGAGGTGGGGTGATCTCTCGGGATTCAGGCCATTCTTCTCCATCAGAATCTGCTTGCCCTGGATAGTACTCGTCCTCGGAATCTGCCTGTCTAAGAGGTACTCTTCCTCAATGATATGCTAGTCGTCGTCTCCAGCAGGGTCGAAGTGATCAGCCATCTTAAAAATAGAGAGGAAGAAACATAAGTCATAGAGCAACATAAATGTAAGTCACTTACATTTAAATCTCTAGACTCAAACACACACTATAATGTCCACTACTAGGGTGTCGTTCCTTATAAATTTGTACAAGTGTAAAAAGCGTAGAAATGTGGCTCTGATACCACTCAGTAACGCCCCGAATCCTAAATACACTGAATTCGAGATGTTCTACATGATCTTTTCGCTTCCTTTAGTACTATTTTATAAGGAAATTTAAACTTTTCACTTTACATCAGAGTTTACATGAATACATTACAATTTACACTGCACAGCGGAAGTAAACTTTACAATAATGAAACAAATGTACAACAACATGGAATAATCTTTAAGCATTTGTTCCTCTTTAATCTGTATCAAGCCATTTACCTACATATAAGACTGTGGGTACGTCAGTTTATTTAACCGACGATCATTATACACGGTCATCCTCTCTATGCCGGAAATAGTATAACTTATTTTTCATATTTAGCAAACACAAACTTGTCACAAATCAAACTAAAGGGACTATCCTATCGATGTCGTATTGTGATCGTGCACTTAGTCCTTAATGCATTTATTTATATTATATGACACTAATGCGCACTTGTTCGGATTCTATGCATCCCATACTACATAGGTCCGAGGGCAAGCCCTTAATCGTTCTTCATCTTTGTAGGGTTCAATACCTCGTCATGACTTAATCTACTACTGTAACTACGGTAAGTATCTTAGATGTTTTCTGACCTACGAACTCATGTCTAGGCGCCCTGGAGGGAATCCCATCGCTGACATGACTCATCATGCAGACATCCTGTGGTAATTCAGCTCCTACCATAGACATGACATCACCCGTAGTCTTCAAACATCCCACGAGCGTCGCCACAGGGATGGTACTTTGGAGCAGTATCCTCGCCCAGACTCATCATGGGACATCCTGGGATACGCTCTCGCCGCTATCCAATGGCCCTCATACTCAATATTTTTCTCTTACTTTCATCACGTCTTCACTATGTACTAATCCTTAGGTTTTATTAAAATCATGAACAAAAATCAAAGCTCTAGAGTTAGCCTCTCCACTAAACCGGACTTATTCATTTATTCAAACATGACCAACCTTGGTCTTTCATTTCAAATTTCATTTCATTTTTTTTCTTTCCAATTGCCGGGGGAGACTTAGCTACTCTTTCATTTCAATTTCAATTCACAATTTCCAAAATTGAGCATTTCTAACTCTTGGATTCATTTTCATAAACATAACAGATTTTCTCTTTCAATAGCATGAATTTCTAATTTAAACATGAGTCCATATCCATACATGAACTATATATTTCATCAAATATCCATTTCACAATTTAAATCTCATCACTAAAGTGGATATTCACATTTCATAATTTCACAATATTCTCCAATGAGAATAAATTCATTTCACATCACTGAATGTAATTTCTTTATTTGTTATAACTCCATTCTAGCACTTTATTTTAAATTCTTTTGTAAGGTATAATTTTCACAAAAAAATATACATATAGAACCATAGTTCTATTCATGCATTTTAGTCTCAAATCATAGTGCATTTCATGCAAATAATTCTCAAATTATTTTTATAAAGTCCTACATATTTTTAGAAGAATAGTCATATTTTTCTCATAATTTTTTGAGCACTAAAACCCTCAAAAAAATATTTTTCAATCTTGCCGAGAACAAGATTCGAACCCAGCACCACAGAGAACCCAACTGAAAGCCACAACCACTAGGCCGAATTCTACTGGCGTCATAAAGGGACGCTGAGAGCCATAAGAGCTCTCGGCTGCTGCTATTCTTGTTTAAAAAAAAACGAAATAAAAGTATGGCGGCCAGGGATTCGAACCAACAACCTCGTGAGACCCAGCCGCACACTGTAGCAGAAGAAAACCCCCGACCACTTGAGCTACGTGCTCAAGTTGTCACTAGTACCATTCGAATTTCATTTAAATCTATACTCTCTGTTATTTGAAATATATCGATGTTCATCAAAATAATACTTCAACTTGCTCTTACTAATAGACTGTAAAAATTCCAGATTACTCATTTACATCATGAATTATACTCCAGTATATGAAAATCATTTTTTTCTTAAACAATTAAACATACTTTCAATAATCAACACCTTTCTACCATACAATTTTGTTAATTTGATATACTATCACTATTGCATTCTTTTTCGACATTATAATTTCACAAATCTCTACACTAATTTTCTGCCATTATTCATCTCATAAATATAATGACTGCATCTTAATTTAATCGTTACAACAACATAACCAAATTTCTAACTAGCACATAATGCGACATTATCAACTACTAATCTTTGTGCATAATTTCCATGCTACTAACGAAAGTTCATTTACAAAATTCATATCCATACTTATATTGCACCCAACTTAAATTTTAATAGTAGGATCACACACAAGTTGCATGTCAACAATTCAATCAATTATAGATCATTTTTCCAATTAATTGTGCATCCTTATAATCATTTTCATGCATCATTTTCCCAATTGAATCTAGCATGCATTCTTATTTAGAAATAAGGAAAATTTACCCACCTTATTGAAGAAAGTACAACTAGTGATCTCCTAGACGAATGTCCTTGCAACAAAATGCTTCTCCTCCTTGTACACGCGCGCACAAGCCTCCAACCCGAGCACACCAAACCGAAAGCTCCCTCCTTTGAATAGCCGGCCTCTCCTTCTTCTTGTTGCAAGCCCAACTCCCACACAACTCAATCTTTTAACTCACAAAAATACTACTAGAAAATGCAATTTAGACTATAGGTTTGTAGAAAGTAATAAGCATAAAAATAACTAGCCATGGGAGGGGGTATTTATACTAAAATCTTGATGGAATGGATGGCTAAGATGAGAGTAGGAGTTAAGAACAAAGGGTGGAGATTTAAGGAGGAGTTACACAAACAACCCATGATGAGTAACCACCACACCATGATCCCCATCCAAAATTTGATTTCTCCCTCCAATAGAAGCATTCCCGGCCTACTCCAAAGCATGTGCAATTGCACGTATACGTGCAATGCACGTGCATGCCACTTGATCCAAAAATTGTACATTAAATTTTTGTATAAAAATAAAATAGTCTTTAAATTGTATTCTACATGAAAAGTTGTAATTAAAAAAATAGTCCATGGGCTTTAGTTTATGGGCCAAAATAGTTATTACAAAAATAAATTAAATTAACTTTGGGCTTTTAAAGAAAAGGCTTTAAAAAAAGGCTTTTTATCCATTTAGAAGAAGGCTTTTGTATAAAATAATTTGAAAGCACAAATTTAAATATTTATACCCATCACAATGAAAATAATTATAAGATTTAATTCAAACAAAATATTGCACGTGCACACTACGTGCAAAATAAAATAATTTTTCATTAATTGAAAAATCAGGGCATTACATACCTAGCTCCGAGGCATGGTGCTCGTCTCATCAGCTGTCCCGACTCGATCGAGCATTGCCGAGATAAATATTTCATCATCCAGAGTTGTGAGCCGTGGTGCATCCCTTCGGATTGGGTTAAGGAATTGACGAAGAGGGTGAAAGATCTGTCGGTGCTTTATCCCAACGTAGAAGAAATGGTTCAGGTTCTCCTTGACTAGCCGAAGTTCGATTGAGGGACCTGACGGGGGAGGCGCTCTTCATGGGGGGCTCAGCCACATATATCCTAGTATGCGGTTTTCCCCTTTTGTTTTTCTTTTCTTGTTCGATTTTTAGTTGTGTTTAATCATCTTTTTTTCTGTTGCAGAAACCATGGACTACGAAGTCATGTTGGCTCAGAGGGCAGCACTCAGCAGCATGGCTCCGAGGAAGCGGAAGAGGGTTGCCACGAAGGTGACTTCCCCGAAGCTGAAGACGGTTGCCAGTGCCATCGAAGAAGCATCAGCGTCGGCCACTGTGACCCCGAGGGTGACGATGACGGCGGTTGCTTCGACCTCAACCGAGGTAGGCGAGTTCCCAATGGCAGCCGCTTTGGGGATGGAGACGGCTCCGCTGACGGCCGAGGCTGAAGTGTTCATGACCGAGGAATACAGGAAGATTTTTGTCCCGAACTGGTAAGTCCGGAAGCTCGATGGGTTCCTTGGTGACTTGACGTCGAGCATGCAGGCCATCAAGCATCTAACGACGCTGAAGGATCGCGCCGCCATGGACACCGGCAGTGTTGGGGACGATGCCCTCGAGGTCGCTCAAGTGGCAGTGTCGGTAGGTAGCACAGTTTTGCTAGTTTCATACTTGTAATCTCTTGGTTTTCATTCTAACTCTTTTTCCTTCCACAGATAACGTGTCACTTTGGTTATCTTATGGAGAAGATAACCAAACTCGAGAAGGACCTGAAGGAGGTAGATAGAGCTCGGGCGGAGAAAGCTCGGATCGCCAATGAGCTCGACAAGCTGAAGGTCGAGGAAGATGGGAAGACAACGAGGATGGAGTACCTCGATGGCCTCGTGAAGAAGCTTGAGGCTGATCTTCTACGACAGAAGGAGTCGGCGGCGAAGCAGCAAGAAGAAGCTGTCGCAGCTGCTAAGGTTGCGGTCGTGAAAGAGGCCGACGCGGTGACCATGGAGAAGGCTCAACGGATCTTTGCGGTCAACATGGCTAAGGCTTATGCCCGCGCCATCAAGCAAGTGACCGAACGCTTCCCTGAGGTCGACTGCTCCGGGTGGCGCCTTTTCCCCGACCATGTCCCGGGCTTCGATGAAGAGTCCGATGAGGATGAGGAAGGGGATGACAATGCCGACACCGAAGTAGAGGTTGTTGGCAGCGAGTCTGGCTCCGAGGTCACGCCATTAGCAATCGTCGCCGCTCCAGAGAAGTCTGATCCTGCAGCGGCTAGCTGCCATGGTAAAGAGGTCGAGCCTTGAATTTTAGTTTTACTTTTTTTTTAATTAATTAATTAATTTATATTTATTTAGTTTTTTTTATAAAATTTTTTATCAGCAATGTATCGCCTAATCGCGGACTGGCCACCACATGTATCCTTCCAAACTTCAATGAAATGAAAAACTTTTGAAATTTTGGCTAAGTATCCACAATGACTTGCTTTGAAATTTTGGCTAAGTGTTCACGATGATTTACTTGAAATTTTGACTAAGTGTTCAATGCGGATTGACTTGGCCTTTTCAGATTGACGAAGTGACGTCACTCGCCGAAGTGCCTCGCGTGGCCGAGGAGGCTCATCCCGAGGTTGGTCTAGGTGTGACAAAGTTGTGCCTTGCTAGGAGCCGAGAACGGCTTCGCGAAGTAGTGTGGGAGCTTCGCAAAACGGAACGCGAGCGGAATCACCTGAGATTGATCCTAGGCCGTCGAGACCTCGAGATCAGGCGGCTAGAAGAGAGGCTCAGGGAGACGACCCCCAAAGGCGATGATGATGGTTCATCGACGGCTGTCAACCTCGGCTTGAGATTGAGGCAACTTCGTCATTCTTTGACTAAGATGACAGCGAAGAGAGATGATCTAAAGAAGGGGACTGTGGACAAGAGCATGGAGGTTGCTCATTTTCGGCGAACAATTGCCCATAACTCTCGAGGTTCAGGCTCGGTGCGGCTACCTCGCCTCAAGGTAACCGTGAAGGACGACTCGCTAAAAGAGCAAATTGTTGAACTCGAGACAGAGGTTGCTCGTTTTCGGCCGCAACCCGAGCGAAGTAACATCAGATCAACTTCCTGCACTCGGGAGGAGTGTGGTAGGGGGATAACTTTTCATGAGCTCACCCGTCGCTCGCCCCTTATACATCGGAGCCCGGGCGATGCACAAAGTGGGGTGGCTGCTTCGTCGAGCGGTGCGTCTGTTGGGGCCACCGTTAGAACGGGTGCAGATGGTGTGTCTCAGCTCGCCGGCCTAGAGACGAGCGCCGAGGCGAGACGTCGGTAGTACAACATTCGTCACCCCTGATTTAGGAGCAATTTCGAATGGTTACCCGCTCTTTACTTGCTTAGAAGCAAGTAGTTGAAGCAGAGTCGAACCAAGTGTTGGACTCCGTGCGTGTTGTTTAGAAGGTATCAATGGCTGTAGGAGCAATTCCGAATGGTGATCCACTCTGTACTTGCTTAGAAGCAAGTAGTTGAAGCGGAGTCGAACAAAGTGTTGGACTCCGAGGGTGTTGTTTAGAAGGTATCAACGCCTGTAGGAGCAATTCCGAATGGTGATCCGCTTCATACTCGCTTTGAAGCAAGTAGTTGAAGCGGAGTCAAAGCTAGTGTTAGACTCCGAGCACGTCATTTTAAAATAAATTTTGTAAGTAGAGTTAGACTACCCCAAAATAGAGAATTTGCTAAGTAGAGTTAGACTACTCAGGAAGTAAAAAACTTGAGAGGTAGAGTTAGACTACTCAAAAGATAGAAAAGTTGTGGGGAAATATTTCTTTTTATTAAGAACATCTGGGCCGCCGCTTCTAAGTTGTGAGCCGCCTTTACACTTTGATAAAAAGAAAAAACAAGTAAGGAATCTGGACACGTCTTCAGAAGCACTCTTGGGGAAGTTGCTTGGAGCGGTGCTTAGATGCCCTCTTAGTACTTCATCAAGTGCTCCGTATTCCATGTCCTTGGTATCCTCCTACCCCTCGGGTCTTCGAGTTGATACACTCTTGGGCGAATAACTCTGGAGACCCTATATGGTCTTTCCCAGTTGGGTTCCAACTTGCCTCTTTTGCTTGGATCGGAGATCGAAAACTTTCTGAGCACTAAGTTGCCCTCTTTTAGGTTGGCAGGCCGTACCCTCTTATTGTAAGCCTGAGTAATCCTACGGCGGTAGGTCTTTTGCCAAATCTCAGCTCTCTCGCGGACCTCGTTAATGAGGTCTAGGCAGTTACAAAGTTGGTTCGCGTTCTGCGCTTCATTGTAAGCTATGAGTCGAGGTGAAGGCAGGCCCACCTCCAAAGGGATGAGAGCTTCAGATCCGTACATGAGGTTGAAAGGGGACTCTCTCGTTAGAGCCCTTTTGGTGGTGCGATAGTTCCACAGCACATTGGGGAGTTGTTCGACCCATAGCCCCTTAGTGGACTTGTCAAGCCTCTTCTTCAAGCCAGAGAGGATTTGTCGGTTTGCGTTCTCTGCTTGGCCATTGGACTGGGAGTGAGCTACTGAAGAGAATCGCTGTTGAATGCCGAGGTCGGTGGAAAAGTCGTGAAAGGTCGCCCCTGTGAACTGAGTTCCGTTGTCGGTTTCGAGGATGCGAGGTACCCCGAATCGACAGGCTATATTCTTCTAAAAGAACTTCTGGACCTTGTGTTCGGTGATTGTCGAAAGAGGTACAGTCTCGATCCATTTTGAGAAGTAGTCTATTGCTACTACTAAGAACTTTAGTTGGCCTGGTGCTGGAGGGAAGGGTCCGAGAAAATCCATTCCCCACATTGCGAAGGGAATTCCCCGGAAACTTGGTTAACAACTAGTTGGGACTCGCTGAAGACCCTATGCTCGGCGCCTACCTTGCGAGCCATGCAGAGCCCCGCTATGAGGGTCTCATACTCTTCCTTATTGTTTGATGCTGGAAAGTTGAGGCGGAGGGAGTTCTGGAGGACGAAAACGTTGGGTCCAGTTAAAATGACGCCAGCCCCGCTTCCATCGGTGCAAGAGGACCCATCCACATAAACGGTCCAGATCAAGGGGTCGGCGGACAACTCGCACGAGTCAGGGATGGTGTTCTCCATAATGAATTCGGCCAGAGCTTGGGCCTTTATTGCTGTTCTGGGCTGGTAGCTGATGTCGTGCGGACTCAGCTCGATGGACCACTTCATGAGCTTCCCGGAGGTCTCGGGCATGTGGACAACTTGTTTCAGCGGCTGGTTGGTAAAGACGACCATCGAATGAGATTGGAAGTAGGGGCGGAGCTTTCGGGCCGCCATGACCAGGGCGAGAGCCATCTTGTAATGCCCCGAATCCCAAATACACTGAATTCGAGATGTTCTACAGGATCTTTCCACTTCATTTAGTACAATTTTACTAAGAAATTTGAACTTTTCACTTTACATCAGAGTTTACATAAAACTTTACACTTTACATTGCACAGCAGAAGTAAAATTTACAACAATTGAATAAATGTACAACAACATTAAATAATCTTTAAGCATCTGTTCCTCTTTAATCTTTATCATGTCATTTACCTGCATATAAGACTGTGGGTATGTCAGTTTATTCAACCGACGAACATTATACACGGCCATCCTCTCTATGCCGGAAATAGTATAACTTATTTTCCATATTTAGCAAACACAAACTTGTCACATGTCAAACTAAAGGGACTGCCCTATTGATGTCGTGTTGTGATTGTGCGCTTAGTCCTTAATGCAATTATTTATATTATATGACACTAATGCGCACTTGTTAGGATTCTATGCATCCCATACTACATAGGTCCGAGGGCAAGCCTCTTATTCGTTCTTCATCTTTGTAGGGTTCAATCCCTCGTCATGACTTAATCTACTACTGTAACTATGGTAAGTATCGTAGATGATCTATGAGTACAAGCACGTGTACAGAAAACCTGGAGGGGAACCCCACGCCATATTTTGACTCGTCAAGCATGCATTCTGTGGCAATTCAGCCTCCTTCATGGCACACGATCCTCTTGCAGTCACCAAACATCCCACAAGCGTGGCTAAAGTCCGATCATTACTGAGTTGTGCCCACGCCATGTCTTGACTCATCAAGCATGCATTCTGTGGCTCACACACCCGCACCGTAACTCTAGTTCTCATACTCGTGTTTTTCTCTCACTTTCATCACGTCTTCACTATGCACTAATCCTTAGTTTTTATTAGAATCATGAACAAAATCAAAGCTCTAGAGTTAGCCTCTCTACTAAACCGGACTTATTCATTTATTCAAACATGACCAACCTTGGTCTTTCATTTCAATATTTCATTTCATTTTTTTCCAAATGGCGGGGGAGACTTAGCTACTCTTTTGTTTCAATTCCAATTCACAATTTCTAAATTGAGCATTTCTAAGTCATAAATTCATATTCATAATCAAACAGATTTCTTTTTCAGTAGCATGATCTCTGAATTATTCAATAGTCCATAATCATACATTGAATTTACATACTTCATTAATTTCACATTGAAATTCACATCACTAACGAATATTCACATTTCATATTTTTCACACTATTCTCAAATGAGAATAATTCACCTCCATCACACAATAAAATTAATCTTCTAATCCTTCATTTCAAATTCTTTTTGCAAGATATAATTTCACAAAAATATAAATATAGAACCATAGTTCTATTTACACATTTTATTCTCAAATCATATTTTATTTCATGCAAATAATTCCCAAATTATTTTTCATAAGTCCTACATATTTTTAGAAGAATAATCATATTTTTCTCATAATTTTTCGATCACTAAAACACTCAAAAAAATAAGTTTTTAAATCTTGCCCAAGCCAAGATTCGAACCCAGCACCACAGGAAACCCAACCGCACGCTCTGACCATGTGGTCACTTGTGCTCAGCAGTATAAAAGAGAACCAGAGAGTTAAATACTCTCGGTTCGGAACTGATTGGATTTAAAGAAAAACACACATAAAAGATGGTATTCTCAAGAGTCGAACCAGTGACTTGTGAGAACCCAACCGCACGCTCTGACCACTTGAGCTACGTGCTCAGGTTGTCAAAGTACAACTCAAATTCTTTTTAATACAATTCTCTCTGTTATTAAAACAATTCGATATTCAACAAGTCCTCATTTCATTTCGTTTTTATAAAAATTACTGTAGAATTCTAGATTGACTAATATCATCATAAGTTATATTCCAGTACAATAAAAATAATTTTTTTTTTTCAATAATCAAAACACATTTTTCATACAATTAATTTGAATTGTGAACTATCACTACCACATTTCTTCTTTTTCAACATTTCTCAACAATTAACGCCACTAATCTCTTTATTAGCAAACCACACATTAATTTTCTATTTTTAATCTTTTACCACACGTACAAATCCATATCTTAATTCATTTATTTCCATATAACACAAAGATCCATTTAATCACATGAAGTAGCATTGTCAACCTACTAACTTTGTGTATATAATTTGTGATGTAGATAATGAAACTTTCTTTAACAATCCATGGTTATAATTAATTCACACAAAACTTAGATTTTTACTAATCAAATCACATACAATTTCCCACCCACATTCCACTTAATTTATATCTCAAATCTCCAATTAAATGTGTACTCTTATTAATCTTTTTCATGCATCATTTTTCCATTCCAATCTAGCATGTATTCCTACTTAGAAATATAGAAAATTTACCCACCTTATTGAAGAAAAGTACAATTTGCGACCTCCTAAACGAATGTCCTTGCAAACGAATGCTCCTCCTCCTTGTACACGCGCGCACAAGCCACACCCGAGCACTCCCCAATGCCAAACCGTGAGCCCCTCTTTGAAAGCCGGCCTCCCTCTTCTTGGATGATGCAAGCACAAATCCCACACAACTTCTCAATCTTTTACTCACTTACTAACTACTAGATAATTGTATTTTAGACTATAGATTTGGAGGAATTATTTAGTACAAGAATAACTAGCCATGGGGGGGGGGGGGGTATTTATACTAAAAATCAAGGAGAATGGATGGCTAAGATTGAAGTAGGAGTTAGGAACAAATGGCTAAGATTTAAGGAGGAGTTATACTAACCACCCATAATCAAGTAACCACCACACCATGATCCCACTCAAATTTTGGTTTCCCTCCAAAAGAAGCAATCCCGGCCATGCATAGGAATGTGCATATTGCACGTGTACGTGCAATGCACGTGCATGAAACTTGGTCTCCAAAATTTGTACATTTTATTTTGTATAAAAATAATCTCCAAATTGTATCCTACATGACAAGTTGTATTTAAAAAATAAATTGACTCATGGGCTTTAGTTTATGGGCCAAAGTAATTATTATAAATATAATAAATTAAATTAACTTTGGGCTTTTAAAAAGAAAAGGCTTTTTGTCTAATTGAAAGAAGGCTTTATAAAAATAATTACAAGCACATATTTAAAAAAATCTATACTCATCATAATGAAAATAATCATAACATTTAATTCAACCAAAAATATTGCACGTGCACACTACGTACAAAATGAAATAACTTTTTCATAAATGAAAAATCGGGGCATTACAACACTCCCTCCTTAGAATAGTTCCGTCCCCAGAACTACAGTCAAGAGCGAGAAAACAAACACTCACAACAAGAACAAAAAGATACAAAGATACAATCAAGCAAAAAGCTCAGGATAGTCCTTTAACATCCTCTCCTCAGACTCCCAAGTAGCCTCTTCAACCAAGTGGTTTCTCCAGACTACCTTGACCATCGGTATCGTCTTATTCCTCAAGACTTTCTCTCGACGATCAACAATCTCGACAGGAGACTCGATGTAATTCAGATCCAACTGCAAACCTTCCGGCACTTCAGGTAAATGATGACTCGGATCTGGAATATAACCTCTCAGCATAGACACATGAAAGACAGTGTGCACCTGAGATAACTCTTCCGGTAATTCAAGCCGGTAAGCAGTTTTCTCGATCCTTTTCAATTTCTTGTACGGGCCTATAAACCTCGGGGCTAATTTCCTGCCTTTGCCAAATCGAACCACACCTTTACTAGGTGATACTTTCAGAAAGACGAAGTCACCAACCTCAAACTCAAGGTCCCTTCTCCGGTTGTCTGCATAGCTTTTCTACCTGCTCTGAGCTTCTACCAACCTTTTCCTGATCATAACAATCTTCTCAGAGGTTTGCTGTACAAGCTCAGGACCAAACAACTGACGCTCCCCAACTTCAAACCAACAAACAGGCGTCCTGCACTTCCTGCCATACAAAGCTTCGTACGGTGCCATCCCGATACGGCGACATCCGGATTTGGTTGTACCCTGAGAAGGTGTCCATAAAACTGAGGAGCTCGTGCCCGGAGGTCACATCGATCAGGGCGTCGATGCTGGGAAGAGGAAAAGGGTCCTTCGGGCATGCCTTATTGAGATCGGTGAAGTCAATGCATATTCTCCAGCTCCTATTGGCCTTCTTGACCATCACCACATTGGAGAGCCACTCAGGATAGTTTACCTCCTGGATAAATTAGGCGTTGAGGAGTTTCTCGACCTCCTATTTGATCGCCTGCTGCCGCTCGGGAGCAAACTTCCGTCTCTTCTGTTGGACAGGCTTGACCCTGGGGGTGATGCTCAGACAGTGCATTGAGAGCTCCTCTGAGATCCCGGGCATATTGGCTGCAGTCCAGGCAAAGAGGTCGCAGTTCTCCTGTATGCACCGGGAGATTTCTTACTTGATGGAGGGGGAGAGAGCCTTACTGACACGGAACGTCTTAGTGGTGTCTTCTTCGGAGAAGGCCACTTCCTCCAACTCGTCCATGGGCTCGGAGATAGTTTGACCACCTTCCTGAGGAAGTTCGAGCACTTCCAGAGTGAGAACTGGACCCCCCATTGAGGTCATATAGCACTTCTGAGCCACCTCTTGGCTTCCACTTACTTCTCCCACTCCTGAGGGCGTGGGGAATTTCATCTTCATGTGCTAGGATGAAGGGAAGGCTTGAAGCGCGGCCAAACCTGGTCTACCTAGAATAACATTATAGGCAGCCTTGACGTCGACCACCATGAAGTCCATTGGCTCTGTGCGAATTACCAGGGCCTTTCCTGCCGTTACGTCGAGGGTTATAACTCCTCGATCGTAACCAGGACCCCAGTGAACCCGTGGAGAGTATATCCTGCGGGCTTGAGCCGATCCCTCGGCAGCT
Source organism: Hemerocallis citrina (assembly GCA_017893485.1). Taxonomy (NCBI): domain Eukaryota; kingdom Viridiplantae; phylum Streptophyta; class Magnoliopsida; order Asparagales; family Asphodelaceae; genus Hemerocallis; species Hemerocallis citrina. Next base: position 47,126,494 of record CM030366.1, read on the forward strand.
GGAGTCTCTTAAAAGCCTCCAAGAAAAGGATGTTGACGAAGTTGCCATTATCGACCAAGATTCGATGAACATCGAAGTTCGCCATTCGAAGATTGATGACGAGGGCATCACAGTGGGGTGTGCGGATGCCCTCTAGGTCCCTATCGAAGAATGTCACCGGGACTCCTAGGCCTTTTGGGGGAGGATGGCTTTGCACGGAGTTAACCACCCTTACGAAGGGTTTTTGGGAGGAGTTGGAATCTCCACCCATTGGGCCTCTGTGTATTAGGTGCAAGATGCCCTCTACTTCGGCCTCCTGAGTCTCCGTGCGCTGCTCAGTTCGCCTGTTAGCCCCCCTAGGCGGTGGAGGCAGATCGGCTCGGTCCCTTCTCACAAACTGGGTGAGCTTCCCTCTCTAGATGAGGGCCTCGTTTCATCTTTTAAGGCCCAAAAGTCATCGGTGTCGTACCCGTGGTCCCGGTGGAAACGACACCACTTCTCCCGGTTTCTCTTCTTCCTGGGGGTGTTCATCTTCCGAGGTGGTAGTAGGAGACCTTCATTCTCGGTCTCCATTAGGATGGCAGATACACTCGCATGAATTTCTCGAAGTGGGGGAGAGGACACCGCTAACCCCCATTGTCCTTCTGGAGCTTCTTAACTCCTTCTTCTACGCCTTTCTGCTTATTCCAGAAGTCGACGCCTCAAAAGTGGGGCGGTGGATAGCTTCTTCCGCTCGGATGTACTTCTCGATCCGGAGTAGGAGCTCTGAGAAGTCCCGAGGGGGCTTCTTGGCGTGGGACGCCCTAAGATCCGCATTGAAGACGTTGGACTGGAAGGCGACCGTGGCTACCGAAGGTTCCAAGGAGGCGATGGTGAAATGCTTAATGTAGTCCCTCAACCGTTCACCCTTCTTTTGGCTGAGGAACAATAGGGAGGCGCTCGTCTTCTCCATGCGGCGACTGCTCACGAAATGCATGAGGAAGAGTCCCTCGAATTGGTCGAAGGTGAAGATAGATGCCGGGGCAAGTTGGGAATACCACCCCGTGCCGTCCCCTTGAGTGTGGCTGGGAAGGTCTTGTAGAGGAGGACGTCGGATGCATGATGGATCATCATTAGAGTTTTGAAGCTCTCAATGTGATTCGCAGGGTCTGTCTCCCCAGTGTAGGTCTCAAAGTGTGGAGGCTTGAAGTTGTCGGGGACTGGGGCCTCCATGATGGCACGAGAGAATGGGGGCCTGCTTGGATGGAGGTCCCTTGCCCGTCGCTCTTCGTCTCGGTCGAGTTGGCCGAGGTGCCTCTCCATCTCGTGGAGACGGCGGTAGGCCGAGCCCTCCCTTCCGTCTTGCCTGGCTGAGCCTCGAGACTCATCCTCATGTCGAGGAGGGCTGGGGCTGTGCCGGCGATGGCTCAGAGTTTGTTGTGGACTGACTGAACGACGGGGGTGACTCGGAGTAGGATGCGGACTTCGGGAGTGGCAGTGGTGATTGCTCAGAACCGGTCTGGGACTTCGAGAGCGGCGAGAATGACGAGGAGCTGGCCGAGGGCTGGGTGCCCGAAGGCCATTATTAGGGGCATCGTGGAGTGCCCGATGGACCACCTCCTAAAATTGCTGGAACTTCGCCCTTGTGATGGGGGCCTCCTGCTCGCGGTCGGCTCGAGCTGCTGGACGGCCAGCCAGGGAGCGGCTTTGCCTTGGGCGATGCGGGGGTGAGTCCTTCCGTCCCCGGGTGGAGTTAGGCTCCCTGCGGTCTGATCGGCGTGGCGACCGATCCCTCGGCTACTTTCGGCGAGGGTTCGTCTCGTGGGTCCGCCTCTCCCCTAGATGAGTACGAAGATCGGGCCCTGGCTCGGTTTGCCGATTGTTGAGCACGTCCTGCAGATCCTTTGGCATAGGAGGACTATGGGAGGCCATAGAATCTATGGAGGCATTATGGATGGACACCTGAACCTGATGCACGGGTTGCTTGTGGCGGCTTCGCCTAGATGGCTCCCCTACATATGCCTGGGGCCCTATAGGCTGCTGAATAGACTGGGGAGTAATGACTATGACTCTAATGATTTACTTGATGCTTTCAACGAGATTTTTCAAGAACTAAAAAAAGAAAAAATTAGAGTTAAGAACTTGGAGAAAGTTAATTAAACACTTTCTCAAGAGAATCTTAACCTTGATAAAGAAGTGAAATCTTTAAATTCTTGTCTTTCTAGTTTAGATATAGATCTCGTGTCTCTAAAGAAAGATTATGAAGAGATATTCAAGAACGTATCTAAATTTAATAAAGGAAAGGAGAATTTAAATGATGTTCTTCAAAATCAAGTTCAATCCAATAAAAGGTTTGGACTTGGTTTTCAATAATCTCTTGAAAAATCTCATGCTTCTAAGAACACTAGTGTAAATAAAACTGCATCTATTTCCAGTGTTAAGCATACACTGTATGAGTTTTTTGAAAAGTCTAAAACTTTAAGTTTTCATGATAAAGGAAAATCTATAGTTCAGACCAGTCGATTGAACCCACTCATCAGTCGCCTGTCCAGAGGTACTAAGTCTCATTCAACGAGACAAACACCTCAGATAAGTTGACCTATACTACCTTACAGTCGACTGCATATCAGTCACAGTCGACTGAAAGGTATAATAAATTTGACTGGACAGAGCAAAAATGTATGGGTTCCAGTCAACCTGAGTCCGAAAGATAGAATTGTCTATATTAATTCATATATTCTTACTGTATGTAATTCTGCTAATTATATTTCTACATTTGGTGGAAAATCAAACTCTTCTTGGGTTTGATTTCCCAAAAACTAATCTATTTTGGACCCAATGAAAAGGGTACCATATTCACATTGAATATTTTATAGGTACCTAAGAGAGATCGTTGGATACTTGACAGCGGATGCTCGAAGCACATGACTGGTCATGCCAATCTCCTATCTTCCATTCAAGACATTGATGGAGGAACAGTCACATTTGGTGACAACAACAAAGGAAAAGTCATTGGAATTGGTATGGTCGGTAAGTACACTAATCCTTCTATAATTAGTTAGTGGACTTAAGCATAACTTGTTGAGTATTAGCCAACTATGTGATAAGGGTTATAAAATCATATTTGAAAAAGATGCATGCTTAATTTATGATTCTACCATGCAAAATATAATTTTTCAAGGATTTGGGAAAAATAATATTTATGAACTATGTTTCAAGGCATATGATTTTTCGAATAATTTTGCTTAGTAGCTTTTAATAATGATTCTTGGCTATGGCATAAATGTTTTGGCCATGTGAATATGAAAAATCTCTCTAAATTATCTAAATACAACCTAGTAAAAGGGCTGCCAAGACTATCTTTTAAAAATGATAAGTTATGTGATGCATGTCGACTAGGTAAACAAATTAAATCTACTTTTAAAATAAAAGAAGTAATTTCTACTAGTAGGCTGCTCGAATTAATCGACATAGATTTATTTGGCCCTACTAGAGTTGCTTCTTTAAATAAAAGTAGGTATGTATTTGTTTTAGTAGACGATTTTTCACGATTCACTTGGACTTTCTTTTTAAAACATAAGAATGATGCTTTTGTAGAATTTGCTAATTTTTGTAAACGAATTCAAAATAAAAAATCTTTAACCATAGTCACTATTAGAAGTGATCATGGTGGAGAATTTTAAAATGAAACGTTTGCAGAATATTGCAACCAGAATGGTATAACTCATTCGTTTGCATTTCCTAGAGCTTCACCACAAAATGGAGTGGTTGAAAGGAAGAATAGGACTTTGCAAGAATGTGCACGTAAGTATTTTTGGGCTGAAGCCGTTGCTACAACTTGTTATGTTTTAAATAGAATTTTGATTATGCCTAAGCTAAAGAAAACATGTTATGAGCTATTTTTTGATAGAATTCCTAAGGTCTCTTACTTCAAAATATTTGGATGTAAGTATTTTATTCTGAACACTAAGGATAATTTAGATAAGTTTGATCTTAGATCTAATGAGGGTATATTTATAGGATACTCAAATAGGAGTAAGGCATATAGGATCTTCAACAAGTCAACAATGACTATTGAAGAATCCATGCATGTTGCATTTAATGAATCTCTGTCTTCATTGACTTTAATTGAAGATGATGAAACTGATTCATCACCTTTAAATAAAGTAATTACATCTTTAGAGCAAACTAGCCTTGCGGATAAGTCGACCGATAAGGAAGTCAAGTCGACTATTGTAAATCAGCCGACTGATAAACCGGTCAGGTCGACTGATCCTGTTGTGATGTCTCCAACTTTACCAAAATCTTTTGTTGAAGTTAGAGATCATCCTCATGACTTAAAAATTGGTGACATTTCACATGGTATTCAGACAAGAATACATGTTAACATGTTTTCTCACACAGCTTTCTTGTCGGATTTTGAGTCGAAGAATATACAAGAAGCTTGTGAGAATGAGTTTTGGATAAATGCCATGCAAGATGAGTTAAACCAATTTATAAGGAATGATGTATGGGATTTAGTTCCACGACCTCCTGATCATACAATAATTGGTACCAAATGGGTATTCAAGAATAAGTTAGATGAATCAGGACAAGTTGTTAGGAACAAAGCTAGACTAGTTGCTCAAGGGTATAATCAAGAAGAAGGCATATATTTTGATGAAACATATGCTCCTGTTGCTAGATTAGAATCAATCCGTATCTTATTATCTTTTGCATGTTTCATGAATTTTACACTCTTTCAAATGGATGTTAAAAGTGCTTTTCTTAATGGGTTTATAAAGGAAGATGTTTATGTTAAGCAACCACCATGTTTCGAACATGAACAATTTCCAAACCACGTTTTTAAATTGAAAAAGGCTTTATACGGTCTTAAACAAGCACCACGTGCTTGGTATGATCGATTGAAGACTTTTCTTTTAGAAACGGGTTTTGAAATAGGTAAAGTAGACACTACCCTGTTTATTAGGAAAATAGACACAGATATCTTGATCATACAAATATATGTAGATGACATAATCTTTGGTTCTATTAATAGTAATCTCTGTCAAGAGTTTGCTAACACCATGAAAAATGAGTTTGAGGTGAGTCACATGGGTGAACTCAACTATTTCCTTGGACTGTCAATTAAACAGTCACCAAATGGCATATTTATTAACCCAGGAAAATATGCTAAGGAATTACTTAAACGGTTTAACATGGATAGAACGAGTAGTAAGACCACACCTATGGCTACTACCACTACCCTTGACAAAGATGAATTAGGTAAGAGTGTCGATCAAAAACTCTATCGAGGTATGATTGGCTCACTCCTATATATAACTGCTAGTGGACCGAACATTATGTTTAGTGTATGTTTGTGTGCTAGATATCAGTCAAGTCCTAAAGAGTCTCACTTGAAAGCTGTGAAACGTATTTTAAGATACCTTAAAGGCACGTCTGAATATGGTCTATTTTATCCACGCACCGATAACTTTCAACTTTTGTCATATAGTGATGCTGATTTTGTCGATAGTAAAACTGACCACAAGAGCACTAGTGGGACATGTCACTTTTTGGGACATTCATTAGTCTCTTGGTGCAGTAAGAAGCAAAATTCGGTATCCCTATTTACTACAGAAGCTGAATTTATCGCTGTAAGTTTGGCTTGTGCCCAAATTTTGTGGATGAAACAAACCCTATTAGACTATGGTATTTCATTTGAAAAACCTTCAATAATATGTGATAATACTAGTGCCATTAACTTATCTAAAAATCTGGTTCAACACTCACGTATGAAACATATTGATATTCGACATCATTTTCTATGTGATCATGTTTTAAAGGGAGATATTTCTTTAGACTTTATTTCTACTGATAAACAGATAGCTGACATATTTACTAAACCACTTAAGGAAGACACATTTATCACCTTAAGGAGAGAACTAGGGATTTGTAGTTTTCATGATGTTTCTTGAATTTTTCCCTGGTAAGTCGACTTACAAGTATTTTTCAGTCAACTACCAAGTATATTTATTTTTCTATGTTTTTGTCTGAGTTTTATGCTCTGAACAGTCGACTGTGCAGAGTACTTAGTCGACTGACCCATTGTATTAGTGCTATGTTCGTTTTTTTTATTTTGCTCTCGACTAAGTCGACTTCCCTCTAAGACCAGACGACTATCGCGAATCAGTATTCTTCAGATTCAAAAATTGACACATCTTTTGAGGCAATTTTTTCACTTTACTGCTACCTTTTGACCAATCTGAGCCTTTGAAACTCCCTATCCTTCATTTCAGTCGTCCATGCAAAGTAAAAACCCTAACTCTTTACTCTCATTCTTTCACTTTTACCCTAACTCTCTCTCTCTACTGAGCTCTCAAGTCGGTTGCTGCAGCTTGGCGATTTCAAGGATTTTGAAACCCCAGATTGAAGCTCTCTTTCAATTTCAAGTGACTCTCAGAAGATCTCCTGAAGTTCTTTACTTCTCTTTGCTACCTCTTTGTCGGTACATTTTCTTAGACTCTTTCCCTCTCTTGATTTTTAGGATTTTTTTGTTATGGCCCCCAAAAGATCCCGTTCCTCTAATGTAGAAGAAGGACAAGGATCTAGAAACTATCTTCAATATTTGAGAAATCCGAATCTCATTTATAAATGGTACATTATTTGTTCCATTATCATTTTTCCAGGTAGATTTGTAAATTTTCCGGATTTAGATAGATTCCCTCTAGCCCCATTGTATGAGCAATGTGGGTTATTTGATCTTTTGTCTCTTGTCAATCAACCCTCTTACTATCTTCACCTAATATATTTGTTTTATACAAATATGAAGATTACTACTTCGGAGGATGGTAATGAGATTTTTATTTTATCGTTTGTCAAAGATAAACGTATAAAAATCTTCCCTACTAGACTAAGTCTTATTTTGAGTCTGTCTGATGAAGGGTGTGACTTAGGAGATGTTGATATGAATGATGACTCCATTTTTTCTAAAATTTATTTGCCAAATCATGGTCCTCCTATGACCAATCGATCTATTACTCCTATTGCTAAACTAGTTGCACACATACTGTCATATAACATTATTCCCAAAACTGGGAGTTATGATCAGTATTCCCTTGAGTTGCAACAAGCTGTTTACGCAATATTCGGCAATATTAAAATAAATTGGGGTCTAGTCATCTTTAAACGTTTTGCTAGGGCTCATACTGTAACTCCCCGAATTCCAAATACAACTGAATTCGAGATTCCACAGGATCTTCACTTCACTTCGTACAATTTTACAAGGAATTTAAAACTTTTACTTTACATCAGAGTTATAAATGAATCTTTACACTTTACAGCGGAAGCAAAATTACAATATTTACGTGAATGAAAATACAACAACATTTGAATAATCTCTAAGCATCAGATCTTCCTTAATCTTTATCATGCCATTTGTCCTGCATACAAAACTGTGGGCACGTCAGTTTATTCAACTGACAAATATTATACACGGCCATCCTCTCTATTTCGGAAACAGTATAATGATTTTCCATACTTAACAAACACAAACTTGTTCACAATCAAACTAAGGGGAATATCCTATTAATGTCGTGTTGTGATTGTGTACTTAGTTCTTAATGCAGTTATTTATATTATATGACACTAATGCGCACTTGTTCGGATTCTATGCATCCCATACTACATAGGTCCGAGGGCAAGCCTTTTATTCGTTTTCATCTTGTAGGGTTCAATCCCTCGTCATGGCTTAATCTACTACTGTAACTACGGTAAGTATCCTAGATGTTCTATGAGTAACGAGCTCATGTACAGACAACCTGGAGGGGAATCCCACGTCATGTCACGATGCATCGTGAAGACAACCTATGGACAATTCAGCCTCCGTCTTGGCACACGATCCTCTCGCAGTCAGCAAACACCCCACAAGCGTTGCCAAGATCCCGATAATTCCGGAGTAGTGCCCACATCATGTCACGACGCATCGTGAAGACAAACTGTGAATCACAACCCACATCGTAGACTCGAGGCCCTCATACTTGTATTTTTCTCTCACTTTCATCACCTTTTCACTATGTACTAATCCTTAATTTAATGAACTCGTGAACAAAATCAATCTCTTAGGGTCAGCACTCTCACTGATACCGGGCTTACTTCTTTCATTTCACAATGACTCAAACTTGGTCTTTTCAATTCAATTATCACATCTCATTTCTTTCAATTGCAGGTGTGAGTCTTGGCTACACCCTAATTTTCAATTTCAATTCATAATTCTCATATTGAGTTTGTCATGCTAAAAAAGAATTCTCTTTTCCCAATTAAACAATTTCCAATCTTTTCATGCATCGAAATTTCATACATATAGTTCAATTGTATCATGCATTTCAATAACCAACATTTATTTCCACATTAAGATCATATTACGAAAATATCTAGTCAAAGTGAATATTCACAAAATCACTATTGTCACACTACTCTTCTGACAAAATAACCCATACAAAAATCACAATTATATTTTCCTTCATCAATTTTTCTTTTTAACATTTATATTAATCACCTCATGAAAACACAGATTTTTATGGAATTATAAAGGTAAGAAACAATAGTTTCGAATACAATTCTACCTCAAAAATACATTTTATTTTAGTCCAATAACTCCAAATTAATTTTCATAGATTGTATATGATTTTAGAATAATAAAGGTATATTTTTCGGAAATTTTTATACATCAAGAAAGCTCCCCAAAAATCAATCTTTAAAAAAATATATTTTCTGGCCATAACCAGAATCTAACCCGCAACCTTAGAGAAAACAGCCCCACGCACTAGCCCCAGGCCGAATGCGCTTAGCGATATGAGGAGAGGTCAGAGGGTCATATACCCTCTTTCGGGTTGGGTATTTTTTAACCGCACACAGAAAAATAAGGTGGACATAGGGTATCGAACCAGCGACTTCCAAGACCCACGCCCATGCTACAGTAGCGCCAGAAAGACTCACCGACCACTTGAGCTATCACAAACACAACTCGAGTTTACTTAACTCGAGTCTCTGTTTAATTAAAATGTTTCGATGTTCAAAAGCTCTTATCTACGTTTTACTTGCACAAAATATCATGTAAATCTCCAGAATACTAATTCCATATTAAATTAATACTCCAGTATTTTTAAAATAGTTTTCTCACTAATAAAACATACATTTTTCATACAATAATTTAAACTCTATACTACTCTTTCCATAATTCAATTTGACAATTCTCAAATAAAAATTTGGTATTAAAAAAAATCACATTATACTTGTAATTCCCTGTTCTTCCCTCTTTCATTAACCCAAATACATAGGACAAATTTATACATTAGAACCAATATCAAGATAGTCCATTTAGTGCATAAAACAATAATTGCATCTATTAGCAATTCATACTCAATTTTGACATTATCATAAACCCAATTTAATATTTCCATAACTACAAAGCAAATTGTGCTATACCATTAAGATTCATGACAAGTTAACATACAATCTACCAAGCATTAATTATAATATCGAACAAGCCATTTTTCAAATTAAGTGTACTCTTATTAGTTTCTTTCATGCTAATTATGCCATCGTTCCTAGCATGGTGACTAGAATTAGAAGTAAGGAAAACCACCCACCTAATTTGGAGAGAAAAACAACCACAAAACAACTCCTAGAATGAAAGAGCCCTTCTCCTCCTAGTTTGAGTTTGCCCGAAAGTACTTCTCCTCCTTGCTCCTAGTGCAAACCGAGCCTCTCTAGGTGTAGCCGGCCTCCTTGAATGCAAGCACACTCAACTCTCAATCATTTATTCTCACTCTTTACCAATACACAGTCTACTACTAATAATTATTTTCTTTCACTATAGGTTTGATGAATGAGAAGTGTAAGGATGGTCAGGCTAGGGGGGGGGGGGTATTTATACAAAAATTTGGGGCAAATAGAAGGCTAAGATTGATCTAGGATTTAAGAAATAAGGGCTAGGATTAAATGCTCATGATGTTTGATCTCGAATCTGAACGGACGTTGTAAAACATTTTGATTCATTTGATCGTGCTAGTTTAGCACATATGAAGTTGCTAAATTCTCCACTTAGGTCTCCTTATAGGAATGTACCTCCTATCCCCTTAGCCACTTCAGATCGTCGGTCTTCTGTTTCTAGTTCATCTCGTCCTCGTGCTGATTTTGATGATCCAAGAAGTCTTTACACTTCTGTTAATTATATTATGGATCGTCAAGACGTTCTCATGGATTGTCAAGATGCTCTTGAAGCAAGTATTTCTCATCTCACTCAAATGTTCACCTCTCAGTTCCTCCTCTCTCTCAAGGTGCTCAAGATGAAGATGACGAAGACTGATTAGCGATATTTTTTGTTTTTTTTAATTTTAATGTATTTTCTACTTTTCTGTAATCTTTGAACTTTGGCTTTTAAGTTTCCATGTATAAACTTGGCATTGTTTGTTATCTTTTGTTCTCTTGCATTGCTATATATATATATTTTTTCCCTCCTATTTTTTTTGTTGTTTTTTGTTGATGATAAAGGGGTAGAAAAGCGCTAGTATGTGTTGTTTGTTTTGAGTAGCATATTTTTGTGCATTTTGAGTAGCATATCTTTGTGCATGTTTTTTAAACCTATGCATGTTGTACATTTGACAGGGGGAGCATGTGTAATATCTATTTCCATTATTGTAAGCTATTGTGTTGTCATCATAAAAAAGGGGGAGAATGTTGATTCTTGATTTTGATGATTACAACACAATGCAAAATTTGTTGTACTATTTCGCATATATTGTAGGTTGTATCAAAGCTTATCATGTATGATACACAAAGGCCTCAAAGCAAATTGATTAAGCAAGTCACAATGTTCTAAAGTTGAAGAATGATCAAGCAAAGCTTCATACAAAGATAATGGCTAAAGCTTCACTCAAGACTCAAGACTCAAGTCAAGACCAAAGCTTCAATGTTTTAAATTTTGTGTCTTGTAAAAACAAATGTAATTTTTTTCTCTTTGTTGAGTCTTAGATTGATGTACAGCCTTGTCACACACACACTCACACATAATTTTATAACTGTGTGTTTTACAAAATCTAAAGGTCGAAACAGCTTGAACTAGATCAGCTGTTGAGTACCAGTCGACTGCCGTTAAGGACCAGTCGTCTGAATCTGTACAATACTGTCTGATCTTCTTCAAACTCTGGCCAGTCGACTCATAACGGCAACCCAGTCGACTGTCAAGTCATTTCGACAGTTTACTGATTTCAAAATATGATTTTTCAAAATTCAAAAGATTTATTTCTGTTGGTTGACAGTTGGTACAACTGTTTCTCAACGTCCTGTGATTCTAACTTTATAAATAGAGTGTAGAAATCACTTGGAAAAGGTTACCAAAACACTCTCTTTTTGATAAGATTTCAAGTCCTTTGTTTCAAAAAGAGAACAAGAGTTCAAAAGCTTTCAAATTCTCTACAGTCTTGGTTCTCTGATTTCAGTCTAGCATAACATCGATTTTGTTTTGGACTGATTTCAGAAGTTGACTGAATAGCCACTTGCAAAATCACAAACACTATAAGGCTATAGGTTGATTGTAAACATCTTTATTGTTTTTCTTTTACTCTCGGTTGTGAGAGTGGTTCCTCTCGGTTAGAGAATAGGACTTTAGGATGTAGAGTCAGTTTTTCACTCTTGGTGGAAGAGTGGGTTTGCTCTCTCTAGTGGTGAGAGAGGACTATGGGTTGGACAAGGTTGTTGTCTAACGCCATAGGGTATTCTTGTACATTTTCAAGAATAGTGAAAAATCTCAAGTGGGGTGCTTGAGGACTAGATGTAGGTTGGGAGGACCGAACCAGGATACATCGTGTGTACTCTGTGATTGGTATCTCTTTGAACTCTTTTCATTACTTGCATTTCAGTTTACTTGAAATCTTTCTGGTAAGTCGACTGGATCTCCATCCTAAGTCGACTGATCAGACTGGTATAACAATCATCTTAAAAACTCTTATGGCAAGTCGACTGTCTCTCCTATTTAAGTCGACTTATCAGACTAGTCTAAAAAATACTCTTTTACTTTGACCCCCAGTCGATTGATATCTCTTTTACAGTCGACTAGACAGAAGAAAACTTTCAATTCCTCAATTATTTTTTATACAATACTATTCACCCCCCTGTAGTGTTTTTTTCCTTGCCTACAGGATCCAACAACTGCAATTAGGTGAACGCATTCTTAATAGGATTGGCTTTGCCTAGAAAGGGCAGATGTCAATATTCCTTATCAGCAAGATGAAATACACCCACACCACCTTCATCCTCCCATCATACTTTTCTCCTGCAAACCTTAAAGTTGACTCTACATTGGAATTTTTTTCCGTAATGACCAACTTTTTGAAAATAATTACCAAACTGACCCAGTTTCAAAAATATTTACCCAGCTGACCTACTTTTGAACACGTTCTATTGGCAACAACGGCATATGTTATTTTGATGCCGCTGTTGCCTACATCGGTAAGTGTAATTTTTTTTTTGACATGCTGCTTTTTGGAGTAACGATATCAGTACATTTCGCATTCAATCGTGAACTCTCTGATTTGGAAAAAATTGAAAGGATATTATAACTAATGCCGCTATTCTAAATATCGAAAGTATTAAGCTGATACCGCTATTGAAAACAGCGGCACCAGTATAATAATATTTTCATATATAAAGTTGCCCTCTTCTCTCCTTTCCCTTTCACTTTATTTCTCTTTACCTCCACTCCCGAACCCAAAGCCCTAAAATCCTATAGTATAAATCCGACTTCTCTTTACTCTCAAACTTCATCTCTTCAACCTCCCTCTCCTTCCACTTCGAAATCCAACTCCCCCAATCTGATAAATCTCCAAAATTTTCTTCAGTCATCTCATACATCATCTACGACGTATTCTCTGTGCTCCAACATACAACTTCATTTGAAGGTATTCCTATAACCACATGTTGTATAGTTTGCATATGTTATGCTTGTGAGTAGTTAATGGCTTGAATATTCGTCCATTTATGTATAGGTATCGATTACGATATACCTATTTGGTTATATTTTGGGGGGTGAAATAATTCGAGATTCCAAAAGAGGATATTGTTATAGCGATGTTGAACCGGTCATTATTTAGGAACCCCGTAACTTTTACTTACAACTAATAGATAACATATTTGAAGTTACTAATTGGGATAAAGGTGAATGGAGTCTCAAAATTAAAGCCCGTTATGCGGCCGGAAAAGAAGAAGGACAATATTTTGTGGCGGTGCCCGTAAATAATGATAATGCACTAAGGTTCATGATTGCTAGGATAATTGATCCAAATTATAGTTGGACTACATTGGAATTATATACTGAGAAAATTAAGCTTCCCAATGCTCGGCCACTTGTGATTCCTAGTCCAAGTCCCGTTAGGAGTTTCAAACCAGCCGCTGAGTCACATGCAAGAATACTCCATCCAAAAGAAGACATTAGCACAACTTCAACAGAATTTGTTACCACAGAATATGAGCTGGTACATCCTTTGACGTTGACACGAGATATTGTCGACACCGACAATGTTATGCAAGACTTCGATAACGCTGTTGATAATAACAAATTATTAGAAGAGGAAGAAGATGAGGATAATGATCTTAAACATGATATAGCGCTCCGAATTTCCAATATAATATCTCAGAAATACCTGGCACAATTTCCAGAATCAACTTCAATATAATCATAAACATAGCAACCAAATATAGGAAAAATTAAAACTTTTTATTACATCAATTGTTTACAAAGCACAATAGAAAATTAAACATCTTGAATTACATTTTCTTTCTTTTACAACACATTCTTTACAGTTACATAAGCTCTATTATCATTCTACCACAAGTATCCAAATCCCAAGCAATAGGCACCTACCTATAAAACATGAGGCTAGAGATAACCCTAACCCCAAAAACTACAGGGGTCAGCCATAACGCTGTGAGTGACATCAAAAGAAAAGCAACATAAATAAAGCATAAAGGATAAAGTCATAAATAACATGTATCAACAGTATGAATTAATGAAAAGAATATGAAATAACAATAAATAAAACATGAAAATATAAAGTGAAACTAGACTAAGTATCAACTGTAGAAAACAGGAAACAACATGCATAAAATCAAGTCAAGAAAATACCAATGCTATATGCTGACTCTCTAATGCATACTTTTCGAATTTTATGCATCCCACTCTACATAGGTCCGGTGCAAGCCCTTAACGTTCTCCACTTGATAGGGTTTAATCTCTTGTTATGCAACTAATCCTAGTACGGTGATGAAAACAAGATCTAGAATACTCCACGAATAGGAATCACAACCCTCAATGCGCAAGCATCATGTAGGAATAGCTCAAAAATCGGATAATCACCTCCCTGCCGTGTACCCCACGAATAGGCTTGCGAGGCCCTCGACATGCAGATACACCAGGTACATCTCGTGAATAGGCCCGCCGACCATCGACACGCGAATGCACCCTGCATGCTCCGTGAATAGGCCTGCAGACCCTCGACACGCGAACATACAAATGTCCTCTCGAGATATAACAACACACAAGTCCTGGAACGCATTCGTTGGACCTAACCTAAGATCACGCACTTACGTTTCCCAAGTTCCATTACATCTCCACTAGTGCCTGTCCTTAAGTTGGTTATTAACAAAACACAAATTCCTCATCTCTAGATTTAGTATATCCTGCCGGACTTAATTCCACAACAACAATCCCAAGACCCCACTATTCTAAATCGACAAAATCTCATCTGACGGTTCACAGGACTCCCACTCAACTCATAGAGATTCACAACTCAACCATCAATACCAAAACCTTTAATAAAACTCACAAATCCATCATCAAAATGATTATATGAAGAAAACTTCATAAATCAACAAAAATCCAAATCTATATAATGTACTCATAAAATCTTAGAATTCAAATAAAATATTAAATCCATTAAATAATAGAAAACCATATTTTGAAGTCGTAGAATATCACCAAAACATCAATTCGTTGAAAACACATATAACTCACTTAATATGGTCATAAGAATTAAAACTCTATTATAAATAAAATGTAACTCTCTGAAAAATACTGTAAACTGTAGTAAAAACATCATCTAAAATAGTAGAGTAATAATCCATAATATCGAGCAAATAACCATTTAAGGAAAACATCAGAAAAATCAAGAAATCCATCAACCAGAGCAATGACAGTCGACTATCGCAAATGGCTAGTCGACTGTTCTGCGAAAATTCAAAACTTAAGAAAATCCATTAGCTAGGACAGTGACAGTCGACAGTCGCAAATGGCCAGTCAACTGTTATGCAAAAATTCGAAACTCAAGAAAACGAAAGTCGACTGTCGACTTCAGTTCAAAGACAAAGCAGTCGACTTCTATTGCAAACAAATTCCAAAATTCAATAACTGACAGTCGACTGTCGATTATAACAGGTTGCAGTTTTGAAATTCTGTGCATGTTTTAAACTGATACGTCGATAAATCTTTGTAAAACTAAAATTAAACTTCCTGAGATGATCAAATATAACTTGTATGACATATAGGAGTTTATAAAACACATTAAAATATATCAAGATCTTAAAAGAGTAATAAATCTTTCACAAAATACTTCAAAAAAGCAGTAAAAGTGTATATGTGTGTATATAGATCAGTTAATGCTTTGAAATCTCATCAGTTAAAAGTATTATAACGTTCAAATTAAACTCACAATCAAAACAAATCAATCTATATCGAAAACTTCATAAAAAGTCACAAAAACTCAAATTCGGCTGAAAGCATCTGCCCCGACACTCAACCCCCTTTTTAATACTTCAAAACTTGATCTTTTAATCCAATAACTACTTCTAAAACTTGTTATACACATACCCAATCACTTACATCAGCTTATCCACGAATATATGCAACTATAACATGCAAACAATCAAGTTTTATCCATCGAAATATCAAGAACAACACAACATATGCATACACATAGTAAGTTCATCTTTAATTAAATTTGTTTACTTTCGTGCAATAATATCATACAACTCAACATATAAGTTCAAATCAGCAACAATATGATGGAAAACATCCTACTCATGACTTATATTAGGTTCTTAACAAATCTCAAGTTATCAAATTAGGGTTTTAATCATCAATAGCAAAGTTTCATGAAAGATTCAATTTTTAACTCATCAACTCATCAAATTCATCATATCAACATAAAATCCATAACATACTTTCTAATCAACAAATCATCACATACAACATGCTTAGAACAAAAAGAAATCAAACATATGTCACTCACCTTATTGAAGAATCAACAGAAGATAATAAAGAAAATAAGAAAATCCCTCCTTTCTAAAGAAAAGCAAGATCTTCACTTTGAAACTCCAAAAAAATAATAATAAAGAAATATTTTTGTGTTGTGCAACAAAGAGATGGCTGCACCCCACCTTTAATAGGCCGGAAATAGGGTATCTAGGGTTTTTGAATAGATTTGCAAAATATCTCTTTTAAATATATCTTTACATATATAAGTCCTTATACTTGGAAATTAAATAAAATCATCTTAATTGAGATTTAAAAACTAGAATAACCACTCTAATATCAGCCGGCACTGTTTTGAAACCCAGAAAATGAAATCACACTTTTGCCCTCTAAGTGGCAATTTTGCAAAAAGACCCTTCTTTATCAAAACGTGGAAAATAAACCAAATTTATTAAAATAAAAAGTAAAATCTTTACCTTTGAGTTGACTAGGCATCATGACCAGCCCAAAAATCCAAAAATCTAGAGTTTTCACTCCAAGTGGTAATTTAGCACAAAAGTCCCTCTTTTTGTAATATTTGCAAATAGGTCAAATAAATATCAGAAAAATTCAGAAAATTCACAAATTATACCTACTAATAAATAATAGATTTAAAAATTTTCAAATAGGTCAAATAAATATCTTTTACTTTCCAAGAAAATAATTGCACAAAATCCACTTAAATTCCATATTTGCAAAAACACCATATTTGTTTAAATCTTTACCAAATCAGCTCTAAATAAAATTTAAATAAATTTTATTTTCAATGATGACCATGGAAAGCCCAAAAGTCAGTAAAAACGAACTTTCATTATTTTGTTGAGGTCCAAACGGCTTTTTACATAAAATCCCATCTCTTTCGAAGTATTTACAAAAATAGTTTCTTTACTCAGAAAAATCCCAAAAATTTAGGATATACTTAATTATAAATTGGAGAATGTATCCAGAAATTTAAAATTGGAGATTTGCACCAAAAAATATTTGCACGTGTAAAATTGAGAAATTCATAAAATCTATATAATAAAACACAAAGAAAGCTATCAAGTGGCTCCCCTTCAATCCCCCCAAAATCAAACTCTCTCTCTCTCTCTCTCTCTCTCTCTCTCTCTCTATATATATATATATATATATATATATATATATATATATATATATATACACTAGATTTTCCCATGGCCACGTGCCTACAGCACGTCTTTAGAACGATACAATATATGAAAAGCCTTGTAAACTGTAAATCAACAATTATGTACACGTGCCTACAACACGTCTTTAGAAGGATACAACATATGAAAAGCCTTGTAAACTGTAAATCAACAATTATGTAGCTGAAGTTTATATATATATATATATATATATACATAGAGAGAGAGAGAGAGAGAGAGAGAGAGAGAGAGAGAGAGAGAGAGAGAGAGAATTAAATAAATAAATGAGTTGTTTTGGGGAGAGGAATTTGAATTTGAGTTTTGGGGGGAAACTTTTGGGGGAAAATGTGTTGTGTGGTTAGATCTGAGCCTTTGATTTTGGGGGGATTGAAGGAGGGCCACTTGATAACTTTCTTTGTGTTTTATTATACACACACACACACACACACACACACACACACACACACACACACTTATGGAAACATGGACTTTTATACACAAATTTATAATTATTTTTCAACATATACTAATGAAAACATGGACATTATTTACAACTAATTATTGTCATACTATTGAAACTTGAGCTATATAATTGTTGATTTACTGTTAACAAGGTTTTCTGTATGCTATATCGTTCTGAAGACGTGCTGTAGGCACGTGCCCACGGGCAAATCTAGAAGTCAAATAAATTCAAATAAATTTGAAAATTAAAATATCATAAATAAATGAGGATAATAAATCATTAACTATAAAATTTTAAGAATTCAAAATTTCCTAACTTTGCACGTGTGTTGCACGTGCAAAATTGCAATTTCAAGAAAATAGTCAAAATAGTCAACTTTACCAATATAATATTATTTAGTAATGCAAAATAAATCATTTTATTTTGCGGGGTGTTACACATGAGGAGGAGGAGGAGGTCGGAGAAGATCGGGCTAATGATGTTAACGTTAATGTACATCTTAATAATGTGGTTCCGCCAAATTGTTCCACGAGTGCACCTGTACATAAGATTCTATCCGGTGGGTGGATGACCAATGTGACCATACATGAACATCCACAGTCTTCCACCGGCTCATCGAACATGGATGAACTCTATATTGGTCAAATATTTTTAGCTAAATATAGTATCCAACATCTAGTTAAGATGTACTTCATGAATAACCATCGAGAATTGGTGACGATGAAATTGAATCCAAGTTTATACTATGTAAAATGTAAATACGCACCGATCAAACATACACCCGAGAAGATTGCAGAAAATCAGGAGCATGTAAATGAGGTGGGTTGTCCATGGAGATTGCGTGCAATTGTTCCAAAAGGGCAAACATTTTTCGTGATGAAGAAAATTCATGGTCCGCATGCATGTGTGAATCTGACGTTGAATCAAGATCATAGTAAAGTTGATTAAAAAATTGTGTCAATGATAATATTGAATGTTGTCACGGCACAACTAGGAGTAACACCAAGAGCCATAACTGAGATAGTCAAGCTTATTTCAATTACAATATTTCATACCAGAAAGCTTAGAAGGCAAAGCATAAAGCTATTGAGTGGTTGTATGGTTCATTTCAAGAAGCTAGATTGTCATCTCTTCTCACAGCAATTCAAGCATCAAATTCAGGAACCGTCGTCCATTGGGCCAAGGTTGTGTCCGGTCCCGTTGAGGAAATATTCAAGGTAGTCTTTTGGGTTTTTGGGCCCTCGTTCGAGGGGTTTAAGGCATGCAAACAAGTTATTAGTGTTGACAGAACACATTTGTATGATAAATACAAAGTTTGATTGTTGATAGTTGTTTCGCTCGATGCAAATGATAGGTTGTTTCCATTTGCATTTGCAATAGTGGATGAAGAGAGCATAGATACATGGACATGGTTCATGAGCTGTATTCGATGCTTTGTCAAAGATTGTGCAGGGCTATGTGTTATTTCTGATCGTCATGCAGAAATTTTGTCGGCTATGGACAATAAGTATGGAACATGGAAGGAGTCACTTGCCTATCATCGTTATTATATGCATCATCTTGCTACTAATTTTCAATGTAAATTTGGTAGCAAGTTTTTATGGATAAGCTCAAGATGATCGCATGTCAAAATCATCCGAAGAAGTTTGAGGCAAAGATTGGAGAGCTTGAAGCAGCTAATGTTGAGGGGGATAATTGGTTGAAGAAGAAACCGAGTGAGAAGTGGGCACTTTCCGCAGATGGAGGTCGTCGATTTGGTATAATGACTAAAAATATATCGGAAGTGTTCAATTCAGTTTTAAAAGGTGTCTGTAGTTTTCCCGTCACGGAAATTTTGAAGATGATATTCTTTTGTCTCAATTTATACTAAATTTGTCGTCATGAAGTGGCACAGACACTTATTAGCGAAGGAAAGTGGTGAGCACCATGTGTTAAATAAAGTATCGATATACCCCGGGAGAAAGCAAATTTGCATGAGGTTATAATGTTTCATAACCGTCCTGGCGTGTTTGGAGTAAAAAGCGGCATTAGAATGGTTAGAGGACAACAAAAGGGTGGAAATTGGCAAACTATTGACTTAGGTTATAGTACATGTACTTGTGGGAAATTTTACATTTACCACATTCCATGTTCTCATGTTTTGGCGGCTTGTGCCTCACGTGAAATTGATTATCAACCTTATATTGATCCATTTTATTCTACGAGATTGTACGAGTTCATTAGCACTAATATGGGCACCAACTTTCTACCCGATCTAAGACGAGTCATATTGGCCGGCCCCGAGTGAACTGAACTCATAGCGTTTGCAAGTTTTCGAAGGGCGTAAGGTTGCCCTAGGTGTACTCATATTCATAATGATATGGATGCCTGAGAAGTTTCGAGCATGGGTAAAATTTGTTCTAAATGCAGATTAAGTTGACACAATTGATGCAACTATAAGAATAATGACAATGTAGGTCCATCTGAAACGATTGAAACTTGAATATGTATCCGTTTCTTATTATCATGTTCTTGATAATGTAATTTATTGGTTTTGTGGTTCACTTGTTATATCGTGATGGTCGAATGTAAAAAATGTACTAAATTTATTCTCATCATTTTGATGTACTAAATGGTTTGCTGGAAATTTGATCACAATGTTCGAGGTTGGATATATCTTGGATAATATATACTGTGAATGTTGGACATATCTGGTTGATTATGTGCATGTTTTGTTCCAAAAAATTGTAGTTGTGTCATATACATGTCTTAGTCCTCTGGGTTTTTTAAAAAAAAGTGCAAATAACTGATGCTGCTATCGAGAATAACGACAACAGTTACCTGTAATGCTATTCATAACCACGACATTAGTTCAAAATATGCACAAACTCATATTTCTCACAACAATTTGATTATAGCTGATGTCATTATCTCAGAAAACGACATCAGTTATAACATGCAGTTATTGGGACTAACGACAACAGGTTTACACATTTTTGGGACAAACTCTCTGGAACCCTCTGTCTCCACAGTCGTTATTCCCAATGACAGTATCAAAGTAACTGTTTCCGTTATTGATAAAAGCGGAACCAGTTCAAATACCAATTATCTAGATTGTATAAAAATTTGGACAATCTCTTTGAACTGATGCCACTATTTACAACAATGGCAACAATCATTTTGATACTGTTATTAGGAATAATGATTATGGAGACAAAAAGTTTCACAGAGTGGAAGTTTTGTAACACCCCACAAAATTGAGTAATGAAAATTTTACCCTCGTGTGTCATGCACGTGTATTTTGTACCGTTACGAGTAATGTTCGTAACACATTTTTATATAAATGTTATATGTATTTTATATTCCAATTATTTATATGTTTTCCGTTCTCTCAAAACTCATTTTTTCTATTTTTGAGCCAACTCAAACATTTAATTTTAATCTTCATTTTTCTACGTGAATTGCACTTGTTTTCGATACACGTGTCGATTTCGTTACATGAAATATTCGTAACATTATTAAATATACATATTTTTATTTTGACAGCTTTCTTTCTCTCAAATTAATTTTAAATATTTGGCACGTGCATTGCACGTAAATTTTTATGTGCATTTTATTTCTAAAATTTTCTAAGATGTCATGCAAACTTTTCTTCTCATTTTATTTGTCACAAATGCATTATTTTTCTAATTAAAACGCATAGGTCTAAAGTCTATTTTAAAACCCACTAGAAAAATTAATTAAAAAGAGAGGCCCATGATTTTATTCTACACTTTAAATGTACACATTTTAATCCCACACACTTGCCATGTAACAAACACCTACATATGGATTAATAATAAATAATTAAAATAATGAGAAGTGTGTGCACGTGCACATGTTGTGCACCCAAGAGTTGGCTAATTCATGAAGGAAGGAGAAGGGGTTTGTGAAGTGGTTTTGTGACTGGGTGATTAATTTGTGTGAATGGGTATTTATTTGGGTAGTGGGAGTCTTTTCATTCACCCAAATACCCTATAAATACCAGCTCTTACTTCATGAACATTGCACCAAAAATCAAAAGAAACAAAAGAAAGAAAAGAAAGACAGAAAAGAGAGAAGGAGCTTTTGGTGTTGGCAAATTGTCTTGGTTGGAGCTTGGAGCAACTTCCTAATAATTTCAATTTCAATTTTTGCATCATAAGGTGCGTGATTTCTTGAACTTTCTAAAGTATTGTAGTATGCATGTGTAGGAAAAATGGATGTTTAAAATTAATATTTTGTATAAATTTTTAGTTGATTGATTGTGATGCATATGGTGTTGAAACATGAAAAATTGTTGTATGCTAAATGAAAAACTTCTTCATGTCAAAATTCTATTGCAATAGTATGTTGAAGTGGTTAGGTACGTACTAATAATATGCCATGTTTGGTTTATAGGAATTATGCATTCATATGTGTATAA
The DNA here is from genome assembly GCA_017893485.1 of Hemerocallis citrina. NCBI lineage: Eukaryota > Viridiplantae > Streptophyta > Magnoliopsida > Asparagales > Asphodelaceae > Hemerocallis > Hemerocallis citrina. The sequence goes on from CM030366.1 coordinate 47,148,807, forward strand.
ATTGTTAAACTTGCCACAAGAAATTGTGTGATAATATTATATGGGCATTTTAAAGTTGTTGTTTTAAATTTTAGTTGTACTTCAAAAAATCATATCTATTAAACTAGAAGGAATCTAGAGATAAAATTTTTATAGGAACATTTCGTATATGTCAAGAACATCTCTCTAAAATTTCATAATATTTGGAGGTCATTTACTATTTTAATAAAATCCAAATTTAGGACTGGTTGGTAGTTGACCAGTTGCTGAAAATCTATACACATTTCGGATTTTGATCATTTCAACATCTTAGATGAAGTAATTTGAGAAAAGTAAAAAAAAGAACTTAAATTAGACTCGTTAACCTTTCTGTAAAGTCTAAGAAATCAAATTTTCACAAAAAAATTGAATTTATAATGAATTTTATAAGACTGTACAAGTGGCAATATTTCAATAATTCGACCCTACTATAGATTTCGAAGAATTCAGGATTATAGATACAATATTTTGGAGAAACTTATAACTAAGAAATTGTAGTAGACTTTTATACCGTTATTTTGATCTAAAGAACACGATGTTTCATGAAGTATATAATTTTCTATGAGTTTTACAAGTAGCATGAGCTGCAGTTTTCTGATTTTGAACTTACTGTTTTGCAAATGAATTTAGACGAAGTGACCGAGGATGATTCTAGGCGATCTTAACTACAAAGATATAGTAGACTCTTTTTATGAAACTAATAAATCTATCTTTCGAATAGAATTGAGATTTATATTTGAAATATAGATGAATATGAAAATGGTTTACTTAATCGAAGAAACTTATAGCTTAATAAAGTGACTTGTTGGTTGTGTGATCAACCAAGAAGTGTTTACTTCATAGTTGGTAAATAAGAATGATTGAAAGGATTGATTGAGATGTGAGTAAATGAAATTGAAAATATAAATTATGAGGGTATGAGTACCCCAAATTGTTGAACATGAAAAGATGTTGATTCTAGAGGCTTAGTGAGACCCAGGTACCGGCAAAAGTAATGGAAATGGTTATTGATTTTGAGAAAAGGCCGGTATGGGCGATCATTCTCAGTGTATGGTTTAAGACCGGTAGTTGGGTAAGCTAGCTCCATGCTGCTTTATTACGCTTTCAATGTAGTCTTCCGCTAATTTCTCTAGCGACTACGTCATCTTCATCGGTAGAAAAATGTGCAGACTTCGTCAATCGGGTCCTCAATAACCCAATTTGAGTCATTCATTTCTGAATCCCTTGGTAATCCTGTGATGAAGTCCATATGATGTTCTCCCATTTGTACTCTGGAATGGACAATGGATGTAATCAACCTCCAGATTTCTAATTTTCTGCTTGAATCTTCTGACAAGGCATCTAGCCACAAATCCTTCCCTAGCCTGCTTCAGTCTTCTCATAGTTTCCTTGCTTTGGTGCAATTCGGCGAACTTCTGTATTGCGGTTCATCCTCCATTGACGTCCTGCTGTAGGCTGGTAATCTTTAATATTAGGTTCGCAAATTTGCCTCCTCGACATCCGGTTGCAGCTTTGCCTTTTGGACATTCGGTTGCATATTTTGCCTTCTCGACATCCGGTTGCAGGTTTGCCTCCATCGACGTCTGGTTGCAGATTCGCTTCCTTCATGATATCTTTCCTCAGTTCTTTATCCCTTTGGTACACACAACTTGTTACTAAACCTAAGTGATCCTTCTTCCTTACTGAATTCTGAAAATTTTCTTCATTTACCTGCTGCTCCAGTGTTTCAATCTCTGCATTTTCTACATGAGCCTTCTTACTTCACGGTTTCGGCTGAGGCTAATACTTCACTACCTCGATCATTTGCGGTACGATAGCCACTCCATCCTTAGAATAAGACATGGCCTACGAACACTACTTCTGACTTCCACGACTTTCACTTATAATTTGCTCAAAACTGATGCTCCTGCAGTTGTTTAAAACTACAGTCAAATGCTCTGCGTGCCATTCTTCCGTTCATGCAAGGTCCAACTCGAACAAATCTATACTTAGGGTCTTCCTTTCGATTTGGAGTTTACAAACCTTATAGCACAAATTTTTAATGAGGATTTCTCCAGGTGGTGTAATCAACAAAACCAAATCTAGAGTTGCCTCCTGCACACATCTCAACTTCTTGAAAAAAAATTCAGACAAAAGAATATGATGAACCAAAATTGAACAGAATGGTTGCCTGGATTTCATATATAAATATAAATCCACCTGGTTACAAAAAGAGTTACATCATATATTACTCTTTAGTCTAAACCAAATTCAAAGTACAACTTTAAACTTAGTTGCAGTTCCATATGCACATACTAGTGGCTCTCCTGCCTTCTTCAACTTGCCTTTAGTAAGTGTGAACTCTTACCCTTAGTGAACAGGCTCCTTTCCTTTATTGTTCATCTTCGGGGTTAATCTGCCGTCATTCTTATGAAGCTGGAAACAATCCTGCGTAACATGACCAATCTCCCCACAATTGTAACATGTATGGGTCTCCACTTGAGGGTCCTTCCTCGGGCATTGACTCATGAAATGACCTTGCTCACCACACAGGAAACAGCTTCCTGGCTTGGTGCCTTCATGTTTGCCCTCTGTTTTCTGAATCTTCTGCTTCTGACCTTGGTTCTTGAACCCTGATGCTGGTGCAGATCTTTTTCCTTGTAGTCGCGGACAGACTGATTTCTTGTGTCTAGCCCTCACAGAAATAACATACTACAACCCTGGTGGTCCCCTAGACTTTCTCCCATTCATGCTGTAGTCATGCCAATCTGGAATTAAAGTGTTCCTGCTCCACCGCTAGGCCTGCTAATGTAGCTCTGCAAGCATCACCCAGTTTCTTAGATCGACGACTTTTCCTACTCCCGTACTTCCTCAGCATCCTAATTCCCAATTGTATGCCGACCGCCACCGTTGTGCGTTGATCCATACTTATCCACCGCGGATGTGAAGGTGAGTTCGTCTTGAGGTTAGCTTGTAGTGAAATCTCCTTCGGTTCTTCACTCAAGATCATCAGATCATCCATTGAAATCAGTTCACTCTCTTCCATCAACACTCCTTGGTTAGGATATCCTCGAATACCATCCTTCAAACACACATACTGGAATTAGTTCAAATATAGAAAAATTATAAGACATAAGTTGAAAGAAATAACAATATGAATTATAATTGTCTACCACTAGCTAAAACCCGACTCCTATAAGGCATCCAAGTTTAATTTTCCTACCGTGTTGGACTGTAAATTAAAGTCAGCTCTGATACCACTCTGTAACGCCCCAATTTTCTATACCGGAAAACCGTGACATGAGCCAGAATCTTTTCTCTCAATTAGCCACAATACATAGAAAACAGGAAAATTTAAAACTTTTTATTTAACACCAATATGTTACAAGTCTGAATGTTATAAAACTGCAATACAATTCATCAATGTTACAATAATGCCTTACAAGCCCAAGTGTTACAACTTCCAATAAATTTACATTAGAGTATAATGAATAATAAATAACACTTGATACTTCACTTGGATGCTTCCCAGCATAAAATAAATCAGAGCAGATGTTACAATTGAAAATAAAAATCAACACTTTGCTTCTCATACCTTTAGGAGTCCTGAATCCTGTACCTGTAGTTTTGCAATCCAGTACCTATTTGAGTAGGGACGTCAGTACATATACTGATGCTTAAAGGCTGATGACTAGCAGCGAATCTCAACTTTAAACAAACATAATTTAAGCATGGTAAAATGCGCAGGTGTAGTTTAAGTGTTCGTGGGTGTTACGACTTAGAATCTAATGCAATATCAACTAAGGCTAGGATGCACATATTCTAATGCAAGCAAGACTCTGGACAGTATGCATCCCATAAATACATACGCCTATATCAAGCCGTTTCTTCATATATAGAGATTTGAACCCGCGTCATGAATTCTACTCTTGTACTCAACCTGTTCCTGAAGATACAGCGTAACTGATGAGGTTGCTCTGTGTCATGCCCCGCTTCCCAAAATACGGAATACGAGTGCGTGACGAAGCCCAGCGAATGATCTTAACATCATTCATAAGCTGTAGGATCGACTCAGCATCACAACAGGAATATACAAGAGGAATATATATAACCAAGCATGCATGAATAATTTATTAGCAACAGAAACAACTGAAATATAATAAAACATCCAATAGTTTCAAGTCTGGATCAAGTTAGAACTCGGGAACATCAGCCCGTTACAAGTTCTTAAATTTGCAAGAAATAATAGTCCAAGAAAACAACTAATGCAGGAAATAGATATTCTAATCAAGTTCTTCTCCACTTGAAGGCTAAAACCTTTGCTCACCAATTCCAGCGGGTAGCTCATCTCCAAAGTCTGCTTAATAAATATAAAAAAAAGGAGAACAGGGAAAAACAAGAGAAAATGCCCTTAGTGCAAGCTAGGGCCATAAATAGTGAAAGCAAGTATAAGTATGGGGAACAGGAACTGGAATCAAGAATGTAACAGAATTATAACAAGTAGTGGAAAAACCAAAGACTAGCTAGTAAGAGGGACATCTTAGTAAACAGGTTGGATAACAACCGCTAATGGTAAAACACATGACAAGTGAACCTGTAGGGGTATCTAACTTCAAGTGACAAGTCTCAAGTCTAGTATCATATAATAAGTGCCAAGTCTAGTGTCAAATTTTATTTCAAGTGTTAAGTCTCAAGTAACAAGTTGTTGAGTATCAGGTAACAAGTATCAAGTTCAAGTTTCAGGCTTCAAGTCTTATGTATCATGTTTCATGTATCATATCATCAAGTATCAAGTAACAGGTGTAATGCCCCGATTTTCATTTAATGAAAATTATTTATTTTTGCACGTAGTGTGCACGTGCAATATTTTTGGTTGAATTAAATCTTATAATTATTTTCATTGTGATGAGTATAGATTTTTAAATATGTGCTTGTAATTATTTTTATAAAGCCTTCTTTCAATTAGACAAAAAGCCTTTTTAAAAGCCCAAAGTTAATTTAATTTATTATTTTATAATAATCATTTTAGCCCATAAACTAAAGCCCATGAGTTAATTTATTTTTAAATATGACTTGTAATGTACAGAATTAAAGTTTATTTTTATATAAAATAAAATGTACAAATTTTTGGAGGCAAATGCATGCACGTGCATTGCACGTACACGTGCAAAGTGCACTCCCCATGCTTGGCCGGATTGCTTCTTTGGAGGGAAACCCAAAAATTTGAGTGGGATCATGGTGTGGTGGTTACTTGATTATGGGTGGTTAGTATAACTCCCCCTTAAATCTCAACCATTTAATCCTAACTCCTACTTCAATCTTAGCCATCCATTCTCCTTGATTTTTAGTATAAATTTCCCCCTCCATGGCTAGTTATTCTTGTGCTAAATAATTCCTCCAAATCTATAGTCTAAAATACTTTAACTAGTAGTTATTTTGTGAGTTAAAAGATTGAGTTGTGTGTGGGAGTGTGCTTGCAACAAGGAGGGGAGGCCGGTTTCATCAAGAAGGGGAGCTCTCGGTTGTGTGCTTGGAGGCTTGTGCGCGCGTGTACAAGGAGGAGGAGCATTCGTTTGCAAGGACATTCGTCTAGGAGGTTGCTAGTTGTATTTTTCTCTCCAATAAGGTGGGTAAATTCTCCATATTTCTAAATTAGAAATGCATGTTAGAAATGAATGAATGAAGCATGAAAAAGGTTAAGAAGAGTACACTTTAATTAGGAAAAATAACCTATTGAATGATTGAAATGTGGATATGCAAATTTGTATGTGGTTCTATTATTTAAGTTGTATGTGAATTGATTAGGATCATGGATTGATTGAAGAAAACACATTTATTACCATCAAGAATTACATACAAAAGTTAGTAGATTGATAATGCTATTTCATGTGTTAAATAGATCTTTTGTGTTAATGTGGGCATGAATAATTTAAAATATGAGTTTGTATGTTGGGTAAATGATTAAAGGCAGAGAATTAGTGTGAAATTTGTTGATAAAGAGATTAGAATGCTAATTGCTAAGAAATGTCGAAAAGAGAAGAAAATGTGGTAGTGATAGTTCATATTTCGAATTAATTGTATTAATTATTGAAAAAAATTATTCTTTATTATACTGGAGTATAATTTATGTTGAGAATAGCCAATCTGGAAATTTACAGTAAATTCTATAAAAGCAAATTGAAATGAAAATTCGTTGAACATCGAAATATTTTAAATAACAAAGAGAATAGATTTAACTAGACTACTGTTGGAATTACGACAACATGAGCGTATAGCTCAAGTGGTCGGCACGATCCTAATCGCTACAGTGGGTCGGTGAGTCACTGGTTCGAATTCCCTTAGTATCATACTTTTTGTATTTTTCACACGAAATAAAAGAACAGCGGCCGAGAGCATTTAGTGCTCTCAGCGCTTTCTTCTAACGACAGCAGCCTTCGGCCTAGTGGTCTCTGCTTCGGCTGTGTTCTCTGTGGTGCTGGGTTCGAATCTTGCCCTCGGCAAGATTGAAAAATATATATTTTTGGGTGTTTTAGTTATCAAAAAGTTATGAAAAAAATATGACTATTCTTCAAAAAATATGTAGGACTTTATAAAAATAATCTGGAAATTATTTGCATGAAATAAAGTATGATTTGAGAATAAAATGTGTAAATAGAACTATGGTTCTATATGTATATTTTTTTTTGTGTGAAAATTATAACTTGCAAAAAGAACTTGAAATGAAGGATTGGAAGGTTAATGTAAGAAATTATATTATGTGATGGATGTGAATTATTCTCATATGTGAATAGTGTGAAAGATATTAAATGTGAATATTCGTAGTGATGTGAATTTCAATGTGAAGTTGATAATTGATGAAGTATATAATTCCATGTATAATTATGGACTATTGAACAATTCATCGATCATGCTATAAGAAAAAGAAATCTGTTATGATTTTGAATATGAATTTATGAGTTAGAATTGCTCAATTTAGAAATTGTGAATTGGAAATTGAAACAAAAGAGTAGCTAAGTCTTCCCCGACATTTGGAAAGAAATGAAATGAAATATTGAAATGAAACACCAAGGTTGGTCATATTTGAATAAATGAATAAGTCCGGTTTAGTGGAGAGGCTAACTCTAGAGTTTTGATTTTGTTCATGATTCTAATAAAAACTAAGGATTAGTGCATAGTGAAGACGTGATGAAAGTGAGAGAAAAACACGAGTATGAGAACTAGAGTTTACGGTGCGGGTGTGTGAGCCACAGAATGCATGCTTGATGAGTCAAGACATGGCGTGGGCACAACTCAGTAATGATCGGACTTTAGCCACGCTTGTGGGATGTTTGGTGACTGCAAGAGGATCGTGTGCCATGAAGGAGGCTGAATTGCCACAGAATGCATGCTTGACGAGTCAAGACATGGCGTGGGGTTCCCCTCCAGGTTTTCTGTACACGTGCTTGTACTCATAGATCATCTAGGATACTCACCGTAGTTACAGTAGATTAAGACATGGCGAGGGATTGAACCCTACAAAGATGAAGAACGATTAAGAGGCTTACCCTCGGACCTATGTAGTATGGGATGCATAGAATCCAAACAAGTGCGCATTAGTGTCATGTAACATAAATAACTGCATTAAGGACTAAGTGCACAATCACAACACGACATCAATAGGGTAGTCCCTTTAGTTTGATATGTGACAAGTTTGTGTTTGCTAAATTTGGAAAATTAGTTATACTATTTCTGGCATAGAGAGGATGGCCGTGTATAATGATCGTCGGTTGAATAAATTGAGGTACCCACAGTCTTATATGCAGGTAAGTGACATGATAAAGATTAAAGAGGAACGGATGCTTAAAGATTATTCAATGTTGTTGTACATTTATTAAATTGTTGTAAATTTTACTTCCGCTGTGCAATGTAAAGTGTAATGTTTTATGTAAACTCTGATGTAAAGTGAAAAGTTCAAATTTTCTTGTAAAATTGTACTAAAGGAAGTGGAAATATCCTGTAGAACATCTCGAATTCAGTGTATTTGGGATTCGGGGCGTTACAACAGGTGTCATGTTCAAGTTTCATGTTCAAGTCTTGTAGTTATTACTATCTAGGTAGCACTTCATGCATCCATCCTTTTACTACATGGTTGCTACAGTCAAAACAATTTTGTTTAGGCCTAGTAATGGAGTCTATAGGGCGGCGTACTCAGGTTTCAGGTATCAAGTAACAGGTATTAGGCAGGCACGGTTTATGAATACGAAATTAAATAACAGGTTCACGAAACGAGTTCGTGAATACTAACAGGTTCAAGGACCACACAGTGGAATACAACAGGTTCATGAGCCAAGTAACTGGCTCCATGAATACGTCAAGTGCAACAGGTTCATGAACCGAGTACTGGGAAACACGGGCCCCCTTCTGAGTACACTTACCTATATTGTCCGCTACTATGGTCTTTCCCTTAAACCCCGGCTTTTTACATTTATTATTTTATCAAGCAAGCATAAATGTGTGCGAAACAAGTCAAGAAATCAGGGTCATGTACATGGGATGATCTTAGGGTAATTATATGGCATAATCGAGGGTCGACATGAATAAATTTCCTAGTTAAAATGTTTAGGCAGAATTTGTGTATTTGTATTTATGCATATGAAATAGTGTTGAAATAATGTAAATTAATTCTACGAAAAATTGGGGATGTCCTATAGGGTGTCCAGCAACTACATATAAAATTTCGAGTCAAGCGCTCGCTGTTAACATGACTAAATTAATTCGCAAAGTTAAGGTGTACAGCAGTTTTTGCGAATCTGTGCCTACCGACATAGCTGCAGTAAAACTGCAACAAATCCTAGACCGTAACTCCAAATTCGAAAATTTTGGAGTCTATCGACATCTAGACATCCAGAGCTACAACTTCTATTCAGGTCTCGGGTTCAGATTCTAATGCTAAATGGGTCGAAACAGTAAAAGAAAATTCAGGACAGCAACATGTGGGAATAACTTACTAGTTTAGATTTCAGGGAAATTTGTTATTAGGCGTCTAAGTTATTGTGTAATATAAATACATGATATTGGTGGTCCAAACAGCAAGTAATCATTATTTTCTAAGTCATATGGTTGTAAGTTCATCAAATACACAATATACCGTGTGTCTACAAATTTAGGTCTCCTTAATCTCATGTGTTCATGTGTTCAAGGGGTAAAAGAGTCCAAGTAATTATAATTTAATACAATGAAATTTTTGTGACTCTTAGAATTATAAAATTTTGGAGGTTTGATATTGATCAACAACGATAGTCAAGGAGGAGTCACAAATCTAACGATTTGTAGTATTTTTCTAGGGATGCTTGTACTAGAACAATTAAAATTGTACAAGAGATACTTACCTTAATTTGACGACGATTAGATCCACTTGTTGTAGAAAATTGGGTTGAAAAATCCCGGAAGAAGTCTCCTAGAAGCATGTGCGAAGATCGACCAAAGAGTGAAGATTCCCCCACACCCGATCAGCCAAAACAGCAAACAGCAAGATCGGGATCTGCTGCGCCAACACACCAAACAGCGAAACCAGCCAATGGGATCGCTTCTACGCAGCGGATCCCCCCCGAACAGCTAACAGCGGAGACGGATCCGCTATGGCAGAACAGCGCACAGCGATCAGATCAGGTCCAGAGTAGCACGGATCTTGATGGATCCGATGGTCGAGATTCAATCCCGCCAAATCGCTGCCTCCTTCTTCATTCTCTTCTTCGTCGAAACACAGTAGAGAGAGAGAGGCGCAACGCCGACGGGGGCTTCGATGTGGCGACGCGACGGCGTGACGTCGAGAATGACGTAGCGCGCGACTCTGTTTCCTGGGTTCGAACAGGGGAGCGAGCGGAGGCAGAGCTTGCGGTGGTTCGGGGATGCTAGCGGTGGACGGGGGTCGAGGTGATGAGTAGAGCGATGGTGAATGTAATGCCCCGAATTCCAAAATACACTGAATTCGAGATTTCACAGGATCTTTCCACTTCATTTATTACAATTTTACAAGGAAATTAAAACTTTTCACTTTACATTACAGTTTACATGAAACTTTACACTTTACATTGCACAGCGGAAGTAAATTTACAATATTTAAATAAATATACAACAACATTGAATAATCTTTAAGCATCTGTTGCTCTTTAACCTTTATTATGTCATTTACCCTGCATACAAAACTGTGGGTACGTCAGTTTATTCAACCGACGATCATTATACACGGCCATCCTCTCTATGCTGGAAATAGTATAACTCATTTTCCATATTTAACAAACACAAACTTGTCACATATCAAACTAGAGGGACTACCCTATTGATGTCGTGTTGTGATGGTGCACTTAGTCCTTACTGCAGTTATTTATGTTACATGACACTAATGCACACTTGTTCGAATTCTATGCATCCCATACTACATAGGTACGAGGGCAAGCCTCTTAGTCGTTCTTCATCTTTGTAGGGTTCAATCCCTCGTCATGTCTTAATCTACTACTGTAACTACGGTGAGTATCCTAGATGATCTATGAGTACAAGCTCGTGTACAGAAAATCTGGAGGGGAATCCCACGCCATGTCTTGACTCATCAAGCATGCATTCTGTGGCAATTCAGCCTCCTTCATGGCACACGATCCTCTTGCAGTCACCAAACATCCCACAAGCGTGGCTAAAGTCCGATCATTACTGAGTAGTGCCCACGCCATGTCTTGCCTCATCAAGCATGCATTCTGTGGCTCACACCCGCACCCTAAACTCTAGTTCTCATACTCGTATTTTTCTCTCACTTTCATCACGTCTCCACTATGTACTAATCCTTAGTTTTTATTAGAATTATGAACAAAATCAAAGCTCTAGAGTTAGCCTCTCCACTAAACCGGACTTATTCATTCATTCAAACATGACCAACCTTGGTCTTTCATTTCAAATTTCATTTCATTTCTTTCCAATTGCCGGGGGAGACTTAGCTACTCTTTTGTTTCAATTCCAATTCACAATTTCCAAAATTGTGCAATTCCAACTCATAAGTTCATTTTCATAATCATAACAGATTTTCTTTTTCAATAGCATGATCTCTAATTTATTCATAAGTCCATAGCCATACATGGAATTCAATTATTCCTTGTGTATTTCATCAATATCATTTCCATATTAAAATCACAACACTATTTATATAGCAAAATATTGAGTATTCACATTTCATGATTTTCACACTATTCTCCAATGAGAATAAATTACGTCGCATCACTTCATATAATTTCTTTCTTTGCTATATTGTTTTTCTAACACTTCATTTCAAGTTCTTTTGCAAATTATAACTTCACAAAAATATAAATGTAGAACCATAGTTTTATTTATACAATAATTCTCAAGACATACTCTACTTCATGCAAATAATTCTCAAATTATTTTTCACAAGTCCTTCATAATTTTAAAATAATAAACATATTTTTTCATAATTTTTCCATCATCAGAAATCCCAAAAAAATGTTTTTCCCCTCAATTTAAATACTGGCCGAGCCCAGTATTCGAACCCACAACCAGAGAGAAACAAGCCGAAAGCACAGGGCACTAGGCCACTTGCGCCAGCAGTATAGAAAAGCACTGAGAGCATTAAATGCTCTCGGCTGCAGTCCATTTTATTTTTTTTTAAAACACGAAATAAAATTATGCGATGCTACTGGGAATCGAACCATCGACCCGCCCAATACTGTAGCGAATAAGAGCATCCCGACCACGTGAGCTATATGCTCAGGTTGTCATGGTTACAACTTGAAGTTTATTTAAATCGATTCTCCCTGTTTATTAAAACATTTCGATGTTCAACAAGCTCTCATTTTATTTTACTTTTATAAAATTTGCTGTAAATTTCCAGATTGAATAATACCATCATAAATTATACTCCAGTATATAGAAAATAATTTTTTCAATAATTAATACATATTTTTCATACAATTGATTCGAATTATAAACTGTTACTACCACATTTCTTCTTTTTCGACATTTCTCAACAAATTAACATCACTAATCTCTTTATTAGCAATCTTCATATTAATTCTCTGTTTTTAATCATTTCCCACACATACAATCTACACCTTAATTCATTCATTTCAACATTATCACAAAGATCCATTTAAACACATAAAGTAGCATTGTCAATCTACTAACTTTTGTATATAATCCTTGATGTAGATAATGAAATTTTCTTCAAGCAATCCATGGCTACAATCAATTCGTACACAACTTAAATTTTAATAATGGAACCACATACAATTGCATATTCACATTTCAATCAGTCAATAGGTCATTTTTCTAATTAAAGTGTACTCTTCTTAATCTTTTTCATGCATCATTCTTTCAATTCACATCTAGCATGCTTTCTAATTAGAAATATAGAAAATTTACCCACCTTAATTTGGAAAGAAATACAACTAGCAACCTCCTAGACGAATGTTATTGCCACGAGAGCGGTCCTCCTAGATGCGCGCACCCGAGCCTTCCACAAGCCAAACCCAAGAGCTCCTAGTGCTGGCCTTCCTCCTTGCTTGATGTAAGCACAATCCTCCACACAATCTCAATCTTTTACTCACTTGTTATACTACAAAATAATGTATTTTGAACTATAGGTTTGGAGGAAATAATAAGCACAAGAATAACTAGGCTGGGGGGGGGGGGGGGATATTTATACTAAAAGTTTAGGAAAATGGAGGGCTAGGATTAACTTAGGAGTTAGAAGCAAATGGCTAAGATTTAAGGAGGAGTTACACTAACCACCCATAATCAAGTAACCACCACCACCATGACTCCACTCAAAATTTTCCCTTTTCTCTCCAAAAGCTCCAAACCGGCCACACAAGTGTGCTTTTGCACGTGTACGTGCAATGCACGTGCATGCAACTTGGTCTCCATTTAAAAATTGTACATTATATTTTACATAAAAATAATCTTGAAAATGTATTCTACATTACAAGTTGTATTTAAAAATAAAATAGTTCATGGGCTTTAGTTTATAGGGCCAAAAATAATAGTTTATAAAAGAAAATAAATAAATTCAATTTGGACTTTAAAAAGAAAGGCTTTTTGTCTATTTGAAAAAGGGCTTTATATAAAAATAATTAAAGAGCACATATATAAATATCTATACTCATCATAATGAAAATAATTATCAAAATATTGTATGTGCACACTACGTGCAAAATAAAATAATTTTTCGTTAAATGAAAATCGGGGCATTACAGTGAAGGTCGGAGAAGTGCTGGAGGTGATGGTGGAGAGTCGTTACGGTGGTTGGGAAATCACGATTTGGGTATCGAGTTCGAGAGGTTGGGGATGGTGGTTTGAGGACGATGGTGGGGGTGCTGTGGTGGTGGTGACGAAGGTGATGGAGAGGCGATCGGAGCTGCGAGGCTTGGGTATTGGGTTCGTTTTGGGTGTAGACGAGAAGAGAGGGAGTGAGCGGGGAAAGTTTGGTTGGGTTTGGTTTGGGAAACAAGAGAGGGAGAGAGAACGGGAGAGAGAGAGAGAGAGAGAGAGAGAGAGAGAGAGAGAGAGAGAGTGGGTTTGTTAGAGAGGTTCTGATTTGTGGAGAAAATGGGGGAGTTTTTAATATAATAAAATAAGAGAAGATCATGGGGGAGTTGGAGAAACGTGGGATTGAGGGGAGAAACAGTCTGGGTCTTAATTAGGGGGAGTGGGTTTGGGTAGATTAAGTCTTGGATCCAATATCCAATAAGGGTATGGGTTGGGCTTGAATGTAGTTAGGCCAAAATACAAAAATATAATAAATAATTGGAATTAGTGAGACCACAATATGACAAGGCCCAAATACAATAAATTAGGGGGAAAAAGACGTCAATAAAAATACAAGCTTAATAACCCGTACAATCGGAAACAGGGATTACACTCTGAAACAGTTTAATCCCGCCACTCGTAGTCATATAGTGGTGTCTCTGTTTTCTACTATTGTCCGGTGTACCGGACCTCACTTAAAAATCAGACGAACCCTCAGAGTTTTCTACAACACAGGTTAGCTCGAAGCATCCCCTGTGGCCCCTTAGCTCATAGACCGTAGTCTATGGCCTGTTCACTTTTCCTGACATAGAACATGACAGAATTCTGTGGGTCCATCCCCTAGTTCCGACAGGAAAACTTCCTGTTCTTATCATGGCACTTCAGAATTTAACAGATGAGATACGGATCCCGTGCTCTCAACTCGTGAGAAGGCACAGACCGTATCCCTTTGACAGGTACAACCAATAACACCACCTAGTGCTGGCCTATAGGACAGGTCGGATCATAAGGTATCACTCCTAATACCAACTCTTTCCCTTCAACGAAGTAATGGATAAAAAGGTTATGTAACAATAGTTACTAGTTACTATCCTAACGATGTCACTAACCTTAAACAATCCGAGGGATGACAACAGTACTAACACAACATGCTAGGTTTTAAGTTAGACTTCGCAAGATAACTTTGCTAGGTGCTCATCCTAGACTTACCAGGATCACCAAGGATCCTGTTCATAACCCATCGATCTAAGACTCCGGCAATACAAATTTATTCGCATGCTACTACCCTGAACTTGGATTCCGTCTACGCTCCCGGCCCGCGATCAACCTACACCGGTTAAGATCTAATGGTGTACGAGGGGTGGCTCGTCCACAGTCCCTGAGGAGTAAAATAAATATACGCCTTGATAGTCGATGGCCCTTAGGGCAATGATATCACCCTAGACGAACACAACAAACTGCGTACTAGCTAATAAGCTATATACAAGTAAACAAAACTCATACGAGCCAAATGAGCTACGTATGAACAAACAAACTACATACGAGCCAGGTGAGCAACGTGCGAGACGGACCAATACTATTACATGACTTATGAGCACAAGGAATACTTATTACTCATAATCAAGTACATGATTCAAACTACTAACAATTCACGATAACTCTAGTTAACATGAACTAGAATTTCGTGTATAAGCTTACTAACATGAACTAACATGCATGTTAAGCTGACTAATTTAACATACAAGATGAACATTCAAAACATAATCTCTTAACCATTTATAACTCTAGATGAAGAATACTCATAACCGATGCTACACTTATCAGAATCTAACAAAATAGAACTTTTTGGAAAGGTGAGAACATCTACTACAACTCTCTAGTTGACAACCTTCTCAGATTCTGTCAATAAGAGGTAGAAAAACTTCAAATACTCTAAACAGTGAGCTTCAGCCAAAAGGCCAGCTGTTAACTTGTAAAGGTCATAACTCATGTTACACTTATCGGAATTCAACAAAATTGGACTTTTTAGAAAGGTGAGAACATCTACTATAACTCTCTAGTTAATAACTTTTTCAAATTCCGTATAGAACTCAAATTTTCCGATCTCAAACACATGTCAAAATTAACCAAAAATAGCAGTTTTGCTGAAAACTCATAAAGCTCATAGCTCATGCTACGCTTATCGGAATTCAACAAAATTGGACTTTTTAGTGAGGGAGAACATCTACTACAACTCTCTAGTTAACAACTTTTTCAAATTCTGTATAGAACTCAAATTTTCCGATCTAAAACACATGTCAAAATCAACAAAAAACAGCAGTTTTGCTGAAAACTTGTAAAGCTCATAGCTCATGCTACGCTTATCAGAATTCAACAATATCGAACTTTTTAGAAAGGTGAGAACATCTACTACAACTCTCTAGTTAACAACTTTTTCAAATTCCGTATAGAACTCAAATTTCCTGATCTCAAACACATGTCAAAATCAACCAAAAATAGCAGTTTTGCTGAAACTTGTAAAGCTCATAGCTTATGCTACGCTTATCGGAATTCAAAAAAATTAGATTTTTTAGAAAGGTGAGAACATCTACTACAACTCTCTAGTTGACGACTTTTTCAAATTGCTTATGGAACTCAAATTCTTGCTCTTTAACACATGTCAATCTTAACCCAGATAGCAGCTTTTGATTGCTCGCTGTTTTGGGGAAACGTTTTGTTTAACCTATCAAACTAACCCAGAAATTTCTACAAAAATTAGAGCATGGTAAGAACATGTATGAGAACCTCTCATATTAATTTGAAGTCAAAATTCATACTTTAGCACAAGTAATTAATTCCTAACCATCAAAGCTAGATACTAGTTATTAAAGGTTGAATCTTTAGTGTTCTATTTGAGTTCTACCACTTCAATCTTTGTATGCAATTTATTCTAGTCCATAGTCATCAATATGCACATGAATTAAGTCCAAGATCTTCAATTAATTAACAATAATAACAATAACAACAACAAATAAAATCAAGTTGAGAAACCCCCACCCAAAAATCGCTTGGAAGAACTAGCTAACTCCTTCTCATTCCTTTTTCTTGCTTCTTTTCAAGAACAAAAATGAACCCACTCCATTTTTGATTTTGATCTCTCTTTCTTTTCTTTTCTTCTCAATTTTTTCTAAGTTTAAAACAAGTAAAAGAATAAGAAGAAGAAATATGAGAAGATGAGAGGGGGTGAGATGAAAATGAGGTGAAACAAAATGAAAAATGGGGCTTTCCCTTGGTTTGGCTGGCCTTAAGTAGGAGAGGGGGAGAAAGAGATGTGGTAGAGAGAGTGCCATATGTTTCTCTTTTTGTGGCTCAACAATTTTGAGATGAATTTGCAAATTTATATTACAATCAACACCCAACTCATTTATAACCCTCAATTTTGATCATGATTAAAGTAAAAGATCCTGTTGTACTACGAATTACATGTAAATAGAATTTGGGGTATTACAGAGTGGTATCAGAGCCGACTTCAATAGTAGTACAAAATTACAAGGACGACACATTATGGTGGACATTAGAAGTGTGAGTGTCAGTTTAGAGTCATGAATGATATAGTTGTTGAACTTGCAATCATGATACTCCCCTCGTACACAATTGATGTGAGATTGTATGCGAGCATGTTTTCCCTTGGTATCAGAGTGGCACGCGGAAACGTGGTGGGTTTGAACCTACATTCATGATGCCTTACACGTGGACACACTTCCCTCTTTAATTTTTCTTCATGAATTTTCATCGTAATACTTTTTCATTCCCAAAAAAAAAGGAATTTCAAACGATTAGTTTCTTATACTATTGATTCACTTTGGTATTTACAACCCTTAGTCTTAATCTTTCAAGTTTAACTTACTCGTTTTCTTTCCTGATGTTTTACCCTTCTTATTTTTATGCGCTTTACGCTACTTACTTAATTTTGTCATTTCTTTTATGTATTTGTATTAATTTACCACTTATTAAATTATTAGTGCTAGCTATTTTTCAATTATTGTGCTTTCCAATTATTTATCGAGTTGTTTTACATTTTTATACTTTCCCTTATTTCGTTCTATTATTTATTTCTTCAAAAGAAAAAAATTGTAACTTTTACGAATGAAAATTTTATGACATTATTTTATACACATCATTGTAAAATTTTACTATTATACTTATATTATAATTTGTATTCTTTCAACTAAAATTCAACACTCCTATATTTTCAGATTTTTATCGAACAACATTTTCTTAAATTCCTAATTCAGATTTTATATCGTAATATATGGTACTAGTCCAGTTTGCGATTTTAATCATTCTACCACTTATTACTTTGATAAAATTTTGATTACCAAGCATATTAATGATTTATTACAGTATCTATTGACTATGCTTATCTTTATTCTTTCCAATTGCTTTGTTTTCCAAGCTCTTTCACAATTAACGAATAAATTTATAATTTTGCTTTCATCTAATACTTTATCTAATATTATTTTTGTGTGAAAATTTCTCTTAGTCTATCCTATCTTTTTTGGTCACATTTTTTTCTTATGCTAGTTTGCTAGTTTTCTAGTTCCGTTCTTATAAATTTTTGATACTCATAGTTTTCTTATATAATTTTACCTTGCTTTCCACATTACATGCTACATTTCTTTCTTGGTATTGACAGTTTTCTATATCCAATAATGATATTTTGTCTTTGGTGTGTACAAAATACAACTTTTACCCTAGTAAGTTCAGAGGATAGAACTGTTCTAAGGAAGGGAGAGTGTGTAACACCCTGTAATTTCAAAAAGATTATATAATAATAATAATAATAATAATAATAATAATAATAATAATAATAATAATAATAATAATAATAATAAAGAGGGGCTGCCCTATAGGAGTTTCTGTAGGGGTGATGTATGGAGGTATGCTGCAGCGTGGGGCCCAGAGGGGCAGCAACAGAGTTGCTGCTGCTGCTGACATCAATGTACGTCACTTAGGGGCCCACGTGCAGAGAGGCAGGCGCTACCTTGGTGTGGGCGGGCTGACGTGGAAGTGAGGGGCCCGCCGAGGGGCGCTCTGCTTGTACTTGTACGTGAGGAGAGAGAGGAGATGTGATTAAAATTAATCCCATATCGGGAGTTAACAAGAATAATTAAATAATAAATATAATTGTCTATGATTAAAAGTCACCTAATTGGTTAACCACCTTTTGAGAGGCAGCCTGTAGTGTGTAGTTGTACTATAAATAATAAATAAATATTAAAATTGTCTGAGTATTGGGGAAGGACGTTACAAATGGTGTCAGAGCCGATTTTCGACAACGAGTGTGGGAAAAGAGTGTGTGCGTTGTATGCTTGAGAGGGAGCTGGGTTCAGTGCGCTGGCCCAGAACTAGCTAAATCAGGGTATTCCATCCACATTGGCGAGATGTATGCCTGAGAGGGAGCTGTGGTCTGTACGCTGGCCTAGAATTAGCTGGATCAGGGTACTTCCGCTCCACATCGGTTAGAAAGGAGATTCTGCGCTAGGTTGCATGCCCCGTACTCAGCGAAGACACTGGTTTCTAAACGGGGGGGGGGGGGGGGGGGGGGTGAGGGGGAGGGGTGTATGTAACACCCCGTAATTTGAAAAAGAAATAATATATATATATATATATATATATATATATATATATAATAATAATAATAATAATAATAATAATAATATAAAAGAAGGGTTGCCCTATAGGAGTTTCTATAGGGGTGATGTATGGAGGTATGCTACAGCGTAGGGACCAGGGGGGCAGCAACAAAGTTGTTGTTGTTGCTGCTGCTGCTGTTAGCGTGCATCACGTAGGAGCCCACGTGTAGAGGGGCAGGCGCTGCCTAGGTGTGGGTGTGCTGACGTGGAAGTGAGGGGCCCGCTGAGGGGACTCTGCTTGTGCGTGCACGCGAGGAGAGAGAGAAGATGTGATTATAATTGATCCCATTACGGGAGTTAACAAGAATAATTAAATAATAAATATAATTGTCTATAATCAAGAGTCACCTAATTGGTTAACCACCTTTTGTGAGGCAGCTTGTGGTGGGCAGTTGTACAATAAATAATAAATAAATATTAAAATTGTCTGAGTATTGGGGTGGGGCGTTACAAATGGGTTCTCACACATCAAATGGCCACTCATATTTATTCCCCATACCACTTACTTGTAGCGCCCCGAATTTCCAATAAATATAATTAGAAATACATGGCACAAATTTCAGAATCAACTTCAATTCTAACCATAAACATAGCAACCGAATATAAGGAAAATTAAAACTTTTTATTACATTACCTCTTTTACAAAGCACAGCGGAATTTAAATACTTTGAATTACAATTCTTTTTACAACACAGCGGTATTTAAAAGCACCATAAATACAATTTCTCTTTTACAATCATGCCTTTTACAAAATATGCAACAACATTAAACATTCTACCACATGCTCTCAATTCCATGCTAATGGTACCTACCTGTAAAACATAAGGCTAGTGATATTCCTAACCCCCAAAACTATAGGGGTCAGCTATAACGGTGTGAGTGATATTCAAAGGAAATACAAACTTAAATGGAAACATAAAGAATAAAATCATAAGTCAACAAGTGAAACATATTAACACAGTAATAACAGATGGAACATGAAACAACAATAAATGAAGCATAAATCCTCAAGTGAAATTAGGCTAAGTGTCAAGTGTAAGAAAATAGAAAACAAGCATGCATAATACAAGTCAAGAAAAGCACAAATGCACATGCTGATTACAAATGCATACTTGTCAGATTCTATGCATCATGTTCTACATAGGTCCGGTGCAAGCCCTTATCGTACTCCACTTTATAGGGTTTAATCCCTCGTTATGAAACTAATCCAACTACGGTGATAGAAACAAGATCTAGAATACTCCGCGAATAGGCCTAAGTCCCGGTATCTACCTGCCAGACTAGCACCCTCGATGAACAAGCATCATTTAAGCATTGCTCTAAATTCGGAGAATCACCTCCCTGCCATGTACCCTGCGAATAGGCCTGCCAATCCTCGACGCGCAGATACACTATACATTCCACGAATAGGCCTGCCGACCGTCAAATTGCGAATTACCGTACGTTCCGTGAATAGGTATGGCGACTCTCGACACATGAACATACCAAAATCGTCTCACTTCTAGACATTCTGCGAATAGGCCAGCCGACCCATGACGCGCGAACATACTAGAGGGACACAACAAACACACAATCTCGGAATACATCCGTGCGACTGGTAACAGAGCCCATACTTAGGTTTTCCAAGATCTATCCCATCTTAACTAGTGCCTGTCCTTATGTTTATTATGTTTAATTGATTAGTTAGAACACAGTCTCTCTAGAGTTGATGTACCCAACCGGACAACACAACTAAACCAAGAAAGAAGACCCCAACTAGTCAACTTCTACACAAATCTCATCTGCCGGTATACAAGGGTCCCACTCAACCTCTAGAGTTTCATAACTCAAAATATCATTAATAGTCTTTCTAGGGTCCACATCATAATCCTATGTCTCAAATCAAACCCATCTTAGTTTTTATTATACAAAAATACTCTTCATTAATCACATTCCTTTTTATAAACCAATATTGCCATGAGAACTCGTCTATATGTATGGAAGCACGTTTCATTTATGAAAAAAATAGATTTTTACAAGATCTAAAAATTATACAATTTCGTTACTCAAAACTGTACACTCTAAAATCAATATTAAATTCTGGAAAAATTTAGTTAAATCTAGCACATATCAAGGAATCTACCATAAAAATATGGGCTCAAATAAATTAGTTTAAAGGGTTGATATTCAATAAATTCTGAAAACTATCTTTCATTCAAAAATCTGAAAGTTACATGATTTCGTTCCTCAAAACAGTACATTCTAAACTCAATATTAAATTCCGGAAATAATCAAATTAAATTCTGCACACAGCGAGAAAATAACCATAAAAATCTAGAATCAAATAAACTAATTTAAAGGGTTCATATTCAGTAAATTCTGAAAACTAACTGTTATTTTAAAAATCTGAAACTACAACAGTATAGTGGCAGAAATTGCATATCTTACAATCTATAGGTCGGATTGAGGATTCGTCAGATGTTCTGGAAGCTAGACATAGTGAGCTATAATTTTTATTTTACAAGTTTTAGGTAATTCCATTAGCAACTAAGTCGAAATCTCGTTTCAAACTGAAATAGACGACAGTCCAGACCATACAATGTCTATAAAATCTCTTCCAAACTCGATCAAACCACTCATATATATTTGTTTAAACTAATATATAGTTGCTCCCATATTTATACTAGAGTCCCCCAACATAGCACACAAAATTACGCTAAAAAACCACTCGAAAACACCAAAAAAAATATCCAACAAAACCCTAAAAAATAGCATGCTGCGGCTGCTGTTATTACTGTAGGGTTACTGTTCATCTGAAACTCAGTACTGTTCGGGTTTGAACAGTAACACCCCGGTTACTGTTCACCCGAACCCTGACCTAGGGATTTGATTTTTATTATTATTATTATTATTATTGTATATTTCTTGCCAAAAATACTTCTTACATACACAACAATTACACAGAATCATACAACTATATTTTAATATTAGAACAATGAAAAATCTCATCTTTAATTCTTCCAAGACATGTTTCTTGAATCATACACCAAGATCTAACATCTACAATCACATATAGTCACATTAGATATATTTCTTTAAGCAAAATATTAATCTTTTATGCATAAGCCACTTCAAAATAAATTACTTCCGATCCATACAACAACTATTCAAACCCTAATGTTTAGGTTCAATTTTTTATGATTAAAAACAACCAATAATATGGAAAGATCTCAACTTTATAATCAATCAAGCATGAATTTGAGAGCATATAACAAGTTCTAATTATTTCTCTATATCTTTATTAACTACAATTAAATCCATAGATCCCAAGTTAGATTTTTCATCTGTTGCCGCTGGATTCTGGTGTGGGAGAAATAGATGAGATTTGTAGGTTCGTGAGGAACTCGAACAGGCGGAACCCTTCTTCTTCCTTGTTGACTGGTTGATCCCTTGGTGCTCCCTTGAACCTGCACAAACGTTCGAGACACCGGGATGGATCCCGACGACGAACCCTCCGACTTCAAGTCAATACACAGAAAAAGTGAAGGGAAAAAAGCTCAAGTGTGCAAAGTGTGATTACCTGTGATAGTAGAAGGTAGGGGGATTTTTATAGTCGCCAAGGGGATCTCTTTCAGGATAAGAGTGAATCACTACTTCTCGGCGTGGCAGGATAAAGGTGGTTATAACCACCTCCTCTTGATCAGGGGGAGCCAGAATTTTCTCTAATCCTGTTGAACTGGCCACTAACGGGATGAGACCCGTTATCAACTGGCCAGATCCGTTCATGGGTTAGCGGGTCCAAGAGGAGGGACTCAGTTCCCAATTCGGACCCGTCTGTAGGCAAAATTACCGTCTTGCCCCTGGGCCTTTGAGATTCGTGCCCACTTTGAATGGTTCTTATTTAACCCCATTAGCAATATCACGAGCCTCCCACTCCCAAAGACTGTGTGTTACGGCCTTTGGGGAGTAGTTTTGCTGTTTTAATGGCGTGTAGGGTTTTATCGGAGTTCTCAACGGGTGTTCGAATCTCGTCTGAGGGGTGATGGTGCTTTTCTGTGCTGGTAATGTGCCCAAGTTTGCTATCAGGTCTCTCTGGATTTTTGGTGATTTTTTCCAATTTTTATATTATTTTTTCGAACCATTTATTCAATTTTACAAAGCGATGATTTGCTCCCCGGGAGCACTAATTAATCATTCTAACCAATAATTATTTACCCAGGAGCTCAAAAATATTCCCCCGAATTTATAATTATTTTTCAAAATTTTCAATTCTTTTTCCTGAATTTTTAATCATTTTTTACAATTTTTTAAATAAACGATCTGAATTAATAAAATAACAAAAAGAATTTATCGCCTTATTTATGACGTGGTGAAATCTGGACCACCCATCAGCAGCTGGCATGATTATTTGAGCGATCTGACGGCTCGAGTAGCTCGGAGGCGTTTTCCCCCAATACGGAGGTCGATGCCCGGGTAGCTCGGCGTTGTAGTTTGGTAGCTTGGCGCCGTAGCTCGGGGGTGCCTTTCTCCGAATGGGCAACTCAGTAACTCGAAGCCTTGGCAGACCATAAGAAGACGTGATTTTTTCATTTTGTGGACCTGGTGAAATCTGAGCCGTCCATCAGCCGTTGCACGAAAATGGACGATCTAATGGTCCAAGGAGCTCGGCGGCATTTTTTCCTCAAATATGGAGGTTGGTGCCACGGTAGCTCGGGATAGCAGCTCGGTAGCTCGACGCCGCAGCTCGGGGGCACCTTTCTCCGAATGGGCACCTTGGTAGCTCGGAGCATCGGCAGCTCGGCAGTGATTTTGTCGTTTTGTGGGCATAGATCACGAGAAAACTTGATTTTGTCATTTTGTGGACGTGGCGAAATCTGGGCCGTCCATCAGTCGTTGCACGAAAACCTGGACGATCTAACCGTCCATGGAGCTCGGCGGCATTTTTCCCCAAATATGGAGGTCGGTGCCTCGGTAGCTCAGGATAGCAGCTTAGTAGCTCGACACCGCAGATCGGAGCCTCGGAAGCTCGGCAGCTCAGCAGTGATTTTGTCGTTTTGTCGGCACAGAACACGAGAAAACGTGATTTTTTCGTTTTGTGGGCTCAGATCACGAGAAAAGTTGATTTTGTCATTTTGTGGACGTGGCGACATCTGAGCCACCCATCAGAGGTGGGCGCGAACGTCTGGGCGATCAGACGGTCCAAGGAGCTCAGAGGCATTTTTTCCCCAAATGCAGAGGTCGGTGCCCCGGTAGCTCGGGAGCATCCTTCTTTGAATGGGCACCTCGACAGCTCGGCAACCCGGTAGTTCGGCGCTACGATGGCTGACGAGCTATGTGGCTAGATGTGGGACGTTCATGAGGCTCGAATCTTGGTGCGAGAGGCTCAGATCACAAGAAAACGTGATTTTGTCATTTTGTGGGCTCAGATCACAAGAAAACGTGATTTTGTTGTTTTGTGGACGTGGCGACATCTGAGCCACCCTTCAGAGGTGGGCGCAAACGTCTGGGCGATCAGACGGTCCAAGGAGCTCGGAGGCATTTTTTCCCCAAATGCGGAGGTCGGTGCCCCGGTAGCTCGGGGGCATCCTTCTCCGAATGGTCACCTCGGCATGTTAGCCCCTCGGTAGTTCGGTGCTTCGAGACAGCTCAGCCGTATGTTGTTCCTGCCTTTAAGAATTTGTCATTTAACATTCTTTAATGGGCCTGAGTGGGGCCCAAACCGTTAGAAGCCCAAGAGTCGCTCTTTTACTATAAGTTCTCACCCCCCTCAACACTTCTCTCATTCTTTCACTTTTTACTCCAAGAAAAAGTTTTTGCTCTCGAGTTGCTCTGCTAGCGGTGATTTTCGCTCCTGGGTGGTTGTGCTAGCTGTCGTGGCGTGGCAAAGCAATTTCTGGCAAACTTTTCCGACTGAGAACATCACATCAAGGTATATATATATATATTTTTCACTTTGATATATATTTTTCCCAAGATGTCTAGAGTGTCCTCGGGTAGTGAGGCCTCTTCCTCGGGGAGCGAGAGTGAGCAGACATTAGAGGCTCCGCTCATCCAAGAAAAGGGGGCAGAAGTAGAAGGGTTGGCAGTGAGTGCGCTAGTTGCTTCGTCAGGCCAGGAGAAGGGGAAGGAGGTAGCAGTTGCTCTGCTTGCCCAGGGCAAAGGGAAAGAGGTGGTTCATTCGGTAATAGCCGAGTCGGTGGTTGAGCCCGTCCGGAGGGGAGGAGAGGTGGGTCGGCTGCCATCAGAGATATCAGGCCATGGGGGAATCAGGCAGTATACTGGTGAACTACTGATGAAGGCCATATACTGGAGGTCGGAGTCGTATGTAGAGAACGAGCCGAAGGAGATTACCGAGGTCGATGACATCCCCCCGGTTCTGACAGAGAGGGACCTGCTTCGGATCCGGAGGAGCTTCATGATACCTCGGGAGTATTCTCTAATCCTCCCCGGACTGGGAGTGTGCACGTGTACGGCAATCTCGGACGATACGTGCGTCTTCGCCTATGACGCACTGAATGCAGGTCTGTGCCCCCCTTCACCCCTTCGTGACCGAAGTACTGCGATGGTATGGGCTAAGTCCGATTCAGTTCATGCCGAACATGTGGCACCACGTGCTTGGCATTTTGCTCCAGTGTTGGGCGGCAAAGGTGGAGCCTCAGCTCTCCTTCTTTGGAGCATGTATCGGATTAACCGGATGAACAAGATGGAGCACCGGTACTACTGGTCACCGTTAAAAGGCATTAAGTTGATAAAGAATCCGGACTCTATCAAGTCGTGGAAGGAGAAGTACTTTTTGATCCGAAGCCCCACGAGGTGGGACTTTCCAACCAGGTGGAAAGAGGATGTGCCGAAGTGGGCTAAGGTCGAGCTGGTGTTGACTCCGGCCGAGGCAGAAGATGCGTGGAAGCTGATTAACCTTCCGACTCTGAGCTGGAAAGACATGACCGAGGAGGTCCTTCACGTGTCGGGTCTCAGTCCGATCGTCCCAAGTACGCTCCGGACATCTTGTTTTTATATATTTTTTAAACTTCTCTTTATACTGCGTCTTCCTCGTCTTAACTTTGTTTTTTCACTTTGGAAGAGTCTCCGAACATGGACTTCAAGGCAATGATGGCAGAGCGAAACGTGAGTGGCGCCAAGGGCACCGACGCTAAGAAGAGTAAGAGGATGACCGCGGGACCGACGTCTGGCCGACCTGCCAAAATGCCTTCTACTGTGGTCGAGACTGTGGATCTGGTGTCTCCTCAGCGGTCCGCTCTGGGTGCTGCTCTTCCTCAAGCGACCCCGTCCGAGCCTTCAGCTGAAGACTTATCCATCTCCGCGGCATTGGCGCTTGAGGTTCCTTCCCTCACCAAGAAGGCTGAGGAAATCCTGACCGAGGGGCACAAGAAGCTCTTCGTCCCCGACTGGCGGGTGATGAATCATGATGGCTTCTTGGGGGACTCGGCCATGTGCATGCAGGCCATGAAAAATTTGCCGACCCCAAAGGACTGAGCAGCTCTGAAGGCGGGGACCACGAGCGACGACGCTCTTGAGATAGCTCGGGCGACGATGTCGGTGAGTTTCCAAATTGATTAGTTGATAATTTCAGAAAGTTTCTAAGTCTTTTGCTCGGCTTCTCATTGTTTCTCTTTCTCTTTTGTTTAGATCACATGCCACTTCAGCTTCTTCATCGAGCAATACTCTGAGCAAGAGAAGGAGCTGAAGCTATCGTGCGACAGGGACCGAGCCGAAAGGGCGAGGGTCACAAAGCTTTACGAGGCAGAGCAACGCCGCTCGAAGTCCTTGGCAGCTCAGGTCGCCTATCTTGAGATGGCCCTAGTAGAGGCGAACGAGAAGGCAGCTTTGGAGGTGACTCAGGCGGACGAGGAGAGGGAAAAGGTGAAGAAGGCCTTAGGCAACATGGAAAGGGAGAAGGATGAGGCGGTGGTAGCGGCGAAGGCGGCGACAGAGGCCGAGGCAAAGAAGCACATGGCGGCAAACATGGAACAGTCTTATGCCACCGCCCCCGAGCACGTCGAGGCTCGCGTCCCCGGCTTCGACATGTCGGGTTATAGTCTGTGGGGCCAGGCCGGTGGCGTGACTGTAGAAGCCGACCCTGAGGGAGGTAAGGAGGACGAGGGGGAGGAAGAGGAGGAGGAAGGGGGCAACGAGGCCGTGGCCGAACCCCAGACAGTGATAGTCTAGGTCGGGGAGGTGTTCATCGAGGAGCCCATCACTGAGCTACCACTCAAGGTGGCCCTCTGACTTCAGCTGTCATATTTTGTCGCTTTTGCTTCTTGTATCGCCTTATAGCGGACTGGAAGCCGCACTTTTGTAGTGATCAACTTTTAAATGAATGAAGTTTTATATTTTGGACAAGGGTTTGAGATTTCCTTTGTTGAATTCTTTGATTGTCTTTAGGCAAAAAATAGCTAAGTGTTGGGGATTTCTTTTGTCGAATTTTTTGGCTGTCTTTTGGCAAAAAACGGCTAAGTGTTGGGGATTTCTCGAGCTTAGTGTTGTCGTGTCCTTGCCTTTTCAGGTCGCCGAGCAATATCAAATAGTCGAAGCAACATCGATAAAGGAAGTGGCGGAGGTGTCTCGTCTTCGGTCTGACCTAAGAGCGTCTAGGCTGGCTCTCTCTCGATGTCGAGAGAGGCTTCTCAAGAGCGAGGCAGGACTAGGTCATCACAAGCTGACGCTGACGCGTCGCATCTCCGAACTGAAGCGACTGAAGGAGCAAGCTCGGAAAGTGGAGGAGGGAAGTCCCTCAAAGTCCAGCAAGCTAGGCAAGAAGCTAGAGTCCCTTCGACAGTCTTTGTTCGAGGTTAGAGCCAAGAGAGACAGTCCGAAGAACGTGGTGCTCGAAAAGAGTTTGGAGACGGCACAGCATCGGCAGAGTATCTCTGAAGCTTCTCGTGCAGGCAATACGGGTAGAACGTCTCGGCTACGTGTTGAGGTAACAGACGACTCGCTGAAGGAGCGAATCGTTGAGTTAGAGGTAGAGGTTCACCGGCTGCTACGTCTCTCAGAGGGAAGCAACGTTAGGACCACTTCTTTCCCCCGAGGAAAGTATTCACAGGGACGGTAGTTTCACAAATTGGTGCTACGTTCGCCTCCGACCTTGGGGCGCCCCGGAGACGCGCAGAGCGGAGTGGCTGGCTTGTCGAGCGGAGCCGCAATCGGTGCAACTCACGATGACGAAACTCGGCTCGTCGGCCTAGAGACCTCCACGGGCATAAGTTCGCAGTGACAAGGTGTTCATCGACCCCGTTTATCGCTCCAGAGGAGTATCCCAATCCCTAGGAGGCATTAGGGCGTCTGGCATGTGATGTTGCAGACTTTTGTACAAGTTTTGTTTCCCAATGTAAACATGGGAAGTTGGCCTTGTACTTGGACTTGTAATCCCAAAGTCGAATGAAATAGCATTTGTTTCGTGAGCTTTTGTGCTAGCGTCTGTAGTTGACAACAGTTGTAGGAGCAATTTCTAATGGAGAACTACTTCCTACTTGCTTATAAGCGAGTAGTCGAAGCGGAGCCGAGCCAAGTGTTGGACTCCGAACTTGTCGTTTAAAGAGAGAGTCAACGGTTGTGGGAGCAATTCCGAATGGCGAGCCACTTTTTACTCGCTTAGGAGCGAGTAGTTGAAGCAGAATCGAGCCAAGTGTTGGACTCTGAACTCATCGTTTAAAAAGAGAGTCAATGGTTGTGGGAGCAATTCCGAATGGCGAACCACTTTTTACTCGCTTAGGAGCGAGTAGTTGAAGCGGAATCGAGCCAAGTGTTGGACTCCGAACTCATCATTTAAAGAGAGTCAACGGTCGTGGGAGCAATTCCGAATGGCGAACCACTTCTTGCTCGCTTATGAACGAGTAATTTGAAGCAGAATCGAGCCAAGTGTTGGACTCCGAACTCGTCATTTAAAGAGATTTTTTTTTTGCAAGTAGAGTTAGACTACACCAAAAATAGAAAATTTTCTAAGTAGAGTTAGGTTACTCAAAGAGATAGCAAAGTTGCGGGGAAAGATTTCCTTTTATTGCAAACAATTGTGTGGCCGCTTCTAAGTTGCAAGCCTTTACATTTGGATAAAGAGGAAATACAAGTAAGGAGTTCGAGACATGTCTTCTGGAGCGATCCTAGGGAAGTTGCTTGGAGCAGTGTTTAGACACTCTCTTGGTACTTCATCAAGTGCTCTGCGTTCCATGTCCTTGGTATCTTCCTGTCCCCTGGGTCTTCAAGTTGATACGAACCCAGACGGATAAGTCTGGAGACCTTATATGGTCCTTCCCAATTAGGTGCCAGCTTGCCTCTCTTGCTCGGGTCGAAAATTGAAAATTTTCTCAACACCAAGTCTCTCTCCTTTAGGTTGGTGGGTCTTACCCTCTTGTTTTAAGCTTGAGTAATCCTACGACGGTAGGTCTCTTGGCAGATTGCGGCTCTTTCACGGATCTCATCTATGAGGTCTAGGCAGTTGCGAAGCTGGTTCGTGTTTTGCGCCTCATCGTAAGCTATGAGTCGAGGTGAAGGCAGACCTACCTCCAAAGAGATGAGAGCTTCGGATCCGTACATGAGGTTGAAAGAGGACTCTCCCGTTGGAGTTCTTTTAGTGGTGCGAATTTAACAAAGCACATTGTGGAGTTGTTCGACCCATAGCCCTTTCGCGGACTTATCCAGCCTCTTCTTCAAGCCAGAGAGTATTTGACGGTTCGCGTTCTCCGCTTGGTCGTTGGACTGGGGGTGTGCTACTGAAGAGAACTTCTACTGAATCCCGAGGTCGGTGCAAAAGTCTAGAAAGGTTGCTCCCATAAATTGGGTCCCGTTGTCGGTTATAAGGATGCGAGGCACACCGAACCGACAGATGATGTTCTTCCAAAAGAACTTCTGCACCATGTGCTCGGTGATTGTTGAAAGAGGTTCAGCCTCTATCCATTTGGAGAAGTAGTCTATTGCTACCACTAAAAACTACAGCTGGCCCGGTGTTGGAGGGAATGGTCCGAGCAAATCCACCCCACACATTGCGAAAGGGACTGGACTTGCTAAGGAAGCAAGTTGTGCTTGGGGCAGGCGACGGATTGGGGCGAATTTCTGATAGGAGTCGCACTGGCGGACGTACTCCTCGGAATCACTTAGTAGTGTGGGCCAGAATTAGCCGTAGTTCAACATCTTGCGGGCAAGGGATCTCATATTCTTCTATTAGGCTCCATATTCTGCCTCATTGTTTAATGCCGGGAAGTTGAGGCGGAGGGAATACTGGAGGACGAAGCTGTTGGGGCCAGTTAGGATGACACCGACCCCTTTTCCATCGGCGCAAGAAGACCCGTCCACATAAACAGTCCAGACGATGGGGTCGGCATACGACTCGCATGAGTCAGGGGATGGTGTTCTCCAAGATGAACTCGGCCAGAGCTTGGGCCTTTATTGTCGTTCTGGGCTGGTAGCTGATGTCATGCGGACTCAGCTCGATGGACTACTTCATGAGCCGCCCGGAAGTCTCAGGTTTGTGGAGTACTTGCTTCAGCGGTTGGTCGGTAAGGACGACCACCGAGTGGGATTGGAAGTAGGGGCGGAGCTTTTGGGCTGCCATAACCAGGGCGAGAGCCATCTTCTCCGGCTTCAGATAGCGGAGTTCGGCATCACAGAGCACCTTACTCACGTAATAGATGAGCTTCTGTGTCTTCTCCTCTTCTCTTACCAGGACCGCACTGAGTGTCTGCTCCGAAGCTGTGAGATAGAGGTAAGGGACCTCCCCAGGTGCTGGCTTTCTCAGGAGCGGGGGTTGGCCAAGTACTCTTTGAGCTTGTCAAAGGACTCCTTTTGCGGTTATCCCCATTCGAAGCCTTTAGCCCCCTTGAGGGCTTTGAAGAAAAGGATGCACTTTTCCCCGGACTTGTAGAGGAATCTCCCGATCGCAGCGAGGCATCCTGTGAGCCTCTACACCTCTTTTACGTTAGAGGGGGGAGCCATTTTGAGAATGGCATGGATCTTCTCGGGGTTGACCTCTATGCCCCTCTGGCTGACCATAAACCCAGAAATTTTCCCGATGAGACACCGAACGCACACTTGTTCGGGTTTAGCCTCATATTGTGTCTCCTGAGCACCTCAAAGGATTTTTGAAGGTTGAGAGTGTGCTCTTGCCCTCGGGTGCTTTTGACCAGCTTGTCATCGACGTAGACCTCCATGTTTCGGTCAATTTGGTCTCAGAAGACCCTGTTCACCAGGCACTGATACGTAGCTCCCGTGTTTTTCAAGCCGAAGGGCATAACACGGTAGCAATAGAGGCCTTGGTCCATCACAAACGAGGTCTTCGAGATATTAGGAGAGAACATCCTGGTTTGATTGTACCTTAAGAAGGCATCCATAAAACTGAGGAGCTCGTGCCCGGAGGTCGCATCGATCAGGGCGTCGATGATGGGAAGAGGAAAGGGGTCCTTCGGGCATGCCTTGTTGAAATCAGTGAAGTCAATGAATATTCTCCAACTCCCATTGGCCTTCTTGACCATCACTACATTGGAGAGCCACTCAGGGTAGTTCTCCTGCTGAATAAAATGGGCGTTGAGGAGTTTCTCAACCTCCTCCTTGATCGCCTGTTGCCTCTCGGGGGCAAACTTCTGCCTCTTCTGTTGGATAGGCTTGATCCCAGGGGCGACACTCAGACGGTGCATTGAGAGCTCCTCTGAGATCCCGGACATGTCTGCTGCAGTCCAGGAGAAGAGGTCGCGATTCTCCCATATGCACCGGGAGATGTCTTGCTTAATGGAGGGGGAGAGAGCATTACTGATGCGGAACATCTTAGTGGTGTCTTCTTTGGAGAATTCCACTTCCTCCAACTCATCCACAGGCTCGGAAATAGTATGATAGCATGGTAATCATTTAACAAATCATAATTTGGCAATCAACTAACATTCTTTTAACATATAATCAAACTAATAGCAATTTGTCTCATTTTCATAATGCATGGCTATATTAGTTAGAGTTTCTCCTTAATTTGTCAACCACATCTAACATGATGTCTAATTAGAAGTTTAAGAGAAACACCTACCTTAAAATGAAGAGAAAAATCAAAAGAACTCCTAGAGAATTTCCTACAACGAACGAACAAAGCCTTCTTCTCCTAGAGCAAGTCACCAAGTTGTGCCTCTCCTTGTTGCAACTTGAACCCGAGCCTCCCCTAGTGCACTTCCGGCCTCCTCTCCTTGGGTTGAAGAACACACACAGCACTCACTCTTCCCTTACAACTTGTATTTTTTTTCTCGTTCTTTTCTTTACAAAAATTTCTTAGTGTTGTATGCATACAAGTGAGGGGTATTTATACTAGTTTTAGGGTGAAATGGAGGGCTAGGATTGCATTGGGAAGTTGTAGATAAATGGCTAGGATACATTGGGAAGTTGTAGCAACCACCCATCCACTAAGCCATTTCCCCATTCTCCTTGACTCCATTTCCGGCCAAAGTAGAAGGGTGTGCAATGCACACTCTTGTGCATGCACGTGCCAAAATGTAGCATCCCTAACTACTAGTTGTGCATGATCATTTAATTAATTGTCTAAAAAATGATCTACACAACAAGTCAAGTTATTTAAAAGAGAAAATAATTAGTGGGCTTTAATTAGTGAGCTCAAAATTCAATGGGCTAAATAAAATAAATTAAATAATTAGGATGGGCTTTTAAAATAGACAATTAGGCTTTTCAAAAAAAATAAAAATAAAAGAGAGATGTAAAGATATTTACTCATACAAAATAAATAATTTTTTATCAAAATGAAACTGAATTAATACGTGCAATGCACGTAAAATTCACAAAATCTCATAAATGAAAACTAAGGTGTTACAGGACTTAACACAACTAAACCAAGATCGAAGACCCCAACTGGTCAACTTCCACACAAATCTCATCTACCGGTATACAAGGGTCCCACTCAACCTCTATAGTCTCATAACTCAAAATAACATTAATAGTCTTTCTAGGGTCCACATCATAACTCTAAGTCTCAAATCAAACCTATCTTAGTTATTATTATACAAAAATACTCTTCATTAATCACATTCCTTTTTATCAACCAATATTACCATGAGAACTTGTCTATAAGTATGGAAGCACGTTTCATTTATGAAAAAAACAGATTTTTACAAAATCTGAAAATTATACGATTTCGTTACTCAAAACAGTACACTCTAAAATCAATAAAAAATTCTAGAAAAATTCAATTAAATCCAGAACATATCAAGGAATCCACCATAAAAATCTGGGCTCAAATAAGTTAGTTTAAAGGGTTGATATTCAATAAATTATGAAAACTATCTTTTATTCAAAAATATGAAAGTTACATGATTTTGTTCCTCAAAACTGTACATTCTAAAATCAATATTAAATTCTGGAAAAAATCAAATTAAATTCAGCACACAGCGAGAAATTCACCATAAAAATCTAGAATCAAATAAATTAGTTTAATGGGTTCATATTCAGTAAATCCTGAAAATTAACCGTTATTTTAAAAATCTGAAACTATAATAGTGCAGTAGTAGAAATGGCATATCTTACAAGCTATAAGTTGGATTGAGGATCCGTCAGATGTTCTGAAAACTCGACACAGTGAGCTACAATTTCTATTTTATAAGTTTTAGGTAATTCCATCAGCAACTAAGTCGAAATCTCGTTTCAAACTGAAACAGACAACAGTCCAGACCATACAATGTTTATAAAATCTCACCCAAACTCGATCAAACAACTCATTTATATTTGTTTAAACTTATATATAGATGCTCCCATATGTGTACTAGAGTCCCCCAACATAGCACACAAAATCACGCTAAAAAATCACTCGAAAACACAGAAAAAAAATCAAACAAAACCCTCAAATACAACAAGCTGCAGCTGCTATTATTATGTAGCTGTGGTTGAACAGTAACCAAGTCCGAAACCCAGTACTGTTCGGGCTTGAACAGTAACACCTCGGTTACTGTTCACCCGAACCCTGACCTAGGGATTTGATTTTTATTATTTCTTTTTTGTATATTTCTTGCCATTACACAGAATCATACAAATTTATTTTAATATTAGAACAATGAAAAAACTCATCTTTTATTCATCCAAAACATGTTTCTTGAATCATACATTGAATCATACACCAAGATCTAACACTTGCAATCACATTTTGTCTCATTAGATTTATTTCTTTAAGCAAAATATTAATCTTTTATGCATAAGCCACTTTAAAATAAATTACTTTCGATCCATACAACAATTATTCAAACCCTAATGTTTAGTTTCAATTTTTGATGATTAAAAACAACGAATAACATGGAAAGATCTCAACTTTATAATCTTTCATGCATGAATTTAAGAGCATATAACAAGTTCTAATTATTTCTACATATCTTCATTAACTACAATTAAATCCATAGATCCCAAGTTAGATTTTTCATCCATCATCAATATTTAACATTCAAAATTAATAAAACATGATCATCTCTCATAAAAATTGCATCTTTAGTTCATGTAAACATATATATGTTCATTCATCATGACAATATGAGTAAAACACATCAAAAGACTAGAAGTATCACTCACCTTAAAGAAGATCAACTTGAAGAACGATAGCCGTAATAAAGAAAAGTGTTCTCATCCTTCTTGCGAAAATCCAAGATCCAACTGCAAGAAAATTATGAGAAAGAGATGTTTTGAGTGCACAATAAGGATGGCTAGCTGCTGCCCTTATTATAGGTCGGGATTAGATCTTTAGAGTTTCTCAAAGTTTACAAAAATACTCAAGAAATTATTTATTTACATATATGGATCCTTCCAAATATTAGTTAATCAAATCAATTTGAAATAAAATAAAATTAAATCCCTTCACATCCCAGATCTGGCCGACCAACATATGCAGCCCAAAATTTTGAAATATAGAGTTTTTACTCAAAGTGCCAATTTTGCACAAAAGTCCTTCATTTTTTAGTAATTGCAAATAAGCCATAAAATATTCGTAAAATCCAGAAAAATTAGAATTATTATCTACTAATAAAGATTAGATTTTCCAAAAAAATTTTCTAACTTTCATACTCTAGGAAGAATTTTTTCTATAAAGCCCCCAACAATCTAAAAATTGCATAATATATATTTATCAATTAAATCAATAAAAGTCAACCAAATATGGAAATAATCTGATTCCTTAGAGCCTTCAATTGAATAACCGGCCCAAAATCCAGCCAAACAATTTTTAAGTTCAATTTTCACCCTAAATGACTTTTTACAAAAAAAAACCCTTTCTTTCATAAATTTACAAAATTAGTTTTCTTTATTCAAAAAAATTCCAAAAATTCAAATATACCCGATAACAAATAATATAAGTTGTTCATCAACTCATAACATTAAATTCACACTTCGAAAATAATTGCCCGTGTTTTGCATGTGCGAAAAATGTCAATTTTACAAAAATTCGAAATAATTAAATAAATTGATTTAAGAATTATTTATTAATTCAAGATATTGTATTAAATTTTACGGGGCATTACCGTGTGTAACACCCCGCAAAATTGAGTAATGAAAATTTTGCCATCATATGTTACACAAGTGTATTTTGTACCGTTACAAGTAATATTCGTAACATATTTTTATATAAATGTCATACGTATTTTATATTCCGATTATTTATATATTTTCCGTCATCTCAAAACTCATTTTTTCTATTTTTGAGCCAACTCAAACATTTAATTTTAATCTTCGTGTTTTTACGTGAATTGCATGTATTTTCGATACACGTGTCGATTTCGTTACATGAAATATTCATAACATTATTAAATATACATGTTTTTTATTTTGACTGCTTTCGTTCTCTCAAATTAATTTTAAATATTTGGTACGTGCAATGCACGTAAATTTTTATATGCATTTATTTCTAAAATTTTCTAAGATGTCATGCACATTTTTCTTCTCATTTTATTTGTCACAAATGTATTATTTTTCTAATTAAAAACCATAGGCCTAAAGTTTATTTTAAAGTCCACTAGGAAAATTGATTAAAAAGAAAGGCTCGTGATTTTATTCTATACTTTAAATGTACACTTTTTAATCCCATACACTTGTCTTGTAACAAACACCTACATATGGATTAATAACAAATAATTAAAAGAATGAGAAGTGTGTGCACGTTGGGTGCACGCGTGCGAGTTGTGCACCTAAGAGTTGGCTAATTCTTGAAGGAAGGAGAAGGGGTTTGTGAACTGGTTTTGTCAGTGGGTGATTAATTTGGGAGAGTGGGTATTCATTTGGGTAGTGAGAGTCTCTTTATTCACCCAAATACCTTATAAATACCACCTCTTACTTAATGAATATTGCACCAAAAATCAAATGAAACAAAAGAAAGAAAAGAAAGAGAGAAAAGAGAGAATGAGCTTTTGGTATTGGCAAATTGCTAGGAGGAGAAGTCTTGCTTTGGTTGGAGGTTGGAGCAACTTCCTAATAATTTCAATTTCAATTTTTGCATCATAAGGTGCATGATTTCTTGAACTTTCTAAAGTATTGTAGTATGCATGTGTAGTAAAAATGTATTTTTAAAATTAATATTTTGTATACATTTTTAGTTGATTGATTGTGATGCATATGGTGTTGAAACATGAAAAATTGTTGTATGCTAAATGAAAAACTTCTTCATGTCAAAATTCTATTTCAATAGTATGTTGAAGTATGTTCAAGTGGTTAGGTACTATTAATATGCCATGTTTGGGTATAGGAATTGTGCATTCATATGTGTATAAATTGTTAAACTTGGCACAAGAAATTGTGTGAGAATATGATATGGGTATTTTTAAGTTTCTGTTTTAAGTTTTAGTTGTAATTTAGAAAATCATATATATTAAACTAGATGGAATCTAGAGCTAATTTTTTTATGGAAGCATCTGGTATATGTCAAGAACATCTCCTTAAAATTTCATAATATTTGGATGTCATTTAATATTTTAATAAAATCCAAACTTATGACTGGTCAGCAGTTTGGCTAGTTGCTGGAAATTTGTACACATTTCGGATTTTGATCATTTCGGCATCTTAGATGCAGTATTTTGAGAAATTTCAAAACTAAGAACTTAAAGTAGACTCGTTAACCTTTTTGTAAAGTCTAAGAAATCAAATTTTCACAAAGAATTGAATTTATTCTAAATTTTACAAGACTGTACAGGTGGCAGTATTTCAATAATTCGACCCTGCTGTAGATTTCGAAGAATTCAGGGTTATAGATACAATATTTTGGAGAAACTTATAACTAAGAAATTGAAGTAGACTTTTATACCTTTATGGAGATCTAAAGAACACGAAGTTTCATGAAGTATATAATTTTCTATGAGTTTTACAAGTAGCATGAGCTGCAAATTTCTAATTTTGAACTTACTGTTTTCAAATGAATTTAGAAGAAGTGATTGGCGATGATTCTAGGAGATCTTAACTACAAAGATATAGTAGACTCTTTTTATGAAACTAATAAATCTATATTTCGAATAGAATTGAGATTTATAATTGAAATATAGATAATTATGAAAATAGTTTACTTAATCAAAGAAACTTATCGCTCTTTAAAGTGACTTGTTGGTTGTGTGATCAACAAAGAAGTGTTTACTTCATAGTTGGTAAATAAGAATGAATGAAATGATTGATTGAGATGTGAGTAAATGATATTGAAAATATAAATTATGAGGGTATGGGTACCCCAAGTTGTTGAACATGAAAAGAAGTTGATTCTACAGACTTAGTGAGACCCAGGTACCGACAAAAGTAATGGAAATAATTATTGATGTTGAGAAAGGGTTGATATGGGCTAGCATTCTTGGTGTATGGTTTAAGATCGGTAGGAGGGTAAGCATTCTAGGTGTAAGTGTTTATTCATGTTTTTAAATTTAAGGATAGGCACTAGGAAAAGTTGTAATAAAACTTGGGCAAACGTAAGTGGGTTGCCTCTATATAGTCTGACGATGGACTCCAAGACTACAGACCCATTTTGATGGTGAACTTCGGGACTGTGGTTGCTTACGATGAAGACGAGCCTTAATTAAATTCTGGATTATGATTGGTTTGACGGTAGACTCCAGGATCATGAATAGTCGGACGGATGAGAGGTCATTCTCCAGTGTATATGCGTATACCAGGGCTAGAGGGACACTTGCAGGATATTCACACGACGAGGATTTTCGTATAGCTTGACGGTGGACTCCAGGGCTAGAATCCGTATTTGTGGGATATCTAAAACTTGATTTTTTTACTGAGTAGTTTTCATGGCGAGGGATTAAACTCTTTAATGTGGAGTACGTAGGTGCTTGCCTTTGGACCTTATGTAGAATGGAATGCATAGAATCTGAACAAGTATGTATTCGTGTCATTGTAGTATAACATCTGCATTAGGCATTAAGTTATTTCATACACTAACATGTTTAGGATAGTCACTCTTTTACACTTTATTTATGCTTTCAAGTTTGTGGTTGCTAAAGTAAGAGAATCGTTATATTACGACATAGTGAGGATCGCTGTTTTATAACATTGCGTCGGTTATAAGTAACTGACGTGCCCACAGATTTTTCAGTGCAGGGCTTGGATTGATAAGGACTTAAAGATGAATTGAGGCTAAAGACTATTATCATGATTTAAGTTGTTGATGTTTGAGTTGTATATTTCTTTGTTGTAATTTCAGCTGCGTTGATGTAAAGAACATTGTTGTATAATAAAAAGTTTTAATTTCCTTGTAAAATTGTACGAATTGAAGTAAAAGATCATGTTGTACTAAGAATTACATGTAAATGGAATTCGGGGCGTTACAAGTTTGGCCCAAAAATTGTCTAAACCTGATGACGTTAGTCTTGATAACAAGATAAAAAAACTGTTGCCATTGTTGGAAATAGCGGCAACAATTCCAAGTAAAACTATCTAGAGTGTATAAAAGTTTGATCCATCTCTTTGAACTAATGCCGCTCATTTCAATAATGGCAACAAATATTCTGTTGTCGTTATTGTGAATAACGATTGTGAAGACAGAGTGTTCCAGAGAGTGGAATTTTGTTTAAAAAAAAGTATGTACTTGATGCAGTTGTTCTAATAACGGTATGAAATTAACTGATACTATTTTTTGAGAGATCGACAGCAACTATAATAAAGTTTACATGTGCTTACATATATGTGTGTGTGCATGTTTCGAACTGATGTCATGTTGGGAATAATGTGTCGCGCCCCGAATTTCCAATATGATTTCTTAGAAATACGTGACACAATTCCCAGCATCAACTTCAAATGTAATATTAAACACAACCAAATACCAATAAAACTTTTTCAACTTTCATTACATTAATCTTTACATAACATAGCAGAATACAAAATACCTTTAATTACAAATTTCTTTCTTTACAACGATTTCTTTTTACAACAATACATAACCCATTACACCACTTTAACTCAAGCATCCAAAATCCAAGCTACAGGTAATCACCTGTAAAACATGAGGCTAGAGATAACTCTAACCCCCAAAACTAAAGGGGTCAGCCATATAAAAACAAACGACATAAATAGAACATGGAAACATAAATAACATGTAATAAGTAAGAACAATATAAGGTAAGATATATCAATAAGACATTAAAACATCAAGTGGAACTAGACTAAGTGTCAAGTGTAGAAAGCCAGGAAAACACATGCTTAAACCAAATCAAGAAAACAAAATGCTATATGCTGACTCTCTAATGCGTACTTGTCGGATTCTATGCATCCTACTCTATATAGGTCCGGTGCAAGCCCTTAACATCTCCACATTGTAGGGTTTAATCCCCCGCTATGCAACTAATCCTAACACTATGACTACTACGAGATAAAGATAAACTGTGAGTATTAGCCCATGCCCCGATAATTCTGGAGGTCAATCTCTATCCATAGATAATTTTGGAGACTATTTCACTCGCACCTGGGAATCTTCGAGAATACCCCACACCGCAAGCAATGACACCTCATTACACGAATACCACATGTGCGTCGCCTCGACCCCGATAATTCGGAGATCAATCCCACACCACAGGTAATTCCGGAGACTATTTCACTCACACCTGGATAATTCTGGAGATTATCTCACACCGCAAGACATACTGAGGTTCATAACTCATGTTCCCTTTCATCATATCACCACTAGTGTCTGTCCTTAACTTTCTGAGTTAATTAGTTTAAATACGAATCACCTAGAGTTATGTACCCCACCGGATAACTCAACAACTGATCAACTAAAATGTCTCGACATGACCAAAACACAAATATCTCAACCGCCGGTATACTAGGGTCCTACACACCCTCTAGGGACTCACACTCAACCATCCAAACCAAACCTTCCATTAACAATACTTTAATAAAACAATTTGGAAACATATGTTCAATAGGAAGTAAGGTTTAGAATTGTAAATTATAGATCCAAAACATTTAAAGAATAACTCATTCAAAATAGCATCAGAGTAACTCAAGAACATCAGTAATAGTCGACTATATACAGGAGTTGGTCGACTGTCTAGAGTGCAGACCCAAGACTTCAAGAAAATTAATCTAAGTAATAGCAGTCGACTGTAAAAGCCATAGGTCGACTGTCCAGAACGACAACTCCAGAACTTAACATAAAATAATTCTAAGTACTAACAGCCGACTGTAAAAGGTCATCGGTCGACTGTCCAGAATGAAAATCCAAATCTTAGGAAAATATCAAAACAGAGTAGACTCAGTCGACTGTAAACATGGTTCAGTAGACTGTTCCGCACGAAATTTCAAGAAAACAAGAAAAACACAGCAGCCAGGTAATGACGGTCGACTATAATTTCTATCGGTCGACTGTCGACCTGCAGACTGCAGTTTTTTAGTTGTACACTCTTTAACGGATACAGAGTTTTACTTAATAAAAACGAATTATGTAAAAACCATATTTCTGATATGACTAAATACAAC
Source organism: Hemerocallis citrina (assembly GCA_017893485.1). Taxonomy (NCBI): domain Eukaryota; kingdom Viridiplantae; phylum Streptophyta; class Magnoliopsida; order Asparagales; family Asphodelaceae; genus Hemerocallis; species Hemerocallis citrina. The sequence continues at coordinate 47,189,669 of CM030366.1, forward strand.
TTGCACGATATATAAGAGTCAGTAAAACCCATCAAAATCACTTGAATTAACAAAAATAGCAAATTATTGATTTTCTTTAATAACAATGAAGTACGAAATTTATGTAAATCGTTTATGCATGTTCGTGCACTAAAGAAAATTCCACAGGACCTTCAATTAGAAATAGCAACATATTCAGAATTTAAATCTTAATACTCAAGGAATCCAATTTGAGTAATACCTTGCACAATCCCAAAAATCCCCAAATTAGCTGTATTGCATCAAACATCATTCAATTTCTCCCAAATCTAATTCACAAGACAAGAATTCATAATTCACATTCTCAAAACTTCTTAAACCCCATCGCCATTATTAACTCGCACAATCCCAAAAATCTCCAAATTAGTTGTATTGCATCAAATATCATTCAATTTCTCCCAAATCTAATTCACAAGACAAGAATTCATAATTCGTTAATCGTTCTCAAAACTTCTTAAACCCCATCGCCATTATTAACTCATGAACATACAAGGTTAATTTTATCATAATCAAGTTGTGTTCACCAAACTAAAAATAATATGGATCTCAAACCATACACATGCAAATCCATTCGTGGATAACTAGGGTTCACAAAATATCAATTTTTAATTCAACAATCCATCCAATTCGTCATGTACATATTCATACTCAACCCTAGCATGCTTTCTAAAAGATGAATCACCACATCCAACATTCAAAGAACAAAACAAAAATAAATATATCACTCACCTTATTGAAGGAATTGAAAGAAGATGAAAAAAAATAATAAGAAAAGCTCCTCCTAGCAAGAAATCCAAGATCTTTCTTTAGAACTTCCAAATAATAAGAAATAATAAATCTACTATATTGTGCAGCGAATGACGGCTGCACAAACCCTATATAGTCCGGAATTTAAGATTCTAGGGTTTTAGAAAACATTTGCAAAATACTCCTTTTTAAAATGTCCATTTTCATAATTAGGCCCTTTTATTGGAAATTAGTAAAAACCAGTTTAAATCAAGTTCAAAAATTGAAAAGATCCCCTCCAGCATCAGCCGGCTCTGTAAGGAAACCCATAAAACAAATTTTGCATTTTCATCCCTTCAAATATCGATTTTGCAAAAAGATCCTCTTCTACCAAAACTTGTGAAATAAGTCAAGTGTGTAGGAACTAGAGGTAAAATCTTTACTCCTAAATTAACTAGGGATTATATTCAGTCCAAAAATTTGAAAATTTGGAGTTTTCACCCCATTTGGTAATTTTGAACGAAATTCCTTCTTTTTGTAATAATTGCAAATAAGTCCAATAATTTTCAGAAAAATCCCAAATAATCTTAAATAATAATTAATGAGTTTTCCAAAAATAATTTTTGGTTTTTAACTTCCCAAGTCCAACATTTGCACGTGTTTTGCACGTGTAAAAAGGGTGAATTTTTAGACAGACAATTATTAAATCACAAAAAAAATCATTTTAATTCACTTTCTAATCTCAAAACAATATTTTAAAAATACGGGGTACTACATCACTCCCTCCTTAGAAGAGTTCTGTCCTCAGAACTATTACTAATGAGGTCCAAACAACGATAGACAAAGGAAAGTCAATCTCATAAATGAAACCATAATTCAAAACATTCACATTGGAGAACATAATCAAATAAAAGAAATACAACTCGATCTAATAGTACAATCATCCAAAGAAAATACAATCACATAAATAAGATACAATCATACAAAAAGCTCAGGAAAATCCTTCTGCATGCGATCCTCTGGCTCCCAAGTAGCTTCCTCGAACTACTGATTCCTCCACAGCACCTTGACCATAGGTATCACCTTGCTCCTAAGAACTTTCTCCCTATGGTCAACAATCTCCACAGGTTGTTCCTTGTAACTCAAGTTCACCTGCAGACCTTCAGGAACCTCTACCAACTGATGATTCTGATTTGGCACATATTTCCTCAACAACGACACATGGAACACATCATGCACCTGTGCCAACTCCTCTGAAAGCTCCAATCTCTAGGCTGTCTTGCCAATTCGCTCCACAATCCTGTATGGCCCAATATACTTTGGCACCAACTTGCCTCCCTTACCAAACCTGATCACTCCTTTGGTTGGAGACACCTTGAGGAAAACTGCATCCCCAACCTCAAACTCCAAGTCCCTTCGTCGAGTATCAGCATAACTTTTCTGCCGACTCTGAGCCTCGACCAACCTCTTGCGAATCAGCTCAATCTGCTCTGACGTCTGTTGCACGATCTCAGGCCCAAACATCTGCCTCTCGCCAACCTCGTACCAACAAACAGGTGTCCTACACCTCCGCCCGTACAAAGCCTCATACGGAGCCATCCCGATACTCGCATGGTAACTGTTGTTATAAGCAAACTCAACCAATGCCAAGTATCTCTCTCAGCTACCACCGAAATCCATAACACAAGCCCTCAGCATATCTTCCGGTACTCGATTCACCCTCTCAGTCTGACCATCAGTCTGTGGATGAAAAGCAGTACTAAAATCAGTTATGGTACCCAAAGCTGCTTGTAGGCTCTTCCAAAACTTTGAAGTGAACCTTGCATCCCTGTTGGAAACAATCAACACAAGAACTCCATGAAGCCTCACAATCTCACCAATGTACAACTCAGCCAATTTCTCTAATGACCAAGTAATCTTCATGGCCAGAAAGTGAGCCGACTTAGTCAAACGGTCCATAATAATCCAAATCGAGTCATTGCCCTTCGAACTTCTCGGTAAACCCGTGATGAAATCCATACTGATATTCTCCTATTTCCACTCCGTACTGGGCAACGATTGCAACAAACCTCCAGGTCTCTGGTTTTCTGATTTGATCTGCTGACAAGTCAGACAACTTGCCACGAAATCTGCCACCCCTCTTCATACCAGGCCACCAAAAGTGCTGTTTGATGTCCTTGTACATCTTTGTGCCTCCAGGATGTACTGACAAAAAGGTACTGTGTACTTCTTGCAAGATACTCTTTCTCAAATCTGTATTATCCGAAACACACAACCTCTCACCCATTCAAAGAACTCCATCTTGGACATGAAACTCTGATACTTGCCTTCTGAAACTTGCTGCAACATTTTTTGAATCTCTGAATCTGATCTTTGACCTTCCACAATCCTTTCTCTCAAGGAAGGTTGCAGCCTCAACTGAGCCAAATATGCCCCCAAACCCTGCAACACCACCTCGATATCTGCCTGATCAATCTCTACTGCCAACTCACTTCAAGTACTGATCAAACTCGATAAACTACTCTTCCTGCTAAGCCCATCAGCTACCACATTCGCCTTGCCCGGATGATACTTGATCTCGGGACGAATGTCTTCCAACACTTCCAATCACCTTCTCTGCCGAAGATTTAGATCCTTCTGTTGATAAATGTACTTCAGGCTCTTGTGGTCAGTGTATATGTTGACCTTCTCACCATAAACATAATGCCTCCACTGCTTCAAGGAAAAGATAATAGCTGCTAGCTCCAAATCATGCGTCGGATAATTCTTCTCACGCGGATGCAACTGCCTCGATCCATAAGCAATAACCTTACCTTCTTGCATCAAGACACACCCCAAACCTCTGAGAGACGCATCACTGAAGATATCATAATCCTTCCTAGCTTGTGGCAAAGCTATGATAGGTGCAGTAGTCAACCTCTCCTTTAACTCAAGGAAACTCACTTCACACTTATCAGTCCATGAAAATACCACATTCTTCCGGGTTAAACCTGTCAAAGGAACTGCAATATAAGAATAGCCTTGGATGAATCTCCTGTAGTAACCAGCCAAACCCAAGAAACTCCTGACTTCCATCACAGACGTTGGCCTGGGCCAATCCCTTACTGCTTCAACCTTCTGAGGATCAGTGGCAACTCCCTCCTTAGAAAGGATATGACCCAGGAAAGCTACCTCAAACTTCCAAAACTCACACTTCGACAACTTGGCATACAAGCTATGCTCCTACAATTTCTGTAATACTTCTGTCAAGTGCATAGAATGCTCCTTCTCCAACTTCGAATACACCAAAATATCATCGATGAAAACTACTACGAAGGAGTTAATAAATAGCCTCAAAATCCGGTTCATCATATCCACGAACACTGCTGGCACATTCGTCAACCCGAATGGCATCACCAAAAACTCATAGAGTCCATGACGAGTCCTGAAAGCTGTCTTACTCACATCTTCCTCCTTGACTCAAACCTGATGATACCCTGTTTTCAAATCAATCTTCGAAAGCACAGCTGCTCCCCGAAGCCTGTCGAACAGATCATCAATCCGCAGAAGTGGATACTTGTTCTGAATTGTCATCCTATTTAACTCCCGGTAGTCAATGCACATCCTCATTGACTCATCCTTCTTCTTGACTAACAACACTGGTGCACCCCACGGTGAGGAAATCAGCCTGATAAACCCCTTGCTCAATAACTCCACGATCTGCTTCTTCACTTCGTCTTGCTCTACAGGTGCCATCCTGTACGGAGCCTTAGAAATCGGAGCACTCCCCGGCTGAATATTAATGCAAAACTCCACATCTCTCTGCAGCGGTAATCCTGGGAAATCTTCTAAGAACACCTTAGGAAAATTCCTGACAACCGGAATGCCTTTGACTTCATTTGGAATCATCATCTTGGATACCATTGCAGCCACTTTCAGAACTTTCTTCTTCCCTTGAAAAGTCATTGCGAGACCACCTGGTGCCTTCACCAACACCTCTTTCCGCTTGCATTCAATTGTGGCATCATATATTGCCATCCAATCAATGCCCACGATCACATCCAGTCCTAAGGCTTGCAGCTCAATCAGATCAATGCCGAATAATCTCTCGCCAATCTTGATATCACAGTCCTCGTAATATCGATCAGCAATCAATTCTTCACCTGGCGGCGTTGCCACCGACAAAACCATGCCTGGAAACAACTTAGGCTCCACACCTAGGACCTTTGCAAAATTGGGCGACACAAAAGTATGCGAAGAACCAATATCAAATAAAACTTTTGCCTTAATTCCATTAACCAAAACAATTCCTGTTACATGAAGAATGATACTCAATCTCCAATTATTCTCAAATAAAAGTTTTACTTAATACATTGAATAAAAATAAATTCAAAACTCTTGCATACCCTGGATCACATCTTCCGAGTTACCTGCATCCTCCTCAGTTAATGCAAACACTCGCCCTTGCCTCTGGAATTTACCTCCACCTGGACCATCCTTCCTTAACTATGGATAATGAGGCTTAGAATGTCCTGCCTACCCACACTGGAAACAAGTCTACTTCGCCAACTTAGGACATGCTGACCTGTAATGACCTGCCTCCTTGCAGTAGTAACAAGTCACTTCCTGAGTTGCGAGTGCCTTCTGCACTGGACCACTGAACCTGACTTGTTTCACTGGGAATCCCTTCCCACTCTAACCTAATGCTGGCCTCTTGTTCCTGTTCTAGGTCTCTTGCTTCTTCTGGAACTGATCCATGTCTTTCTCTGTCATAGCTGCTCTCCTGACCAGCTTATCGAACCTCCTTATGCCCAAAGGAATCATCCTCGACCTCAAGTTGGGCCTCAAGCTCTGCTCAAACTTTTTGGCCTTCTTCGCCTCATCAACTATCAGCTCCGGTGCATACCTCGATAGCTGAGCGAACTTAGTCTCATACTCTCGCACGGTCATGTTGCCCTGCTGTAAATTCAAGAATTTTATCGCCTTCTTCAGCTGAATATCAACGGGAAAGAAACGATCCCTGAATTCTTCCAGAAAAGTCTCCCAAGTCATTTGCTGGTCTCCCAGAGTCCTCTTCACCGTTTGCCACCAAACACCAGCATCCTTTTCCAAACTGCATAGTGGCCAACTTTACCTTATTGGCTGCCGGAGTTTTCGAGACCTCGAAGATTGCCTCCATCCTTCTAATCCAATCATCAGCCTCATTTGGATCAGACTGCCCCTCAAACATGGGCGGCATCATCCTCTTGAAGGACTCAATTTGCTTGATAGGATCAGCGTTAACAAACACTGGTCCAACTCCATGATTCTGATTCTAGTTCTGATTCTGCGCCAAATTAGCTGCCATTAGTGCATTCAAAGTCTAATACACCCTGGCAAATTTGGCCTCAAGATCAACTCCTGTTTCTTGGGAACTTCCAGCTCCATCACCATTGTTACCATTCCTGATTCTGGGTCCAACCATTCTGAATACTGCAAAATGAGGGAAAAGTTAGAGCACCACAACATAATTTATATTCACATCAATACCCTCTGGCAAAGCCTCAACCATACCCCAAAAGTAAAACATCATGTTTCAGCTCTAAGTGATACTCACTCTCTAAGGTCCACACCTAGGTACTCACGCTCTACTGTCCACACCTAGGTTATTTTTATACCATGTTTATTATTACTATTGAAGCGTGTTCTGATACAAATCTCTGTAGTGTCCCGAATTTCCAATATGATATCTCAGAAATACGTGGCACAATTCCCAGCATCAACTTCAAATGTAATATTAAACACAGCCAAATACCAATAAAAATTTTTCAACTTTCATTACATTAATCTTTACATAACACAGCGGAATACAATACACCTTGAATTACAAATTTCTTTCTTTACAACGATTTCTTTTTACAACAATACATAACCCATTACACCACTTTAACTCAAGCATCCAAAATCCAAGCTACAGGTAATCACCTGTAAAACATGAGGCTAGAGATAACTCTAACCCCCAAAACTAAAGGGGTCAGCCATAACGGTGTGTGACATAAAAACAAACGACATAAATAGAACATGGAAACATAAATAATATGTAATAAGTAAGAACAATATAAGGTAAGATATATCAATAAGACATTAAAACATCAAGTGGAACTAGACTAAGTGTCGAGTGTAGAAAATCAGGAAAACACATGCTTAAACCAAATCAAGAAAATACAATTCTATATGCTGACACTCTAATGCGTACTTGTCAGATTCTATGCATCCCACTCTACATAGGTCCGGTGCAAGCCCTTAACGTCTCCACACTGTAGGGTTTAATTCCCCGCTATGCAACTAATCCGAACACGATGACTACTACGAGATAAAGATAAACTATGAGTATTAGCCCATGCTCCGATAATTCCGGAGGTCAATCTCTATCCACAGATAATTTTGGAGACTATTTTACTCACACCTGGGAATCTTCGAGAATACCCCACACCGCAAGTGATGGCACCTCATCACACGAATACCACATATGCGTTGCCTCGACCCCAATAATTTTGGAGATCAATCCCACACCACAGGTAATTCCGGAGATTATTTCACTCACACCTGAATAATTCTAGGGATTATCTCACACTACAAGTCATACTGAGGTCCATAACTCATGTTTCCTTTCATCATATCACCACTAGTGCCTATCCTTAACTTTCTGAGTTAATTAGTTTAAATACGAATCACCTAGAGTTGATGTACCCCACCGGACTTAACTCAACAACTGATCAACTAAAATGCCTCGACAGGCCCAAAACACAAATATCTCAACCGCCAGTATACTAGGGTCCCACACACCCTCTAGGGACTCACACTCAACCATCCAAACCAAACCTTCCATTAACAATACTTTAATAAAACAATTTGGAAACATATGTTCAACAGGAATTAAGGTTTAGAATAGTAAATTATAGATCCAAAACATTTAAAGAATAACTCTTTTAAAATAGTATCGGAATCACTCAAGAACATCCGTAACAGTCGACTATATACAGGAGTTGGTCGACTGTCCAGAGTGAAAACCTAAGACTTCAAGAAAATTAATCTAAGTAATAGTAGTCGACTGTAAAAGCCATAGGTCGACTGTCCAGAACGATAACTCCAGAACTTAACAAAAATAATTCTAAGTACGAAAAGTCGACTGTAAAAGGTCATCGGTCAACTGTCCAGAATGAAAATCCAAATCTTAGGAAAATATCAAAACAGAGCAGACTCAGTCGATTGTAAACATGGTTCAGTCGACTGTTCCGCACAAAATTTCAAGAAAACAAGAAAAACACAGCAGCCAGGTAATGACGATCGACTGTAATTTCTACCGGTCGACTGTCGACCTACAGACTGCAGTTTTTTAGTTGTACACTTTTTAACCGATACGGAGTTTTACTTTATAAAAACGAATTCTGTAAGAAGCATATTTCTGATATGACCAAATACGACTTGTAGGATATATAAGATTCAATAAAACTCATCAAAATCACTTGAATTAACAAAAATAGCAAATTGTTGACTTTCTTTAATAACAATGAAGTACGAAATTCATGTAAATCGTTTGTGCATGTTCGTGCACTAAAGAAAATTCCACAAGACCTTCGATTAGAAATAGGAACATATTCAGAATTTAAATCTTAATACTCAAGGAATCCAATTTGAGTAATACCTTGCACAATCCCAAATATCCCCAAATTAGTTGTATTGCATCAAATATAATTCAATTTCTCCCAAATCTAATTCTCAAGACAAGAATTCATAATTCATTAATCCTTCTAAAAACTTCTCAAACCCCATCGCCATTATTAACTCATGAACTTACAAGGTTAATATTATCATAATCAAGTTGTGTTCACCAAACTCAAAATATTATGAATCTCAAACCATACACATGCAAATCCATTTGTGGATTACTAGAGTTCACAAAAGATCATTTTTTAATTCAACAATCCATCCAATTCATCATGTACATATTCATGCTCAACCCTAGCATGCTTTCTAAAAGATGAATCACCACATCCAACATTCACATAACAAAACAAAATAAATATATCACTCACCTTGTTGAAGGAATTGAAAGAAGATGAAAAAAAATAATAAGAAAAGCTCCTCCTAGCAAGAAATCCACGATGAACTCCAAAATAATAAGAAATAATAAATCTCCTGTATTGTGCAGCGAATGACAGCTGCTCAAACCCTATATAGTCCAGGATTTAAGATTCTAGGGTTTTAGAAAACATTTGCAAAATACTCCTTTTTTAAATGTCCTTTTTCATAATTAGGCCCTTTTATTGGAAATAGTAAAAACCAGTTTTAATCAAGTTCAAAAATTTAAAAGATCCCCTCCACATCAGCTGGCTCTGTAGGGAAATCCATAAACAAATTTTGCATTTTCATCCCTTCAAATAACGATTTTGCAAAAAGATACTCTTTTACCAAAACTTGTGAAATAAGTCAAGTGTGTAGGAAGTAGAGGTAAAATCTTTACTCCTGAATTAACTAGGGATTATATTTAGTCCAAAAATTCGAAAATCTAGAGTTTTCTCCCCATTTGGTAATTTTTCACAAAAGTCCTTTTTGTAATAATTACAAATAAGTCCAATAATTTTCTGAAAAATCTAGAAAAGTCCCAAATAATCTTAAATAATAATTAATGAGTTTTCCAAAAATAATTTTTGGTTTTTAACTTCCCAAGTCCAACATTTGCACGTGTTTTGCACGTGTAAAAAGGATGAATTTTTAGACAGAAAATTATTAAATCACAAAAAAAATCATTTTAATTCACTTTCTAATCTCAAAACAATATTTTAAAAATACGGGGTACTACATAATGTTACAGGTAACTGATATCGTGATTACCAATAGTGGCATCAGTAATTTGTTTTTTTAAGACAGAGGACATCAATCTATATATCGCACGTTTACAATGGCTAGTTCCAAAACATACATTCACATCCACATTATTTCTCACCAATCAACCTCAAGCTATTGTAATCATGCATAATCAACAAAAATAGAGTTCACAACACACTAAGGATAGGAATCATGCATAAACAAAGAACATTGAAGTTCGCAAGTTTTTCCAAAACATATTCTAAACATGCTCAAAATGTTACCACCACAAAAAAATGATATCAAACTCTAGTTTGATCCAACAAACAACAACACATTTTCCAATAACTAACTAGGCATGTAGTGCTGCGACTTGCTCCTCTTCTTAACTGGGACTCTGATGGAATATTTTTCAAGCTCAAAAAATTACAGCAAGTAGTATAGTTTAAAAAAAAACACTGTCGAACCCACATGTGTTGATTCTTGATTTTGATGATTACAACACAATGCAAAATTGTTGTGCTACTTCTTAGATATTACAAGATGTACACAAAGGCAAAATGTTCAAACAATCTCTCAAAGCAAGTTGATCAAGCAAAGCTACAAACAAAGCTCTCAAAGCTAACTGATCAAGAAAGCTACAAGGTTGCCAGCTTCAAAGATAAAAGCAAAGGCTAAAGCTCCATCTTAAGACTCAAGACTCAAAACAAGACCTATGCTTAAATGTGTTATATTAAGTGTCTTATAACAGTTGTAACTCTTTTATTTCTTTGAGTCTTAGAATGCTGTAATAGCCTTATCACACACACTCACACATATCTTTAAATAATTCTTAAAAAGATCGAAACAAGCTTGAATAAGCTCAGCTGCTAAGTACCAGTCGACTGCTATTTGGCACCAGTCGACTGTCTAGTACGAAACTATCTGAACTCATTCAAACTCTGACCAGTCGACTCATTATGGTAACCCAGTCGACTGTTCAAGCCGTTTCGACAGTTTTCTGTTTTTAAACTTGTTTTTCAAAATCAAATCTTTACTGCCGTTGTATGGCAGTTGGGACTCAACCTTCCAATAGTCAAACATCTCTAACTCTATAAAAAGAGTACAGAGATCATTTGACAAAGGTTAACAACTTTTTTCCAAGCATTTTGTTTCTCAAGTTCTTAAGCTTTTGGTTTTGACAAGAAAAAGCATTCTAAAAGCATTCATTTTCTATGTCTTGATTCTCTGAAATCAGTCTAGCATAACAGTGATTTTGTTTTAGAATGATTTCGGAAGTTGACCTAATAGCCACGCACAAAATCACATTCACAACAAGGCTATAGGTTAATTATAAACATTTTGTTGTTGTTCTTTTCACTCTCGGTTGTGAGAGTGGTCCTCTCGGTTGGAGAGTATGGCTCTATGGTATAGTGTCAGGTTTTCACTCTTGGTGGAAGAGTGGGTTGCTCTCTCTAGTGGTGAGAGAAGACTACGGGTTGGACAAGGTTGTTGTCTAACGCCGTAGGGTATTCTTGTACTTTTTTCAAGAATAGTGGAAAATCTCAAGTGGGTTGCTTGGGGACTGGATGTAGGTCGGGAGAACCGAACCAGGATACATCGTGTGTACTCTGTGGTTGGAATTTCTGTGGTTGTATCTCTTGAACCTTTTATTACTTGCATTTCAATTCTCTCAAAACCGTTCTGGTAAGTCGACTGTATTCCCATCTTAAGTCGACTGATCAGACTGGTATTACAATCTTCTCAGAAACTGTTCTGGCAAAGTCAACTGCCTTTCTGTATTAAGTCGACTTATCAGACTAGTATCAAAATACTCTTCTACTCTGACGCCTCAGTCGACTGAACTTCCATTTACAGTCGACTGAACAGAAGATAATTTTTAAATTCCACAATTAATTTTTATAAAACACTATTCACCCCCCTCTAGTGTTTCTTGCCTTGCCTACAGGATCCAACAACAAGGACTAATTATTTTATTGAGTACCGAAATTCACCAGATTAACTACTATATGGAGAATAAAAAATTGGAACAAAATCTGAAATTTTAGGATTTTTTAATAGCAAAACTAAATGTAGGGCTTTTGATTTCACCTAGTTAATCTCACACAATTCATAATACCAATAGACTAAAAACTCTACTTTTCCAAATTGTACACCAAAATACCGTAATTATTCAATGTCTTCTCTCGAATAACATCAAATATATTCCCAATTAATAATTCGTTATATCTCTATGCAAAATTAATTATTTGAAGATTCATTAAGTTCTGTGGAATTCTCTACAGTCACATTAATTGTAGTAATTATCTCTAATTTCGCTCAATTAATCATATTTAATTCTATAATTCTAAATCAAATAATAGTTGGTCAGATAATTGTATAAACATACCACCATGGAAACTAGAAGAATAAAACAACATGAAATTAAAATTAAGTTTTCAAATGAGGCTACATCAAAGGCCTAGAAAAATAAAATTAGTTCATTGAAATTTGAAACTAACATACATTGTATTGGATTGCTGGAAAGTATAAGAGAATAAGGAACTCTAGACGATCTTGACGAACCCTGTGGCTCGTGCTCACTAATTGTGTGATGCGTCATCTCTTCTAATTCTCTTATCCTCAAAGATCTTTTCTTATTGCCCTTGTGTTCCAATCAGCATCTATATATAGCACCCAAAGATTTCCTAAAAAAGATATATGCAAATACAACCCATTGGACCCGAAACCTGCACTCAAAATATAACATCAGCGCCGACGCAGTTGACTGCTTCTTTTCGTGGTCGACTGCGTTGTTCTGTTCTCCAAATAGAATGTTTAGCGGTCGACTGTGTTTTTGCACAGTCGACTGTATTTTTGCTATTTTTTGCATGTAGCTGTAGAAAGAAATGATTTTCCCGGAGCTACAGAACTCCGTTTGTGACATATGAGTACTCGTTTTGAAGAAGACTCGACAACCGACACCTTTAATTTAGAAGAAAAGTTAAGATACATCCATTTTCATGTTCAAAATAGTTGTACAAGTTCTAGGTGCTATTATTGCTGCTTTTTCGCACTGCTTTGTCTCCAACTCCAAGCTCTGTGACTTCGTGTATTTGATTCCACAATCCTAATTAAGTAGAAAGAAGATAAAATTCAAAGAAATAAATGAGAACTCACAATTTTAATGCATAAAAAGAGTAATAAAATCATGTAGAAATTACATTCATCACTCTCCATGTACGTTCGACTTTTGTCAACTTTGACAAGATGTACTGGGGGTCACCATTCTCTTCATCCTGAACTTCCTCTTCTACAATCTCTTATGGATGTGCACATTCTTGCACTTGAAGTTTGGCACATTCCCTCGGTTGAGTAACGCTCATCCACCGCTGCCCATGTGACGGTCGTGGTTGATCTTGTCGTGGGAAGGAACTTGAGCTTGGCTTGGTGGTTGTGGTGGAGGTTGAGCTAGTGCTTGTGGTGGAGATAGAAGAGCAGCAAGTTGTGGTCCGTCTTCAACATCTTCAAGCGACAACAGACACAGGTGGAGGATTTCTCGCTCTAATTCCTTACAAGCCTTTGAAGCATTACTTTTCAAAACACTAGCAAATTTATGCACAATATCCCATGAATTATTAATCTACAACAACATTTAAATATATTAATGCATAAACAAAATTATGTGATACAATTATAAGTAAAATATGTTAGAATTTGTTAATTTTTAATTATTAAAAAATGAGTTACTAACCAAGAGTCGATTCGAGGAGGCCTTGGGATAATACATCGGTTGAGAAGTAGAATGTGTCGGTTGTGGTAAGACCTGGTGCTTCAGGATCGGTATTTGGGTCCCAGCCGATGTTGTGGTTCGCGGAGATATATACAAATACGTAACACGATGGTACCATGTCATGTACGCTTCTTGCTCCGATCCATCGTATGGTATGAGAACCTCTGTAACGCCCCGAATTCGAAAACACAGTAATTCGTAGCACAACAAGATCTTTTACTTCAAATTCATTCAATTTTACAAGGAATTTAAAACTTTTTCATACAACACTGTTCTTTTACATCAATGTAGCGGAATTAAATAAATACAATATGATAAATACAACTTTAACATCAATAACTTAAATCTGAAAGCAATCTTTAGCACCAATTCATCTTTATGTCTTTTTGCCAATCCAAGTCGTGCTATGGAAAACTGTGGGCACGTCAATTTCAGACAACCGACGCAATGCTATAAACAGCGATTCTCGCTATATTGTAATATAACGACTCTCTTACTTTAACAACCACAAACTTGAACGCAGTGCAAAGTGTAAAAGTGACTATCTTGAACGTGTCAGTGTATGTTATGCCTTAGATGCCTAATGCAGATTACACTACGATGCACTAATGCATACTTGTTCGGATTCTATGCATCCCATTGTACATAGGTTCGAGGGCAAGCCCTTATCGTACTCCTCAATATAGGGTTTAATCCCTTGCTATGGATTACAACTACGGTGACTAATGTATGTTTTAAATATTCTGTGAGTATGTAGTATCACCACGATAATTCTTGAGTATCGCACTCCCATTTCAAGTGATTTTGGACATACTGTCTCATACCTGGTAATTCTGGAGGCGAATACCCACACCGTGAGCTATGACCCCGATAATTCTTGAGAGTCATCCTCTGATCACAAGTGATTTTCGGCCATCACGCCTCACACCCCGATAATTCTGGAGACGAAACCCACACCGCACTGTCATATGTACCTCATCACATAAATACCCCACGAGCGTCACCTTGATCCCAGTATTTCTGGAGTAATATCCCCCCCCCCCCCCCCCCCCGCGAGCCTCAACCCTGGTAATTCTGGAGATACCTCCTACCGCGCTATCTGGGTCCTCATACTCATGTTTGACCATACTTCATCACATCTCCCCTTAGTGCCTGACCTTAGATTTTAGTTATAATCATCACAACCTAGAGCTAGCTCACCCTACAGGACTTAAACCAACACAAGAGAATGTCATCCCACACTGACTACTTCTCCATGAGAGAGAACCCACACTGGTTACTCCTCAAATTTTCATTAATCACAAATGCCGGTAACTCGCCTAGCCTCTAGATTCCAATAACCATCTCACTCTAGAGATCAAATAGGTTATATCCAACCTCAACATAAATATTTCAACTTTCAATCATCAATTCTCTTTATCCATGAAGTATTCAAGTTTCATAACTCATTTAGTAACAATTTTCAAATCGAATTTCTCATAAACAACTTTTTTGTTAACCAATCAACCAATCTCTTCCCAAAGTTTTCTGGAAACTCATTTCTTCAAAATTAATCACTTTCAAACATTTATAGCTCTTTTCATATTAATCTATACTTCAACAAAACTCGTTTCTTTAATTTTAATTTCAAACTTCTTTAAAATCATCACCAGAATTTCTTTATTTCCAATTCAAACTTTACTTTAATTTTGTTTAAAATCAACTTTTAATATCTTCAACCTTATACATTTTAAATTTGAACTCCAACTCAAAAAATAAACAAAACATGCCCTTTAGATTCTAAAAATATCTTTAGAATAGTGTAAAATAATTCCAATTATTCTAATACTGTTTTATGATTTTTCATGAATTTTCCCATTAAAAAAAACTCAAAGTCCCAAAAAATATTTTTTAAACTCAACAGCACCCCGCCCTGGCTTGAACCAGCGCCAGCAGACAGCAACCCAAACGCCCATCCACTGAGCCAACTCAGTTCTCAGCTGTATAGTGCTCCAAGTGTTTAAATACTCAACTACTTACTGTTCTGACCATTAAAAAATTATTTTGAAAATAAACAGAGCCAACCCCACTCGAATCCGTAACCACAGAGCCCCCCCCCCCCCCCCACATGCCACGTGGCAGCACATAGGCGCGCGCACATGCGCTACCCACAAAGCCAAACACCAATTTTGATAATATAGGAGTTAGGAACTTTAAGAACCCACTATCGGTTCATTCCTCCCTTTAAAATATATACATTCAAATCAATTTCTATTAATTGTATCAAATTTATTTGTTTATATAACACAATTCAAAAATTCTAGTAACGAATTCTTACTGATTTTTCTTATAACAAAGCGATTCTATACAAAATAAAATGTAGATAGCAATTTTGAGAACATTCATATACCATATGTCTTTTATAAATCATGAACACTACTCTACAAGCACATGTATTTATATATACTTTTTCCTTTCAAAAGTTAATTAACGTGATAGGGAAATTCTCCAAAATTATAGTCTACACAATTCAGTTTCATTTACAATCCATCTACCAAATCTACTCATATGATACTAAAATTTGCATGACACCACATATGAGAATTAACACAACTTTAAGTCTGACTACACATAAATTCTACATTGAAAATTTCTATTAACATGCATTTTTCACAATCATCAATTACTAGATTTCTAGATATAATATGCATCACACAAAAAGAAATAGAAGTAAAATAATTCAATCACATCTAAAATTCTAACACGAATCTCCTAAACATGTATTTAAAACACAATTAGAAAGGAAGTAGAGACACCCACCTATTAGAGAGTGTACTAGTATCAATCTCTTTCACGAAAGGTCCAAAAGTCCACAAAAATCACCCAAGAAATCCTCCACAGAAAAGCACAGCAATGCAACTCGAGCACCCTCTACCTATTCTCTTGATTCTTTTGATTAATTTTTAAGTGCATGTGGAATGGTTTAGATGGGGGTAATTATAAAGGTAATTAGGGTAGTTATTATAACTAATAGCCCATTAAGCAACCACTACCCCACTTCTCTCACTCCACTCACCCATGAACAGCACGGCTATTTTCCTTGGGTGTGCACATTGCACGTGTGCACATGCTTTGTGTACACCACGTATTTAATCATTTATTATTATCTTTTTTTTTGAAATATAAATGGGCTCTTCATCAAATAATTTTCTTTTGTGGGCTTTAAAAGTAATTTTAGGCCCATGGGTTTTATATAAATAAATAAATAATACAAAGTGTAATAAATAAAGTGAGAAGAAAAAAAATTTGCATTACTTCTTAGAAAATTTTAGAAACATGCATTTTTTTTAACGTGCAATGCAGGTGCAAAATGTGAAATTTAATTAATTATTTCTCTGGGATGTTACACCTTCAAACACCAAATCATATTTTCTATCATTCCACATTGCCACATAAGATCGATGATGATCGACCTAATCAATATTCGGCAATTGACCATTACTCGTGATGTTGTGTAGTCGTCGGTCATACATCCGGTTTTCTGTGATTCTTTGTTGCGCGCCACATTGTCAGAGGGCTCGATCGGGGTAGTAGAACTCTATTATATTGAAGTTCACAAGTGGAGCTCGTGTCAATCACAGTTTCATGTTGGCCATGCAAGAAGGAGGAAGTCTTTCAAGACTATCGAGGGTGTATGGATCCCAGCTGATGTACTCTTCCTACAATTGATCAAGCTCATCTCTATAGTACATCAACACTCAATGTGGGTTATCTCTCCATGTGTGGCCATCGGTCCAGTAAACCCCTAGGGGAGCCCTCAACACAGGGTTATCATCAACTACCTTTCATGTCTTCGAAAGAAACGTTATCTGGGGACGGCCGAGGTGTATACGTTTCCAACACCAAATATGTAATATCCCCATCGAGCATGTCATCTATATCGAACCCATTGCATAGTTACACAATGCACGATAAACCTAAGCCAACGCCGCACTTCCCCAATTATAATGGGCGTATCTGTGTAATCCATTATCAAGGGTAGGTACATTAGGTGAACTTCATCACTGAAAGAGTTTGGAAAGATAACACCTCCGAACATACTCACTAGGTATGCCCGAGTGTAACATTGAAGTTTGAAGTCGATCAGTTCCTCTCCTAAACTATTGTTGAAATCTGAATATAGCCACGGATATCGAATTGATTCACCGATGAACACACCTTTGTCATCCTCATCAACCTATCTCCCGAGATTATCTCTGACCAATACAACTTTGGTGAACATGAGGTTAGCGGTCACGGCAACCCCATATATTGGAAGTCTATATATAATCACTACATCCTGTAGCGTCACCGTCATCTCACCAACTGGTAGGTGGAACGTGCGTGCATCTGGTCTCCATCGCTCCACAAGTGCTGTAGGTAATGATTGGTCCCATTTTACTTTGGCCAACATCGACATTCCATGGAAACCGAAATTTAACAAATAGTTGCGTATACGTGGGTGCACCGACAATGTCGTATGTAACCGAAAATTCATATTCTTCGTCTCTCCCTTCCACACCGCCTGAGACCTGTGCTCTTCTTGGAAGTAGAGTAGGGTTGAGTCTAATGGAACTGGATCTCCATGTGCGGCGGAAGACGACACATCTACTGCATAAGAAGAAAATGGTTGGTTGACATCCCATACAAAAATATAAATGCTTGTTATGTCACGCCCATCTTCCCAAGTTACAGAAGTATGGGCACGTGACTAAGGCACAGTGAATGATTTGCATCATTCATAACCTATAATATTCAACTCAACAATATAAAATACAATTGCCACCAGCATGTTATAATGAAGTCGCATAACATAAATAATCCATGAAATGTCTCAAAATAACCAACATCTGGAAGGAAATAAACTCCGGATCATCAAAGCCCAGAATACAAAGTACGATAATAACAATAATGTTGGAATTTAAAATAACATGAACGAAACAATTATTATAGGCCAATAATTCGGCTCCAATCCGTAGAAGATTTTCTCACCAAGTCCTTCGGGCAATCCTCCTTGTGTACCTGCAAGCTTGTGGTCTAGAGTGGGGGGGATATCCGTTAGAGCAAGTCACGGACAACAAGTAGTAACAAGCAAGAAACAATAAAATATGACGCATAAATATCAAGGAACAAGGAACTATAACTATATCAGATGTCAATGAAAAGTTGATAACAAGTAAAGGTCTATAATCAATGATGCAATGATCAACAATAACAATAAAACTAGAACCAAGCTGATAACAATAACCATGATAATGCAAGTGTCAATCCTAAGTCTATCATGTTTTATTATCTTATCCAATGAACGTAATTTTGTGTCTCATGCCACAGGTTTGGTGCATACAAACAAGTGAATGTTTAGACTATAGTGGTGAAATCTATAGATCATGAACTCAGCAACAATAATCAATAATCCATAATCCACAATCAACGATCAATAATGAGAATTGGTCCATGATACAATACATGATACAATCGGAATACTGTAGCAGTAGTCCACAATCAATCAAAAAAACAAAAACCGATAACAATAAATAATATAGGGAAACATGGGCCCTTCTCCGAGTACAGTCTCCAACTGTTCACTATCAAGTCGACCCTTATTACCCCGGATTGTTATTATTTTATTAACATGAATCACGAATATGCAGTCGATGGAATGGGTGTCAAGAAACGATATTAATGAGGTATCTGTGACTGTACAATGAATGGCATATAGTGCATTGCGAAACTTAAATAGATTTATAATTAAACATGAAAATGCAATTCTAGACAGAGAGACATTGTTGTACAAAAACTGAATTTCCTACTATTACAGGAAAGTAAATCAGGTTCCGTCAGGGGTTCTAGAAACTAGACTCCCTGCCGATTCTAATGCATATTTACACAACACTTTTTAACTACAGTAACACCGTCTACCAATTAGTTATTTATGGGTCTACTGTTCAGGCAACAACTCAGTACAAGGTTATTCTGCGTGTAATTTGACTGAAAATTTTATTAAAATTTCTTACAAAATTATGATTTAGTTTCGGGGACTGTTCATTAACATTCTTGCAATTATCAGGTCCTAATTCTTGCGTTAACCTACTGAATAAATTAACAGTACAAGACAATGTGTCTTTAAAACAGAATTCTAGAGTTAAGATATTACTATGGTAGAATTTGAATAACTTGCAATTCATAAGTCGGATTGTAGAACTGTTTGATGGCATAGATTCCTAACACGGAGGGCTAATAGTTTCATTTAATATGTTCTAATTGGTTTTAAATGCAACTGGGTCAAAATTTCAGTTCTTTACTGCTCTAGTGTTCTAACAGAAATCTAGGGTCGAGTTTGCATATATATAACGAATCTGGAAATTCATCCAAAAATATCATAAAAATTATATCACAACTCCCAATCATGTCTAGTAACATTCTGATAAATTTCAAGTATTTATACTACTGTTAACAGGATATTCTAATTAGGGAAACATATTGACGTGCTTTTAAATAACAATCTGGAATTTAAAATCTAACAGTACAAAAAACAGAATAACTTGTTGTCTACAACTCGGAATTCAGATCCGTTGAATATTATAGAAACTAGTTTCAAAGGGAGCTGACTTTCATTAGTAAGGTTAATTTAATTCTAACAGTAACATGGTCAAAAACTTACTACAACACAGACTAGACAGCAAGGTAGCCACATGATAAATTTTATTTAACAACAATCGAGATGTACATAACGCATATTCTTCAGTGGGAGGTTAAACAAGTATTTTTGTCTAGTAGTTCGGTTGCATTTCTATGGTTATCAAGATGGAAACTTTCCATTTCTACGGTCTAGAATTTATCATCAATAATCATGCGGATCCAATGCATACAATCAAAAGTATACTAGATTAACATAGGTCTCTATATTTGCATGGTGTGTTTTATACTATGAGTATTATCACATGATGAAATGAATACGATGGTGTACGACGATGAAATTACACGATTTAGTGTTCGAATCAACGATGTGGCATGAAAAAAAATTATTACTTGGTTTCGTCGATGAATTCGTAATAAACTTATTGGAAGTGTAACAAATAATAATGAATTGTGATAAATGGAGATAAGAGCTACTTGCAGAGATCAACAAATTTCTTGAACTAGAGTAACAAGTTGGTTCAAGAGAGACTTGCCGTATGTGTTGTTTACGGCGCGTATGACGGAGAAAAGAGTGGCTACAACACAACGAAAATAGTGACTCAACAAAAGGCAGCAGTATAGCGACTGCAACAGCAATGGTAGTCAGTGGGTGGTGGAAGCGAGCGGCGACGAGGACTGTAAGGTGAAGGTGGCGACGGGTCGCGGTGGTGGTTAACGGCGTTGGCAGCAACGAGGGACAGCAAGCATGGGCTTGCTAGCATCATCGATGGAGGTAGTGGCAGTGATAAAGGCAGGGCGATGAGGGGCTTTGCGGTGCTTAGGGGGTGCTGACGATGGTGTTTGGAGGGGATGTCGATGGAGGGAGCGCAGTCGGGGGAAAGAACTCGAGGCAGCTGCAGTCGAGGGGTGTTGACGGTTTGGGATGCAGTCGAGGTGAAGGTGGAGAAGATGAAAAAGAAACATGGTAGGGGGGTAGGCGGTTGTAGATGGGGAAATAGGAGATTAGGGTTAATTTAATTAATGAGGAGTTTAAGAGATTAGTTTGAGATAAGAGAAAATAAGGGAATATGAAGATGAGTGATTAGGAGAAAATAGTGGGGATTGTGCTATTAGTGGAGATTAGGGGGGATAGTATGCAGTTGGGGTTTGACTTGTAGATGTGCTTGTGTTAACGGGTTTTGGGTTTAGGAAGTGGGCTTTGAATGAGATTCAATAAGAAATCAAATAAGAATATCATAGTTTCATTGAAATAGTCAACATACTAAAATTAAATAGGATTTATGAGAAATAGTCAACATATTAAAATTTTATTCTTTCAGTCGACCAATTTTAGTCAACATACTAAAATTGATCGATTGAAAGAATAAAATTGGGTCGAAGCAAACAACGAGATTATTATTAGATAAATCAGATTACAGGAATTGAGGAGAGAAAGAATTACAAAAGAAATCCGGAAAAAAAAATGGTAACAAGGTTTACATGTTATTATAGAAAGCATATTAGACATTAAGATTTGGGGCTAAAATATATTAACCACTTCTTACTTATGATGGCAGTTGGCCTCTTCTACTGCCCGTCAGCTGTGACAATCCACTTGGTCGTACTATTTCTTTGTTAACATTAATAAAACATTTCTTATGAACAAAATTCGAGTATTGGGATTACACTACTCGTTTTAATACACTACTCATATCAATATCGACAACATCTAAACACATTGTGTATATTCATTCATATATACATAAATCTTCGACATTTTGGAAAATAGACCAATTCTCATATATTAAAAATTCGATGATTGAGTACTCGTACCAATACACTACTCATATGAATATCCTACTCATATCAATATCGAAAGCATGTCTCAATACTCATATCATACTACTACTCATAACAATCTCCACAACATCTCAGTACACTACATATTTACATGCATACATACATATAAATCTCATATCAATATCCATTTATATATACACATAAATCTTCTTAACTTTGAAAAATATACCAATTATAGTTTATACAAAATTTTCACAACATCTCATACACTACATTGCCAATTCTAGTATATAAAAAAATTTCACATCCATTAAACTACTACTCATATAAATCTCCACAACATCTCATATACTACATTGTCAATATAAATCTCAATACACAAAGGGTTTTCAAATAAGAAAGTAAGGGTCTATATAAGAAATCAAGAGTTTTTGAATACCTAGCACAATAATAGATTCAGGGTAGCTGTAGAAGAATCGATGCCGAGATCCAAGTGAACGGAGAGATGATGGAATCGAAGGGGATGAAAATTAGAGTTTATGGATGAGTATTTTGTAAATTTTTTAGGGATATGAAAGATAACAGATTGAAGGAGAATAAGTGGAATCTAGGGTTTTAGGGTTCTGAATTTTATGAGTGGAAGGAGACTGAGAGAGAGAAAGTGAAAGGAGAAGGAGAAGTGGGGGTCACTATTATATATGTAAGAATTATTATAACTTATGCTGCTATCCCCAATAATGGCATCTCGCATGTGATTGCCGTTATTGTAAGATATTTCTACACTTACATTTTTTTTCTAAGTCAGAGAGTTCACCATTGAATGCGAAATGTACTGAAACCGTTACATCAAAAAATAGTATGTGAATTTTTTTTTTACACTTGCTGCTATTTGCAACAGCGGCATCATATAATATATACCGTTGATGAAAATAATGTTTTATGCTGACGTGTTCAAAAGTGGATTAGTTGGATAAATATTTTTGTAACCCTTGTTTTTTATTTTGTGTATTTTTGAGTGTATTTTTCGTTTTGGTGTATTTTCTCTCTTGTATTTTTTCTGAACCGTATATTAGAGTTGTTTCGATATATATTCGTTTATTTCATTTTGAGCTCTCTGTGGTTGATTGATTGTCTTTTGTTTCGTTCTTCTATTATTTGATCTTTCTGTCATTTGGGCTCGTTCTTTTTATTTTTATTATCTTTTTTTTTGGGTGTTTGTGGTGATGGTGATTGGTTGTTATCCTATTCTCAATCCTATTGTTTGATCCCTAATAAGATTACCAAAGCCAAATTAAATCCCCAATCCTATTTGATATCCTATACAATTTGTATCCTAATTAAAGCCCAATTAAACAAATCCTACTACTACTCCTAATTAACCACAACCCAATTACCCATTAACCCTAATCTCCTTCTATATATATCTAATCTCTCTCCCTAAACCCTAAAACCCTAACCCTAGCCTCCCATCTCCACAACTGGCCTCCTCTCTCCTTGCTTGCGCCTGCAACCCGATGCCCAGACCCACTGCCCAGGCCGAGCCCCTCCCTTCGGCCTATGCACCCTTCGACGCCACAACACCCCAACACCCGAGCCCCATCATTCCCTTGGCCGACCTTTCCCTTGGCCATCCCGACCTTCTACACCACCATATACCACCCTAGTCTCTCTCTTGGTGATCCCTCGTGGCCGCAATCCACTATTGTTGTCATCATCTCTCTTTGGGTGGAATCGTTCGTGTGGAGATTTTCGCTCAAGTTTGCTTGGATTCATTTGTTCGTAGATTTTCGTTCGTGGGTTTTGCTCATTTTCGGGAATCCACTCCCATTATTCTTGATTTTCGTCTTTCTTCATCTTCGGTTAAGGCAAATAACTTGTACTCAAATTCCTTTGTATGATACAAGTCAAAAATACTACCTATAGTGTAGTTGGGTCTAGAGACGCTTCTTGTTTGTGTTATTCTTGATGGATTTTGTCTCTATAGTGCTATTTGACCATAGATGACTCACGACATAAAATTTGACATGAAATAACTTAGGTTTTACTCGTTCTTGATTTGATCATGTATGTAGGACTTTTGTGAGAATTCGTAATTTTGTTGAGACCCATTTGATATACTTGGTGTGGACATGCTAGATACCTTAATTCATGATGTTTGGACACTTGGTAGACTCGATTTTATGTTTGGTTGTGTTTCGAACAAGTTTTGTATGATATATGCTGAGTTGTTGTTACAGGAAAAAATATGTATTTTGTCGTTGATCTGTTTTGTTTTCTGTTTTGGACTGTCTTGAAGTCAGTATCTTAGTTCCAGTATAAAACAGGAGTTTTAGAGAATTTCATCTTCTTTCAACCCCTCTAACCTTGCTTGATTTTGTTTTTGTATGTGTGAGTTATGACTGTTTCACTACAGAGGTGTCGATCTTTTCTAGATTTCTTTTCTTGGTGTTTTTGATGACTAAATCATTTTAATAACTGTGCTATACATATTATTTTGATCCAAAACTTTGGTCAGTTTTTCTATATCTACTTAGGGTTACCCGAAATTTTGGTGGATTTTATTGATGAGTTTTATATGCCGTTTCATGCTTGTTTGTGAAAACTATACTTGCTGTATTTTGCTTGCTGTTCTGTAAAGAATCATATTTTCACCCTGATTCCTTTTACTGTATGAAAAATATTTGTGAAATATGAAAGTTAATATATTTTGTCTATTTTCATCTTCCTTTAGCGGATTTATATTTCGTTTCACTGGTTGCGAGATATTATAGTTTTTGTACAGCAGTGTTGGGAATTCCAGATTTGTGAAACTCTCGTTTATTGATGTTTTCTTATTTTTGATGTCTGATCTAATTTTACTGGAAAATTTTGAAACTTTATATTTAGATACTGGACATATAGTGGAATACCCCAAATTTTTCGTGGATTTATTTAATGTGTTTTCATGCTGTTTTCCTGCTCTTGAATTCGTTTTCTGGATTTCTGGCTGAACTTATTTTCTGTATTCAAATCTGTTTTGAGCTAAGTTTTTGTGAATTAATATATGACTTATTTATACTCGCTGGATTTAGTTGGGATTCTATTTTCTAGACGTTTCAACGGATTCATATTTGCATGTTTATAACACTGGAAATCACTGTTTTACTACAGTATGGTCTTGCTGTCCTGAACTTGAGATTTGTTTATTTTTATTCTTTTATGAACCATCTTGCACTCGTACATGTTTATCTTACAACTTGCACTTGTCACATGATCACTCCATGTTATTCTTGATATATTTTGCACATATACATGCTTGTTTGACATTAATAATAAATGACCAAGCCAAGGTTTAAGGGACAGATCTAATAGTAGATAATTCAAAAATGTGTACTTGGAAGGGGATCCACTGATCCTACGTGATTACTTGATACTTGCACGCAAGACACGATACTTGCCACTTGCACAACTTGACACGTGATTACATGATACATGATACTGGGAGCTTGGAGCTCAATTACTTGACTTGTCCCCGAGTATACTGCCCTCTATGGTCCACTATGAAATCTAAAGTGAAACTGTTTGTTGTAGCAACCATGTAAGGTGGGATGCATGAAGTGCTACCTAGATAGTAATCACTACAAGACTTGATACCTGATACTTGAACATGATACATGCTTGCTTGATACTTGACTACATGATACTTGAGACTTGAAACTTGGTACTTGATACATGATTACATGATACTTGACACTTGATGCGTGTTTATATGATACTTGATTACTTGACATTTGATTCATGCCATTTACACTTGTTCACTTTGCCATACTAGTTGTTTATTTTGACATCATGCTTGCACCATGTTGCTAGTTAGTTTTCCCATGTACTTGTATCCTACATTATAAGTGGCCCGTAACTTGTAATTGACGGGTACTTATTTTTCTCTTTTCCTCTTCCCTGCATTCGTTGAATTGCAGACTTTGGAGAACAGGTTCCAGATGGTATCAATGACATAAAGTATTAGTGCTGGATTTTATTATTATTTCTTGTAGCTTGTTTGAACAATATTGTATTTGATTACCTGGATTTATTCTTATATTTGGGCAATGTAACCTAGGATATTTGTTTTATTCAGATCATGACTATTTGAGATTTATATATTTGGGTTCAAGTATTCTTGTTGATATTTTGGTTCATATGTGCTTGTTGGTTGATACTTTTGCTTCCGACTCTGATGATTCTTGTGAATGTTGTAAAGATTCTTGAACAGTTTATAAATGATGAAAATCATTCGCTGGGCTTTTGTCGCGTATCCATATTCCGTATTCTCTTTTGGGAAGCGGGGCGTGACAGGGTTTTCAGTGGTATCAGAGCCCAGGTTTGGCTAATATATTAGACAAGCTTGGCTCGAACTAGAATTTGCTCAACATTTCACCAACCATGCATAAATGAATCAGTTATTATCAACATTGATCTGGATGCTAACTGTTTTTAGTTTTGTGCAGATTATGGCTCGCAGGGGTTCTACTTCTCTGTCGCAGGTTGACCCGATTGAGGCTGTCATTGCTGTGCTTGAGCGTTTGATTAATCAGCAGCAAAACCATAGTGATTTGGTGATGGCTGCTTTGGAAGCTGCTCGAGTTCCTTTGCCAGTTGCGCCTAGGCAGGATGTTCTTCCTCCCCGTCCGGAAATAGTCACAGACTTTATGAGGCTGCATCCCGACAGGTTTTTAGGCACTGAGACGCCTTTGGAGGCTGAACAGTGGTTGATTCGGACAGAGCAACTGCTTTTGGCAGCTAGAGTTGCAGATGCAGATCGTGTGGATGCGGTTACCATCTAGTTGGTGGACTTATCTCATATCTGGTGGAGGTCCAAGTTCGAAAGGCTCGAAAGACCGATCACTTGGGCAACTTTTACTAGGAGCTTCTTGGAGAAGTTCTTTCCTAGCAGCACCAGAGTTGAGATGGAGCAACAATGCTTAGCCCTGAAACAGGTTGGTCGTTATTTCAAGTACTGAAATTTTGTTACATATTGTTCATGCAATGTTGTAATATAAGACTTTCTTGAAATAGGGCTCCAGGTCTGTGGACGAGTACGCAGCTGAGTTTACGAGACTTAGCCGCTTTGCAGCCATTCTTGTGACGAACGAAGAGGATAGGGCTCGTAGGTTCATTTTGGGGCTTGAGCGAGACATCAAGGTGCAGCTTGTCTCTCTGCGCTTGCGTAGCTATGCTGAGGCTCTTGAGGCAGCTAGGGCCCAAGAGCAGGCTCGTGGTGGTTTGGCTTCTTCTCAGCGGACTGTTCTGCACTCAGTTGCTAGGTCTTCTGGTGGGCCTATTCGGAGACCTGTTCCAGCCCCTCCGGTCAGGGCAGCTCCTTACTCTTCTGCGGGTCCTCCGAGAGTTGGTTTCTGTGACTTGCCGTCTTCCAGGGCATGAGCACAAGGATTGCCGACGTGCCAATCATCACTGTTTTGGATGTGGTGGGGCTGACCATTCGGTGCGGGACTGCTCGTGGTTGACTCCTCCAGCCAGGGATCCTGTTCAGCCAGTTGCCGCAGCTTGTGGTCCAGTTAGACCACCACTTCCCCCGCAGTGTCAGATTGTCGGTCAGATGACTGCTATTCCGAGGAGAGGTCAGGCTTTCAACCTGACTGCGGCAGATGCTGAGTCAGCTGAGGGTGTGGTTGCATGTATCTTTTGTTTTATTGTTTTATTGTTGTTGTTTCTATTTGTTTTTTCCATTTCCTTTGCTTTATTTCCTTCTATTTGTTCTTTCTACATTTTTTTGTTCCTCACCCCTGTTCAACCATTCTTTTCTTTGTCTCTTTTGCTTTCTGTCTTAGGTGTTGTTCTTATTTGCTCTTTCCCTGCTCATGTTCTGTTTGATTCTCGGGCAACCCATTCTTTTGTCTCCTCTCGATTTGTCGCTTGCAATCAGTTGGAGTGCAGCAACATGTCAGAGGCTTGGAACATTATGACAGGTGGTGGAGTTGTCATTTGTTCTCGGGAGTGCAGGCAGTGTCCCGTGATTATTAGCAATGCAAAGTTCAAAGCCAATCTGATTGTAATTGGGAATTCGGGGTTCGACGTTATTCTGTGTATGGATTGGTTGGGTGAAACCCATGCCATTATTGATTGCCGTGCCAAGAAAGTTGTGTTCCGGATTCCAAAACGCGCAGAATTTGAGTTCCATGCCGGGGAGTCTTCCCTTGGCCGAGCTGCAGTTGATCAGGAGGTTTGTGCAATGGAGTTGCATTCAGACTGTGAGGCAACGCCTCTAGTAGTTCGGGATTTCTTGGATGTTTTTCCAGATGAGTTGTCTGGCTTACCCCCTGATAGGAAAGTGGAATTCGATATTGATGTTCAGCCTGGACAGCACCGATATCGAAAAGTTCCTACAGGATGGCACCGGTTGAGCTAGCAGAGCTTAAGGTGCAGATTCAACGGTTGCTTGATTTGGGTTTCATCAGACCTAGTGTTTCGCCTTGGGGTGCTCCGGTCCTTTTTGTCGACAAGAAAGATGGTGGTCGTCGACTATGCATGGATTATCGGGAACTGACAGAGTTACTATGAAGAATCGGTATCCGTTGCCCAGGATCGATTATTTGTTTGATCAGTTGAGTGGGGCTGCTGTTTTCTTGAAGTTGGATCTTCGTTCTAGGTATCACAAAGTCAAGGTGAAGGCTGTGAATATATAGAAGACTGCTTTCAGGACTAGATACGGGCACTATGAGTATTTTGTGATGCCGTTCGGAGTTACGAACGCGCCGGCTGTATTCATGAGTCTTATGAACTGGGTCTTCTCTCAGTTCTTGGATAGATTTGTGGTGGTCTTCATTGATGATACTTTGGTGTGTTCTCGGAATCGGGAAGATCATGCTGAACATCTTAGAGTTGTTCTGCAGACTTTGAGGGAGAATCAGCTTTATGGAAAACTTAGCAAGTGCGAGTTTTGGCTCGACAGGATTTCATTCTTGGGGCACATTATCTCCGGCGATGGTATTTCTATGGATCCTGCTAAGGTTGAGGCTGTGAAGGATTGACCTATTCCCAAGTCAGTTTCAGAAGTCAGGAGTTTTCTCAGTTCGGCTGATTATTATCGAAAGTTCGTTCAAGATTTTTCCAAAATAGCAGGACCGTTGATGAAGCACACCCACACCACATTCATCCTCCCGTTATACTTTTCGCTTGCAAGCCTCAAAGTTGACTCTACACTGTGGAGACATGGGCTTGTTGATGGCAATGCCAGAACCACGTGGTACAAATTTTGGTACATGACTCGTCTGTACCATAGGGAAAATCTTTATGCTGGAGGGACCTTTCTCTGTAGTTGATATTGAAAAAGTTGCTTTATACTTTATGCTTCTTTGTTTTCTATATTGTCTCACCTTTTTATATATGGTTTAATATTTTATTTCAGTACGGTAGGATATTGTATATTTGGCACAGTACTCTGTATTTGGTTTTTTAACTTCTAATTAATAAAAAATAGTTGTCTTTTTTTTTTATGAGAACGGATAGAGTCTCTCGACTCCAGCCACATCAAAACGCATTTATTAAAATCAAAATAATGTACAGATCATAGCTTTACAAGAGGTAAAACCCACAAAAGATGCAAAGTTACAAACAGAAGCAAGATAACAATATATACAGAAAGCCAGTTCCAAACAAAAGACCAGCGAAAAGAAGGTAGCAGGCAATGATGCAATGAAGAGAACTTTCGCGACTTGAAGCTGACAGATAAGTGGATGCCTCACGAGATCAACCGCTTAATCTGCGACTGCGATAGCACGAAAAAAGGCCACGATGTGCTGCTGAACTCTATAAGAAGATGAAGCCCAACACCCCTGCCACAAAGAAACAAAAGCAACAAGATATAGCAGTCGAAACCAATACCAGAGATGGCGGAGCAGTCTGAACCAAAGGCTAAAATGCCAATAGGAACTCAAACGAG
Source organism: Hemerocallis citrina (assembly GCA_017893485.1). Taxonomy (NCBI): domain Eukaryota; kingdom Viridiplantae; phylum Streptophyta; class Magnoliopsida; order Asparagales; family Asphodelaceae; genus Hemerocallis; species Hemerocallis citrina. Next base: position 47,219,383 of record CM030366.1, read on the forward strand.
CTCCAAAAACAGCAAAAGCCTTGAAACAACCATGAGCCAAACAGCCAAAGAAGGAAGGCAGAACAGGGGAACTGCTACCCCGAGCAACCCAAACGGATAAGCTAACAATAATCTCAGTGCAAGCTAGGCTCAAAAACACCACAAACAGAAACATACTCAGTAGTTCAACAGAACAATAATAGAGAGAAAGCCACTAACATGCCTCACTCAAAGGCCAAAAGCCAAGAAGGAGACAAAATACATAACATCCCAAGGGATGAAATGAAATAAGAAGAATAATCCACCAGCCCAGTAAATACCCTGGGGCAAAAATACAGCAAGATGGGGGTGGGCTCAGGAGCAATCTCCAAGCACTTGACAAAACACAATAGAGAAATCCGCTGAGGCAAAAAAAACCTTACTGCACCCCCTAAAGAAACACTAACCGCAGCCAGCTAGCATAGATGCACCAAACACTAGTCACCAGACAAAGTAAAAAGATCTACAGCAGAGTGAATAAAGAAAGGCCATCACACAAGAACAGCAAAAACGATGCTTAAGACATCATACAACTAAAGTCCAACATTACATCAAAGTACCAAGTCCAGAAGCAGACTAAACAGAAAAAAACCTACTAGAGAATATAGGTGATATGCATACAATCAGATAATTATAATAGTAGAGAAGCTGCTGGAACAAAACAACAGTAAAGATTACAAAAACCAACAGCCAGACAACACACTAGTAAGGATATAAAGTAACTACCAGAACTGGCAAAATTAAGGGGAGAGAGCTCGGATGATAACAAAACAACCGAGCAAAGTGCTGGTAGTCGCAATAGAATCACAAGTTAATCCTGCAATAAAGAATGGAAGAAGAAAAAAATGGTTAAAAAGCGGGGACATTAAAAATAGCCCAAATTATATCGCATGAAGAGAGCGAAGACAATGATAAGCCTTATCTAATAAATAGAGAGAATTAGGGATTATGTCTTTGGGTTTCAGTTCAGCAGACCATAATCTAAAAAGGAAAAAAAACTCATCAATAATCGCTGTTGAGAATGAGCAATGATGCTGGAATAATCTACAATTCCTTTCTTTCCAAATGACCCAAATAATGGTATGAACCGATTCCAAGCGCTACGGAATGAGGAGTTAGAAGGTTTAGCAGACCAAACGGAAGCTAAGTCTGGAGGAATAGTTCCAATACCCGACGCAAGAGAGCAAATCTTCCATAGAGAGATGATAGTAGGACATTGGGAGAAAAGATGATTGACATCTTCAGCGTGCTGAGCGCACAGCGAGCAGAGTTGACCCCAAGCTAAATTTTTTTTGTTCAGAACCTCAACCGTGAGAAGCTTGTTGTTAAAGGCAAGTCAAGAAGTGATCTTAACCTTGAGAGGAGCCCAAGAGTCCCAGAAATATGTGGCTATTGGAGAATGAACTCCTCTCGAATTAAGGAAATTGAAAAAAGATTTAACGGAAAACGTGCCAGAAGTAGACCAGCGCCAACCGATACCCTCGAAAGATCTCCAAACATAACTACTGAGGTATGAGATGAGAAGATCAAAAACTTCATTCAAAGATGGGGGAAGATCAATCATGAAAGGAATAAACAAAATAACGAGTATCGTCGACCAATACGAAAGAGTCCGCAACAGTAGCCTTAGGAAGCGCTGCAAGCCTGAATAGCGGTGGAAAAGCCGTGGCTAGCATGGTGTTGCCGATCCATAAGTCCGTCCAGAGATTGGCTCTAGATCCGTCATTGCAGATACGATAACAACTACACTGAAAGGCGGCTGAAGCCTTCCAGATACCTTTCCAAAAAGGAGAAGCGAGGCGATGAGTCGCCTTCGGAAACTCCCACCAATTGAAGGAGTTGGATCGGTATTCTCTAATACATCGAATCCATGGTAGGTGGTCGGAATTATGGAGTTTCCACAACCATTTACCTAAAAGAGCGATGTTATGGTGACGGATATCCAGAACACCAAGACCCCCTTCCTCTTTGGAGGTACATATCAGTTTCCACTGACACAAGTGTGAACCCGGTTTAAACGAAGAAGAACCATTCCAGAAAAAAATACTTCTAATTTGATCAATTCTTTTTATGACCCAGCAAGGTAAATAGTAGAATGACATAAGATAAAGGGGCATGGCAGAAATCACAGAATTAATAAGGGTCAATCTGCCTCCTCAGGACATAAGCTTGCTCGACCATACATTAAGCCTGGTCTCCACTTTTTCAAACAGGGGAAGCCAGTCCGATCTGTGAAGCTTACCCCAGCGAAGGGGGATGCCCAAGTAAGTGATCGGGAAAGAAGCGACGGGACAGTTGAAAAAATTGGAGACCTCATCTTGACGGTTGGGAGCACCACCCAACCAGAGAACGGAGGATTTTTGGAAATTAATCGATAAACCGGATGCCATTTCAAAACAGTAAAGGAGAAGCTTGAGATTACGAAGAGAGTGGATGTTTGGTTTGGTGAAAATAATAGTGTCATCGGCATTTTGAAGGTTGAGCACTCCCTCGAATAAGGGTGAACGGCCTAGAACCTCAACCATATTCAAATTCCAAGCATTTCGCAGGAGTTTGCTAAAGACATCCGCAACAAGCGAAAAAAGCAGAGAAGATAGGGGATCTCCTTGGCGGAGACCACATTTGATTTTGAATTTGTGACCTTCCGAACCGTTGATGAATAAAGAAGAAGTCCCAGAGAATAGGTTGGATTTAATCCACGCTATCCATTTGGGACCGAAACCCCGAAAAATGAGAATGTCCAGAAGGAAGTCCCAATTAACATTGTCGTAAGCTTTTTGAAAATCGAGCTTAAGAATAATGCCCTCCGATTGAGTTCTGTGACAGTGGGAGATGATTTCTTGGGCGGACGCCACACTGTCAAGAATGAACCGATCTTTGATGAAGCCAGATTGAGCAGAGTCAATTAAGGGAGAGATGACTGCACTCAATCTAGAAGATAGAACTTTCATAATGATTTTAAAAGTAGTGTTGATGAGACTGATAGGTCTGAATTCGGATACAAGGTGAGCCCCTGCTAATTTGGGAATGAGGACAATGTGAGCGTAATTAATGCGGTCAAAAGAAAAGTTTCCTTGATGAAGGTCTTGAAACATTTTGAGAAAATCCGCCTTAAGAAGGCCCCAAAACTTTTGAAAAAAGAAAGCAGGAAAACCGTCGGGACCAGGCGCCGAGTCACTTTTTAACGCAAAAAATGCCGATTTGATTTCATCCATAGAGAAAGGAGCTTCGAGCGAGGAAAGATCGTGATGTTGGGGACCATAAAGATGGAGCCAATCGAGCTCAATCATATGATGTTTTTTCAATCCGATGAGATTCTTATAGAAAGAAAGGAATTCCCGATGAATGGCATCATCAGAATTTAGCTCCGCTCCCTGAACAGAGATGGAGGAAATACGATTGCAACGCTGTCTATGCGAAGCAAAATTGTGAAAAAAAGCAGTGTTCGCGTCACCCTCCTTCATCCATTTGACCCGAGCTCTTTGAGCCCATTTAATGTGGTCCTAGTGGAGGATGTCGGCGTACTCTTGCTTACAAGAACGCCATTCCGACCGATAAGATTCAGAAACGGGACCCAACTCTTCCATCTTATCGATGGACTCTATGGTATGCAAAAGAAATTCCTTAAGGAAGTTGGTGTTACGTTGCCTCTCTTGCAGCCAGATTTTGCACCCATGCTTGATGGCGTGCATTTTCAGAAGAATGTTGCCTAATCCGAAAGATCCGGAAACAGTTGCAAGACATTCAGACACAAGGTTGATGAAGAGCTGATCTTGCAGCCAAAATTTTTCGAAACGAAAGTTGTGCTGATAATTGAAACGGAAGTTGGAATGAAGCACAATCGGGACATGGTCAGATGAAGGGTTGGGAAGAGCCTGGACGAAGGATTGGTGAAAACTCTCCATCCAGTCTTGCGACACTAAAAAGCGATCTAGTTTAGCAAAAGAGGGGTGATCGCGTTGATTAGACCAGGTGAAAGATCGACCGGAAATCGGTAAGTCCGATAATTGCAGGTCACGGACGCAGTCATTGAAAATGCATGATTGGGAGATGGAAGATACCGGGTTCGATCTTTCACAGGAGAAACGAGTAATATTAAAGTCCCCGCAAAAAAAACAGAGATCGGAGGAGAATTGCTGAAGGGAGATGAATTCATTCCAAAAATAAAGGGCGTCTATCAGAGGTAGAAGGGCCATACACCGAAATAACTGTAAGCGGACAATTAATAAAAGTCCATTGGAGCTGGACTATAAGGAAGAAATTTAGGCGTTTAACTGATAATAAAGAGAAATGGGCCTCCTTGAATCCAAAGAGGATCCCTCCTCTGGATCCAATCGCATTCAGAGAAATCCATTTGGTGATGAACCACCTAAGTTGCGAAAGATCGTAGGTGAAGGGGAATCCAGCTTGGACTCTTGGATGGAGATAAGATCGCAACGAGAAGAAGATATTAAGTCAAAAATCGCCCTTTGCTTGGAAGGGCAGTACAAGCCACGGATGTTCCAGGAGACACTAATCATTAAAAAGACGACGCTCCAAGACTCTAGAATATTCCTGCCTCCTAAGAGAAAGGATACGGGGAGAGTCTAAAGGATCGATCAAGAAACCCAGATCTTGCGCAGAAGTGGCTAATTCAGAATTTGAAAACGAATCGAAAATGGGAACATAAATTGAACCAAGTTGATTAAAGGAAATCAAAGATGATTGGGCAGACGAGAATTGCTGTTGGGAATGAGGTGGCTTGCTATCTAGCACAGGTGAGTCAGAGGAATCCGATAGCTGGGGTTTTTTAGCTCTTAGGCGCGCACTCGCCCTAATGAAACGTTGTTTTGAGTGAGAAGAACTAAAGACACCGATGTCGGATACATCCATCTCCTTAACATGGGAGGAATGAACCTCAGATGCTTCAGAAGAATGAGCTACTAAAGTGGTGGAAGAATCCTTATACGTTCCAATTGAGAAATTGGAGGAGAGATTAATAGATTTAAAGGGAATGGGTGAACGGGATTCCATAAAATCCCTAGCTTTTGCCGCGAGGGAGGTGGACACCCATCTAAGGTGAATAGGAGAGTAAGCCTTGGTCTCAAAACAGGACCAAACAGGAAGCAACATAGGGAAAACATTGAAAGAGAAACCCCATAGAACTAACTTAAAATAACATACCGCAATAATGTAATAAAACTCTGGACAGTGCATATAAAAAAAATAATTGAGTACCTTCTTAGATTGACTAGTATTCAGTTCCGCTTCCTCTTCCGATAAGAGGGAATCCTGCTCAACCCAATCAGAGCTTTTGATAGGGGGATTAGAGGAGATCTTAGATGGAGAGAATGCAGGATCCGATTTTTTCGGAGTAGGGAAGTGCGCAAACTGTTGGAATTGTTCCCAATCTGAAGCAAAATTCGGGTTAACTTCCCAAGCAGGCCAATTAGAGGTAGGGATCTTATCCTTAACAGAAGGAGGAGGCATCTTAACCACTGGGGCCGCTTTGGAAAAAATAGGCTGAGGATCTTTAGAGGGGATAGAGGAGACCGGTACAGTCGCACTAGAGCTGCTTTTCACAGTCTGACGCTCTGGGTTAATCCAAACAAGGTTGGGAGATTTTGAAGGAGAGATTTTAGAGTTGGATCGAAATGCCGGAGGTCTATAAGAGGAGTGAGATTTACTGCGAGATGCACCAGCAACACTCTCTTTCAATTTGTGAGTTTTAGTTTTAGCCGAAGAAGAGGTTCCAGGGTGGAAAGAAGATGAGAGATCAGATCCCAAAGACTTTGGCTTGGTACCTGGGCGAGGATTAAGGGAGCGTTGCACAACAGGAGATGAATCATGGTAATGCACAGATACAGCAAAAGAAGAGAAACCGTCAGTAAGATTAAAAGCTTCAATACGAGACGACTGGGATCCCAAATAAAAAATAGTTGTCATACACCATTTTTTTATTCACAAAAAAAAAATAAACCCTAAACCCTTGGGGTACTTCTCAATAGTAAGGGCTACTATTCGATGATGAGCAGGTCGAGTTTGGACCGACACTGGACTGAGGGATAGGCGTCCTTGATACTCACATGAAACATGATACAATTGGAAAATTCACAGTCCGCAGCTAGCTCTATTTTGTATTTTGTTTCGATCAATTGTACCTTTGATTGTACTTTTGTACTTGTGGTTAGACCCACCCTCCAAGATATTGTTGGGGGATTATGCTCTATTTTCTGCACTATTATTTTTGTATTTTCTCCGGTATGCCGGGGTTGTTTTATTAATTTCTTATTAATGAAACAGGGTGGCGTTATTCCACCTTTAACCTTAAAAAAAAAATAGTATGGGCTACCTCCATTACTTCTTCACAGTACATTCTATTGAGAAAAAAACTATCCAACCAGTCTTAATAAATTTTTAGGGCCTTTTTAAATGAAATTTATTTTTATTTTTGATAAGAAATAATTTTATTAAAACTACAAGTTTCTTTTTGTTGAAGTGTGATGATTTTAATCTGACTGCATTATCGCACTGATATTAATATTGAATATCCAAGTTAAAAACTTTTCATGCATTTAAATTTTATTGGCTATTTTTTTTGTGTGATTTTTTTTTTTAATGTTAAGAAGGTCGATAACCGATGCTAAGAATCCTCATCGTTGTTCTAGACAGTGAGAAGTTTAATTGAATTGGGTTATTAAATAAATTAGAAATTATATTTCAATTCAATTGTCGTTATTTAACTAAAAAAGTAGTTATGTAATTTGAACTTAAGACTAACTTACTTTACTTATTTATTTCTTTATTTATTTTTGCAGAGAAATTTACTGGAGAAGAACCAAGTTTGGGTAATGTCTGTTGCCGGGATGACATCAATCATTTTTGCTCTCTTAGAAAGTTATAGTATTCTAGTGGTTAGTGCTTAAAAAAATGCTATTTTAACTAGAGAAAATCTAGTAAAGAGACTTTCACATGTTGGGACCAACTGTAACTTTTGCAGTGCTAACCTGGAGTCGAGTAACCACCTTTTTCTAGAATATCATAGGAGCATATCAGTGTAATCCGAGGTCCTTAGCGCCCTTGGCACAATGGCGTACCCCCCAATCATATTAGGAGTTGTGGGTATGCCCCATGTGTTAGGTTTATGTCTTGCATACGATGTTGGATAAGAAGACGATAAGGCGATGGAGGGATCGAGACGATTGAAAACAGAGTGGAGGCGAGAAACAGTCAACGGTCGCAAAAGATGAAGTTGCGTACTTGTTGGTGCAGTCAACCGTTCGCGGCGCTGATGGGTTTTGGGCTTGAGTATGGCTGATTCGTGAGAAGCCCAACTTGCTCTTCAAGTTAGATCGTGTGCCTCTTATCGTAGGGTTATCTCTTATGTACTATTCATTGACTATTGTAACAAGATATCAACTTAGGGTTTGTCTCTAGATCTATATATAAACAATTGTAACAGCTCATAGATCCACATGATTCTATTGAGTGCCGAATAGAAGAAGAAAGTACTTCATATGAGAGGGTGAGAGAGTTTCTCCATTGTAAGCAGCATCAAGTTCCAGTTAGGCTTGAGAGAGGGTCGTGGTGGGAATTGTAATATTCTTGTATCTTCTCTAGTTGAAATAATATCTTTGTTCTTCCTCCCTGGATTAAGGCAAAAGCCCCAACCAGGACAATTCTTTTGTGCTTTGTGTGATTGGTGCGATATAATTTTGCTTGGTGGTTTATGTTGATTGTGTCAAAGACTCAACAAGATCCTCAAATTCCTAACACCATGTTTGTCTCGGAAAGAAAAGTCATGAAAGAAGCGTGGTCTATCATCATCGCCGCAACGAACGGGGTTTTATGGCTAAACAGAAATAACTTTTACTTTCGTGACATTTGTAATAATATTTCTGGTAATCTAAATCATATCATGCATCTTATTTTCTTTTGGACTACAGCTGAGGCATCGAGTCCAAGGGGGAGGATCGCCAAAGTTGTCCAAGTGGATGAGTACGACGAGGAGGGGATCGTGATCAGCTATAATCTCGATTGGTCGGTGCACTGATACTTACCCTCCAAGGTTGTGTTGGAAGGGTCCCCGATCCTTGTTTGTACTCTCTATGTTGTTACTTTGTTGATACAGGTTTTTAGATAAGTCCCACCCTCTAGGGATTTGTTGGAGGCTTTATGTTGTTGTTGTTTTCCTGCTTAATAGTTCTTGAATTTGAGTCAAGTACTCTGTGTTTATTTTATTAAACTCTTTATAATAAAACAAGATAGTCATACTCCACCTTATCCCTTATAAAAAAATATCATTTTTGCTCCCCTAATTATCTCCTACATCGCCCGACTCCTCCGTCTTCTTGGCTGCACCATTTGCCCCATGGCCCTCCAGTGGTAGAACCTCGCCACTGATCTCAGGATCATGGTTGGCCTCCGCGGGCTGCACAACATGTAACGCTCCAAATTCTAAATATATGTAATTCGTAGCAAATACATGATCTTTTACTTCAATCCGTACAAAAATACAGGGAATTTAAAACTTTTTCATCACACAGTGTCTGTTACAAAAGTACACAGCAGAAGTTACAACAAAATAAACAACTTTAATATTCAACAACTTTAATATGGAAGTAATCATCTGTATCAATTCATCTTCATGCCTTGTGCTAATCCAAGTCATGTACTCAAAAACTATGGGGACATCAGTTGCATACAACTGACGCAATGCTATAATATAGCGATTCTTCTACTTTAGCAAACAAAAACTTGAATTTACAAAAAAGTGGGAAAAGTGACTATCCTAAATATGTCAATGTATGATATGACCTAATGCCTAATGCAGAAAATACACTACGGTGTACTAATGCACACTTATTCGGATTCTATGTATCCCATACTACATAGGTCCGATGACAAGCCCTTATCGTACTCCTCCTTATAGGGTTCAATCCCATGCTATGAAATACTAATATGGTGACTAATGTAAGGTTTAGATATCCTGTGAGTATCTATTACCACCCTGATAATTCTTAAGAATCGCTCTCCCACCGTGGGTCGTAACCCCGATAATTCTGGAGGCGACACCCACACCGCGAGCTACAATCCCGATAATTCTTGAGAATCGTTCTCCCACTGCGAGTGATTTTCGGACATCGCGTCTAACACCCTGATAATTCTGGAGATGAAACCCACACTGCGAGTCATAAATACCTTATCACACAAATACCCCATGAGCGTCGTCTCGATCCCGATAATTCTGAAGAAATACCTCCCACCGTGAGTGATTTTGGACATAACCCCTCACACCCCGATAATTTTGAAGATAATCTCCCACAGCAAATCATATGAGGCCCTAATGCTCATGTTTGCCCATACTTCATCACATCTCCCCTTTGTTTCTGTCCTTAAGTTTAATTTTAATCATCACAACCTAGAGCTAGCATACCCATCGGACTTAAATCAATACACGAGAACACTAGCCTACACTGCCTACTTCTCAAAGAGAGAGTTAACCCACACTAGTTATTCCTCAAATTTTCATTGTTCACAAATTGCCGGTTACTATGGGTCTCACCTAACCTCTAGATTCCAACAACCATCTCACTATAGAGATCAATTAGGTTATATCCAACCTCAACATAATCATTTTATTCATTACCCATCATTTCTTCTTTATCCACGTTCTTTATGCTTATAGATCATGAAGTATTCAACTTCTTATAACAACATTCGATAACAATTTCTCAAACAAATTATTGTAGACAATTTCTTAGTTAACCAACCAAACTGTTCACTTTAATAAATTTTCATGCTCTTTTAGTTAATAAAACCTTTCATACTTTTCTACACTTCCAGTATATTCCTTTATACCAAAGTTCTTTAAGATTTAAATCGCCATTTCTTAATACACAATCTCTATAAGATTAATCATTAAAAATTTTCGATTTTAATATACTAATCATGTGTTTGCTTTTATTGTTAACCAACTCTTAAAATCTTTAATCATGTACATTTTCTTTTAAAACTTGAATTCAAAACTCACCTAATACATGAATATGGCTTTTAAATTCTCAAAATATCTCTTAGAATAATGTGAAATAATTTCCAAGTGTTCTAATAATATTCTATAATATTTCTATGAAGTTTCCCAATTTTTAAAACTTGAAAAAATCTCTAAAAATAAAATCAACCCCAAATTTAGACACCTGGATTCGAACCCAGGACCAACCGCAAGCCACCAGTCGGCCAAACTAGTGAGCCAACTCACGAATTGTGATTTAAACCCCTCTGAGTTAATTTTGTAACCCAAGAGTGCCAACTCAATAATTTCCAAAAAAAATCACAAAAGGCAGAGCCCCCCCAGGCTTCGAACCTGTGGCCAAAGAAACCAGGTGGCAGTGCTCCCAAGCGTGACACGTGGCAGTGCTAGGTGCGCTGGCGCCTACGCTAGCCACAAGAGCCAATCGCCAATCTAATAGTGTATATTTGTTTAACTTTTTAACTCCACTCTATGATTTTATTTCATTTTAATTTATTCATCTATTTTGATTTTTATTGTTCTCCATCATAATTAATACTACTAAATTACATTTCTAAACTTCCAGAAATGCTTTTTCCCTAATTTTATTAATAGTAGCATGAAGTTGTTCACAATTTAAATTAAATAGTCACTTCTAGTACTCATATGTTTCAACTAGTAAAATTTACTACTCTTTATACCAAACTAGCATGAATATATTTTCTTCTAGTGATTATTCTGAATTTTGGAAAATTCTCACCATAATTTCAAATTATAATCCACCCCTAACTTTATATGATTTTTAGTCACAATTTTACATACATATACAATTTATAGACATGATTTAATCATGGCATACTACTATATGCCTAACAACACTACAACATGCTCTAAATAGAAGTTCAATTTAATAACATAACAATTCTATTTTGAAACTTCCAACTAGCATGCATTAATTTCTCATATTTCATTACTAAAAAAAAAACTCTAGATATCAACACATCATGCATCATAACAAGTTTAACAACTAAATAACTCATGCCAAACTTTCCATTTCAAACACAATTTACCTAAGCATGCATACTACAAATAACTAGAAAGTAAAAGAAAACACGCACCTCTTTCTTGATGCAAATGTAAGTAGACCTCCTAGAAAAATTGCTCCAAAGCTCCTAAGCACAAATCCCAGCCTAGCTCATCTCCAAGCAAGAAAACCGGAACTTCCTATCTCCCATCTCTTTTAATTTTGTTTTGATTTGAGCTTATGTGTGTTCATGTTAAAGGAGGGAGGGTATTTATAGGAATATTATGTGGTTGAGATGAGTCCCACTACCCAAAATAACTGCCCACTTTCTCACACACACTCCCCACTCTCCCCTCTCTCCCATGCATAGCCGGCCAACCCTTTTTTGGTGCACAAACACATGCACGTGCACCCCATGTGCACACTACTTCTCATATAAATTCTATTATTAATTTTTATTAAAGTGTACTAGAGTTTAAAATATTTATTTAAGCGTAGAAATAATCATGGGCTTCATTTTGTAATTAATTTTTAGTGGGATTCAAAATAGATTTAGGCCTATTGGATTTAATAAAAAATAAATCATGCAATTGTGACAAAAATGAGAAGGAAAAATATGTTCATGACTCTAGAAAATTTTAGGGTCTAAAATGCACAAAATTTTACATGCAATGCACGTGCAAAGATATTTTTTTTTTTTCTGGAATGTTACACAACATCTATGCTATTTTCAACTTTGTCAATTTCATGCGTGACCCTACCACGAACTCTACCAGCTTTGTCCAAGTGGTCGACATGATCTAACTTACCGAGTACATTGCTACTTCCTTAGTCTACAACCAAGATACCCACAAAGTTACCATTACTGATGATGGTGTCCTCGACCTGCGAGAAAAAATGGGAGCCACTCTGGATATGCACATAAAAGAAGTGGTGGAGCCAAGATTTTCATCCACCGAGAGCGAAATCACAAGAATTAAATTTTTTTTCCATAGCTATTTGAAAACTGAACTAAAATTAAAATTGTATCAAACAGAAACCTAATTTGTAAACCCCAAAATTACTACCAATAAATAGTCAATCAACAACATTGGAAACCTAATTTATAAACCCCTAATTTAGTATCAACAGTCAATCAACAATATCAGAAACTAAATTATAACCCCTAATTTAGTATGAAAACCTAATTTATAAAACCCTATGCTATAAATCCATAATTTGTAAACGGAAACCTAATTTTTATTTCCATTAAATTCTGATGCCTCTAACCTCCAAAAAGTAACCTAGTTTCTGATGTCTCTAACCCCTAATTCATACCTATCAACAAATATCATAAACTATGTTTTATGGAATTAATGGAAATATAAATACCCCAAAATTTTGCCAAGGTGGAGAAAGCTAATGAAGGTGGATGAAGCTCTGGAAGATGCCATTTTAGTAAACCAATTTTGAGTAAGATCAACTATAAATTAGTGAGAGACCTTTATGGAATTTTGTTCTCCTCCATGAGTACATTAAAATCATATATTCACTTGTTCAAAATGGTTATGTTGTGAATGAGAAATTGTCTCCCTAAGTGAGATACTTGAAATGGAAGAAAGTAGGTTGGAAAACTTAAAAGCTTTGGTTTCATATCGGAAAAGCTTGGAGAACTGAATGGGTATATATTAAAACCCCATACCTTGGTTTGGTAGTAAGCAAAGATGCTCTCTGTTGGGGAGAGGGGGGGGGGGGGGGTTCGAGGGCAATCACAAATTACACAGCAAAAAAAAGTCACAAAATATCGAAATCTAACCATGGATCTATACGGAAATCATAAATCGTGTTTAGAAGTTATACCTTAAAGATTGATATGGTGTCTCCAGAATATGCCAATCATAGCACAACAAAGGTTGTGGTGCGTCTACTGTATCCAAACGAACGGATCAAATAAAGCTCTCCCTCTGTGACGACTAGGGTTTTTTCCTGTATATTTTTCACAGAAATATATCGTATATATATAGGTGTGAAAATCGACCCTAAAAGAGCGGTGAGGCGGTTGGGCTCCCAATTTGACCTAAGCCAGATTCGTGTGTGGCATAGAGCGTGCCATGCTTGTATAGTTCAATTTATGGTTTCATAATGTCCGAACAGACTTACTAAAACAAATGAGCTTAATATCTCCTATTGACTCATTTGAGCATGGCCATGCATTTTGTATTCTCATTCAATCAAGTGGGCTCATAGATATTGCTCCTATTATATAGTAGAGACAAATCTTATCTAAGTCACTCACATACCTTCGCATTATTTGTGGTATTTCCAATAGTTGACTTTATAATCAACTTGTTACAGGAAACGTTTGACGTCAATAAAATATATAACTTCTCATGCAGGGAACCGTAGTGTCTTCTAGTCAAACGACTACGTACACCATGGTCACTGTGAGAACCGCTTATGACACTCACGTAACGATCTATGCAGCAATCTCATGATGGATCAGTCCAGTACATTATTACTCCAATATGTACCAATGTAAAGACTTAATATCTCATATCCATGACCCATGAGATATGGTCATCAGTCTATACACATACTAGTCTTCATATATTATTGTTGTCCTAATTTACAATACTTGACTAGAGATATTTAAGAATTGTGTTCTGATTACAACCAATAGAATCTCATAATCAAGTCATGCACTTGATGTCCCATGGTATTGAACCTACTATTCTAAGGAATTTATTATGGTCATTTAATCACAATAAACAACTCAATAAATAAAATGTCTCATAATGTCATGATGTAATGTAAACTAGTAATGTCAGTACACAACTGGCCTGTAGGGCATACACCAACCAGAAAGGGGTTTGCAAATCTCGTATAGGCTTCTTTTTCGACCAAGTTTTTATTTTTTGTTTTTTGTTTTGGTAGCTATATTTTATTTTAACTCTTATTTTTTTTAACTTTGTGTTTCTCATGTTTGCTTCTTTTACTAGGAGATGGGAGCTACAGTTTCGGGCTCGTTCGAGAGATAGAGAGGGAGACAGAAGAACTGCTTGCATGTTTTGGACCAAATAGAGGAGCGGCTTTGTTTGTTGGGCCAAATAGAGAAGCGGGTAGCAATGAGAATGAGAATTTTAGAGGCCCAAAAGGAGCGAGGTTCATTACAGGGGCAGCGAGCTTGGGACAGACTTTAAAATTAAACTCGATAATCAAAATTATAGGCTTTATAATAAAAATCCAGGGTGGGCGGCCGCTCACCCTAGGCTGCATGTGCACTTGCCCCTGCATGAAAGAAAGACTGACATTTAATCGTACTCTCATCATCTCATTTAAAAATATGCCTGAAGATATTTGTTGTGGGGGCAAAGGACTGTTCTACTTTGCTCATCATCCTACCTTTCCATAAAAACCAAAGTGTTGATGGCGCAGTTGATGAATATGGTCATCGAAGGATTTAAATTGTGAACCAGAATAAGATGCAAGGCACATCTTGTTCGTTTGGTATCCAAGTCAATTGAGGTTTAGGGCAGAATAACAACACTAGATTAACTACAAATGTGGTAGTGGTCATTCATCGGTGGAGTTGATTGCAGGAAGGTATTGGCATACATGCATTGCATTTCTAGAAACCCTTTTGTTTAGTTGACAGTAAATTGTTTTCGCCTGATCAGGAGACGACAAAGCGAAAGGGGAGGATCTTGGCTTCCATCATGGTGGAGGAGAGGCAGTATGTGTTGAATAAAGGTGTGGAGTATTTGGAAAAGCTTGTGCGAAACGGGACGGAGGTGGTGGCAATGTTGAAGGTGATAGGGTGAGGGGAATGATTTGTTTGTGGTAGAGAAAGGAAGGGGACATGACTCAGTGTTGATGGTGAGGTTGGAGGAGTTGGCGGAATGCGAGCTAATAATCCACTTGACCTTGTTTTTGGAAATATTTGTCGAAACAATCCAGTTCTACAAATAATTTCACTTATGACCCAGTTTGTAATTAAATTTCTATGATACCTTTCCTATAATATTTTATATAGGATGTGTGACCTTTTCTTAAATACTAATAGTTTTTGGGTTTTAGGATAATTTCTACTTTTTAATATTAATTCTTTCATTTCTTATTCTTATTCCAGAGGCTTTTAATTAGTGTTTTATTTTGTGAAAAAGTTAAGTGAAAGTTACTTTCATGGGGGGAAGAGATTAGTTAGTTGGCTCTAATACTAACTAGGGGTGAAGAGTGAATCTGCAAAATAGCCGTGATTGCATGTAAAAGGGAAAGCAAGGGAATTGCATGTAAAAGGGAAAGCAAGGGAGTATAAAAAAACTTCAAAAGATGATATTTTTTCTGTAAAATAATATTCTTCACAATAATAAGTATTATCAATCTCAAAAATGTTAAAGTAATCAAATATGCCTTCATATGTTTCTGATAATTCACTATCACTATCATATGTAGGTTCTTCGAGTTCTTATATATGTTCATTTTCTTCTTCTATATGTTCATTTTCTTCTAGAAATTGTCTATATGTTGTTGTAGGACTTCATATATAACTCCTAAATTCTCCATTTTCATAAAATAATGAAGATCTTTAATAGAAATTTAGGTCATTAATTATTTGGATATTTATATTACTAGTTTCTCCAGGATTAATTTAATTTATTATTATAATTATTATTCTTTGTATGCTAAAAAAAATAATTTAAGCTCATAAAAATCATACATGCTTTTTAATCTTTGAGGGTAATAAAGATAAAAAAACCCACATTCTATCACCCCCTTGATAATTAATCATTAATTCATAAATTAATTCATGATTGTAACTACTATTATTATCCATTCTTATTTTTAGTGATCTTAGAACTTGAAACAATAAGTATGAAGTTAAGAGTAGGGAGAGATTTTTCTAAGGATACCATAAAATCCAAACAAAATGGCCCATCATGCTTCCGACCTAGATAAACCTAGCTCGTTTCCTGCTACTAGGTGTACAGTTTAACTATATAAGGTTACAAATATGTCTTTTTGCAAGATCCTTCAGACAGAGGCTTACAAAACTCTTCCTAAGGCAAGAAGATTTGTTAATTGTACCTTATATTGTACTAGAACTGATAGAAAGATAATCTTTTATTTGCTCCAAACTTCTTACAGACTAAACTCTCCTTACAAGATTATATGGAATTTTTCTCTCTTAGATATTCTGCCTTCTTCCTTTCCAAGCCTCCTTTTTTATAGGGGAAGGAATGACTTTACATTATCGGGTTCTTACATTATTCATTACATCAGTTACAATTATTGTTCTGATTACTTCATTGCTTACATCATAGGCAAATAACTGAAGTGAATACGTCAATACTTACATCATTGTAGACTACTATAGAAAGAGAGATTTCTCCTAGCCGACATCTTCACATGCTCCATATTTATGTTGATGCTCTGTCTTGATTAGGCTACAGCAGTATCCAGTTGTATGTTCTGTCATTGTTTGCTCATGCAGATAGTATCTGGTACCAGCTGTCAAACAGTGCACGTTTATCTTGTAGTTGTTTTTTTCTATACTATACATTATTATTTTCTCTGGGTTTGGACTGTTATAGATCCATATGTTGCAGTCTCTTGACTTTATATCTTTTAACTCACAATACATGTTTCTGAATCACATTGCCCTTCTTTCTAGGATTAGTTTCTTAAATTTCTCAGGTTTGTTTTGTACAATGTTAGATGCTCCATAGATCACTTGGGTATTCATCCCTATTTTTATAACATGTTATGCTAGAAGTTTTTCATTTTCTTCAAGATACTCAGAAATTGCTGAATACATTCTGACATATATTTTTAGGCCTTTGTGAGGACAAAATAACTCTTGGCTGATAAGTTCTTCACATTCTTTGTATGGATAGATCCAATGAATAAGACATCTTTCAAATAGTGCCTTTGTTGTTCTCGAATTTGCTCCTAGTAAGATAATGACCTTGTTCAC
Source organism: Hemerocallis citrina (assembly GCA_017893485.1). NCBI lineage: Eukaryota > Viridiplantae > Streptophyta > Magnoliopsida > Asparagales > Asphodelaceae > Hemerocallis > Hemerocallis citrina. The sequence continues at coordinate 47,236,366 of CM030366.1, forward strand.
ATGCTGCTGTGATATAGTCTTAATGAACTGGTCACCTCCGTTACTTGACATAATTTCTCAACATATTGTAAAAGTAATATTTTCTTTGATGCTCTAGTAGGAGATTTCTCAATGAGAAAAGTCTCCTTATATGTAGTTTTATTCGAATATGTATTTGCATCTTCTTTTACTATAGGTTCGCCCATCTCACTCATTTTTTTGCTGATATTGTCCACCATATTTTCTGTAGTTATATGCTGACTTACGTGCTGGTAGAACAAACTTTGGAGTCAGCATTTATAACTGTAATTGATTAAATGCTCCTTTTATTTCTCCATGGTTTTCTTGAGGAAAACTATATCCTGTTCTATTTGCTGGACTATAGTTTCCATTTTTGAAAGAAAAATGAAATTACTAACTTCTTGATAGAAAATCGGCTAAAACATTATCTTTTCGCTTTATGCTTTCTATTGTGAAGTAATAATATGCTAACTCCATTTGCCACCTTATCAATCTTTTATTTGCTATAGTCTGGTCTATTATTTTATTAATCCAATTCTTTGCTTGTGTATTATCTGCCCTTACTATTAATTTTGTATGTATTATGAATAATTCAAACTTTTTTATAGCATTTAAGATTGCTAATAGTTCTTTTTCGTTTATGTGGTAATTTTGTTGGGTTTGTGTGAATGATCCACTAGTATATCTAGCTAGTCATTCCTCTTTTTCACCAATTTCAATAAATTTTAATACTAATCCCCAATTATCTTCATATGCATATGTTTCTATTATCCATGAATATTCTTTAACAGGTTGAATGATCCACTAGTATATCTGGCTAGTCATTCATCTTTTTCACCTATTTCAATAAATTTTAATACTGCTCTCCAATTATCTTCACATGCATTTGTTTCTATTATCCCTGAACATTCTTTAACATGTAATCTTAGCTTAATTAATTCTAAAGTTTTTTGTTTTAATTTTTTAAGTTATTCTTCATCCTCTGAGGTCCATTCCCATTTCTTAAACTTTTTTAGTTTTTGTTGTAACCAATTTATTTTTGCTGATAAATTTGGTATGTACTTCTCTTTTTTCTTTTAGGACATTAGAAAATTTCTTTATTTTTTCTGCTATATGTGGTTTTAGTTATATTCCTTCATGTGAGAATTTTGTTCCCAAGAAGTCTATCTCTGTTCTGAATAGTTCCATTTTCTTTTTTGATAGTATAAACTTGCATTGTTTCTTATTTCTATGAATTTTACTAAATGTTCTTTATGTTGGCTGTCGACCCCAACTAGTTGAAAAAAGGTTTTGTTGTTGCTATTTTTTTATGTTGTTCTTCTTTTTCGAATCCTATTAGAATATCATCTACATATACTAGTATAAAATTATTGTATTTCTCAAATATCTTATCCATATATTCTTGGAATACTCGTGGACAATTTTTATATCCAAATGGTAATACGTTCCATTCATATAATTCTTGTGGTGTACTAAATGTTGTTAACTGTTTTGACTCTTCCATTAGTTCCATTAGTTTTATGTGGTAAAATCCTAATTTACACTCAAATTTAGAATTTTTTTTTGTTCTTACTGTTTTTACTCGTATCTGTATGTCTGATAATGGATATCCAAATCTTTTAGTATTTTTATTTAATTCCTTATAATTTACTACCGTTCTAGATGTTCATCTTTTTTCTTCTGAATATTTTCTTACTATGAATGCTAGTGATGAATGTGGACTTTTTGATTTTCTTATCTAACTGTTTTCCATTAGTTCCTTCATATGTATTTTAAATTCTTCTAAATATGTTGGAGTATATTTAATGGATTTATTTTTTGTTATTATGTTCATATTTATTAATTCTATATGAGCCGTAGGTTTACTTAAGTGCCATTTTGCTAAAGGGTCTTCTCCATAGAAATTTTCTAATTATTTTTGTAATATTTCTAATGTAATTGTTACTTGAACTTGTTGTATTCTAGTTTTATTTGGTAGATATTGGTATTCACTACGCTAGGCTGAAGATTCTCTGATATGTTGTAAGTTTGTCCTAGAATAAGGTTGTGTTATTCTAATTGCTATTGGTTGGTGTTTACAAGGTGTTGTAAATATGAGTGGTTTGTGTGATATAGTTATAGGATAATATTGTAGGAAATTTTTGTTTCCTAATAGTACATCATTATTCATAATATCATCAAATTGGTATATTATCGGTATTTTTAGTATGTATTTTCCTATTTGTATAATAACATTTTGTTGATACTTCTCAATTTTCCTGTTGTTACCGCTGATTTCGGTGTGGGGGTAAACAGATAGAATTTGTGAGTCCGGGAAACACCTGAACGATTGACTCGGTCTCCTTGCTCCTGGCACAACCTGCAAGGAAGTGCGAAACACCGGGGTTGATTCCGGCGACGCACCCTCCGACGCTCTTGTCAGTAATCAGGAAAAGATTAGGAAAGAGCTTAGGTGGTGAAAAAGTGATTAACCTGGTCTCGGTGGTAGAGGGGTTGTATTTATAGTCGCCAAGAGAGAGATTAGGGGCTTGATTCCTTGTATAATTGTTCGGAGCAAAATCCTCACAGTTTGTTAAGGAAAGTAGATCTCCTAATTCCCGGTGAGAGCAAATCAGGCATGCCGATTTGGTCAAATCAGGGATCCTGGTTTGTCTCCTGCTGATATGGGTTTGTTTCGGGTCGGAACCCGAACCCAATAAGAGTGGGTCCGTTTGCGGGTGGTTGGTCCTGTGAGAAGGGGACCCAATACCCATTTTGGATCCATTTGTATGTGAAATTACCCTTTTACCCCCGTGCTTCAAGATTCGTGCTCGATCTGGACGGTCTCGATTTAACCCCATTTTTAGCCATATCACGAGCCCCCCACTCCTAAAGACTGAGCGTGATCAGACTTTGAGGAGTAGTTTAACTGTTTTAGTGGCTGGTAGGGTCGTATCGAAGTCCAGATGTAGGATCTTGAATCTAGAAAGGGGGTAGTGAGGAAGTTTCTGATGCTGCTTGCTGTTCTCAGGCCATATCGAGTATTTGGTAGCTTTCGTCTACTTTCTTCGGACTATTTATTTAATTTTGCGATGCGTTTGCCAATCGTTCGGGGGCCTTAACGATATATTCTAGGCAATAATTGTTCGTTCAGGAGCTCGAAAATGTACTCCCGAATTTTTAATTATTTTCCAGAATTTTTAGCAATTTTTCGCAATTTAAATAAATAAAACGATTAAAATAGAAGAAAAAAGGTTTTAAATACCGGTTTATGACGTGGCTGGATCTGGGACGTCGATCATGGAGGAGCTCGGGTTTCTGAGAGATCCGACGGTTGTCGGAGTTCGGAAGCTGTTTTCTCCGTTTGCGAGCTCGGGAGGGTATTTGCTCGGCTGCCGACCGGGGACCAGGGGACCTCGGCATACCGAGCGACGTGGCTCAATCTGAACCATCGGATGGTGGCGCGCATCTCGAAACAGGCACGGTTCCCCAAAAAACACTATCTTGTCCTTTAGCGCACGTGGTGCGATCCGGTCCGTTTATCATAAGGTGCACGAATTTCTGAGAGATCCGGCGGTTCAAGTGGCTCGGCGTCTTTTTTTCTCCATTTACCAGCTCGGGAAGGCGCTTGCTCGGATGCCGACCGAAGGCACTGATGTTCGGCAGTCCGAGGGACGTGGCTTCATCTGAGCTGTTGGATGCGGGCGCGCATCTCGAGACGGGCGCAGTTCCCAAGAAAACACTATCTTGTCTTTTAGTGCCCTCGGCGGGATCTGGGCCGTCTGATTGAGATCAGACGCGAAAGTTGAGGGGAAAGTGGGTTTTCCCCGTTTACCAGCTCGGGAAGGCTCTTGCTCGGATGCCGACCGAAGGCATTGGTGTTCGGCAATTTGAGATGGCTCTGTTCTCAATTGTGTTAATGGCGCTTCGTGAGTTGTGCGGCGTTTCGCCTTCCCGACGTCATTAAGGATAATTCCTTTAATTAATGCGTGGCGCTTCAACTTCCGAGGATCATAATGGCTGGTTATAGGAGGCAGGCTATAAGTACCCCACTCCTTTTGTCATTTTCGTCACAACCAAATTGGGTTCCAGACCTCGGAGGCATCTGCCTTGGGTAGCTTCTCTCTCGAAGTTCGGAGTGGTGGTCGCTCTCCTGCCTGGTTTTCCCTTTGTTCCTGACGGCCCCGAAGTGGATGTCAGGAGCGAGGGGGAACGAGGTAGTAGTGGTGACGACCGTAGTCCGTACTCGGGGGATGAGTTATCTCCGAAGGACGGGTGGTCGCTCTCTTACCTTTTTCTTCTCCCGTTCCGGGCGGTCCCTAAGTGGATGTCGGGAGCGGAGGAGAATAAGGCAAGAGTGGTGACGACCGTAGTCCGGATCCGAGGGATGGGCCTTCCCGGAAGGACGGGCGGTCGCCCTGCTGTCTTGTTGTTTCCCCATCCCTCACTGCTCCGAAGGGGTGTGAGGGGTGGGGGGCAACAAGACAGTAGCGTCGACGGCCATGGTCTGGACCCGAGGTGTGGACCTCTTTCGAAGGACGGGTCGCCGTTCTTCTGCCTTCTTCGGTTGCTCCGAAGTGAGTGTCGAAGTAGGCGGAGATCTTGGTGGGAGAGTGACGACCCCTGTCCGATGTCGATCTTCGGGCCGTCCGAGTCCGTTTGTTGCAACTGTGAAGGCGCCGCTGTTAGAGTCTTTCGACAAGCCGAGCCTTCCAGTTGCAACCAACTAGCTCGGGATGGTGCGCCTCTTTCGACCTCTGAGTGTTGATGGGTTCCCTCCCATCTCTGTCTTCCTTCTCGGGCTGATGGCTTTTGACGGATGTCAGCCCGGGGGAGTTAGAGATGGGGGGGGTGCCGATCTGTTTCCGACCGGGGCCTGTTGTCGGCATAATACCGACCGAGGCTTGGGACCCGGGGGGCGCCTGCCGAGGGCGGTGCCTTAAAACATAATCAAAAATTTTCCAGGTTCTTTTATGCATAGGCGAGGCGTCCGAGGGTTAAATCGTCCGGGCGACGTGGCGCATCTTGAGCCGCCGGATGATGGCGTGCATCTCGAGACGGGCGCGGCTCCCAAGAAAACACTATCTTGTCGTCTAGTGCTCTTGGCGAGATCTGAGCCGTCGAACGTAGGCGTGAATCTCGAGGCGGCTCAGTTTCCCAGAAAACGTTATCTTGTCGTTTTGCGCAGGTGGCTTGATCTGAGCCGTCTGATCGAGATCACGTACGAAAGTTGAGGGGGAGGTGTGTTTTCCCCATTTACCAGTTCGGGAAGGCTCTTGCTCGGATTCCGACCGGTCCCTGCTGTCGGCGTGTTTGGATCGCTCGGAGGTCGGGCTCGGTGAGAGGAGTAGTGGTGATGGGCTTTGGTGACGTTCCGGGGGCAGCCCAAAAGTCGCGAACTTTGGTTTGGAAGTCCAAGGGGCGTCCCAGTTTTACTATAAATCTCCACCCCCCTTGAGACTAAGTCTCACTTTTCATTTTTACTCTCTCTCTTCAGCTTTTACTCCGCTTCGAAGTTTTTACCTCCCTGGTGGTGTTGCTAGCTGTCGCGGTAGCATTCCGATTCCCGGCGAGTTTTCCGACCGTACTTGTCACTTCAAGGTCAGTCTCTTTCCCTACTCTTTATAAAATGGTTAAGAATACACTCTCGGATGAGACCCCCACCTCGGAGCAAGCCGTTGGCCGAGGGGACGAAGGGAAGGGACTAGTGGAGCCGAGCGAACAAGACGTCGTTCGTCCGGATAAGGAAGGTGAGGTGGCCGAAGTGCCTGAGGAGGTCGTGGCGGAGTCCCGGAAGGGTAAAGCCGTAATCACGATAGTGGAGACGCCAAAGAGAGCGGGGGCGTTCGGCCGGCAACTCATCGCAGTATCGACCGTGGGAGGTGTTCGGGATTATACCGAGGATGACTTGGAGAGGGTCACTCAAGGTACGGCAAAACTGGTGGAGGAGAACGAGCCTAGGGAGCTGTCCGAGGTCGACCACAGGATATCGACTCTCACCGAGGCCGATCTTCGCACGATCCGAGAGGGTTTCCGAATCCCGCTCGAGTATGCGCTGCTTCTTCCTGGGCCGGGGTTCCGAGCTAACACCAAGTCCTCGCCGGATATATGCGTCTTCCCGGTCGATTCTCTCATCGCCGGGCTCCGGTTCCCCCTACACCCGTTCGTGGTCGAAGTTCTGATCTGGTACGGTCTGAGTCCTGCCCAACTGATGCCGAACACTTGGAGGCATGTCGTGGCGTTTCTCCTCCGATGTCAAGAGGTCGACGCCAAGCCGACTATGTTTCTCTTTCGGAGTCTTTACAAACCTTGTCAGCCGAGGCGTCATGAACAGAGGTTTTTCCTTTCTCCTCGGACGGGAGTTAAGTTGATCGAGAACCCGGACTCGATCAAGCATTGGAAGGACAAATACTTCCTCGTCCGAAGTCTGACGCCGTGGGTGATACCGACAGTTTGGGCGACGGACGGCCTGCCTAAGCATACAAAGAAGGACGCCCCGTTGAATGCCGAGGAGGCTGAGGTCCAGAGGAAGCTTCTAGCCCTGCCAGCGCTAAGCTGGAAGGATATTACCGAGGAGCATCTGTTCCGTGGGGGTCTCAGTCCGATCGACCCTCGTATGCTTCTGGTATTTATACTCCTCGTTTAAAGTTCATGAAAAATTTTCTAAGTTTTTTCATCCGGCTTTTGCAGAGACAATGAAGCTTGATTACAAGGCTCTGGTGGCGAAGGGCCGGGCAGAGCAGGAGAAGAAGAAGAGGTCGGCGGCGGAGACTCAGGAGAGCCGGCCAGCGAAGAAGCCTTCGGTCGCGAAGACTGCCGAGCAGCCGAAGGTCGCGGTCCTCAAGGAGGGGGAGATCGAGGTCCTCATCTCTCCGACGAAGGTCGTGATCCCCGACCAGGGCGAGGTCAATGTCTCCGATCCCCCTGCCTCGGATGCGCCCGTGCCGACCTCGGGAACGGACGCTCCGGGTTCGTCGAGCAGCGTCTTCGGGGTGAAGGATGCGCTGTCCATGCCGGTTCCGCCCCTTACTGCCGAGGCGGAGAAGATCTTATCCGAGCGTCACAAGCAGATCTTCGTCCCCGACTGGCAGGTGATGAATGCCGATGGTTTCCTGGGCGACGGGAATATCTGTATGGAGGCGATAAGACATCTGCCGACCCCGAAGGATCGGGCGACCTTGAAGGCCGGGATGGCAGGGGACTCCGTGATGCAGGTCGCCCGGGATTCCATGTCGGTAAGTGGGCTGATTTCTTCTTCATCTGAATTTTTTCCTTAGAAAATTTTCTAAGTATTTAGGTCCGGATCGTAACTCCGTTGCTCTCTTTCAGATCATCTGCCACTTCAACTTCCTGCTTGAGGAGATGGCGAGGAAGGATCAGGAGAAGGAGAAGGAGAGGACGGAGCGCGTCAAGGTCGCGAAGCAGCTCGATTCCGAATTGCTTCTTTCGGCGAAGAGGGCCGCCGAAGTCTCGGGGCTGGAGAAGCAGTTGACCGATGCTATTCAGCTGTCAAAGGATGCGGCGGCCAGGCTCGAGGCCTCGAAGAAGGAGGTCTCCGAGCTGAAGGACTCAGCGGCCAAGCTCGAGGCGTCGGTGAAGGAGGCTGCCGACCTAAGGGAGGAGTTGGCCAAGGCTCGGTCGGAGGCGGAGGATGCTCGGAAGAGGGCCGAGAAGCTCAAGGCCAAGCACCTCAGGAAGGTGAAGAGGGTGAAGAAAGCCGTGCAGGAGGAGGCCGCGATGCACATGACCCAGAACATGCTGGACGCCTACGGCCGGGCCTTGCAACATGTGGTCGCCAAGAACCCGGGCTTCGACACGTCCACCTACAACTTCTATGACCTTGTGGAGGGGGAGGAGGTTGTTCCCGAGGAGTTGATCGGCCCCGAGGGGGAGATAGAGCCCGTCGACGACCCGTGGAAGGCCGTAACCGAGGAGGAGAAGGAAGACGACTCCGAGGAGGAGGAGAGCTGGAGCGAGGGAGGTGGCGGAGGCGACGGCAAGGACAAGGCCGAGGGGTCGACGGACCCAAACGACAAAAAGGTCGACCCCTGACTTGGTTGTCTTCTTTTATCTCTTTTTTGTAAGCCTAACTGCGGACTGGCCACCGCTGCTGTAGAACTTCTCGAGTTTTGAATGAAAAAATGTTTTGTTTGGCCAAAATTTGCCCAAGTGTCGAGTCTCGGACTTAGTATTTGTTTTGGCGTGTTGGCCCTCGGATTTATCTCTGCATTTCAGGTGAGATTCGGTCCGATCACGGAGGCTGAATACCCTCGGCAGGAGCTGGTGAAAACGAAGGACGAGCTTTATCAGAGCCGGTATAGACGGTATCTCCTGCTTGGCAGGCTCGAGGATACGAAGGCGGCTCTGCGGAGGTACGGTCGCGAGCTGTACCAGTACCGGAAGCGCTCTTCAGCCCCCTACCCCGAAGGCGAAGTTGAGAACCTCCGTAAAGAGCTCGCCGCCGCCGAGCGGAAGAATGACGACCTTTTGGCCGGGGTTCAATGCTTGGAGCTAGGGGAAAAAGAGCGTTCGGCGGAGCGGGAGAAGCTGGCTTCCGAACTGGAGAAAGAGTCAACCGAGCGCAAGAGGTTATCGGCCGAAGTCGATAGGCTCAGAAGGATCACGGTAGATAGGGGGATTGAAGTGACCTACTACCGACGGCTTGCAACTGATAATGCCGATGCCTCGGGCTCGTTGACAGCGCCTCGATCGAAGAAGTTGGCGAAGGACGACGTCCTGAGGGGTAGGATCATCGAACTGGAGGAAGAGATCGCGTCGCTCAAGCCGGCACCGGTCAGGGCTAACGTTCGCAGCACTTCGTGCACTCGCGAAGAGAGCGAGAGGGGGGTTACTTTTTACGAGCTTGCTACGCGCTCGCCGTTGACCAGGGGGAGTCCAGCCGATGCTCAGAGTAGCGCGGCAGCCTCGTCGAGCGGGGCTTCGGCCGACGTCGCCGTTAGGGCTAGCAGTGAAGGGGGGTCGCGCTTCGTTGGTTTAGGGTCGGGTTCGGAGGGCAGACCCCGACGTCCTCGCGTTTCCCTAAACCGAAGCATTCCCCTTCCGAAGAGGCTCTGATTCGGCCGTTTTTCTACTTTTGTCGATTGTTGTAATAACTTAGCCGTAGGGTCGACCGACCGTCTGTAACACTATCATGTCTGAATGCAAATAATTCTGAAAAACTCTCAAGTGTTAGACTCCGGCAGAGTATTGAAACTGTGTTATTCGTTTTCTCTTCTTTTCAGCTCGTCGTGACGATCCATAGCTCGGACTCCGGGCGTTCGAATGATGGCTCTGAATCCGAGGCTACTTCTGGAACAGTGGTTCTGAGCCCTAGGAGCACCGATATGAAGTTGCGCCGAGCCGAGAGTGAGTGGGACCACCTTTCGTTGGTCCTCAGTCTCCGGGAAGCCGAGATTCAACGCTTGGAGGGCAAGGTCGCCGAGCTGAACTCCGCAGGGGAGGATGAAGACTCGCAGAACGCATTCAGCAGTGCTCTTCGGGCCAAAAGCATTCGGCACATTCAGTCGAAGATCATCGCCGAGCGAGATGACCTGCTCTCCGAGATGTGGCATCTGCGTGGCGTGATGGCGAGGCTCCGGGGGGAGAAGGAGGAGTCGTCTGTCGAGGAGGACGGACAGTTTAGTGAGGATGTTTTGGTATGAGAGACAAGTGTAGCGGGTCGGGCATTGTGTGTTTTGTTTGCCAACACTTTGTAATGGAATGTTTTGTGTTACGTGCCGACAATTAATAAAAATTCCCTTTCGTTGCTTTGTATGTTCGCCCTTCGCTTGTAACCGTATCGGTCGTGCCGGGATCTTTGAACCGGGCGCGTCTGTTTAGCCGAATGGACCAGGAGTGCGGCTCTTTGTCGTTGAGTGGATCTGGCACGGTACGACAAGGCTCTGTACCCATAAAAGCGTCATTTTGTCGCTTAGAGTAGGTGGCTAGATCTGAGCCGTCGAGTGTAGGCGCGAATCTCGAGGCGGCTCAGTCTCCCAGAAAACGTTATCTTGTCGTTTTGCGCAGGTGGCTTGATCTGAGACGTCTGACCGGGATCACGTACGAAAGTTGAGGGGAAAGTGTGTTTTCCCCATTTACACACTCGGGAAGCCGCTTGCTCGGAAGCCGACCGAGTTGTAGGTCTTCGGTCTCCGGCTGGTAGTTAGGAGTGTTCGGTTTTTTTTTTGTGTCCGGACGAACGTCTGACATCAACCTACCGGAGTAGTTTAGATGGACTAGGAATCAAGTGTTGGACCCCGGGACCATCGCTGGAGCTCGACGGCTGTGGGAGCAATTCCGAACGGCGATCTACCCCTGGTTCGTCCGGAGACGAGCCGAAGAGGTAAAGTCGAACCGAGTGTTGGACTCCGAACCATCGGTATAGTTCAACGGCTGCGGGAGCAATTCCGAACGGCGATCTACCCCTGGTTCGTCCGGAGACGAGCCGAGGAGGTAAAGTCGAACCGAGTGTTGGACTCCGAACCATCGGTAAAGTTCAACGGCTGTGGGAGCAATTCCGAACGGCGATCTACCCCTGGTTCGTCCGGAGACGAGCCGAGGAGGTAAAGTCGAACCGAGTGTTGGACTCCGAACCATCGGTATAGTTCAACGGCTGCGGGAGCAATTCCGAACGGCGATCTACCCCTGGTTCGTCCGGAGACGAGCCGAGGAGGTAAAGTCGAACCGAGTGTTGGACTCCGAACCATCGGTATAGTTCAACGGCTGTGGGAGCAATTCCGAACGGCGATCTACCCCTGGTTCGTCCGGAGACGAGCCGAGGAGGTAAAGTCGAACCGAGTGTTGGACTCCGAACCATCGGTATAGTAAAGAGGGGAGGAAAAAACAGGCAAATTCAAAAACAAAATGGAACTTTCTTTATTTGATATTTGTCGGCGAACCGTTTTACATAGTAGGATTCATAGAACAGGTTACATAGTAGGATTCATAGAACCGTTTTACATAGAGGAATGGCGCGACACCTCGGATTACTTAGAGAGGCGCCGGGGCGCTCTCTTGGTATTTCAGGAGGTGATCGGCATTCCAGGTCCTCGGGAGCTCTCTACCATCCATGTCCTCAAGTCGATATGCTCCAGGCCGAACAACTTTTGCGACCCGGTACGGCCCTTCCCAATTCGGAGCTAGCTTGCCCTTCTGACTGGGGAGGGATATGGCTAGCTTTCTCAACACCAGGTCTCCTTGCTCAAGGTTGGCGGGTCGGACTTTCTTGTTGTAGGCTAGCTCGACTCTCCTTCTGTAATTCTGCTGCCGAATCGATGCCCTTTCCCTCAGTTCATCTATCAGGTCCAAGTTTCCTCTGAGTTCCCTGGCATTCTGTGCTTCGTCATAGGCGATGAGCCGAGGGGAAGGAATTCCGACCTCGAGGGGTATTACGGCTTCGGCCCCATAAGTAAGGCTGAAAGGGGACTCTCCAGTGGGCGTCCGCTTGCTTGTGCGGTAGTTCCACAACACATTAGGGAGTTGATCGACCCACTGTCCTTTGGAGCACTTGTCCAACCTCTTCTTGATCCCCGCAAGGATCTGCTTATTAGCGTTCTCGGCTTGTCCGTTCGACTGGGGGTGCGAGACGGACGAGAAACGCTGTTGAATGACGAGGTCGTCGCACAGGGTTCGGAATGCTGAGCCAGTGAACTGGGTCCCATTATCTGTCACGAGGACGCGCGGGACGCCGAATCTGCATATAATGTTCTTCCAGAAGAACTGCACCACTTTGTTCTCGGTTATCGTGGCGAGGGGCTCGGCCTCGACCTACTTCGAGAAGTAGTCGATAGCGACGACTAAAAACTTGAGCTGACCCGGAGCTGGAGGGAAAGGCCCTACCAAGTCCATTCCCCACATCGCGAAGGGGATAGGGCTCGATAGGGAGGCGAGGTTGGCTTGAGGGAGGCGTCGGATGCTGGAGTGTCTCTGGCAGGAGCCGCACTGCCGAACGTGTCGCTCGGCGTCTTGGAGAAGTGTCGGCCAGAAGTACCCATAATTCAGAGCTTTTCGGGCCAGGGACCTAAATCCCGAGTGTGCCCCGCCGATCCCTTCATGAAGCTCCTGTAGGGCATATTCGGCCTGTTCCGGAGAGAGGCATCGTAGATATGGTCGGCCGTCCATTTGGGAGAAAGAGCGCTTGTATAGGATGCCCTCGATTAAGACATAGCGCTCGGCTCGGGTTCTAACTCGGCGAGCTTCTTTGGGATCTGAGGGCAGAACTCCATCCCTTAGAAATTCTACCAGTGGCTTCATCCAGTTGTCTTGCAGCATGACTGGCAATGACTCCGCCGAGCCTAGTGCCTCGTCTTCGATGCTCGGCTTAGCGAGGACTTCAATTAGTACGGTCTGCTCGAGTCCTTGTAAAGAGGACGAGGCCAACTTGGAAAGTGCATCGGCCTGTGCGTTTTCCTCCCGAGGGACCCGCTGGATGATGGCTTCTTCGAACCGACCCATGAGATCCCGGACCTTGGCGAGGTACTTCGCCATCCGCTCGTCCCGGGCTTCATATTCGCCCAAGACCTGGTTCACGACCAGCTGGGAATCACTGTGAATCCGGAGACGATGCGCCCCAGCGCTTCGCGCGAGTCCGAGGCCGGCTATGAGTGCCTCGTACTCCGCCTCGTTGTTCGAGGCCTTGAAGCTCTTGCGGATCGCGTACTGTAGGACGAAGCTATCAGGGCCGTTCAGGATGATGCCGGCGCCGCTTCCCTCACTGCAAGAGGATCCGTCCACAAAGACTGTCCAAATGGGGGGTCCGTTCGGGACGTGGCCGACCTCGGGGATGGTGGATTCTACAATGAAGTTGGCGAGGGCCTGCGCCTTAATTGCCGTCCGAGGTTGATAGGAGATGTCGTGCTGACTCAGCTCTATCGACCACTTCATCAGCCGGCCCGAGGTTTCGGGTTTATGGAGGACTTGCTTGAGCGGTTGATCGGTGAGGACGATGACTGAATGAGATTGGAAGTAGGGCCGAAGCTTTCTTGCTGCCATGACGAGGGCGTAGGCTATCTTTTCTATCCCCGGATAACGGAGCTCGGCATCCCGAAGTACCTTGCTCACGTAGTAAATAGGCCTCTGGGTCCGGTCCTCTTCTCTGACCAGGACAGCGCTCAGGGACTGCTCGGAGGCTGCCAAGTAGAGAAAGAGAGGCTCGCCTGGGACCGGCTTACTGAGCAGAGGGGGGTTCACCAGATAGGCTTTCAGCTGGTCGAACGACGCTTGCTGTGCCTCGCCCCATTCAAATCCCTTAGCGCCTCGGAGTGCCTTGAAGAAGGGAAGGCACTTTTCCCCTGACTTGGAGAGGAACCGACCGATGGCTGCGAGCCGACCGGTGAGCTTCTGCACTTCTCTGACGTTCCGAGGCGGGGCCATGTCTAATATGGCTTTGATCTTTTCGGGGTTAGCTTCAATCCCCCGCTGGCTCACCATGAAACCGAGGAACTTGCCAGAGGAGACTCCGAACGCACACTTGTTCGGGTTTAGCCGCATGTTGTACTTCCTCAACACGCCGAACGCCTCTTGGAGGTCGGCTACATGGTCGGTGCCGTGGATGCTCTTGACGAGCATGTCATCGACGTACACCTCCATATTTCGGCCGATCTGATGCTGAAAGACCTTGTTAACGAGGCGCTGGTAGGTGGCTCCCGCGTTCTTCAAACCGAACGGCATTACTCGGTAGCAGTAGAGGCCTTGGTCGGTGACGAAGGAGGTCTTCGGGATGTCCGGGGGGAACATCCAGATTTGGTTGTAGCCCGAGAAGGCATCCATGAAGCTGAGGAGCTCATGGCCCGAGGTGGCGTCGATTAGGGTGTCGATGTTCGGGAGAGGGAAGGGATCCTTCGGACACGCTTTGTTGAGGTCGGTGAAGTCGATGCATATCCTCCACGAGCCGTTGGACTTCTTGACCATCACAACATTCGACAACCACTCGGGATAATTCACCTCCTGGATGAACTTGGCCTTCAACAGCTTATTCACTTCCTCCTTGATTGCCTGCTGTCGCTCGGGAGCGAACTTTCGCCTCTTCTGCTGAACCGGTTTGCACCCCGGCTCGACACTTAGGCGGTGGACGAGCAAGTCTTCGGAGATGCCGGGCATATCCGCGGCCGACCAAGCAAATAGGTCGCGGTTACCCCGGATGCATCTCACAAGGTCGGAGAATAGCACGGTCGGTAAGGACTTGCTGACGAGGAATTTTCGGCTCGGATCCTCGTCGGAGAAGAGTACTTCTTCTAACTCGTCCGCTGGTTCGGACGTTGGGCGAGCCTTCGGCTCGGGGATCTCGAGGGTCTCGAGCGAAAGCACTGGTCCCCCGGTGGAAGTCATGTAGCACTTCCGAGCTGTTTCCTGGCTCCCCCTGACTTCCCCTACTCCCGACCGAGTGGGGAACTTCATCTTCAAATGGTATGCTGATGGGACGGCCTCAAGGGCGGCCAGGCCGGGGCGACCGAGGATGACATTGTATGCTGCCGGGACGTCAACGACCATGAAGTCCATGGGCTCGGTCCGGGTAGTAGGGGTGCTCCCCGCAGTAACGTCGAGGGTTATTACCCCTTCGATGGTTACCGGGACCCCCGTGAACCCGTGTAGAGTGTATCCGGCCGGTTTGAGACGGTCTCGGGACAGCTGGAGGCCCTGGAAGGCCGAGAGGAATAGAATGTTAACCGAACTCCCGTTGTCAACCAAAATCCTCTGCACCTTGAAGTTGGCCATGCGGAGGTCGATGACGAGGGCATCACAGTGAGGGGTTCGGACTCCTTCGAGATCAGCGTCGGAGAAGGACACGGGCACACCGAAGCCCTTGGGAGGAGGAGCACTGTGGACCGAGTTCACCTCTCGGACGAAGGCTTTCCGGGACGTATTAGAGGGGCCGCCCATGGGGCCCCCGTGGATCATGTGCAGAACCCTTTCTTCTTCGAACTCAGGCGTTACTTCGCGCCGCTTGTTAGCCCCCCGAGGGGGAGGAGAGTTCCGATCTGTCCGATCGTTAGCCTTCACGAACTTTGCCAACTGCCCCCTTCGGATGAGGGCTTCGATCTCATCTCTCAAAGCCCGACAGTCATTCGTCTCGTGCCCGTGGTCCCGGTGATACCGACACCACTTGTCTTTGTCCCTCCTCTTCGCCGGTTTGTGCATCCTCGGGGCTGGAGGGAGGACCCCCTCCTTCTCTACCTCCATGAGGATAGTGGAGACATTAGTTGTGAGGGGCGTGAATTTCTCGAACCTGGGGGGAGGACGACGCTGGCCGCCTCCGTCCTTCATAGTCTTCTTGGCCCCCTCTTCCTCCGTTGCCTTCCTCTTCGAGCCGGAGGAGGGTCCTCCGAAGTTCGGGAGGGACTCGGCCTCCTCGGCTCGGATGTATTTCTCGCACCTCAGTAGGAGGTCGGCGAAGTTGGTAGGCGGCTTCTTTGCTAGGGACGAGCGGAGGTTGGAGTTGAGGACGTTCGACTGGAACGCCACTGTTGCCACGGATTGGTCTAAGGAGGCGATCGACCTGACTTCTGCAGTGAACCTCTTCACATAGTCACGCAGCTTCTCTCCCCTTTCCTGTCGGAGGTTCAGAAGGGAGAGACTCGTCTTCTCGGCCCGTCGGCTGCTCACAAAGTGAGTTATGAACAGCGTCTCAAACTGCTCAAATGAAAAGATGGAGGCGGGGGCAAGCCTGGAATACCATTCCCGAGCCGAACCCCGAAGGGTGGCCGGGAAGGTCCTGCAGAGTATGGCGTCGGAGACTTGGTGGATCAGCATCAGAGTCTTAAAACTCTCGACGTGATCTACCGGGTCGGACTCGCCTGAGTACGTTTCAAACTGCGGAGGTTTGAAACCCCTCGGTATGCGAGCTTCCATGATTGTCCGAGAGAAGGGCGGTCGGTTTGGGCGAACAGTCCCTGCTCTGGACTCCTCTTCTCGATCCATACGGACAATGCGCCTCTCCACCTCATGGAGGCGGCGGTCAAAGGCATCGTCCCCTCGCCGGTAACCGTATGACCCTTCGGACTCTTCATCATAAGAGGGAGAGCGCGGACTTCGGCGCCGGTATCCCTCGGATCGGCGGGGACTGTAATGTTGCTGACGACTGGGAGCCTGGAGAGGACTTCGTGACCGGCGGTGAGGACTGGGAATCCGAGGGGGTGTTGGGACCCTCGGGGGGTTTTGGTTGTTGGCACGGGCGTTCAGGGCCTGCAGTACAGTCTCCTAAAACTGGAGGAACTCGGCACGGCTGATAGGTACCTCACGGTCCCTCGTACGATGCCGATCCTCGGGGGAACGCGGCCTCCTCCTTCGGTGTTCGGGAGATGCCGCTCGGCCTCTCCGGTACGGAGATCTCTGTCTGTCTCGGCGACGAGGTGACCGCTCGGCCTGACGCTGTCGGGAGGCCCCCGCTCGGGCCCGCCTCTCGTCAAGGTGCGTGCGGAGGTCATTCTCCTTCTGGCAGTTCTGGTCGGGGTTATGGGAGGCCATCGAGTCCGAGGACCCGTTACGGACCGAGACATGGTCCTGGATGGGCTGCTTCAGCTTCTGGCCGTTGAGACCGGCGGGACCATTGTTGGGTTGCTGCTGAGGATGAGGAGGATGGACCGGTTGGGTCGGCGGAGGAAGCCCGGATTGGAGAATTTGGTTGACGGGGGTATCCTCCGTAGGGTCGGCGGGGTTGGCCACCCGGTTGGATCCTTTGGATCTGTTCTTCTTCGGAGGCATGGCGATGGGAGGCGAGGAAGGAGAAGCTGAGGTCGTTCGTGTGGTGGGTTCCCACAGACGGCGCCAATCTGTTACCGCTGATTTCGGTGTGGGGGTAAACAGATAGAATTTGTGAGTCCGGGAAACACCTGAACGATTGACTCGGTCTCCTTGCTCCTGGCACAACCTGCAAGGAAGTGCGAAACACCGGGGTTGATTCCGGCGACGCACCCTCCGACGCTCTTGTCAGTAATCAGGAAAAGATTAGGAAAGAGCTTAGGTGGTGAAAAAGTGATTAACCTGGTCTCGGTGGTAGAGGGGTTGTATTTATAGTCGCCAAGAGAGAGATTAGGGGCTTGATTCCTTGTATAACTGTTCGGAGCAAAATCCTCACAGTTTGTTAAGGAAAGTAGATCTCCTAATTCCCGGTGAGAGCAAATCAGGCATGCCGATTTGGTCAAATCAGGGATCCTGGTTTGTCTCCTGCTGATATGGGTTTGTTTCGGGTCGGAACCCGAACCCAATAAGAGTGGGTCCGTTTGCGGGTGGTTGGTCCTGTGAGAAGGGGACCCAATACCCATTTTGGATCCATTTGTATGTGAAATTACCCTTTTACCCCCGTGCTTCAAGATTCGTGCTCGATCTGGACGGTCTCGATTTAACCCCATTTTTAGCCATATCACCTGTCAATCAAGATATTGCCTTATTATTGTATTTATATCTTTTCCATATCCATCTCTTTTCCATTGTGGTAGTATATTTTCTTAGCATAAGCTAGTGCCTGCTCCAGTGTCTATTAGACTATGATAGTTTCTTGATTTGAACAATTCGTATCAAATAGACTATTCTACAGTGTCATTTTAGGGTTTCTCTAGCTGGTTTGTATCTTATTATTTCTCAGAATAGAGATTCTATTTTAAGGTTATTAGTGTTTCTATTTTTTACTTCATGCTTACTTGTAAAAGCACTAGGTTTGCCCGTTGACACGTGCCTATGGCACGTCTTCGGAACGGTGCACCTGGTTTGATTATATAAAATAGTTTTGGAGGTTCAGCAAATTAATTGAAGTAGCAAACATATTATATGAGAAAGCAGTATATCTACCTTTAAGCTTAACCATCGCCTTCTTGATCATTAGCTTAAACTAACCTGAAATGCATATAGTTTGTTAGAAACACTGCATAGAGTTTTTTTAACTTCAGCACCACTTTTAGATACTTGTAATAGTTATACAAGGACATTATCATATAGGTTTTATAGAGCTTACTCTAATTCCATAACCACTATGAGCATGTCTAAATACAATGGTAACGCAAGTGCATGTGTGAAGCTATTTACAATACCAATAA
This sequence comes from Hemerocallis citrina, assembly GCA_017893485.1. Classification (NCBI taxonomy): domain Eukaryota; kingdom Viridiplantae; phylum Streptophyta; class Magnoliopsida; order Asparagales; family Asphodelaceae; genus Hemerocallis; species Hemerocallis citrina. The sequence continues at coordinate 47,254,371 of CM030366.1, forward strand.
TCTAAATATTTGTTTGTCTGAGACTCAGTTTGCAATTGAAATACCTCATATTATTATTTCAACCAAAATGAAATACATGAAGTTCTCAAAACTCTAATCCAAGCTAATCATTTCTTTTATCCCCACTTTGTCTCCCTATTGCACCTTTATAAAAAAAAAATCAAAAATAAATAAATAACAAATTTACTTTAGCTGTCTTTCTTGAGTGGAGAGTTTGCACCCTTCACTGGTAAACTCCAGTCATCCCAATCCTATATATCCAAACATACATTAAAAATTCTTATATGTTATGTTATCCATGGTTTCCAATAACCAGTGAAGGGAACACTTCACGATAGTATTTTTGCTTGTAGTAAAGAATTTAATGTTGCATATTTTCCAAGTTATTTTAGATTGCTAGTCAGCTTACCTGTCCTGCTATGGTTTGAAAGCCCAAATTAAGGCCACCAAATAATCCATCTATCACTTGCGTACACCTTAAATCAAAATCAATAAAAAACTCATCAAATTAAAAAATTTTAAACCCAAAAATAAAACAATCATATCTCCCTGAACTTAAATTCCATGCACACACAAAATTCGAGTCAGCAAAAAATTGAGTAATCCCCTCCACACAAAAAAAATTAAAATTAGAATTAGAATTCAGTTAATGAGATGAAATTAGAGTCTTCGCATCGCATATAGAGGCTCTCGATTCGGTGGAGGGGATTCGCAGATATGGAGTCGCTTAATATTCGTGCTTAATTTAGTGGAGGGGATTATCACCGATACGGAATTAGCAGCGGATCAGATATTGGCGACGACCTCTTGATTGGGGTTTGACATTAGATTTGGAATTGAATTTGGACTTGCTTTGAGATTTTCAAATTTTCAAAATTTAATTTTTTTCGAATTTTCAAAATTTTCAATTTTTAAAATTTTTAAAAAAAGTTTATTATTTTTTTAAAATTTTTAATTTTTTAGTTTTCAAAATTTTTAAATTTTCTAAAATTTCTAAAATTTTAAAAAATTTCAAATTTTTTTTAGAATTTTAATTTTTTAAATTTTTAAAATTTTAAATATTAAAAAAAGTATTAAATTATTTTTTTAAGTTTTTGAATTTTTTTTGATTTTTTTGAATTTTTTTTAAAAGTTTTTGAATTTTTAAATTTTTTGGTTTTTTAATTTTAAAAAAAAATTATTTTCTTAATTTTTTGGATAGAAGAGAGAGAGAGAGAGAGGGAGAAATAATTTAATAAATAAAGAAGTTGTTTTGGGGGGAAAGATTTGAATTTGAGTTTTAGGGGGAAACTTTTGGGGGGGAAATGTGTTTTGTGAGGTTAGATCTGGGCCTTTGATTTTGGGGGGATTGAAGGAGAGCCACTTGATAGCTTTCTTTGTGTTTTATTACATAGATAAATATTTCTTATTTGTATACTCATTACTTCACTCTTTTCTATCATTTCTATTCATGATAGTCGGTGGTACATGGCTAAACTTTTATCCTTATTTTCCTCTGCCATATTTATTGAGAAATCAGGTTTTATTGTAAATTTAATTTTTTTGGTACATTAGGTTTCCCTATACTATTCCAATTAAGGCATCTTGTGTACTGGATATTATTCTGTCGTCCATTAGGTATTGTTTCTAAAGGTGTAGTTATTCATTCCTTAAAATAAGCTTTTATTATTATTTGTACCGCTCCTAGTTATTCATTCTCAGGCCTATAAATACCCTCCCCCCTCCACAGTCAGAAGGTAATCAGCAAATTCTCTCTCGACTCTTTTTCTCTCTCTGGTTTTGACTTGAGCGTCGGAGGGTCTCTCGCCGGGGCCATAAAAGTTTAGGGACTAAGAACAACGGGGTCTTAAGTGTGCATCCCCTATCTCTCACTGGCTCAACAATCGTTTCCACAATAATGGAACGACCGGCTGCATCACACCCACTCTCCCCTCCGGCGAAGAGGCTGAACACAATACCATCGTCTGCATCTAGACTAACCAACCTAGAAGAAGCACAGGCTGACGGAATGCTAGACATAATGAACGACAATTGTGAGAATGTTACATAGTCAAAGTGATGGCAATGAAGAACCGACAACCAGAAAAAGAAGCATCTGACTCTATCATACACACTCCACTTGGCTCGGGGGGATATAGCTCAGCTGGTAGAGCTCTGCTCTTGCAATTGGGTCATTGCAATTACGGGTTGGATGTCTAATTGTCTAGGCAGTAATGATAGTATCCGGATATGGACCGAACTGTCTCACGACGTTCTGAATGAATTCTATTATGTGAGCCCATTTATCTCAGAGGTTAGACAATTTGCGCTAAAATTGATCATTGTTCCTATATAATTCGAACTATTTATGGAGTATTAGGCCACCGTCGAATACCAGATGAACCACAATCCCTGCCCGGTGAAACACCACAACTTCTAGAGATAGAAGCTCTTAAAACTTTCTAGAGAGAGAGAGCTCTAATGGGGTAAACGATGGAGGGGGGTGGGGGGTTGAAATCCCCTCCTATTTATAGAGCCTTCAAGACCAAATTGCCGTGTGGCGATATCATAGCCACCCACATGATCTAGCGGTCGGATCACACTCTACCAGGACCAATAAGAACATGGTTTTGGTAACAAGACAGTCAACCGGCAAAGCGAGCGAACGTCACAATGCTCGGCTAAGGAAAGAAGCCATCGTGATGGGGCGAACAATTTCACAAACTTCCAATGGGCATGATGAGGTGAACAATCTCGCAAACACTTAGTGGGTGTGATCAGGTGAACAATTTCACAAACACTTGGAGGGCGTGATGGGGTGAACAATTTCACAAACACTTGGTGGCCACTATGTTCACCACCAATAGAAGAAAACACCATCACCAACCAAGCTTCCATGTGACTAAGTCTACTAGCACCGCGGAGTCCCCCAAGACCGTACAAGTTCAAGCTCAAAAGACGACTCAAACTCTAAAAGAGATGATCAAATCCAAGCACACTAGTGCTCCTACCATGATGTAAGAAGGGAACTCCACCGAGAACGACACAACTCCAAAAGATTCGCAATAATCAAAAATCTAGGTCCAAAAATCCCCAACAAATGCTCATAGGTTCTAAAAGAGAGAAATATGAGTTCGGGGCGGGTTCGGGTTCACAAACCCAAAACCACCCACAAAATCCAAAGCAGTGAATCCAAACAGTTTTAAGCCAAACGGGTTCGTAGGTTGCGGATCCAAACCAAACCCACATCTACTTCAAACCCTCTCCTTCTTCTTCTTCCTCCTCTTCGAAAAGCAGCGAGCTCCAAAAACCCACCTAGAGAGCTTGACGGCTAGCTCCGCCACTCCAACTCCGAGCTTCCACCCCGTCAAGATCACTGCCGAATCCCCCGTCGACAAAAGACCTCACTGCTCGACCAAGCCTCTCTTCCAAAACTTGACCGAACCTCGAAATCCTCATAGCTCGGCGGGGCAACAGAACTCCATAGCTCAGCAAACAGTCACCCTTGTAGCTCGGCGAGTTCAACAAACCAATAGCTCAGGGACACTCCAAACGCCATAGCTCGGCATGGTCGGTGAAGCTCGTTGCTCGGCGAGTTCAACAAACCAATAGCTCGCTAACTCCTCCATAGCTCGGTGACAATCCAAACTCCATAGCTCGGCGAGGTAGACGAAGCTCATAGCTAGGCGAGTTCGGTAGCCAATAGCTTGGCAAGGTAACCATAGCTCGCCAACACCTCCATAGCTCGGCCAAAAGCTTCGAGAAATATGGGCTTGTAAGTCGGTGAGGAGAATAGGTCGACGAAGGTGGTGGCTCAACAAGGGTAAGAGCTCATAGCTCTGCAAAGACTTGGGCCCCCTGTAGCACAACGATGCCTTCAAAATTTGATAAAGTTGGCCATAGCTCGGTGAAATGGCCGGTTGAGCTATGAGGTCGCTCACAGCACTCGCCAGCCGTCCGATCGTTTAGAGATTCAAACTCGAGCATGATGAATGCACAAGATTGATCCGCGTAGAGACTCTTTTTCCCCCAACGCTCTGCCCGGTCCTCCGCCGTCTGATTCCCCTCAGCGCGTGAGCCAGATTGTGATCAACACCCCAGATCGAGCCACATCGCTCTTCATCACGACCCTCGTATCATAGCCGCCTAATCTCATCAGTGTGAGAGCCGTGCCTTGATCGACGCCTCTGATCGCGTCGAAAAGTGTGTGCATGTCTGTTTATTCATAAAAAAATCCCAAAAAGTCATTTAAAATTCAAAAATTAATTGAAAAAAATCTGAAAATAATTATTTAAAATTAGGAAAATTCATTAAAAATTTTCAAAAAATAATTAAATTGGATTTATTAATTATAAAATTTGAAAAAGTGATTTTAAAATTAGAAAAAATTCTAGAAAATTTCGGAAAAATCAAAAAAAAATATGGAAAATTCCAGAAAAGTCTAGAAAAATATTCACTACATACAGAAGCAATTGATTAGTTCCAAGTATCTCCAAGAAGCCTGACAGCTAAGATTGTATTCTAGAGTCCAAAAATAAGGCGTACTACTCCCCGAAAGCCAAGAAAATTGCCTTTCGGGAGTGGGGGCTTATGATGATGGTAAAAATCACAGTAAATCAGGGTCGTACGATTCCAGCACAGATCTCAAAGGTTCTACAGGCAGATTAATCATGACAGGCCTCTTTAACATATTCGGGTCTTTTTCGGGATCCTCTACAAGACATGGGCTTCTTCCAAGCCCTTAAAAAGTGGCAGGCTAGGCCTACTAGGAGAGACACATAGCCCATGAAGGCTGGGGGTCAAATCACTTATCCCCTAACAAGAGAATTTACCTCTTGAGGGGAAGAAACGTAAAGGAGATAAGGTATTCATATCGATCCAACTGATTCATATCAATCTCTTGATATGTTTCTCAGGCCTATAAATACCCCCCCTTCCCTCTCCACAATCAGAAGGTAATCAACAAATTCTCTCTCAAACTCTTTTTCTCTCTCTGGTTCTGACTTGAGCGTCGGAGGGTCTATCGCCGGGGCAAACCCCCGGTTTTTCATGCTTTTTGCAGGTCCATTGGCCATGTCAATAGCCATCGGATTCAGATCACGGTGGTCAGTCAACGATCCAGATTCAATCTCAGGGGTTCTAACCGCATTTCACGGCAAAGATCAAATATCAGATTTTTAGTAGTTTCCATTAAATAAGAACTCACTATCTGTTTGCACCCGCACCAAAATAAGCAGCAACAATATCTCTTAAAAGTTTTTCTGTATTTTGGTTTATATCTTTCCATTTTGTTTTTACATCTATTCATATAATTGTAATTATTATTACACCCCCAATGGTTTGGTCTTGCTTCTTCACAACAAATTCTCTATTTATATGTTCTATAGTATTTTATAGTTCCTCTAGCTTCTTGGCACACTTAATCTGTATAATCATTCACAAATTGTGTTCTTTATCCTAAATTATCTATTTCTGGTTTTACTTTCTTATTTGTGTATGCACTGTATATATTTATACTCCATGGATCCGGTAGTTTTAGAAAAAATGAATCTAAGATTGGAATATTTTCTTCTTTTGTATATTACTATTTTGGAAATATTCTTGAAATTCGCAAGCATAGTTGTCAAAATAACACATGTCGCATATTTCTAAATTGTTTATCGTCCATTTTGCTTGGTTCTTTTTATATATGTTATGTTTTTCTGTTTTTTCGTAGACACTAAATTATGTTCTTATTGTTATCTCATAGTTTGTAATTATTTCATTTAATCCTATGGTTTTTTGGGCTGAATTTTCTTCCGTTCCTTTGTTATCAATTGGTCTGACTTTTTTGATATTATTTCTTTCTTCTTCTGTTAGTCCATTCCACCACTTCTACTCCTATAAAAGTTGCTTTTATAAATTTCTTGAATGTGTTTCCAGCAATTTTTTGCCTAAATCCTGCTATTAATGATGCTTTTACACATTCTTCTATTGTTCTATCTACATCTTCTACACGGTCTAGATCTAGCCATTCTTCATTTTCTGCTATTCTTTTTTCGTAGTGTTCTGTGGGTTCATATTTTGAGATTTTTTCTTTTTCTTTTCCTAACTTACTTTTTTATCTACCTTGTCATTTTCATGGCAGGTTATAAGATCTTTTATTAGGTGGTGATCTTAAGCTTTCATACATATTAGTTGAAATTTCTGTAGGTTTTGTTATAATTTCTTGATCCATTTTTATCGTTCGTAATATTTAAATATTTTAAGGCTTTTTCTACATCCTGTGAGTTGAGAATTTCCATTAAATCTTCTATTTCTAAAATGTTTATATTAAGTTTTGTTATAGCTTCTAACTCCTTCATACATTCTTTCATAATTCTTCCTCTGTGTCTTCTGTTATATCTACTTAGGGGACTCACAACAAGGGTATCTTCAAAAATGAAGATACCCAATAGGATCCCAAGACCCCCCCCTAATTCCCACAACAACCGGGTCTTGATCAAGACCCTGGTGGGCCCAGGTCTCCCCCTTTATTTCATTCACCTTGCCCCCCCCCCCCCACACACACTTCAATAATAATAATAATAATAATAATAATAATAATAATAATAATTATAACACAAATAATAATAATAAGAATAAGAATAATAAAAGTGGTAAGATACTCACTTTATTGTGGGTGAAATAGTAGTGGGTATCTTGGTGGGTATCCCAAATTCAAATTTTTATGAGGGAAATGATGTGACACTTCACGATACCATACCAAGACCCTCCTTATTGTAAGAGCTCTTAGTTCTCTTACGTTCTTATTTATGATTTTGAAATATTTTCTTATAGTTTTTACAAATTCTGGACCATTGTAATATTCTTCCTACTCTTGAATGTTTATCATATAAATTTCTGAGTGTATTGATGGTTCTATGTTTGTAATATTATCCATCCTAACTTAATTCTTATAGTTTAATATTCTTTGCGATAGTAGGTGTTGGTATACCAACTTGCTTCTTCGTTTCTATAGTATAAAACCTTGTATGCTATTTCTGTAGCACCCCAAGTTTCCAATAATTAAAATTTTGAAAATACGTGGCACAAATCCAAAATTAACCTTAATGTAAGAGTAAACATAGCAAAACAGATAAAAATTTTAACTTTTATTACATCAATCCTTTACATAGCACAGCAGAAATTAAACACCTTGAATTACATTTTCTTTCTTTTGCAGTCCATTCTTTTACAATTTGCATAAGCCATATTATCATTCTACCACATGCATCCAATCCCAAGCTAACGGTACCTACCTGTAAAACATGAAGCTAGAGATAACTCTAACTCTCAAAACTACTGGGGTTAGCCATAAAGATGTGAGTGACATTAAAAGAAATACAATTTTAAATGAAACATAAAGAACAATTTCGAAATCAACATATTCCCACAGTAGTAACAAACAGAATACAAAATGACGATAAGTAAAGCATAAAAACATCAAGCGAAACTAGGCTAAGTATCAAGTGTAGGAAAACAGGAGAGGCATCATGCATAATACAAGTCAAGAAAACACAAATACAGTATGATGGCTCTCTAATGCATACTTGTCGGATTCTATGCATTCCATACTACATAGGTCCGGTGCAAGCCCTTTCATTCTCCACTTTATAGGGTTTTTAATCCCTCGTTATGCAACTAATCCTACTACGGTGATAGAAACAAGATCTAGAACACTCTGCGAGTAGGCCTGACGACCCTAAGCATAGTTCTAACTCCAGAGAATCACCTCCCTGCGGTGTACCCTACGAATAGGTCTGCAGACCCTCGACGTGCAGAAACACAGTATATTCTGCGAATAGGCCTGCCGACCCTCGACGCGCGAATGCACCGTATGTTCCGTGAATAGGCCTACCGACCCTCAACACGCGAACATACCAAACTGTCCTCTAGACTGTAGCACCCCGAATTTCCAATATAATATCTCAGAAATACGTGGCACAATTCCAGAATCAACTTCAATGTAATCATAAACATAGTAACCAAATACAGGAAAATTTAAAACTTTTATTACATCAATTGTTTACAAAGCACAGCGGAAAATAAAACACCTTGAATTACATTTTCTTTCTTTTACAACACATTCTTTTACAATTTACATAAGCTCTATTATCATTGTACCCCATGCATCCAATCCCAAGATATAGGCACCTACCTATAAAACATGAGGCTAGAGATAACCCTTACCCAAAAACTACAGGGGTCAGCCATAACAGTATGAGTGACATAAATGCAGCATAAATCAAACATAAGACATAGAATCATAAATAACATGTATCAACAGCAAGAATAAAATGAAATAAGAAATAAAATTAAATAAAACATGATAACATCAAAGAATATGAAATAGTAAATAGTGGGGCATGAAAACACCAAGTGAAACTAGACTAAGTGTCCAGTGTAGAAAAATAGAAAACACATGCATAAAATCAAGTCAAGAAAACACCAATGCTATATGTTGACTCTCTAATGCATACTTGTCAGATTCTATGAATCTTACTCTACATAGGTCCGGTGTCAGCCCTTATCGTTCTCCACTTTATACGGTTAAATCTTTCGTTATGCAACTAATCCTACTACGGTGATAGAAACAAGATCCATAATACTCCGTGAATAGGCATCACAGCCTTCGACGCGCAAGCATCATGTAAGAATAGCTCAAAAATCGGAGAATCATCTCCTTGCCGTGTACCCCACAAATAGGCTTGCGAGGCCCTCAACGTGCTGATCACTAGATACATCCTGTGAATAGGCCTGTCGACCCTCGACATGCGAATGCATCCTGCATGCTCCGTGAATAGGCCTGCAGACTCTCGACATGCGAACATACAAATGTTCTCTCGAGACAGAACAACACACAAGTCCTGGAACGCATCTGTTGGACCAAAACTAAGAGCATATACTTACGTTTTCCAAGTTCCATCACATCTCCACTAGTGCCTGTCCTTAAGTTGGTTATTATTAAAACACAAAAATTCCTCATCTCTAGAGTTAGTGTATCCTGCCGGACTTAATTTCACAACAACAATCCCAAGACCCAATTGGGCTAAATCAACAAAATCTCACCTGCCGGTTCACAAGACTCCCACTCAACTCCTAGAAATTCACAAAATGAATTTCAACACCAAAACTTCCAATAAAACTTACAAATCCATCATCAAAATGTATATAATAAGAAAACCTCGTAAATCAACAAAATTCAACTTCATTTAATGTGCTCATAAATTTCCAGAATTTAAAATAAAATGTTAAAACCCTTAAATAACAGAAAACTGTATTTTGAAGTCACAGAACACCACAAAACATCAATTACTTCAAAGAAAACATATTTATGAAGTTATAGAAATACAAGTTTGAACAAAATACAACCCTTTGTAAGGTAATAAAATCCGTAGCAAAACATCATTTAAACAGTAGATTAATAATCCATAATCGAAGAAATAATCATTTAAAGAAACGTCAGAAAACTCAAGAAATTCATTAGTCAGAACATTAACAGTCGACTGTCGAAAGTTATCCAGTCGACTGTCTTGTGAAAATTTGAAAACTCAAGAAAACCCATCAGTAGTGACAGTGACAGTCGACTGTCCTGCAAAAATCCGAAAGCTCAATAAAAACTCATTAGCCAAGACAGTGACAGTTGACTGTCAAATGAAACCAGTCAACTGTCTATCCCTACAGACTGCAGTTTTGAAAGTTGTGCATGTTTTACTGATACATTGATTCACTTTATAAAAATGCAATTTTGTAAAAACTAAATTCTTAAGATAGTTGGGTATAACTTGAATAACATATAGAAGTTTATAAAACAAATCAAACTTACATCAAATCCATAAAAGAGTAATTTTTCACAAAAATATTTCAAAATCAGCAATAAGTATATAGGTATGTTCTAGTATCAGTTAAAGCCTCAAAACCATCAAAATATAGTAGTATAATGTCTAGGTTTAGTCTCAGTGTTAAAACGAATCAAATCCCATCGAAATCATCATAAAAATCACGATTTCAAGTTTCGGTCTGTGTATAGTCTGACCCGAAAACATCAAAACTCCCTTTCCTTCAAAACCTGATCCTTTCCACTTCAAAACCCCTTTTGTAATTGATTTAGCACACATGCCTCTACTTACAATAGTTTACCCGTGAATACATTCAATTATAACAATCATTCATCAAGTTCTTTACTCATCAAAACACAAAACAGTGTGTGTATACATACTCAACATTTAAGAACTCATCTCTACCCAAATTTGGTGCATCTCTTCAAATAATCTCAATACAATCAATCAAAATAGCAAATATGTGAAGGGAATTAACCTACTCATGATTTCTATTAGGGTCTTTAACAATCTCAAATAATCTATATAAAATTTAATCATCAAAGTCATAGTTTTCATGAAAAGATTCAATTTTTATTCATCTACTTATCAATAATTCATTATATCTTCATCCAAACCCTAACATGTTTTCTAATAGACAAATCATCACATACAACATGCATAGAACGAAAGAAAACAAACATCACTTACCTTATTGAAGAAATCAACCGAATTAATAAAGAATGAGAAAAAACCCTTCTTTTGTAAAATCCAAGATCATCGCTTTAAAACTCCAAGAAATTAATAGTAAAAATATATATTATTTTTTGCAGAGGAGAGGGAAGGCTATAGTGGCCATAATATAGGTCGAAATCTGGAATTTTTTAGGGTTTTACAAGTTTATGGCAACATCCCTTAACAAATTATTACTCTACATATGTAAACCTTTCTTTAATAAAGTAGTTAAATAAGTTAAATAAATTAAAATATATACAAATCCTTTTACTACTGAGTTTCATCAAGCATAGCCCAAAAATTAAAAAATTCGGATTTGTACTCAAGGTGGTAATTTTGCACAAAAGTCCATCTTTTTGTAATATTTGCAAATATATTATAAAATATTCTTAAAAATCCAGAAAATTCAGAAATAATATTTACAAATAAATATTAGATTTTCCAATTAAAAATTTCTTACTTTTACTTTCCAAAAAAGTATTTGCACAAGATCCACTTAAATTCCATATTTGTAAAAACATCATATTTGTTTAAATCTTTAACAAATCAACTCTAAATAAAACTTAAATAGATTTTATTTTCAATGATGACAATGGCAAGCCCAAAAATCAGTAAAAACAAATTTTCATTATTTGTTTGAGAACCAAACGGCTTGTTGCCGCTGAATTCGGGTATGGGGGCAATAGACGAGATTTGTAGGTTCGTGAGGAACTCAAAAAGATCGATCCCTTCTTCTTCCTTGGAAATTGGTTGGATCCTTGGTGCTCCCTTGAGATCTTTACAAACGTTCGAGACACAGAGATGGATCCCAGCGACGAACCGTCCGACGATCAAGTCAATACACAGAGAAAGATAAGGGGCAAAGCTCAAGTGTGCAAAGTGTGATCACCTTTTATAGTGGGAGGTTAGGGGGGGTTTATAGTCACCAATGGGATCTCCTTCAGGATCAAAGAGAATCCCTACTTCCCGGTGTGGCAGGATAAGGGTGGTTATAACCACCTCCTCCAGATCAGGGAGAGTCAGGATTTCCTCCAATCCTGTTGAACTAACTCCTAACGGGTTGAGACCTGTTCTCAACTGGTCAGGTCCGTTCATGGGTTAGCGGGTCCAGGAGAAGGGACCCGGTTCCTAATTCGGACCCGTCTGTAGGCGAGATTACCATCTTGCCCCTAGGACTTTGAGATTCATGCCCGCTTTGAATGGTTCTGATTTAACCCCATTTTTAGCCATATCATGAACCCCCTACTCCCCAAGACTATGTGTTACAGCCTTGTGGGAGTTGTTCTATTGTTTCAATGGCATATAGGGCTTTATCAAAGTTTTCAACGGGTGCTCGAATCTCGTCTGAGGGGTGATGGTGCTTTCCTGAGCTGGTAGCAGGCTCAAAGTGGCTTCTAGGTTACTCTGGATCTTTGATGATTTTTTTCCGATTTTTATATCATTCGTTCGAACCATTTATTTAATTTTGCAAGGCAACGATTCACTCTCCCGGAGCACTAATTAATCATTCTGGACAATAATTATTTATCCCAGGACTCAAAAATGTTCCCCCGAATTTATAATTATTTTTCAGAATTTTTAATTAATTTTCCAAAATTTTTAATCATTTTTAGCAATTTTTAAATAAATAATCCGAATTAATAAAATAGAAAAAGGAATTAATCGCTGTATTTATGACGTGGCCAAATCTGAGCCCTTGATTATGCACCGGCGAGGAATTCTGGGCGATCGGACGGCTAGGAGAAAAGGGGCTTCTCGCGATCTGGGCGTACGGTGAGGCGAACGCGTCGAACGGTGTGCCGAGCTTGGAGGACGGTGCACCGAACACGGCAAACGTTATGTGGAGTTTGGTGAACAGTGAAGAAGCGTTTACTGATCAACGCTTTTTTTGGTATTTTCAGCTCGGAAACACGTCTGCTCGGATGTGACGGCGAGCTTGGCGAACGGGATGTCGAGCTTGGCGAATGAAACAGCGAGATCGAAGAGCGTTGACTGGTCAACGCATTTTTTGGCATTTTCAGCTTGGAAACACGTCTGCTCGGATATGACGGCGAGCTTGGCGAACGAAACGGCGAGCTCGAAGAGCGTTGACTGGTCAACACTTTTTTGGCGTTTTCAGCTCGGAAACACGTCTGCTCGGATTTAACGGCGAGCTTGGCTAATGTCGTGTCGAGCTTGGCGAACGAAGTGGCAAACTGGAAGGGCATTGACTGGCCAATGCATTTTTTGGTGTTTTCAGCTAGGAAACATGTTTGCTTGGATACAACGGCGAGCTTGGCGAATATCGTGTCGAGCGAATCAGACGAAGCGGCGAGCTTGAAGGGCATTGACTGGTCAACACATTTTATAATGTTTTCAGCGCGGAAACATGTCTGCTCGGATTTGACGGCGAGCTTGGCAAACGGTGTGTCGAGCGAATCAGACAAAGTGGCGAGCTGGAAAGGCATTGACTGGTCAACGCATTTTTTGGCATTTTCAGCTCGGAAACACGTCTGCTCAGATATGACGGCGAGCTTGGCGAACAGTGTGGCGAGCGAGGCGAACAAAGTGGCGTACTGGAAGGGCGTTGACTGGTCAACGCATTTTTTGGTGTTTTCAGCTCAGAAACACGTCTGCTTGGATAGGACGGCAAGCTTGGCAAACGTCGTGTCGAGCATGTCAGACGAAGTGGCGAGCTTGAATGGTGTTGACTAGTCAACGCATTTCTGGTGTTTTCAGCTCAGAAACACGTCTGCTCGGATATGACGGCGAGCTTGGCGAATGGTGTGTCGAGCGAATCAGACGAAGCGGCGAGCTAGAAGGGCGTTGATTGGTCAACACATTTTTTGGCATTTTCAGCTCGGAAACACGTCTGCTCGGATATGACGGGGAGCTTGGCGAACGGTGTGTCGAGCGAGGCGAACGAAGTGGCGAACTGGAAGGGCGTTGACTGGTCAATGCATTTTGTGGTGTTTTTAGCTCAGAAACACATCTGCTCGGATATGACGGCGAGCTTGGAGAACGGTGTGTTGAGCGAATCAGACGAAGTGGCGAGCTTGAAGGGCATTAAATGGTCAATGCATTTTCTTGTGTTTTCAGCTCGGAAACACATTTGCTTGGATATGACGGCGAGCTTGGCGAACGGTATGTCGAGCGAATCAGACGAAGCGGCGAGCTGGAAGGGCGTTGACTGGTCAACGCATTTTTTGGCATTTTCAGCTCGGAAACACGTCTGCTCGGATATGACGGCGAGCTTTGCGAACGTTGTGTCGAGCAAGGCGAACGAAGTGGCGAACTAGAAGGGTGTTGACTGCTCAACGCATTTTCTGGTGTTTTCAGCTCGGAAACACGTCTGTTCGGATATGACGGCAAGCTTGGCAAATGGTGTGTCGAGCGAATCAGACGAAGCGGCGAGCTTGAAGGGCGTTGACTGGTCAACGCATTTTCTGGTGTTTTCAGCTCGGAAACACGTTTGCTCGGATATGACGGCGAGCTTGGCGAACGGTGTGTCGAGCGAATCAGACGAAGCAGCGAGCTTGAAGGGCATTGACTGGTCAATTCATTTTCCGGTGTTTTCAGCTCGGAAACATGTCTGCTCGGATATGACGGCGAGCTTGGCGAACGGTGTGTCGAGTGAATCAGACGAAGCGGCGAGCTTGAAGGGCATTGACTGGTCAACGTATTTTCTGGTGTTTTCAGCTCGGAAAACACGTCTGCTCAGATAATAGGCGGCGAGCTTGGTGAAAAGTGCATCGAGCGATTCAGACGAAGCGGCGAACTCGATGAACGTTGACTGGTCAACTGTTTCGAGCTGCTTCTGTCGTTTCGTATTCTGACCGCTTAGACTTTCGTGCTTGCTGGGCCGGTCAAGCTGTACAGCCCATGCCCATCATGTTTGCTATAAGTCCCCACCCCCTCTCATTTTTACTTCACTTTCTCACTTTTTCTTCATCGGAGATTTCTTCTCTTCACGGAGCTTTCGGCGTCTTTCCCGTTCTCCGACGAGCATTCCGACCGAGGTTGTCACTTCCCAGGTAACTTATTTAAATTTTTAAGAGATTTCTAAGGTGTCTTCCGGCGAAGAGGCCTCCTCCTCGACTCAGCTCGAAGTAGCCCCCCGGTCGACTCCTTCTTCGGTTGACAAACGGAAGGCGCCCATTGTTCTGTCCTCTTTGGAAGTAGGAGAAGATATCGGTGCCGAAGGCGGAGGCGGCGAGGTGGCTCTCTCTTCGTGGGTGGTGGAAACATTAATGGAGAGAGATCGGCAGATGGGTGCATTCGGCAGACATTCGATCGCCGTGTCTACCCTTGGAGGGACCCGGCAGTATAGTGCGAAGGATTTGAGGCGAACAGAGCAAGGTTTGGCTCAGTTTTATGAGGAGAACGATCTGAGGGAGCGCACAGAGGCGAACGAGATCGTCAGCATCCTGAAGGAGTCGGATCTGCGAATGGTTTGGATGTGCTTCATGATCCCTCCGGAGTTCGAACTCATCGTCCCGGGGCCAGGGATCAGGTCTTGTTCTTCTCTCCCCTCCGACACTTGCATTTTCCCCTACGACGCTTTCTATGCGGAGCTGCGCCTCCATCTACACCCTTTCATAAGGGGAGTGCTGCAATGGTATGGGGTCTTCCCTATTCAGCTGATGCCGAACATTTGGAGGCATGTCACGGGGTTCGTTCTCCATTGCCAGGCGGCCGGGATCGAACCTAGGATCAGCATACTTCGTCGTCTGTACAAGATCCACCAACAGACGAGGACGGAGTATCGTTTCTACCTCACTACTCAGAAGGGCGTTAAGTTGGTCGACAACCTTGACTCCGTGAAGTGTTAGCGAGACAAATACTTCTTTGTTCGGGGTAAAAAGCCATGGGACATTCCCACGGTATGGAAAGAGGATGTGCCGAAGAGGGCGAAGATGGAGCCGTCCTTGAGTCCGGAGGAGGACAAAATGGTCGGCATCCTCTTGGATCGACCGACCCTGCATTGGAAGGAGATCACCGAGGAGAGCCTCTTTAGGGGAGGCCTTAGCCTGATGGACCCTAGTACGAATTCTCTTTCATCGATCGCATTCTAAGTACTTTTGTAGTGATACAATTCTAATCTCCTTTTTTTCTTTCTTTTTTCGCAGGATCTACTGCCATGGACTTTGAAGACATCATGAACAGGCGGTCGGTGTTGAGCGGCAAGCGAGTTGAGGAGAAGAAGAGGAAGCATGCTGTCGCTCGTCCAACTCCGTCGAAGGCAGCTCGAGTTGAGAGTGCCACCGCCCCCGTCGTTGACTTGGAGGTCGTTCCTTCTTCCATTGCTCCACCAGCGAAGGAGCTCGATTGTTTGGCTACTCTCGCCCTATCAGCTCCGCTTCGCACAGTGGCGGCCAAAGTGATACCGAAGGGCAAGAGGATCTTCGTGCCGGATTGGCAGGTTCTTAGGCACGACGGTTTCCTCGGAGACTCGACAAGTTGTATGGATGCCTTCCGCAGTCTCGCCATGCCCAAGGACAAGGCGGCAATGGAGCATGGTATAGTGGGCGACTCGGCCTTGGAGATCACCAAAGCGCAGATGACGGTAAGCCTCGACCTTTCGCTCGACCTCTGTCCCCTTCTTTGTGTTCCATTCTTAAACCATTGCCTTTTTTGTAGGGCGATCTGTCATTTTAGCCACTTGCTAAAGCAAGTGGCGGAGAAGGAGAAAGAGCTGAAGGCTCTTCAGGATCGGGAGAGGTTGGAGCGTTCGAAATCCAAGAGAGAGCTAGAGGCGGCCGCACTCAAGGTCGAAACGCAAGCCACCAAGATCTGGTTACTGGAGGAGGCACTGGCAAAAGTGAAGGACTCCGCCGCTGAGGAGAAGGAGGAGATGGCTCGGTAGTGGGCAGCCAAGCGGGAGAAGGTCGCATTCACGATGCTCATAGCGGTGAAGTAGGCCAAGGTAGCAGCGGAGAAGGAGGTGATCGGCTACTTGGAGCAGAACATGCGCAAGGCCTACGCCAAGGCGCTGAAGGATGTCGACGAGCATATCCCCGACTTCGATTATTCAGGATATTTCTTGTTCCCCGACGAGGAGAAGGCAGCGGCTGAAGTAGAAGAAGAGGATGAAGGAGAAGAGGAGGCCTTCTGCGATGAAGACATAGTGACTAAGACGCCATTAGCAATGGCACCGGCGACAGGGACAGCTGAGGGCGGTGAAGGTGCCTTAGCGCTTGTGGATCCATCCGCCGAGGTGGACACTTAACTCCCTTATAGTTTCTTTTGTATTTTAGCAATAGTTTTTCAGCTAGGATTTTTTTGTATCAATGCCTAATAGCAGACTGGCCACCGCTTTCTTTTGTACTCTTTTGAACTTCAATGAAACGAAGAACTTTTGAGATTTTGGCCCAAGTTTACAATGACTAGCTTTGAAATTTGGCTAAGTGTTGAAGACAATTCGCTTTGAAATTTGGCTAAGTGTTGAAGACAATTCGCTTTGAAATTTGGCTAAGTGTTGAAAACAACTCGCTTTGAAATTTGGCTAAGTGTTGAAAACAACTCGCTTTGAAATTTGGCTAAGTATTTCTCGAGCTCAGCGTTGTTGTGTTCTTGCTTTTCAGATCGCCGAGTTGTGTCAGTGGGTCGAGGCATCACCGAACATGGTAGCGACTGAGGCCTCTCGTCTTCGAGCTGACTTAAGAGCGACGAAGTTGGCCCTTTCTCGTAGTCGAGAGTGTTTTCTCAAGAGTGAGGCAGAACTAAATCATCTCAAACTAATGCTGGCACGACGCAACTCCGAGTTGAAGCGACTAAAGAAACGAGCTCGAGAAGCTCCACCTGAAGGGAAGGTGGAGTCACTTCGGCAGACCCTATTCGATGTCAGTGTGAAGAGAGATGGTCTGAAGGACGTGGTGCTCGAGAAGAGCCTGGAGACGGCACAGCTTCGATGAACTATCATTGAATCTTCTCGTGTGGGTAGTACGAGCAGAATTCCTCGCCTACAAGTCAAGTTGATGGATGATTTGCTGAAGGAGTGCATTGTTGAGCTAGAGACTGAGGTTCACCAGCTACGATGTTTTACGGAGGGGAGCAATGTCAGGACCACATCTTTCCCTCGAGATGAGTACTCGCAGGGACGATCATTTCACGAGTTAGGCTCGCATTCGCCTCCCATGCCAAGTCGCCCTGGGGACGCTCAAAGCGCAGTTGCTGGTTCGTCGAGCGAAGCCTTAGCTAGCGCAATGCTTAGAGACACAGCTAGGCTCGCTGGCTTGGGAAGCTCAACGGGTGCGGGGTCGCAACGACAGAATATTCGCCGTCCTCGTTTGTCGCTCAAGAGGAGTATCCCACTTCCTAGGAGGCATTGAAATAGTCTTGTAATTTTGACTTCTCAAGTTTTGTAATTTGTCGTAAAGATGAGTAGTTAGTCTTGTAATTTGACTTGTTCCTCGAACTTTATAGAAATGAAACTTGTTTTTTTTTTTCACTTGTGTGTTTTGTTAGGCGATATATGGTTGTCGATAGTTGTGGAAGCAATTCCGAATGGCGAACCACTTCTTTCTCGCTTATGAGCGAGTAGTAGAAGCGGAATAGAGCCAAGTGTTGGACTCTGAACTTCGTCGTTTTTAAGAGAGAGTCAACGGTTGTGGGAGCAATTCTGAATGGCGAACCACTTCTTACTCGCTTATGGGCAAGTAGTAGAAGCGGAATCGAGCCAAGTGTTTGACTCCGAACTTGTCGTTTAAGAAAGTGTCAACGGTTGTGGGAGCAATTTCAAATTGGCGAACCACTTCTTACTCGTTTACGAGCGAGTAGTAGAAGCGGAATCGAGCCAAGTGTTGGACTCTGAACTTTTTCGTTTAAGAGAGAGTCAACGGTTGTGGGAGCAATTCCGAATGGCGAACCACTTCCTACTCGCTTACGAGCGAGTAGTAGAAACGGAATCGAGCCAAGTGTTGGACTCCGAACTCGTCGATTAAAAGAGATAGAAATTGTTTTTTGCAAGTAGAGTTAGACTACTCCAAAAATAGAAAATTTGCTAGGTGGAGTTAGTTTACTCAAAAGGTATGGAAGTTGGGGGAGGAAATTTCTCTTTATTGAAAACAACTGGGCGGCCGCTTTTAAGTTGCAGACCGCCCTTTACATTTTGATAAAAAAGAAGATATAAGTAAGGTTTTTGCAATCTTGGGGAAGTAGCTTGGAGCGGCGTTTAGACACCCTCTCGGTACTTCATCAGATGCTCGGCGTTCCAAGTCCTTGGCATCTTTCTGCCCCCCGAGTCTTCAAGTTGATACGCGCCCAGGCGTGTAACTCTGGAGACCTTATATGGTCCTTCCCAATTGGGTGCTAGCTTGCCTCTTTTGCTTGGGTCTGAAATTGATAGCTTTCTCAGCACTAAGTCCCCTTCCTTTATATTGGTCGGTCGTACCCTCTTGTTGTAAGCTTGAGTGATCCTACGACGGTAGGTCTCCTGGCGGATTGCGACCTTATCGTGGATCTCGTCAATGAGGTCTAGGCAGTTGCGAAGCTGGTTTGTGTTCTGCACCTCATTGTAAGCGACGATACGAGGTGAAGGTAGACCCACCTCCAGAGGAATAAGAGATTCTGATCCGTATGTGAGGTTAAACGGGGATTCACCCGTCGGAGTTCTTTTGGTGGTGAGATAGCACCAGAGCACATTGGGAAGTTGTTTGATCCATAGCCCCTTGGTGGACTTGTCATGCCTTTTCTTCAAGCCTGAGAAGATCTTTCGATTCGTGTTCTCTGCTTGGCCGTTGGACTGGGGGTGTTCCACTGAAGAGAACCGCTATTGAATCCCAAGATCGGTGCAGAAGTCATGGAAGGTAGCTCCCGTAAATTGGGTCCCGTTGTCGGTTACGAGAATGCGAGGTACCCCGAACCGACACACAATGTTCTTCCAAAAGAACTTCTGCACCCTATTCTCGGTGATCGTTGAGAGATGTTCGGCTTCTATCCATTTGGAGAAGTAGTGTACTGCTACCACCAAGAACTTCAGTTGGCCTGGTTCCGGAGGAAAAGGTCCGAGCAAATCCATCCTCCACATTGCGAAAGGGATTGGACTTTCAAGGGAGGCAAGTTGTGCTTGAGGCAGGCGACGGATTGGGGCAAACTTCTGGCAAGAGTCCCACTGGCGGACGTACTCCTCGGAGTCTTTTAATAGTGTAGGCCAAAAGTACCTGTAGTTCAAAAGCTTCCGGGCAAGTGATCTTGCTCCCAAGTGTGCACCACATAGACCATCATGGGCTTCCCTTAAGGCGTAGAGCACCTCTTCTGGAGAGAGGCATCTCAGATAGAGTCGACCGTCGACCTGGGTGTAGGAGCGTTTGTACATGACCCCATCTAGGAGTGTGTACCGCCCCGCTCGTGTCCTGATCCTCCTTGCTTTTTTCAGATCTTCGGGGAGGACTCCGTCTCGGAGATACTCAAGAAGGGGCTTCATCCAGTTTTCCCTAAGTGTTAGAGGGTAGGCCTCCATTGGCTCCGAGCCATCTTCGTCGATGCTAGGTTTGAGAAGGACTTCTATTAGGACAGTCCGTTCTAGACCTTGGAGAGACAAGGAGGCAAGCTTAGAGAGGGCATCAGCCTGCGCGTTTTCCTCTCGGGGAACCCGCTGGAGTTGAAGATCTCTGAATAGAGCTAGAAGATCCCTCACTTTTGCCAAGTATCTAGCCATTCGGTCATCTCTCACCTCGTATTCCCTGGACACTTGGTTAACCACTAACTGAGAGTTGCTGAAGACCCTAACGTGTTCGGCACTCACCTTGCGAGCCAAGCAGAGACCCGCAATTAGGGCTTCATATTCTGCCTTATTGTTAGACGCCGAGAAGTTGAGGCAAAGGGAATACTAGAGGACGAAGGCGTCGGGGCCAGTTAGGATGATGTTGGCCCCACTCCCATCGGCGCGGGAGGACCCATCCACATAGACGGTCCAGACGGAGGGGTCGGCTGGCGACTCACATGAGTTAGAGATGGTGTTCTCCACGATAAACTCGGCCAGAGCTTAGGCTTTTATCACCGTCCTGGGCTGGTAGCTGATATCGTGCTGACTCAGCTCGATGGACCACTTCATGAGTCGTTCGGATGTGTCCGGCTTGTGGAGAACCTGTTTCAGCGGTTGGTCGGTAAGAACGACCACCGAGTGGGATTAGAAGTAGGGGCGGAGCTTACGGGCTGCCATGATCAAGGCGAGTGCCATCTTTTCCAGGTTTCGGATAACTGAGTTCGGCATTGCGGAGCACCTTACTCACGTAGTAGATGGGCTTTTGCGTCTTATACTCTTCCCTCACGAGGACCGCGCTGAGCGTTTGATCCGAAGCTGCGAGGTAGGGGTAGGGGACCTCTCCGGGTGCCAGCTTACTCAGGAGAGGGGGTTTGGATAAATACTCTTTAAGCTTGTTAAAAGACTCTTGCTGCTGCAGCCCCCACTCGAAGCCTTTAGCCCCCCTAAGGGCTTTGAAGAAGGGGAGACACTTCTCCCCAGACTTGGAGAGGAATTGCCTAATTAAGGCGAGGCGCCCCGTGAGCCTCTGCACCTCTTTGACGTTGGAGGGGGAAGCCATTTTGAGAATGGCTTGGATCTTCTCGGGGTTGGCCTCTATACCCCTCTGGCTGACCATAAACCCGAGAAATTTGCCTGAAGAGACACCGAATGCACACTTGTTCGGGTTTAGTCTCATATTGTTCCTTCTGAGCACCTTGAAGGCTTCTTGAAGGTTGAGGGTATGCTCTGCCCTCGAGTGATCTTGACCAACATGGCATCGATGTAGACTTCCATGTTTTGGCCAATCTGGTTTCGAAAGGGCATAACACGGTAGCAGTAGAGGCCTTGGTCCGTCACGAACGAGGTCTTCCGAATTTTTGGTGGGAACATCCTGATTTGGTTGTATCCCGAGAAGGCATCCATAAAACTGAGTAGCTCGTGCTCGAAAGTCGCATCGATGAGGCGTCGATGCTGGGAAGAGGGAAGGGGTCCTTCGAGCACGCCTTATTGAGATTAGTGAAGTCAATGCATATCCACCAACTTCCATTGGCCTTCTTGACCATTACCACGTTGGAGAGCCACTCAGGGTAGTTCACCTCCTGAATAAAGCGAGCATTGAGGAGTTTCTCAACCTCCTCCTTGATCGCCTGTTGCCTCTCGGGGGCAAACTTTTGCCTCTTCTGCTGGACAGGCTTGACCCCAGGAGTGACGCTCCGATGGTGCATTGAGAGTTATTCCGAGATCCCAGGCATGTTTACGGCAGTCCATACGAAGAGGCCATGATTCTCCCGTATACACCGGGATATATCTTGCTTTATGGAGGTGGAGCGAGTTTTGCTGACACAGAATGTCTTAGTGGTGTCTTCTTCGGAGAAGGCCACTTCTTCCAACTCGTCGACGGGCTCGGAGATAGTTTGGCCTCCTTCCTGAGGAAGTTCGAGCGCTTACAAAGAAAGAACCGGACCCCCCATTGAGGTCATGTAGCACTTCCGAGCCGCCTCTTGGCTTCCCCTCACTTCTCCCACTCCTGAGGGAGTGGGGAACTTCATCTTCATATGGTAGGCTGAAGGGATGGCTTGAAGCACGGCCAAACCTGGTCTACCCAGGATAACATTATAGGTGGCTTTGACGTCGACCCCCATGAAGTCCATTTGCTCCGTATTAGTTGTCGGGGCCTTTCCAGCCATTATGTCGAGGGTTATAATTCCCTCGACCGTAACCGGGATCCCTGTGAACCTGTGGAGGGTGTAACCCGCGGGCTTAAGCCGGTTCCTGGACAGCGGGAGGCCTTTGAAGGCTTCCAAGAAGTGTATGTTAACAGAGCTGCCATTATCTACTAAGACGCGACGAACTTCAAAGTTCGCCATGCGGAGATTTA
The DNA here is from genome assembly GCA_017893485.1 of Hemerocallis citrina. Classification (NCBI taxonomy): domain Eukaryota; kingdom Viridiplantae; phylum Streptophyta; class Magnoliopsida; order Asparagales; family Asphodelaceae; genus Hemerocallis; species Hemerocallis citrina. The sequence continues at coordinate 47,276,746 of CM030366.1, forward strand.
TGACAAGGGCATTGCAGTGGGGCGTGTAGACGCCCTCCAGGTCCCTGTCAGAGAACGTCACCGAGACTCCAAGGCCCTTTGGGGGAGGATGGCTCTGCACGGAGTTAACCTCTCTTACGAAGGCTTTTCGGAAGGAGTTGAAATCTCCCCCCATTGGGCTCTCGTGTATCAGGTGCAAGATGCCCTCCACTTTGACCTCCGGAGTCTACGTGCACTGCTCATTTTGCCTGTTAACCCCCTGAGGCAGCGAGGGCTGATCGGCTCGGTCCCTCTTTACGAACCGGTTGAGTTGCCCTCGCTAGATGAGGGCCTCGATTTCATCCTTCAAGGCCCGACATTCATCTGTATCGTGCCCGTGGTCCCGATGGAAACGGCACCACTTACTCCGGTCCCTCTTCTTTGCCGGGGTGTTCATCCTTGGGGGAGGCGGTAGGAGGCTATCGTTCCCTATCTCCATGAGGATGGCAGATACACTCACATTAAGCGGAGTGAACTTCTCGAACTGAGGAGGGGGACGCCGCTGACCCTTATTGTCCTTTTGGAGCTTCTTAGCTCCTTCTTCTTCTGCACCCTTCTGCTTGTTCCCAGAAGAGGAGGCCTCGAAGGTAGGGCGGCGGACAGCTTCTTCCGCGTAGATGTACTTCTCGCTCCGAAACTGGAGCTCTGAGAAGTTCCGAGGGGGCTTGTTGGCGAGGGACGCCCTGAGGTCGGCAATGAGGACGTTGGACTGGAAGGCGAGGGTGGCGCCGAGGGTTCCAAAGAAGTGATGGACCTAGCCTCGGCAGTGAATCGTTTGACATAATCCCTCAGTGGTTTGCCCTTCTTTTGGCTGAGGAACAATAAGGTGTCGCTCGTCTTCTCGGCGCGCCGACTGCTCACGAAATGCATGACGAAAAGACCCTCGAACTGGTCGAAGGAGAAGATAGATGCCGGCGCTAGCCGGCCCCTTGAGTTTGGTCGGGAAGGTCTTGCACAGGAGGGAGTCGGATGCATGGTGGATCATCATGAGAGTTTTGAAACTCTCAATGTGATCTGCAGGGTCCGACTCCCCGTTATAGGTCTCGAAATTTGGAGGCTTGAAGTTTTTAGGAACTTGAGCCTCCCTAATGGTACGGGAGAATGGGGGCCTGCTCGGACAAAGTCTCTTACTTGTCGCCTCTCGTCTTGGTCAAGCTGGCCTAGGCGCCTCTCCATCTCGTGGAGACGCCGGTAGACTGAGTCCTCCCTTGGGTCCTGTCTGGCCGAACCCCGGGAGTCGTTCTCATGTCGAGGAGGGCTGGGGATGCACCAGCGATGGCTCAGAGTAGGAGGTGGACTGAACGAGAGGCGAGGGTGACTTGGAGTAAGGCATGGACTACGAGAGCGACGGTGGTGATCGGAAGAGGGATGGCGATGGCTCGCAGCCTGCCTAGGACTCAGGGAGCGGCGAGGATTGTAAGGAGCCAGTCGAGGACTACGGGATCGGCGAGGATTGTGAGGAGCCGGTCGAGGACTGCGGGATCGGCAAGGATGGTGAGGAGCCGGTCGAGGACTACGGGATCGGCGGGGATGGTGAGGAGCTGGCAATAGACTGGGAGCCCTACGGCCATTATTCGGGGCAGCGTTGAGAGCCCGAAGGACCGCCTCCTGAAATTACTGGAATTCTGCCCTTGTGACGGGGGCCTCCTACTCATGATGGTCCCGAGCAGCCTGGCGACTTGCCGGGGAATGGCTCCGTCTCGGGCGGTGTTGAGGCAACTCTCTTCGTCTGCGGGGAGAGTTGGATGCCCCTCGGTTGGATCGGGTGGTGATCGGTCCCTGGCCTGCTCGCGGCGAGGGTTCGACCCTTGGGCCCGCCTCTCCTCCAGATGGGTATGGAGATCGGGTTCGTGCTCGGTCTGCCGACTGTTGATCACGTTCCGCAGATCCCTTGGAGTTGGGGGAGTATAGGTGGCCATGGAGTCGGTGTCAGCATTATGGATGGAAACTCGAACCTGATGAACAGGTTGCTTGTGGCGACTCCGTCGAAAGGGTTCCCCCACTGTAGCCTGGGGTTCCAAAGGCTGGTGGACGGACTGTGGAGCCAGAGGATCGAGCTGCTGGGTTGGTTGGTTGGGAGGAGGGAGATCCCCCTACGCAGGAGGAGGAGGAGGGTGAGAAAAGGTTGTCCTTCGGTTGGAGTTGGTGGGTCTTTTCATGGGAGGCATGGCTAGGAGTTACGTGGGCTAAAGGAGGAAGAAGAGATTGCTTGTCGAATGAAGTTCCCACAGACGGCGCTAATCTGTTGCCGCTGAATTCGGGTGTGGGGGCAATAGATGAGATTTGTAGGTTCATGAGGACCTCACAAAGATCGATCCCTTCTTCTTCCTTGCAAATTGGTTGGATCCTTGGTGCTCCCTTGCGACCTGCACAAACGTTCGAGACACCGGGATGGACCCCGGCGACGAACCCTCCGACGATCAAGTCAATACACAGAGAAAGATAAGGAGCAAAGCTCAAGTGTGCAAAGTGTGATCACCTTTTACAGTGGGAGGTCAGGGGAGTTTTATAGTCGCCAATGGGATCTCCTTCAGGATCAGAGAGAATCCCTACTTCCCGGTGTGGCAGGATAAGGGTGGTTATAACCACCTCCTCCAAATCAGGGAGAGCCATGATTTCCTCCAATCCTGTTGAACTGACCCCTAACGGGTTGAGACCCGTTCTCAACTGGTCAGGTCCGTTCATGGGTTAGCGGGTCCAGGAGGAGGGACTCGGTTTCCAATTCGGACCCGTCTGTAGGCGAGATTACCATTTTGCCCCTGGGACTTTGAGATTCATGCCCGCTTTGAATGGTTCTGATTTAACCCCATTTTTAGCCATATCACGACTTTTTACATTAAAACCCATCTCTTTCGAAGTATTTACAAAAATAGTTTTTTTATTCAGAAAAATCCCAAAATTTAGGATATACTTAATTATAAATAGGAGAATTTATTTGAAAATCTAAAAGTGGAGATTTGCACCCCAAAAATATTTGCACATGTTTTGCGTGTAATTTTGAGAAATTCATAAAATAGTCAAATAAATTCAAATAAACCTGAAAATTAAAATATCATAAATAAATTAGGAAAATCAATCATTAGCCATAAAATTTTAAGAACTCAAAATCTTCTAACTCTGCACGTGTGTTGCACGTGCAAATTGTAATTTTAAGAAAATAGTCAAAATAGTCAACTTTACCAATATAATATTATTTAATAATGCAAAATAAATTATTTTATTTTGCGGGGTATTACATAGACATTATGTGAATAGGCTTACTGACCCTCGACATACGAATATACTAGGGACACAACACCACACAATCCTGGAATACATTCGTTGGACTACAAACAGAGCCCATTCTTACGTTTCCAAAGTTCTATCACATCTCCACTAGTGTCTGTCCTTAGTTTGATTATTATTAATTAAAACACAATTTCCCCTCCCTAGAGTTGGTGTACCCTGCCAGACTTAATTCCACTATAACAACACCAAGATCCCAACTGGCCAAGATCCACACAATCTCATCTGCCAGTTTACGGAATCCCACTCAATCTCTAGAGACTCACAACTCAAATATCAACACAAATCTTTCATTAAAAACTCTTGATTCCATTATCAGTTTGTTCATGTTAAGAAAAATTCTTAAATCAAGCAAATCCAAATTTATTTGAATACTCACAACTTTTTCTGAAATAAAATCTGAGATTAAATCTCTTAAACAACTGAGTTTCACATTTGAAATCATAGAAAAATCACAAAACATCAATCTCTTGAAATCCGTATATATTTCGCTTTCTAAAGCCGTAGGAATACGAGTTAAACTCTATTATAATCAAAATATAACTCTCTATAAAATACAGTAATCTGTAGCAAAAACTTCATCTAAAATAGTAGTTCAATAATCCATAGGTTTGAAGAATTAATCGTTCAAGAAAAACAACAGAACTCAACCAAACAACAAAATAGCAGGTGTCGGTCGACAAACATTTTAGTTCAAAAAAGTCACGGTCGACTGACATGCCAAAACTCAAATTCCCAAACAATGACAGTCGACTGTCATTTTAGTTCAAAATCAGGACAGTCGACCGACATGTCAAAAGCAGCCACTTTAAAATTCGTGCACTTCACAACTGATACGTAGTTTAAAATTCTAAATGCATGAATTTATCAAATTAAAACCCTCAGATGATCAAATACAACTTATCCAACATATTGGAGTTCATAAATCAAATCAAACTCTCAACAATTTCATAAAAAGAGCAATTTTCAACTAAACTCTTCGAATCAGGAAATGTGTGTATATATGTGTGTGTGTGTGTGTGTGTGTGTGTGAGTAAATTCATCAAGAATCATTGTATATGAGTAGTATGATGTTCAATTCAATCTCAATATCAATCGAAAATCCACTTGAAAACTTCTCAAAACACCAAAAAACACTTTTCGGCCTGCATATCATCAGATCCGAAATCATACCTAGTTCAACCCTTCAAAAACTTGATCTTTTGATCCCAAAACTCTCTTGCGACTTGTTAAACACATATTCAAACTAGTTATATCAATTTGCCCTTGATTTTATGCTTCTACAACAGTCATTAGTCACATTTTCCTCATCACAAACCTCAATCAGATTATATCCACACATCGACAGTAAAGAATCCACCTTTAACCAACTATATGCATTACACATCTTACAAATCTCAATACACATGATTAAAACAGCGAGACTATCACGTAAACAGCACAAACATGAGTACTACTAATTTCCAATTATTCTTAGATAATCTATATAGTAGATTTATTCATCGTCTGCATATTATTCATGAGAAATCTTGTTTTGACTACTCTTTCATTGATTTAATTCACTACATCATCATACAATCATCTATCATGCATCCTACTAGGTAAATTATCACATTCAACATGTATAGAACAACAAAAGACAAAACATATCACTCACCTCAATGAAGAATTCCAAAACGAAGAAATAATTAAAGAAAAATTCTTCCTTTGCCAAAATCCAATATCCTCGCTTCTAAACTCCGATAGATCAATAATAAAAGAATGCCTTTGCTTTTGTGCAGAAAAGCGACGGCTGTAGCAGCCCCTATATAGGCCGAAATCAGTTTTCTAGGGTTTTACAAGTTTTATGAAAATATCCTTCAATAGTTTATTCATTTACATATATAGACATCCTTTAATAAATTAGCAAAATAGACCAAACTTATTAGGATAAAAATAAATCTTTTTACCTCTGAGTTGGCCGGCCATCATGCTCAGCCCAGAAAACCAAAAATTTGGAGTTTTTACTCCAAGTGGTAATTTTGCGCAAAAGTCCTCCAATTTTGAGTATTTGCAAATATGCCAAATAAATATAAAAAAAATCCAGAAAATTCATAGATAATATCTACAAATACATATTAGTTTTTCTCATAATATTTTATGACTTTGAATTTCTGAAGAAAATATTTGCACGTATTTTGCACGTGCAAAAAGATAAATTTCAGAAAAATATTTATTTAATCACCAAAAATCACTTTAATTCAATTATTAATCTAAAAAACATTATTTAAAGCTCTAGTGTGTTACAATTTCTTTTTGTATTTCCGTAGGTAGTTTTTTTGGTTACTCTACTAGTTATTAATAAAAATTCTATTGTTTCCTTATCAGTTATATGCTTTCTTTCTATCAATCTTTTGTCAACATGTCGTATTTTATATTTTGAAAGATTTTTTTAATCTTAGTATATATATATTTTTTTTTGAAGTATCTTTGTATAAAGTTTGGAGGATATTATAATTTATAATTTCTAAAGTTGGATTATATAGAAAAATTGTTTTTTTATGTTTTTATATTTAACTGGGTCGGTTTGATAAAATAGATTTAAAAAGTGGGTCTGTTGGATAATTATTTTGGATATTGGGTCAGTTTGAAAATAATTATTGAAAGTGGGTCAGTTGCTTACATACACTCGCCGAATGCCCGGAGTTGGGCCAATTGGTGATATACTGGCATCATCGGATTTTTCAGTGACGGTGTCAGTACTGGTCGTTCATCAGTTTGACCATACTAGGAATGTTGATTTGACTGATGAATCCACGCCGAACTACATCTAAATTTATGTTCAACTCCACCAAATGATTTGGTGTTGGCGGATTGAATGCTGCTTAAAGATCTCAAAAAATACATTGGTACCGAAGTACTTATAACGTATTAGATACTATATCATCAGGAGAGAGGGTGAAGTCTATTTGCCATGCATGTACATGCAGTGAACCTGCTGTTACATTGTAACTCATTTTCTTATCACATATATTGTTCTTGCCAAAGAAAAACATATTGTTCTCCAAGTCAATGGAAAAAGACTGGTCGAAGTTGCTAATTGTAAATATGTATATAGTAACATATAGGTAATATATATGGGAAATGCTCCATTGAAAACGCAAATATTGTGAAAACACGTGAAAATCACCTGGACCGTTGTTGATAATGCATTATAACCTAAGCCGTTGTTTCCAACAACAACCCAACGGCCTAGGCTTGTTTTCATGTATTCCACGCTACAGAACGTTTTCAATAGAGCATTTTCCAATATATATAGATGCAGACTGAGAGGTAAAGTAATACCAAGTGTTTTTTTAGATCAAGTTTTTTCTTCGTTACACCATAAGCAACACTCACCATCAGGGCCGGCCCTACCCTAGAGGCGGGTAAGGCGGCCGTCTTAGGCTTCCGGAGATTTCGCGATTTTAGAGGCCCCAAATTTGAACTTCCCTTGTAAATATAGACACGTATTTTGCACGTAAAAATATATATATATATTGTTAGGGGCCCCATTTCAGAAGTTCGCCTAGGACCTCCGGAACTCAGGGTCAGCCCTGCTCACCATCCATCCGCCAAGCTAAAAGGACTTTTGTTTACGTGTTTTTTGTTGGTTGTAGTTGGTATTGTTTGAAACTATACAGTTCAACTAATGTATGGAATGGGCTTTTTTTTTTAATTAGCATGATGTTATAGTATGGTTCAATGAAACACAAGTAGGTGAAGTCTGGAGCATCATTGTTCCGTGCATATAGCAAGAGCTTTAATAACATCTATGATGTGGGTAAAAATAGCAGATGATCTTCACCGCTCGATCTTGAATGAAGCTCGAGGAGATCCCATGACAGCTTGTGGACCGACTATAGGTCCATCACCCAAATCCAACCCAACGTGAATCGGGTCGCATTCCTGATCAGGGGATCTGGGAATATTCCATAATCAGGCTCGCATGCCTATAAATACAGCCAAACCTCTACTGTAATCAGGTAATCACTATTTCACCACTTAAGTCTCTCTTAATCCTCTGGTTATTGACTTGACCGTCGGAGGATCTGTCTCCGGGAGTCCTCCCGGTGTTTCAGACTTTTTTGCAGGATATTCGGCGAACTATCAACTGCTCTCATATCCACCAGATCCAATCATATCAACATCACAGAAGGGTCAGATCGGCGCCTGAGATCTTAGCTTTCTCTTCACCGATAGAATTCACATTATCTGTTGCCCCCACACGCGAAAACAAGTAGCATCATATTGTCATTGTCTATGAGAAACACAGATCCGAGCCTCTTCTTCAGACTCTACTCCGTGAGCGACATTTCCTATGGCCCCCATGCCAAGACGACCCCACCCAGTGGGCATCAGTCCGACCCTCCACTTCCTCCTCCATGCCAGACACGAAGTCGAGCTGCCACTCAAGGATCTTGATAGCTGCAGGAACAAGGGCCGCAGAAACCCGCCTTGAGCGCATCCGGCAAGGTAGCACGACAGCTCGCTCATCCGGTTGTTTTTGACCTGAGAAATGTCATCAACAACCGATAGAACGAGGATGACCTCCGAAATAGCCCCAACTGATCCAGGAATGGAGGGGAGCCCTCGACCACAATCCAGGTCAGAGTCACCTTTCCGCCCATGGTCGAGACCGAGAGCGCAGCCACTCTCCGAGGGACCGCCGACCCTCGAACCCGCGGGGACGGAGGTTACGTGATGAGGGCGAAGTTCCAAGAATTCTGGGATGAAATCCTCCGGGCCATCCGAGGTGGGACTCGGACCGAGCAATGCACTGAACGTGCGAAACAAGCTGAGAACAAGAACAACGAGTCCCACCGGTCAACCTAATCCGAGGGACGGGAAGACCCAATCCTCAAATGATTGCAAGAAACAGAAGAACGCCATGCTCGGATCGGCAAAGGTGAGAGGCAGTCCGAACAGGCCACCATTCTCCTCCCAAATCCTCGACGCACCCGTCCTGAGGAGTTTCAAACCTTTACCGTTCAAAACCTACAACGGAGAAACTGTAGCGCCCCGATTTCCATATAACTGGGAAACCGTGACACATGCCAAGATCTTTCCTTCAATTAGTCACGATACACAAAATGCTGGGAATTAAAACTTTTTATTCAATACAGAGTTACCACGCAGTGATTACAAATATTAGTTTGTAATACCAACTGTAGCGCCTGCTATTTTTCCTTTTTGACTCCAAACTCAATTCTTCCAATTTCTATATCACTTTAACCATAAACTAAGATAGTTGTGTTTCAGGGAAAATTTCGGCAGAGTTTCCCCTGTAATTTCTACCCCGAAACACAAAAAGCTTACGGAATTCTGCTCTAAATTCCGTACCTCACATCACAGGCAATAATATCACGGGCTCCCCAGGCCAAAATAAGCATCATCACACAGGCAATATATATATATATATGCTCTGGGGGCCAAACTCATAACGGTTTATCAATTATCAATTAAAAACCATAAATCCTTTTGAAAACGTAGTAAGTTTTTAGAAAATAACTTGTAAAAGCTTACCACAGCGCCCGGTACTCCACAACGAGATAGGTGCGGGTCCAAACCATATCATGCCACTCCACACTCTACTCTCTATCATCATCCACATACTTATACATCAGAAATACAATTTAGAGCATAAAACCTTTACTATTTACAATTAAACCATAACAACAAATAGTAAAGTAAAGCTCCACTCCACCGGAACCTGAACCTATACCTCACCTCTGCACCGCTGAGGACCTGTAATAGTAGGGGCCTAGGATAGTCCAGAGACCCCCTAACCCCCCAAACACTAAGGAGTTAGCCATTTCTGGCGTGAGTACAATATATTAATAAGCAAATAAATTAAACTTATAAGTAAAACAGAATGAATTTATGAATACCAAGATAAACCTGAACATGTAAATGTCATATACGGAAATTCACATCAAATACTCACTGCATCACTTCCCGTATGCGTATCCACGCCTGCTCACAAACATACTTATCTTTGATTTGGAAAATCATTTCCAAATTAGTCGATTAAGGCCCATCACTTTACGCCTTAAGCAAATATTCCTGTAGCTTATTCTCCCATTAAGCTTTACATTCACACGCACTCTATTTCCACATAAACTTCATCTTATTTACCATTCATTTGCAATTACATACTCGCGACGTATATTCCTTCGTGATCTCATATCGCATAACATCACCTTCATTCATTCTTACAACATATATCATCACGTCTCGCAATACATCACTTTTACACTCATCACGCAGTTCAACTATCACACTCACAATTCAGCTTGAATGAAAAATAAACGTGTATCCTGATTTCCTAGTGTTCGTGTATACCATGACCTGAGTCTAATGTAAAAATGCAGAGTATAGAACAGATGCACTTAGTCTAACATCAGCAAGACTCAGGATGCACATGCATCCTATACTACATGTGACCCAGGTCAAGCCAACGTACTTAGTCTAATGCAAGCGAGACTTTAGAAATGTATGCATCCCATACTACATACTTTCCAAATCAAGCCGTTGTCTCTAAGTTTAGGGATTCGAACCCTCGCTACGCAATGCATTCTAATTCGGTCCACTTCCTGTTCCCGATAGATCGTGGCAATGAGGTTGCAGTCAACGGTCCCACCGCTCTGCAGTCAACAGCCGTGACAATAAAGATATACGGTCCCACCGTATGGCAGTCAACGGTCCCACCGTTCTGCAGTCAACAGCCGTGACGATAAATATATACGGTCCCACCGTATGGCAGTCAACGGTCCCACCGTTTTGCAGTCAACAGCTGTAACGATGAAGATATACGGTCCCACCGTATGGCAGACAGCGGTCCCACCGTTCTGCAGTCAACAGCCGTAACGATAAAGATATACGGTCCCACCGTATGGCAGACAACGGTCCCACCGTTCTGCAGTCAACAGCCGTGACGATAAATATATACGGTCCCACCGTATGGCAGTCAACGGTCTCACCGTTCTGCAGTCAACAGCCATGACGATAAAGATATACGGTCCCACCATATGGCAGACAACGGTCCCATCATTCTGCAGTCAACAGCCGTGACGATAAATATATACGGTCCCACCGTATGGCAGTCAACGGTCCCACCGTTCTGCAGTCAACAGCCGTGACAATAAAGATATACGGTCCACCGTATGGCAGACAACGGTCCCACCGTTCTGCAGTCAACAGCCGTGACGATAAATATATACGGTCCCACCGTATGGCAGTCAACGGTCCCACCGTTCTGCAGTCAACTTAAACTTGAAGTTTAGTCTAATCAACAGGTCGCTAGCTTGCACGTCCATAACTTCCAACACACAATACAAAATTACTTGATACTATAAAACCTCATATACTCTCAGTAGTACATTCTTCTTGCACTCGCTACACCTTTCCAATATCATAAGAGTTTGCTCACACATCGGAAATTCTCGATTCCGGTCCTATGGGAAGGTGGGGGTGTCTATTTCGACTTCTTAATTTAAACACCTCTTTCAAACTCTATCGTTTGAGTGCTCGAAAACACAAGTTCCATCAGGTGTACAAACAGAGAGAAACTGGTTTTCTTGGCCAATAATACTTTAACTAAGATTGGGTCTGTTCCATCTTTGGAAAATCATAACTCTCATCCTATAAACTGGAATTACAAAACTCCAGATGGGTTAGAAAGCTATGACTCCCTACTACGACTCTCTAGTTGGTCAATTTTCCAAATTCTTAACCATTTCAGAGCAAGAATTTCTCAACTTACCCTCATAAACATGCTTCTTAACAAGCTCATATAAAAATGAGTTGTTCTTTTACCATACAACTATCTTTCTTAGCATTCCACTTATCATACCATGATAATCAAAATTCTCCAAATGTTCCTTCAAGCTAAGAATTCACATATACATCACAACGCCATGTATGTATATCTACACAATACATCACCATCACACTGAATATTTAAAATCCCATCAACTCACCACATACACACCAATTTACCACATAACTTTTAACAAATAAGAACTTCCCGTATTTGATGAACACATTATTATTCACATTTAGAAGCAATAATCTTATTATAAATGCACATTTAAAAGCTCTATATGTGGTATTTAACTCTTATTTTCTCTTTTCCATAGGAAACAGTCTATAACAGCAAAACGAAGCAAATTCAGGATTGTAAGGATGAAACACAGGAAACTGAAGAGAGAAGTCGACTGATCATGCTTATAGGCGACTGGACAGAGGAAATCAAGTTTACACAACAGTCGACTGGGCTGATGAATCATGAAAATACTAAAGTCTCGATACAGTCGACTTACATCCAGAGGCAATCGACTGATAGGCGGCGAAGTAAACAGATAAGATATTCGAAGATTCATCCAAATCTAATTTCAAATCTATTTGAATCCAGATTTATGCAAATCAAATCTAGAGACTAGGGATTTCCAAGAGCACGTGGTTAGCAGACAAGGAATAAAAGAAGAAAAGAGAAAGATATAAATCAGCTAAGCAAATAAGGAAAGAAATAAGAAAGGGACTTTCCTGAAAAAGGGGGGGAAACCCTAATTCTTTAGCCGCGCTCTATAAATATCAGTAACAAGAGATATCGCAGCTCTCTCGCTCGCTCGCTCTCTCTCTCTTGGCCCTCGTCATCTCCCCATCATCCACCACCGAATCACAGAGTTACAAAAACATCAAGTTATCAACCAGTGCATCATTCTATCAGCATCGAAGAAGGAGAGAAGAGATCCAGTACTCGAAGGCAGTCTACTGTGTGACAGACAGTCGACTTATTGCCGGACTTCATTAGTTTATTTCTCTTCTCTTTATTCTTTTATGTTGATCATGTATTTAAACTTGTTAAGCAATAAAAGTACTATTATGTGGAACTAAATTCTATAGTTGGGTAGATTGAAGCCGTAGTTATGTAGTGCTATATTCTTCTGAACTCTTTTATGTTACTTATTGATTGAATCCGTTTGTATTGGTATAGATTGATGGTAATCAAACTTGTTCTCAAAAGTCTGAGAGCAGTCGACTGAGGTGAGAGCCAGTCGACTGACAAACAGAGCTAGAGAATATCAAGTTTGCATTACCATCCATCTGAATCTGTTAAAAGAGCATATTGAGACGACCCGTATCTCATGCCCGTAATTGTAACAAAGGAATCTTTAGGGGTTCCTGGTTCAATCAACTTAAGGGATCTAGATCTGATACCAATTTCTAGAACCTTAAGTGTTTGTTCGTTTCCACTGATCTTATGTTTTCTTTAAGTGCAACTTAGTAGATACCATGCTAAACATTTAATGAAAGAAACGAATTAGAGTAGATACCATGCCTAATTCTTGGCCTAGGGAAACAGTACTTTAAGGAGTAGATACCATGCCCTTGAAGTGAACAAACATGAGTAATAAGAAGAAGTTCAGAAGGTGACTGAGCATTACTGACTATTGGTGGAAATCTAAACCCAACTACTTCATAAATATTTGTGATTCAACACTTCTTCATTCAGTTTTAATCTTTTTATTTCTTTTAGACTTTCAAAACAACTCTTTATGATTTTTATTCTTTTTATTGATTAGTAAGTCAAAGTCTACAATCTCTGTGGGATCGACCCTTGCTATTGCTACGCTTTGTCAAACGATTCGTGCACTTGCGAGATCTATAATTTGTGTCTAGTTTAGTCTATTTATTTAAGGAACTAGATTTGCACAACAAGTTTTTGGCGCCGTTGCCGGGGATTGTCTAGTATTTTAACTTACAGATCAGTAGGAAGTTTTTATTTTCTTTCTTTTAGTTTATTAATAAGTTTTTCTTTTAGGTTACAGGATTTTGGTGGATGCACGGAAGGAGATCACTTCGTCCAGAGCTACTACCAATTGACGCAGAAACAGAACGCACTTTGCACAGATTAGGTCGACTGATTGCGACCAACCAGTCGACTGCTGCACGAACCCAGTCGACTTCTCAGAGACCCAGTTCACATACAGCAATGGCAGAAGAAATACCCAATCGAGTGCCAATGCAGGACAAGTTCACGCCTAAGAACATCGAGCAACCTTCCTGCATTGCGTATCAACCTAATGTCACAGGGAACATGCATCTATCTCCTCAGTTACTTAGTATGGTTCCCCATTTTAGTGGCAGACCAGATGAAGAGCCTCATCTCCATTTACAAGATTTTTTCGATCTTTGCAGGACACAAAGCGTCCAAGGGCTTACCCCTGAGCAAATCAGGTTAATATTGTTTCCTTTTTCCTTAAAACTTAACGCTAAACTATGGTATAATTCTTTGGAACCAGGATCAATAAATTCATGGGAGCAATTGGCGACAAAGTTCTTAAAAGAATTCTTTCCAGCCCAAAAGACCAAACAGCTGAAAAGGGAGATTCAACTCTTCCAACAAAAGGATGGAGATTTATTTTTCGAAGCATGGAAGGATTTCAAGAACAAACTTCTCAAGTGTCCAACACACAACATGCCTTAAGATGATCAGGTACAAGCTTTTTATGAAGGTTTAAATGATACTAACAAGGCAATTGTGGATTCAGCTTGCAACGGGATCTTGATGAGGAAAAGCGGCGAAGAGGCCATAGAACTATTTGAAGAACTCAGCGAGAATTCACAACAATTCTCAACAAGGAGGGGCCCTTCGAAAGAACAGGGAGTTTATGAAATCTCTAATAGCAATAACATTCAATTGGAAATGGTAAACATGAATAAGAAAATTGATATGCTTGTTAATGCAATGTCTATGATGGGTGGAGTTAAAAATCAAACAAATGAAATTTGTGCAATTTGTTCTCATGTAGATCATACCACTGATACATGTCCCATGTCTTCTTTCACAGATCAGGAGCATGCAAATTATGTAGGTCGAGGAGTGTTTCCACCAAAGAACAATCCATTCTCAAACACATACAACCCAGGGTGGAGGAACCATCCAAACTTCTCCTGGAGCAATAATCAGAATAATCAAGGGACTCAATTCACACAAGGACATGCACGGAACTTTCAAGTAGGAAGTGGGATTGATAGGCCAGCTCAAGAACAGAAGAAGTTGGATTTTGAATCCACCGTTCTTCAATTGCTCCAACAACAACATCAAACAAGCAACCAACAAGGGCAAGCAATTCAGAAGTTGGAAACACAGATTGACCAAATTGCTAAAGAATTAAGCGAGCGAAAGGCAGGAAAACTTCCATCACAAACTATACCAAACCCTGGAGGCCAAGAACAGCTCAAGGCAGTCACAACATTAAGAAGTGGTAAGATAATTGACAACAAAGTTGGAACACACACCGAAGAAAAAGAAGAACAACCATCAAAAATTGTGGGGTCCAACAAGGTAAGTGAAAAAGAAAGAACAGTTTTGCCACCATTCCCTCAAAGGTTAGTCAAACATAAAAAAGATCAACATTTATTTGACATCTTTGAAACTCTCAGAAAGGTAGAAATTAATATCCCCCTACTTGATGCTATTAAACAAATTCCTTCTTATGCTAAATTTTTGAAGGAATGTTGTACTCACAAAAGAACATTTCAGGTTAGGGAGGATGTGGCTTTGACAGAGGAAGTGAGTGCTGTTTTATTAAGGAAATTACCTCCTAAATTAAAAGACCCAGGTAGTTTCACCATTCCTTGCAGGATTGGTGAGCACTTCTTTGAGAAAGCACTGTTAGACTTGGGGGTAAGCATCAATCTTCTCCCATACACCATCTATGAAAAGTTAGGATTGGGGGAACTTCTACCAACATCCATCACGTTGCAATTGGCAGATCGCAGTATCAAAAGACCTAGAGGTATTTTGGAAGATGTCCTAGTTCAGGTAAACGATTTCATTTTGCCTGCTGATTTTGTTGTGTTAGACATGGAGGACTCTTCAATGCCATCTTCTCTACCAATCATTTTAGGTAGACCCTTTATGAGTACGGCTGATATAAAAATTTGTGTTAAAAAGGGTACTATAAGCATGAAAATAAATGGAGAGAAGGTTGAATTTAAAATGTTTGATACACTGAAATTTCCACATGATGATCATGAATGCTATAATGTTGATGTGGTTCAGGAGATTGTTGATCAAACATTTCAGGTACATAGCGTTGAACCACTACAAGCCACAATTACACAATCTCTAACTTTATCTAATGTTGAACAGGAATATGATGACTGGGAGATTGCAGAGACAATACATCACCTTGACACTTCACAATCATACTCAGGTAAGTTTGCACCAGTATTTGAAAAATTGGTGACTGATGACATTTTTGTTTCTACAGACAAGTCGACTGGTGCACTGGACAAGTCGACTGGTGAAGAGGATCAGTCGACTGTCCAGACTGCTACCAGGGACCAGTCGACTGCACCAAGACTTACAGACCCAGCGCTTAAGCAGCTGCCCGACCATTTGAAGCATGCATATTTGGGCGAGAACCAGACGCTACCAGTGATAATTGCTGCAAACCTAAGTGCACAGGAAGAAGAGAAGCTGCTAAGGGTACTACGAGAACACAAGAATGCAATAGGATGGACCATTGCAGATATCAAGGGAATAAGTCCATCCAGATGCATGCATAGAATACTCCTTGAAGACAACGCAAAACCAAGCAGGGAGGCACAGAGAAGGCTTAACCCAAACATGAAGGAAGTGGTAAGAGCAGAAATTCTGAAGCTACTAGATGTTGGCATCATCTACCCTATCTCAGATAGCAAATGGGTAAGTCCTATACATGTAGTACCTAAGAAAAGTGGAGTCACAGTGGTGACAAATGAAGAGAATGAGCTTATCCCTACTAGAGTGACCACAGGATGGAGGGTTTGCATTGATTACAGAAAATTGAATAATGAAACCAGGAAAGATCACTTCCCTCTTCCTTTTATTGATCAAATGTTAGAAAGATTAGCAGGATATAGTCATTATTATTTTTTAGATGGTTATAGTGGCTATAATCAAATTGCTATTGCTCAAGAAGATCAAGAAAAAACCACTTTTACATGTCCTTTTGGTACTTTTGCATACAGGAGGATGCCCTTTGGATTGTGCAATGCACCAGCTACATTTCAGAGATGCATGATGAGTATATTCTCAGACATGGTGGAAAGGTTCATTGAGGTATTTATGGATGATTTTAGTGTTTTTGGATCTTGTTTTGATGAATGCCTTAACCATTTGCAGCTTGTGCTTAAAAGATGTGAAGAATGCAATTTAGTGCTGAATTGGGAAAAGTGCCATTTCATGGTACAACAAGGTATTGTGTTGGGACACGTGGTGTCAAAAAGAGGCATAGAGGTAGACAAAGCAAAAATCGATATAATATCAAAACTACCCCCTCCCACTACAGTTAAGGGGGTTAGGAGTTTTCTAGGGCATGCAGGGTTCTATAGAAGATTCATAAAAGACTTTTCAAAAATCTCCAAACCCCTTTGTGATTTGTTGGCTAAAGATGTTGAGTTTGTATGGACAGAAGAGTGCACAACTGCTTTTGTTACATTAAAAAATCTTCTCACTTCTGCACCTATTGTCATGGCACCAGATTGGAGCCACCCTTTCGAGCTAATGTGTGATGCAAGTGATTATGCTTTAGGGGCTGTTTTAGGTCAAAGAATCAATAAGAAACCCCATGTTATTTACTATGCTTCTCGAACTTTAAACGATGCACAGCTAAATTATTCTACTACTGAAAAAGAAATGTTAGCTGTTATTTTTGCTGTAGAGAAGTTTAGATCATATTTGATTGGTTCTAAAGTTATTGTTTTCACTGACCATGCTGCTTTGAGATATTTGTTTGCTAAAAAGGATGCTAAGCCTAGGTTGATCAGATGAGTGCTGTTGCTTCAATAATTCGATCTTGAGATTAGAGATAAAAAAGGAAGCGACAATGTTGTTGCAGATCACATGTCCAGGCTACTGCAGGAGGAAGAGAGAATTGTGCCCCCACTTAATGAAAATTTTCCAGATGAACATCTCTTTGAAATAAATTCATCCTCGGGGCAGTCGACTGGTAACAGGACCAGTCGACTGGTATCTCACTGCTCAAATTTTCCATGGTTTGCTGACATTGTAAATTATCTCACTGCTTGTGTTTTTCCTCCAGGTATGACAAGTCAGGAACGAAAGAGACTGGTGGCTATATGCAAGCACTATTATTGGGATGATCCTTATTTGTTCAAATTTTGCCCTGATCAAATTATAAGACGATGTGTGGCAGAGGAGGAGCAAATGAGTATTCTACAACATTGCCACCAATATGCATGTGGAGGACATTTTGGACCAAAAAGAACAGCACTCAAGGTATTGCAATCTGGATTTTACTGGCCTAAAGTATTCAAAGATGCTTTTTCTTTTTGCAGGACTTGTGACAAATGCCAAAGGACAGGCAATATCTCTTCTAGAAATCAAATGCCACTGCAAAACATCCAAGTAACCGAGATTTTTGATGTTTGGGGAATCGACTTCATGGGTCCATTTCCTAACTCTTTTGGTTATTTATATATACTTGTTGGTGTGGATTATGTGTCTAAATGGGTCGAGGCTGTCCCCTCACGAACTAATGATCACAAAGTTGTTGTCAAGTTTTTGCAGGAGAACATTTTCACTAGGTTTGGTACACCGCGAGCAATAATAAGTGATGGAGGTAGCCACTTCAATAACTCTCCTTTTGCTTCTTTGATGAAGAAGTATGGTATCACACATAGAGTGGGCACCCCATATCATCCCCAAACTAGTGGGCAGGTGGAGATCAGCAACAGAGAAATCAAGAGCATTTTGGAAAAGACAGTCAACACAAGGAGACAGGATTGGTCGCTGCGCTTGAATGATGCATTATGGGCCTACCGAACAGCATACAAAACACCCATCGGCATGTCACCATACCGTTTGGTGTTTGGAAAAGCCTGTCATTTGTCAGTTGAGTTGGAGCACAAAGCATATTGGGCCATCAAAAGGTTCAATTTTGATATGAAACAAGCAGGTGACAAAAGAAGATTACAACTAAATGAGCTTGAAGAGTTGAGGCATGACGCTTATGAAAATGCAAAATTGTACAAGGAAAGAACCAAGTTGTACCATGACAAACAGCTAGCAAGGAAGGAGTTTTATGAAGGACAGAAGGTATTGATATACAACTCAAGATTGAGACTTTTTCCAGACAAGCTTATGTCAAGATGGTATGGGCCATACATTGTCACAAGAGTCTTTCCACATGGCGCGTTGGAGGTTCATAGCAAGGAAAAGAATCAAACATTTAAGGTGAACGGGCATAGAGCGAAGCCATACATAGAGATGAGTCTAGAACTGCAAGAGGAAGATGTGAATCTTCAAACCATTCAATACATGGCATGAACTCATCAAGTCTAGCCGAAGACAGAAAACACAGCGCTTATTGGGAGGCAACCCAATTTTTCAGGGGAGTATTTACACTCTTCCTTTATTTTCTTTCAGTTATTCATTATTCTTTTTTTTCTTTTAGTTATTTTTTCTCCTTACTAGATGGTGCCACATGCCTATTTTTAAATTTTCTTTCGAACATTGAGGACAATGTTCCATCTAAGTTTGGGGGTATTAGGGGTATTAGAGTCTTTTGAAATTTTTTTTTAGGATAAACAATTTCTTATAAAGTAAGAAGAAGGATACTTATTTACTTTAGGATTGTTGAATTTCATAAATTCCCTACAAGATTATATGAGTCATGCAATTATACATAATAAACAAATGTGATGCTTTTTCTGGTGATCATTCCCTTTAAATCTAGTCCTAAATTGAGTTTAAGTAAATAGAGTGATAAAAATATATATATATATATATTCAAATAAAGTCAATCTACTCCAATGTTTTGAGTGCTTAGTAACTAGGGGTATTCATCACCAATGTTTACCTTTACGTCAAACGGCAACTTGAAATATGAGTATGCAAAGCTCTTTAGAGTTTGTGACTCGCTGAGTAACCGGGTGGATTCATCACAAATGTTTCGCATTCGCGTAAAAAGGCAAGTGACAACTTTAGAGAAGAGACTATATGAAAGAAAAAAAAAAAAAAAACTCTAGTTTGCTACTCGGTTTGTAGTAGAGAAAAGGGGATAATCGCAGATTGAGTAATTACATACTATAACTATAATTAATTGCATGACAAGTATGGTTGAGTTTGGAGTCATGAATAAACAATTGCACTAAAGAAAGTGGGTATGTTTAATTTTACTTTATCTGAAATTGTTTATACTTTTCTATGTTGATACCCACATAATAAGAACTCTTGGTGGTTAAGGCTGTCATTATTATTTTTCCCCTTGTTCATAATTTCAGTTTGCTTGAGGACAAGCAAAATCTAAGTTTGGGGGTATTTGATGAACACATTATTATTCACATTTAGAAGCAATAATCTTATTATAAATGCACATTTAAAAGCTCTATATGTGGTATTTAACTCTTATTTTCTCTTTTCCATAGGAAACAGTCTATAACAGCAAAACGAAGCAAATTCAGGATTGTAAGGATGAAACACAGGAAACTGAAGAGAGCAGTCGACTGATCATGCTTATAGGCGACTGGACAGAGGGAATCAAGTTTACACAACAGTCGACTGGGCTGATGAATCATGAAAATACTAAAGTCTCGATACAGTCGACTTACATCCAGAGGCAGTCGACTGATAGGCGGCGAAGTAAACAGATAAGATATTCGAAGATTCATCCAAATCTAATTTCAAATCTATTTGAATCCAGATTTATGCAAATCAAATCTAGAGACTGGGGATTTCCAAGAGCACGTGGTTAGCAGACAAGGAATAAAAGAAGAAAAGAGAAAGATATAAATCAGCTAAGCAAATAAGGAAAGAAATAAGAAAGGGACTTTCCTGAAAAAGGGGGGGAAACCCTAATTCTTTAGCCGCGCTCTATAAATATCAGTAACAAGAGATATCGCAGCTCTCTCGCTCGCTCGCTCTCTCTCTCTTGGCCCTCGTCATCTCCCCATCATCCACCACCGAATCACAGAGTTACAAAACCATCAAGTTATCAACCAGTGCATCATTCTATCAGCATCGAAGAAGGAGAGAAGAGATCCAGTACTCGAAGGCAGTCTACTGTGTGACAGACAGTCGACTTATTGCCGGACTTCATTAGTTTATTTCTCTTCTCTTTATTCTTTTATGTTGATCATGTATTTGAACTTGTTAAGCAATAAAAGTACTATTATGTGGAACTAAATTCTATAGTTGGGTAGATTGAAGCCGTAGTTATGTAGTGCTATATTCTTCTGAACTCTTTTATGTTACTTATTGATTGAATCTGTTTGTATTGGTATAGATTGATGGTAATCAAACTTGTTCTCAAAAGTCTGAGAGCAGTCGACTGAGGTGAGAGCCAGTCGACTGACAAACAGAGCTAGAGAATATCAAGTTTGCATTACCATCCATCTGAATCTGTTAAAAGAGCATATTGAGACGACCCGTATCTCGTGCCCGTAACTGTAACAAAGGAATCTTTAGGGGTTCCTGGTTCAATCAACTTAAGGGATCTAGATCTGATACCAATTTCTAGAACCTTGAGTGTTTGTTCGTTTCCACTGATCTTATGTTTTCTTTAAGTGCAACTTAGTAGATACCATGCTAAACATTTAATGAAAGAAACGAATTAGAGTAGATACCATGCCTAATTCTTGGCCTAGGGAAACAGTACTTTAAGGAGTAGATACCATGCCCTTGAAGTGAACAAACATGAGTAATAAGAAGAAGTTCAGAAGGTGACTGAGCATTACTGACTATTGGTGGAAATCTAAACCCAACTACTTCATAAATATTTGTGATTCAACACTTCTTCATTCAGTTTTAATCTATTTATTTCTTTTAGACTTTCAAAACAACTCTTTATGATTTTTATTCTTTTTATTGATTAGTAAGTCAAAGTCTACAATCTCTGTGGGATCGACCCTTGCTATTGCTACGCTTTGTCAAACGATTCGTGCACTTGCGAGGTTTATAATTTGTGTCTAGTTTAGTCTATTTATTTAAGGAACTAGATTTGCACAACAGTATTTTAAATTAAAACTTCATTTGGTTGAATTAAACTGGGATTGCTCCAAAACTGCCTAAGATTTTATCAATAACAGTAAACATATATTTAGCATAATCATACTCACAAATTGTCCCGCAAAGACTCGAAGCGCCACCACGCATCCAAAGCCGCTAGTATATCCTTCCCGAATACATTCGAAAATCCGACGCTACCACCATGTAGAGAATCCCTCCATTAGTCTACTCCTCACTTTAATTTGGAATTGACAAAGAAATGGAGGTGGATTTTGAGGTGGGGAAGAATCGTCGATGGGTTCGTTTGGTTCGGAATGGAAGGGGAAAGGAAGGAGAAGAAGAAGGAAGAAGGGAATGGGCAGTCGGGGTTTCTTTCGATCGTTGGCGCGAACGGGAGGAGGAGAAGGGAGAAGGAGGTCGGGGGTTTCCATGGGTCGGGATGGGGAAACGAACGGGAGTGGAGAAGAAGAAAGGAGAAAGGGAGAAGAAGGAGAGAGGTGGGAAGGGGTTTTATAAATAAATAAATAAATAATAGATAAATAATTAATATAAGGGGAATATTACATATAAGCCCCAAAGTCCCAATACATTTCAAATAAACCCCAACTCTCACTCTTTAAACTACTAACAATCAAAAATACATAAAATTGTCTCATAATAACCCTCCAAAAGCATAAAATAAGATAGACAGTATATCTGATATTTCTCGATAAAAATAATTATTATCGGAAAATACATATTCGCGCGAAATTCTCAATCACGCACACATTTCGATGCAAAATAGCCATATGCTATTTTTCGGGTCGTTACAGAAACAGATCCAGCTGATCACATTGAGGCTTCAAAACACTCATGATGGTTCACAGCGCCTCGGATCTCCTTCTCTGCCGTGCATTTTTTGCCACCCTGAGAAGCCCCACACGGGAATGGTTCACCAAACTCACCCCTAGTTCAATTTAATCCTTCTGCCAGCTCACGCTTTCTTCGTGACCAGTCGAAAGGCAGAGAAAGTGCCTCCTTACTGGGCCTCAGACAGATCGACGGTGAATCCCTTCGAGATTTCGTCTAGAGGTTTACGGCCGAAGCACAGTTGATTTCCTCCCTCGACGTCGGGGTAGTAGCAGCGACCTTTCGGCTCAATGTCCGCCATGACTTGCTAAAGGTCTCCCTGACCAAGAAGCCACCCATCGACTTTCCCGTCCTTCTCAATAGGAGTGAGAAGTGCATCGGGGCCAAGGAGGCCCTCCACCCCGAGGGTCAGAAAGGATAACCCGCTAAAGGAAAGAGGACGATGGATGACTCCGAGACTCCCAAGAAGGACCAGAAAGATGCCTCGGGACAGAAGTGCCTACCCCAGCATCTGCGGTTCGATAAGTTCACTCAGCTTAAAGCGAGCGTATCAGCGATCCTGATGAGAATAGAGTGTGACGACATACTCCACACCATCCTCTGTCTAACAACCCCAACTAAAAGAGAGACGAGCGGTTCTACTGCCGTTTCCATCAGGACCAT
Source organism: Hemerocallis citrina (assembly GCA_017893485.1). NCBI lineage: Eukaryota > Viridiplantae > Streptophyta > Magnoliopsida > Asparagales > Asphodelaceae > Hemerocallis > Hemerocallis citrina. Next base: position 47,299,604 of record CM030366.1, read on the forward strand.
GACCACGACACTGATAACTGCCGAGCTTCGAATGACGAAATTGAGGCCCAGATCCGGAGAAGGTACCTTGCCAAATTCACTCGGAATGGTCTGAGAGCCTCTTCGCCCCCTCTGGGAGAGAACAAGCGTCCAGAGCCAGAGTTCGAGCATCAAAACACTGAGAATCTGGTCATCCTCCACTGCATCCACGGAAGACCCATAGGAGGAGAGTCTAGCTCCTTCCGCAAGGCCTTCATCTAGGAGGTAAACTCCGTTCACAATTTCCCCCACCCCCTCCCTCCAAGGTCTTAGGTTGGTGGTCTCTTTGTCGGACAAAGACCTCGAAGGTGTCTGAGTGCCGCACTGTGACACCTTGGTCATAAGCCTTGCGCTCACCAATCACAAGGTCCACCGTATTCTCATCGACAATGGAAGTTCAATGAACATCCTATTCCTAGTGGCCTTCGAAGCCATAAATATCTCTCGGAAAAGACTAAAACCAGTAGGGTACACCCTCCATGACTACTCCGGTGCCCCAGTCCACATCGAGGGAATCGTTACCCTGGAAGTTAGTGCATGGAAATCCTCAACCTCCCGAACGGAGGCAATGGACTTCAGGTGGTCGATGTCAAAGCCGCTTATAATGCCATCCTGGGCTAACCCGGCTTCGCTTCCCTCTAGGCGGTACTCTCGGCCTACCAAATGCGCATGAAGTTCCCAACCAAGCTTAGGCCTGTTACACCGCCACGGTGGGGGGCACTGTCATTCTTCTCGAAGTGGCGAGTTCCTGTCAGACCGAAGTTCAATAGGTTCCGAGCTGGTGGATGAGCTGGAGGAAATCCCGTTCTCCGGGTTTGAACCCATCAAAAGCTTAAAAATGAGGAAGTCTCTTCCCCTGCCTCAAGGGGAAAATATCTGTTGTATCTGTCGGAATCGAGACCTATTAGCTTGGATAGCATCAGATATGCCAGAAACATCCAAGAACATCAACATGCATAGATTAATGGTCCACCCAAACTCCAAGCCGGTACAGCAGAGATGCTGAAAGTTCGCCCCTGAAAGGCAATAAGCGATGAAGGAGGAGGTCGAAAAACTCCTTTCGGCCTGTTTCATCCAAGAGGTCAACTACCCAGAATAGTTGGCTAACGTCGTGTTACTCAAAAAGTCTAACAGAATGAAGGATGTGCATCGGCTCTATCGACCTCAAGAAGGTCTGCCCGAAAGATCCTTTCCTTCTCCCCAGCATCGATTCCCTTATCGATGCTACCTCCGGTGACGAATTGTTGAGCTTCATGGATGCCTACTCTGATTTTCAACCAGATTTAGATGTTCTCCCCGGACATTTTGAAGAAGACTTTTATCACCAATCAGGGGCTCTACTGCTACAGGGTCATGCCCTTCGGGTTGAAGAATGCAGGAGTCACTTACTAGTGTTGATTGTTGTTTTTGATGATTACAACACAATGCAAAGTTGTTGTTCTACTTCTTACATATTATAGGATATACAAAGGCAAATGTTCTAACAAGCTTCTTAAAACAAGTTGATTAAGCAGAGCTACAAACAAAGTTCTTATAGCTAATTGATCAAGAAAGCTACAATGTTGCCAGCTTACAAGAAAAAAATGAAGGCTAAAAGCTATCTCAAGACTCAAGACTCAAGAACAAGACATATGCTTCAATTTATTGTATTAAGTGTCTTGTAACAATTGTAACCTTTTTATTTTCTTTGAGTCTTAGAAATTCTGTACAAGCCTTGTTACACACACTCACACATTATCTTTAAAGTAATTGAGTATTTTTCAAACTTAAAAAGATCGAAACAAAGATTGAAAAAGCTCAGCTGTTAAGTACCAGCCGACCGCCATAAGGCACCAGTCGACTGTCTTAGTACGAAACAGACTGAACTTATTCAAACTCTGACCAGTCGACTCATAACGGCAACCCAGTCGACTGTTCAAGTCATTTCAACAGTTTGTTGATTTCAAATTTTGATTTTTCGAGTTCAAAAGTTTATTTCCGTTGGTTGACAGTTGGTACAACTGCCTGTCAACGTCCAGAAATTCTAACTCTATAAATAGAGAATAGAAATCACTTGGAAAAGGTTAACAACTTATTTTTCCAAGCTTTTGTTTCTCCAGTTCTCAAGCTTTTGGTTTTAACAAGTAAATGCATTCAAAAGCATTCACTTTCTAAGTCTTGGTTCTCTGAAATCAGTCTAGCATAATAGTGATTTCGTTTTAGACTGATTTCGAAAGTTGACCTAATAGCCACGCATAAAATCACATCCACAACAAGGCTATAGGTTGATTGTAAACTTTTTGTTGTTGTTCTTCACTCTCGGGTTGTGAGAGTGGTTTCCTCTCGGTTGGAGAGTAGGACTCTAGGGTGTAGAGTCAGATTTTCACTCTTGGTGGAAGAGTGGGTTGCTTTCTCTAGTTGTGAGAAAGGACTACGGGTTGGACAAGGTTGTTGTCTAACGCCATAGGGTGTTCTTGTAATTATTTCAAGAATAGTGGAAAATCTCAAGTGGGTTGCTTGGGAACTGAATGTAGGTAGGGAGGACCGAACTAGGATACATCATGTGTACTCTGTGGTTGTATCTCTTTGAACTTGCATTTCACTTTCTTGCTTTTTAAGTTCTCTGTAAAACTTGTCTGGACAGTCAACTGTGTCTATTTGTCAGTCGACTGGTCAGACTTGTACTACTTTTTCTGTAAACTTGCGTGATAAGTCGACTGGCTCTTCTATAAGTCGGCTGATCAGACACGCTTTAAAATACTCTTCTTTACTGTCGCTCCAGTCGACTGATTTATCTCTTCAAGTAGACTGGTCAAAAGAAAAGTTTAATTCTGCATTTATTTTTTATAAAACACTATTCACCCCCCCTCTAGTGTTTCTTGCCTTGCCTACAAGATCCAAAAACTAGAGGCTCGTTAATCGGGTTTTCAAAGAGCAGATTGGTCGGAACATGGAGGTCCATGTCGACAACATGCTAATTAAAAGCCTCCGGGGCAAAGACCACATAAGCGACCTGGAAGAAGCCTTTGGGGTCCTGAGGATGCATAATATGAGGCTCAATCCCTCCAAGTGTGCCTTCGACGTCACTACAGGAAAGTTTCTCGACTTTATGGTCAGCCAACGAGGGATAGAAGCTAATCCTGAGAAAATTCAGGTCATCCTGAACATGGCCCCTCACAGGAATGTCCAGGAAGTGCAATGGCTCACCGACTATCTGGTTGCCACAACCATTTTCTTTTGAGGTCGATGGAAAAGTCCCTCCCTTTCTTCAAAGCCCTACGGGAGGCGAAGAATTTTGAATAGGGGAAGCCTCAGTAATAGGTTTTCAATCATCTTAAAGAGTACCTCTCCAATCTCCCTCTCCTCAGTAAGACAAAGCCAGGCAAGGTGCTATACCTCCACTTTGAAGCTTCGAAGCAATCCCTCAGTGCGGTCTTGATCAGGGAAGAAGACGGAGCCCAAAATCCCATCTACTATGTCAGCAAAATCCTCCGCGATGCCGAACTTCAATACACAAAAATGGAATAGGTCAACTACGCCTTGGTCATGGCTGCACGACAACTCCATTCAGGTCCTTATGGATCAGACACTATAGTAAGTCCTCCATAAACCTAAGACCTCTGGCTGCCAAATCAAATGGTCCATTGAGCTGAGCTAGCAATATAAAAGCTATAAGCCAAGGATGGCCATCAGGGGATAGGCACTCGCCGAATTCATAATCGAATACACCATCCTTGAGGTCCCCAACAGAAGATGAGCTTGTCTGGGAAATCTACGTGTACGGATCATCTTGTGAAAAGGGTAGCGGGGCCAGATTCATTTTAACCGGTCTAGACGGATTTGTACTCCAATACTCCCTGCGCTTTAACTTCAAGGCATCTAATAACGAGGCGAAATATGAGGTCCTGGTAGCTGGATTCCTCCTAGCCCGAAAAGCGGCGGCCAAATGGGTCAAAAGCCTTCATCGACTCCCAACTCGTCAATCAAGTATGCAGACAGTATGAATCCCATGACACACGAATGGTCAAGTATTTAGCCCAGGTCAAGCTCCTCTTACCCGACTTTGAGGATGCCTCCATCACCAGGATCTCTCGAGAAATCAACAGTTAAGCAATCATTCTATCCAAATTAGCGTCCTCCTCATTCAAAGGTTTAGATCGTACAGTCCTAGTGGAGGTCCTCATTTTAGCTATCGACTATTTCACAAAATTGGTCGATGCGGAGCCCCTGACCACTATCACTGAGCAACAGGCCCAACAATTCTTCTGGAAGCACATTGTCTGCCGATTTGGGATTTCTCAGATCCTCATCACCAATAATGGTATCCAGTTCGCAGGAAAGGGCTTCTGCAAATTTTGCGAAGGCCTAGGAATCCAACTATGGTTCTCCTTCGTCTCACACTGTCAGTCCAACAACCAGGCCGATAATGCCAACCGACCAATCCTCGATGACCTCAAAAAGAGATTATACAAATCCCCAAAGGACAGTGGGTCGACGAGCTACCCAGCGTACTGTGGTCCTATCGCATGACCAAGAGGATCCCCACGGATGAGTCCCCTTTCAATTTGACCTTCGACATCTAGGTAGTAATCCCCTTAGAATTCAGGTTGCCATCATCACGAGTCATGAGCTTTGATGAGGATTCAAATTCAGACGGCCTCAAGGTGAACCTGGACCTCCTTGACGAAGTTTACGAAAGGGCGACCATCAGAAGAAATGTCTACCATCAGCGGTTAGAATGATTTTACAATCAGAAGGTCCGGCTCTACAACATCAAAGAAGGCGATCTTGTGCTCTGGCGACTCGAGATATCCGAACCGAGAAAAAAGGGAAAACTTGTGCCCAACTGGGAGGGCCCGTACAAGGTCTCTAAAGTGGTCTATCCAGGTACATACCAACTTGAAGACTTGGGGGGCAGGATAGTCAAGAGGACCTAGAACGCATAACACATGATGAAATTCTATGAAGGATCCTAGAGGTCAACACTTGTAACGAGGTGCCAAAAAGCCTATGCATGTACTTTGCCCTTCGGCATCCAATGAATATAAATCTAATTTTCATTCCAAATTCAACTTTTTGGTTCACTTGCATTGGGCCCTGAGGCCCCGCCTCAATGCCAAAATTTTCAGACCCAATCCCTTCAGGATGGCATCCGACGCCGAAGGCTTCAACGCCAAAACCCCCGTAGGATATCCCCTTCAGGACGGTATCTGATGCCGAAGGCTTTAGCGCCCAAATCCTCGAAGGATATCTCCTTCGGCATGCCCTTCCAAATGGTATTCCACGATGAAGGCTTCAACGCCAAAAAATCATAGAGGATCTCCTTCGAGCTGGCATCCGATGCCGAAGGCTTCAATGCCAAAATTCCCATAGGATACCCCTCTCGGGGTGGCATCCAATACCAAAGGCTTCAACGCCAAAGTCCTCAAAGGATATCTCCTTCGGCATGGCATTCGACGTCGAAGATTTCAATGTCAAAAATATTTAATACTACCTCCTCGGACCCACCCCTCGGGATGGTGTCCGACATCAAAGAACTTCATCGCAAAAATCATTGATGTCCCCTCGGACCCATCCCCCCAGAATGGCATCCGAAGCTGAGAGTTAAGATCCAAATATTTCTGTTCAGACCCAATAGTTTGGGAAAGAATAGAATGAATGAGAAATATATTTTGAACCACTTATGAAAACAATGGAGAAATCAATCTAAATATTTACGCGTCCAAAAAACAATGTGCAAACGACACTCATGCAAACAAAAAAGTAGGAGCAAAAAAACTTTTTATAAAAAGGGAAATGATTACAAAGCCGGTGGTGACCAGTCTGCAATTGGCAAGTACAACAAGACAAGTGAGCTACTACCTAAACCCTATTATGGTTGTCTTGCACTACAGCACCAATTGTCGCTACTCGTCAGACGCCACATGGTCATCTCGCACTTCAGCATCAGCCCGGGACCACCTGGCACCTCGGATCATCACCATCTCCAACGCCTCGAGAGTAGAAGAGGCATCACAGAGACGAAAAGTGATGATGATGAAGGGTACTCGAATGGCCGAGTAGGGAAATGATCCCTACAAGGGATTAACTTTTCATGCAAAAGAGGCATTATGCATGTACCCCTTCCCCGACAGCAATCCTTCATCTGGAGAGAGTTGTCTAATGGTGGGAACTCTCTGGTCTCAGCCCCGACTAGGGACATCAGATCCAGGAATCTGGGATACCCTTGCAGACCCGAAGAAGGAGTACCCTGATCCTCTCCAAGCCTCAGTGTAGCAGTAGCATCTGCACGAGGGGTTCTAGCCAGAAGGCCCCACCAAGTACTTAAGGAAAAGAATCAAACAACATTGTCTCCCCTCGGGACCCAGTGGGTAGAACTTCAGTTCTTGAAATCTTGGACAAGAACAGGTTCCCTGATTGAATACCGATTCCCGGTGGGACTGAGCCCAGTCGCTCTAGACACTTCCCCACCATCCTCGACCTTCAGACGGTTTTTTTGGCTGCTACATGTAGGCCCCAGTGAGTACTGAGAAATCGCAAGACGAAGATGGAGTTAGAGAAACTTGTGAGTCAACCAACCAGTGACAACGGATTTTACAGACACCACGGAGAACTCTCCGACTTCCCGATTTTATTGCAGGCAACGCTACAACTCCCTAGGCACCTCGAATGCCTCAACAGGAGACGTAAGCAAACAAAATGAAAAGAAGTAGCCATGAATTCTTCTCTCAATCTCCCCGACCATGTAACGCCCTGAATACCAAAATACGGTAATTCGTAGCTCAACAAGATCTTTACACTTCACTTTGTACAATTTTATAAGGAATTTAAAACTTTTATTACAACAAGGTCTTTTATATCAACACACAGCGGAAAGTAAATAAAATACAACAAAGATAAATGTACAACTGTAATAACTTTAGCATTTAAATAATCATCGACATCAAATTCATCTTTATATCTTCTTGTAAATTCCAAGTCCTGCATATAAAACTGTGGGCACGTCCGTTGCTTACAACCGACGAAATATTATACACGGCCATCCTCGTTATGCCGAAAATATAACGATTCTTTAATACTTTAACAACTACAAACTTGAATGTAAATAAAGTATTAAAAGTGACTACCCTAAACATGTAAGTGTATGCGATGCCTTAATGCCTAATCCAGATGTTTTACGCTAAAATGACACTAATGCATACTTGTTCAGATTCTATGCATCCCAACTACATAAGTCCGAGGGCAAGCACCTACGTAATTCCCAATAAAGGGTTTGATCCCTCGCCATGATAACTACCCGGTAATAAAGCAAAGTTTAGACATTCCACGAGTACAGATCCCAGTTCCGGAATCCACTGCCCGACTATACAGAATTCTCGTCGTGCGAACAACCCGTTAGTGTCCCTCTAGCCCCGGTATACGTATATACACTACAAGAAATTTGCCATATATCAACGGACACCTATAGTGACGGATCACTAAAACCGTAGGTACAGACATTGTATACCTACAGACGTATAGTAAACTGTGGGTATAGGTATCCTATAGCTTTAGAGTTTTTAATCCGTAACTATAAGTTTTACTAACGGGATAAAACACTGTGGGTATATTCTATAATTTATTTCCCCCAACTTTTTCATTTTCCCCCCAAATCCCAAATACCCTCAATTTATACATTATCTCTCATGCTCACACCCATCTCTCTCTATCTCTCTCCTCTCAATCTTTCACACCCAGATCCCTCTCTCCCCAAACCCAATCTCTAAATCCTCCTCCTCCCAAGTCACGTCCCTCTCTTCCCGCTGCCGTCCCCCTCTTCGATTTCGCTCTTCGATTTCACACCAACCAAGAAGATCCTTCGTCGTCTTCGTCGTCGCTCTTGCACACACCGTCGTCATCGCCGTCCTCCGCCATCATCGATCGCCGCCCTGATGGTAGTCCTTCTTCTTAGATCTAGGGTTTCCTGATGGTACGGATCAAGAAGATGGCCACACCGATCAAGAAGATGGCGCTTTAAAAGTCATTCATCGATCGCCGCACCGATCAAGAAGATTGCCGCCCTGATGGTATGGATCATCTTAGATCTAGGGTTTCCTTTCTCCATTTCCACCTCTTTGTTCTTCTTCTTCCTCGATTTGGTTACGCGAATTACACATAGGTACAATCTTTCTCTCCCTAGGTTTCGATTTCCCTTTTTTCCTAGGAATTTTAGGGGGTTTAAATGGTTTTTTGGGTGCGATTTCAGAAAATTTGGAGATGGCTTCGAAGTGGATCTTGAAGGAGTTGAAGGATTTGCAAGAACATTGTAAGGAGTTGAAGGATCTACAAACCTTTCAGTGTTATGCCAATTGCATATATACTGCTAACTTGTTCCATTTTTTCTTGTAAGTAGAGGACACTATAATGCATATGCAACGAAAGGACCTCCACTTCTCTGTTGATCCCCGACTTCGCAAAGTTTGTGATTTGAAGGTAAAAGAATAATTCCATGTTATTATTTCATTAATTATCATTTTAACATTTTCAAGCCATTGTGGTTTTAAAGGATTCTTTTATTGGTTATTATACGCAAGTTGCCACATTGGTGCTACTTTCATATGTATTTTTCAAGTACACTAAGTGAATGTCGTACTGTTCTTTTTCACCTCTATTTCATGGCTTCTTTCATTTCTTGTTATAATATTGTTGAGAACCTAAAGAAATGTAGCTTTATTAGGTATTCTTTTTTGTGTAAGCTTGGTAATCTAATCATATTGATGCATATTTTTTGTTCACCAAATGAATGGCACTGTGTTCTTCCTGATCTTTGTTTCAAGTGCTCTTGTTCATACTAATGTGCCTCTAATGCCATAATGTCATGACATGAAACTCCTAATTCGAAAATGGTTAGTGGATGCTTCCAAAACATTTTTGTTTTTTTACTTTAATTAAAGCCTTGTTTTATTTCACAATCGAGGTTAGATAGTGTTTACCATGATTAATGCTAATTTGTATTTTGTAATAATAATGGTAACATTATAAGGAGTTCTTCATTGTTTGATTTTATTGGTTAGCTTCCTAGTTTCTGTGGTGCCTTTATATAGTAAGACTCTCTTTTACTGTTATCTTTGATGTACATCGAAATGCTATCTGTGTGCTGAATTACCTTTTTGTATATGCATACCTACATACATGGCTTTCTAGTAGTCCATCTCATAAACCTTTTTTAAGGAAAACAGAAACAATCTGGTATTTTATTTTTAATTTTTTGAATATTGTTAAATTCTCATAAAACATGACAAATTCATCTTGTTAGCGTACAGGCCTTTTACTTGAAAAATCCTGACGATAAGTGTAAGGGTCCTAAGTCGATATCTATACCAGGAGAACTTAAAGGTGTTCATGCGGCTTGGAAGATGTTCGGCTCAAAATCAATTGATCCAAATGTAAGTAAGATACATATAGGTTAATTTCTAGTGGAGGTACGTTGAGGAAATGCATTCCGTATGTAGAGGTTGGATACTTGTACCTCTCGTTTTCTTCCCATTGCTGAAAGTGGCAACCATGGCTGCAAATATATATAAATAAGTAAAAATATGGCAAAAGACAACAACAACTTGTGAGTGAGAAATAATAGGAAAGTAGGAATACAAGTGTTTTGGGAATTGCTTCACTTGCTTTTTAGTTTCCCTGTCTTGTTAAATTCTGCATAAACCATCATTGTCAAATTCGGTTGTTGAACAGTGTTGCTAAAATAAACTGAACTTTTAATTCCTATTGCATCTATCCTTGAACTTTGTTTATCAGGTATTCTTTATCGTGTATTCTAAGATACATGATATTTAAAATGTCAATGCAGGATGTAACGGCTACTAAAGGAAATGAATTTGAAGATTATTTTCTTAAGAGGAATTGCTTATGGGGATATATGAGAAGGGATTTGAAAGACCTTCACCAATTCAGGAAGAAAGTATTCCAATTGCACTAACTGGTAGTGACATTCTTGCTAGAGCTAAAAATGGTACAGGGAAGACAACTGCATTTTGCATCCCTGCACTGGAAAAAATTGATCAAGACAGAAATGTCATTCAAGGTATTTCTGCTAGTACTCCAATAATTTTAATTTCGATTCGGAAGATGATTTCATTTATCATAAATTTCTTTATGGGGTCACCCCACCATTGGTTGTCATCAAGCTGTTTTGACTAAACAATCATGTTCTCTTATGCATCTACAAGTTTCCAAAATCAATTCATACTTGAAAGTCTTATTTAATTTTGAAGTCGTGTATGAAACCATTTCAAAATCACATTTTATGTTAAAGCTGTGTATATAATTCACATAGTGATTATATGTGACTTGCAGTTGTTATATTGGTTCCAACACGAGAGTTAGCTCTTCAGACATCTCAAGTATGTAAGGAGTTGGGTAAACATTTGAATGTTCAGGTTATGGTCACAACTGGAGGTACCAGTTTGAAAGATGACATCATGCGCTTGTACCAATCTGTCCATTTACTTGTTGGAACACCTGGTCGCATACTTGATCTTACGAGAAAAGGTGTTTGTGTCCTGAAGGATTGCTCAATGCTCATAATGGACGAGGTATTTATCCCCTCATGTCATTTCCATTGAAATATACTCATTGGATAGCAAAATTAGTTTAGTTGTTTTCTCATAAATTTGAATACTGATTTACTGTTTATGATGGCTTGGTTTAAAAACTAGATATTAATTGCATTTTTAATGGTTGTTGTATAGTAGACATGCCTAGTAAATCTTCATGACAGTCTTTCTCTAGTCAAATTTTCTTGATTCTAGTCGTTCTTTGTTGATGTATCCTTTCGTTCCCTGAAGTTAAAGTTGCTAATCTTTTATTTTCCCATGATAACTCTCATTACGATTCAAAGTCTTGATATATGGTAATGTGATTCGGTTTTTATCTGTGACATTTTGGTTTGAATTCATTATTGGAAGTTATATTGTCTTTAATAATTTACTAGAGCTATTATATGTATGGTCAGCTTTTTTGCGAAATAACTATTTTTTTGGTTATATTCATGCTATATTTCAACTAATCCACAATGTCAGAATGTTATTTATTTGATGTTAATTGTATGCAACATTTATAAACCCAAAATGTACTCGAGAGAGAAAGAGTGAAGTCCACAGTGTATTAATGAGGAAAAATTGCAGATGATATAGTCGGAGATATCAAGAAAGCTAGGGGTATAGTCAGTAAGAGTGACTTCATGAATTATGAAGTGGAACTGAGGAAACCAGTGGCTGCACATATCATGGACTCTGATTTTTTCACCATGCCTCCTCCAGCATCAGGTGGTGCAGGAATTTATCTGGTAACTAACATTTTAATCATCATTTTTTTTTCATTTTTATTTTGTCTCTCTCTAATGATATCTTTTTCATAATAATTAATAGCTTTCGTTTAGCACCCTTTACTGAAACAAAATAGGATTTTTCTCTTGTTTACTCATGAAAAAGGACATATAAGCAATTGCTTTATTGATCTTACAACTTTTGTACAGATGATTGATGATATCTCCATCATGCTCTTAACTTCACATAAATTTGTTTTGAAGTCGTGATGTTCTTTATCTATGGAATTACAAGCAGTTGACGTATATATAATTCCTCTTTTGGTGTATCAGATGTTTAATATCCTCGCAACATCTGTGATGGCAGCCAGAGGTGCACTATGGAATGCTTCAATTTTTTGTGCTAAAGGAAAATTAGCTTGGGAGGATGTCAAAAGAGAGTACATTCGAAAGGTGCACCTAGATAACAAATTTATCAGTTCATAGTTTTTTTTCTTTTATCTATACCAGTCATTATTAGTTGAGTGAAGAGTTTGCTCGTAAATTACTTATTCTGGATTTTTCAATTATCTCTGTTAAACTGTCGATCAATTCACTTAAATTTTTTTGTTTCACAGTGAATCTTGTGGGACAATGATATCAAAAGCACCAAACATACTTTGAAAGAAATGATAATGCACTACTCTTGCCTTGAACATGCTGAAGGAAAAGCTGTGAATAAATCTGAGACAAATGCAGATTTAGCGTAAGTTTAAATGACTCAGCTTTTTAAAGAAAGATTGTCCCACCAGTATCTGAAACTTGTGCAATAGAATTATCCATAAAATTATTATTACACTGTTCTCTTTTTGACTATTTGTTGATGACCAAAGTTGGATCTTTTTGCTTTGTTTTGTTTGTGAAGGGTTCTCAACAAGCGAGAAATGATTGAACTCGCTCAAAATGCAGTCGAGTTTGTGTTTGCCGACGATGAAGTGAAGAAGGTTGTAAAGGAGATTTGCAGGATGCTAAAAGAAGATTACTGCAAAGAGAATCAAGATCAATCAAGATCAATCAAGATCTGGTTGTCGTAAAATAAGAAAATTTTTAGTGTCGTATCTCAAGTGAGAAGTCAATTGAATGTTATCTTATAATGTCATTGAATATGTTGATCGTAGTTCAAAGTATTGATTCTCATGTCTGCACACATGAATTCAATTGTGTATTTGGTTGTTAACTATTTTGTAATTTGACATGCTTGTAATATTTCATTAATTTTTAATATGATTGAAGTTTAATTTTTTTTAATTTTGTTTTATAAACACATTTATCTATTTTATTGTGTATTTAGTTTATAATTGGATTAATATTATAAAAGAAAATATTAAATTATCATTCGCGTAATTAATAAGAAAAAATTTTGTATAGAGCGATGGGTATATATTTAAATATTTGGATGCGAAAACTATCACTAAAACCTATAGCAATGGAGTTTCAACCGTGGGTATAGGAAAGCAAGTGATGTCCTTAAAACCTATACCAACGGATACGAAACCGTGGGTATAACACCGAGGTTTTATCCAACAGGTAAAAAAACCGTCGCTATAGGCTATAGTGACGGCATTTTGCCGTGGGTATAGCTAATTAAAAACGACGAAAAAATATGTCCGTTGGTATAGGTTTTACGGGCTATACCTACGGTTTTTCGCCTTTTACCTACGGATTTTTGCTGTCACTATATGTCAAATTCCTTGTAGTGATACACTGGATTACGGCATACTATCCGCCCGACTAATCATAGTACTGGATTTAAATTAAAGCTCGCCTCCATCGGAAGCAACCACAGTCCCGGAATCCACCGCCTGACTGTGTCTATAGTCCCGGAGATCCACCACCCGACTATATAGAGGCCCTCCACTCACGTTTGCCCAAGTTTACTACATCTTCACTTAGTGCCTAATCCTTAATTTCAAGACATGAATAAATTATAACACCTAGAGTTAGCTTCCCCTCCTACCGGACTTAAACACAAACACAAACTAAAAAATCAATCAATTTTTTCAACATTTGCCGGTACCTGGAGTCTCACTAAATTTCTAGATCACAACCTTTCATGTTCTAGAATTCATGGGTACTCATACCCTTTAATCTTCATGTATTAAACTTTATTGTATTCATATCTTCAACTTTATTCATATCTTAGTCAGTTTATCTTACATTTTGTTTCATTCATGAAACTCAATTCATTCATTTCCTTATTCACAATTCTTTCAAAAAAAAAACATTTTTCATGAACTCATAACATATAGTAACTCACTTCAATTCTCATTGGCAATTTAATCACATACAGTATTGTAGGCAACATCAAAGTATTCTTAATCAAAGGAAAATAATTATAGAATCTCATTAAGAGGAAATCAATTGTATTGCAAATTTTAATCTTCTTCTAATCAAATAAAAGTCATATTTTTAAATGAAAATTTCGGATTCTTCAACCCATTATTTATTGTAAATGCTACCTTTAATTCTCCCAAAATACATAAAACATTATGGAAATTATTTTATATAAAGTCTAAATAATTTTAGAGGAATAATAGAATATTTTCCCAATTTTTATTGCGTTCTAAAACTCTTCAAAACTAAAAAAAAATCCAAAAACAAAAAAAAACAAAAACAAAAACAAAAGAAGGGGCTACCGGGTTTCGACCCAAGACCCCGCCTAAGCTACAATAACCGCTCAAGGCGCACCCGAAGACCAAGAAACCCAAGGCGGCTAGGTGATTAAAGGAGAACTTAATTTCCTTATGTACTGGCTTTTAGTGGTTTGATTTAAAATCAAAAATTAAAAAAAACACGGTCTCTACAAGACTCGAACCCACGACCAAGCCACTGTACACATCGCCTTAAAGCCGACGCCATGACCAGTAATCCCAAACCCAATCTCTGTTGTGAAGAGGGGTTGAATTAAGTTTATACTTTCGGTCTGATTTCAAAACTCCTTTACAAAATTTCGATTTCTCGTTTAGTTTGTATCTTTCAAATCATGACTTTTTTTCCAGAATATTTTCTTTAACAAAATACTATATAACAGCAATTATAAAAACTCTTATTATATACATATATATTTTTTGACATTGTAAATAATTTCTCTCTTAATTGCACACATAAACTCATATTACCCAACTTTTGAAATAAAATCTTGTACCTCTTAAAAACAACTTTATGAACTTCTTTGTACTAACAACTTTATGAACTTCTTTGTACTAATTTAATATTTACTAGTGAGGCTATCTCCATATTTCTTGACTACAATAGAATTTTAAAGCTCTTTTATGCAAGTTGCATTATTTTGACACGAACATTCTAACATGTATAAACTAGTAGATTTCATGCAACAATTTATTAGATATTACTTACTTTTCCTCTTTCTAATTACCATGATATCTAGCCATTAAATTGAACATGAAATCATTTCTACAAGCCGTGGCACAATCACAATAATATGGAGCAATCTACATTAATTACATCAATCAAAAATTCTACATTACTCATATGTCAAAACTACCAAGCATCACCCTACAAATTTAGAAAGTATATAAGACCACCCACCTCTAAGAAGATTTGCAAAGGTAGAAACACAACTCCTAGAAAGCTCCTAGCTCCAACACGATCGCCTAGCCCTTCTCCTCCTAGCAAGAGCAACTCCAACCCTCCAAGAATGCAAGACAAAAACTCTCTAACTCTCTTTCTTTTCTTCCCTCTTTGATTCTTAATTTGGTGCAAGAGATAAACGCGGGGGGGGGGGGGGGGGGGGGGGGGGGGTTATAAGATAAATGGATGGCTAGGATTTGATCTCAACTACCCACTCTCTCCACTCCTCCCAAATCCGGTCACTCTCTCCTTGTGCATGCACGTGCACGTGTAGTGTACAAGTGCACACTATCCCATTTTTTTATACTTATTTTATACTCTTATTTGTGTGTCAACTAGTTGTTACATGTCATGTGTGAAACTATGTACAACTAATTGTAGGATTAAGTAGTGGGCTTCTCTTGTGGGTTTGATTTAATTTAATTAATTAAGCTAGTGGGCTTAGAGTCTTGTATTAGGCCTATGAGTTTTGATATAATAAGTAGACAAAATGGAAAAATAAAAAAAGAACTCATGCATACTACTAGAATAATTTTGGAATAAATAAAAAAAAGGGGATGAAATTTGCACGTGTGTTGCACGTGCAAAATTGAAAAATGTACTTTTATTTAAAAAATTATACGGGATGTTACAGACCAAGCCTTAGCTCTCAATTCCACCACCACCAACGCCATCTCCTCCTGTTCCTCTAAAAACACAGTAGCAATCTTCGTTGAAGACTGTGTTGAAACTGGCGGCGCTTACGTCCTCCACCACCTCATCAAGCGCTCTCTCTCCACCGAAACAACCGGCACCGTCGTCTTCCTTGCCCTCTCCCACTACGACCGCATCATGTGCAAAATGGTACAATAAGATCAAACCTTTACAATTTTTATTCATTTCGTCATTTCGTCGAACACCTTTTGTGCCTATCTTGCAGGGATACAATCTGTCTGTACACAGGGAGAACAAGCGGGTACATTTTATTGATGTGCTTATTCTAGCCATCTGATCAAAAAGGTAATTTTTATTTTTTAATTTTTAATTTTTTTGAGTTTTTTATGGTAAAGTTTCTAATGTGGTTTTGTGTCATTGAAGATATGGGCTTGTTGGGTTGATCTTGGAGGTTCAAAGGGCTGTAGAAGTTATGGCTTCGGGAGATAATAGAAGGGGTTGTGTTATTTTGATGATAGATGATGTTTCTGTCGGAGATTGCTGCCCGCGGCGATGAAAACCGTGTTTTGGATTTCTTGCACTATTGTGTTATTTTGTCTGACCTCTGAGTTGGTTAGACATGTTCTTATTGTGTTAGAGCATCTACATTCGTTGGCTAAAGCCATTCTAATTTTAGCAATGAGAATTTACTATTTAGGAAACATCGCTGCTATCGTTATTTCTAATTTTTAAAAAAATATAGTATAAAATGGATCTTGTTGATTCGTCTAACCTTTTAAAAAAAAATTTATTAAAAAAATGAGTAGACGGCACTTCTTCATCCATTTTATGTCAAGGACGGAGCAACATCATCCGTCGCTATTTTAAATTTTTTTTTTTTTTTCGTTTAAATTTTTTTTTTTTTTAAAAAACCAAGTGAACAGCACATTCACATGTTTTTTTTTTTTTTTAAAATTTTGTCACCTTTAGGTCAATTACGAAAATACCCTTCACAACATAAAAAGGCCAAAATGGAATGGAAGGATGAACTTCATCCGTATGTTGCTTTTCAAATTTTTTTTTTTTTTATAATAAAGTTGAATTGTGCATAGCCGTTGGATTTAAAAATTAAAAAAAATTAAATAACATTGTGCCGTTGGATACACAACGGTTAATTCCTTAGGGGTAAAAGGGTAAGTGTACATTATCAAAAGTGAGGGACGGATGAACTTTATCCGTCTCTCACTTTCAACTTTTTTTTTAATAAACTTTACCTATTTAATAAATTAATTTTATATATTAAAAATCAAATTAACGAATAGACGGAACAACTTCATCCGTTTTTCACATTTTTATTAAAAATCGAATTGAGACGGATGATCTTCATCCGTCCCAACCCTTAAACGGATTAACATCATCCGTCTCCTATATTTAGCAATCGTTTAAACCGGCTTCTAACTTTAGCAACGTACTGTAGATTCCTATTCTAAATTTTGAGTTTTTAGCGAACGACTACATGCCTATTTCCTAAAGCTATTTCTAATTTTTGAGTATTTAGCAAACGACTGTGGATGCTCTTATAAATGACGATATCGACATCGTGGATTCTTTGATTAATTATTTGCGGATATTGTGATAAAGACTGAACCTATGTCTACGGGGTTGGCTTCTGATGTTCATGGATAGGTGTTGTTTTTACTTTGCCTGCCAATTTCATTCTTTTTTTTTTTTTGGTTACATGGTGTGATAAGTATATCGTTTCTGTGAGTAATAACTGAACCTTTTGGGAGTATAAATATCGAAAAGTTTTATCCATCTCGGTCATGTATTCAACACGGACACTCCCCAGCACATACCCGACATGTCAATTCTGTGTCTGGGTCAAAATTTGTCCCCAATATCTTAGTGGCATGTCCAACCCACCTCAGCAATATATATTGGTCCTTGTCACATCATCGTTGGGGAGTCAGATATGATGGAGGTGTGAGCGAGAGAGACATCTTATAGGCGGTTGAAGAATGAGAAGGATTACTCTATTACGGGTGGTTTTGCTGCATGTAAAAACAATTTTTGGGGGGAAGCACTGTAGCAGTGTTTTTTTTTTTTTTTAACGGTATTATTGTAGCACGCTATTGCACGAATGCATTTTCTGCTCGGAAAAAAGATGTGCAACACTGTTCATGAATAGTTATTCTTTTATTTATCTCACTCTCTCTGTCCACTTCTGAACTATTTTTTGTCTTCTTCTATTCTAACAATAAACAATTTAAACTAACCACCACTGCTCCACCCCTCTCCTGGCCGATGTGGGACTAAAATCCCCACATTCAAAACCAAAAAATTGGGTTTCGGTTTTTTTGTCACAATTTTGTTTTCTTTTGTTAATTAAGATAATTGGGTTAAACAAAATAATCGTTTAATTTGCTTATATTGGTTTTTTTTTTTTTTTTTGGTTTAATTTAGTTAACCAAAAAACTATTTAATTCAGTTTCGATTTTTTTTGTTAACTTAATTAGGATCAATTTAGTTAATAATGAGGGTGTAGTTAATTGAGTTTCAGTTTTTTTCTTTTTGGTTTAATTTAATTGAGTTTCGGCTTTTTTTTGTTTAATTTAATTAAGATAAATTTAATTAAGATTAAGCGAATGTTAATTGAGTTTCGATTTTTTTGATTTAATTAGTTAAGATCAATTTATTGTAATTAATTTAAACCCTAATTAATTGAGATTAATTTCAAATAAAACAAAAGGTCAAAAAGTATTTTAAATTACGGTCGCTACACCGTTTCCCAAAATATAGGAATACGAGTACGTAACGAAGGCCCAACGAATGATGTAAACACCATCCATAAACTTTACCAGTCTAACTCAACAATATGAAATAAAAATCACAACCATGCAAGAAGATATAATCACATAAATAAAGATCAACTTAAATAATAAATAAGATAATCCAAATAATAATATCCAACATCTGGGATAAAACAAACTCCGGGTAATAAAAGCCCAAAACAAAGTATAATATCAACGACAATATTCAAAGGAAAAATAGCATAAAATAATTCAAGCAATCTATTCTTGGACTCCATCTTCTAGAATCGTTGCTCACCAATTTCTTATGGTAGTGATCATTCAGTACCTGTAAACTCGTGATTAAAAAGAGAGAAAATAATGTCCTTAGAGCAAGTCATGGATAACAAGTAGAGAAAAATAGAGAATAATAGGAACACGGTATATCAAAAATTAGGGATGGATTAAAGTCAGGAACAAAGACAAGGGATGAAAATAATATCAAGGGTCTATGTTTAATCATGCAATAATTAACGATTTCACTTCAAGTTTAATATAAATGACAGTATACGCGATCAAGCATGAAATATCAAATGCAGGTTCTTATTCATTTTAATAATCTATCTAGTGCACGTGCTATTGCGTCCCATTCCACAGGTTCGGTGCAAGCAAAGAAGTGAACATTTTAGACTGATGGTGAACACAACAGATCATGTACTCGGCCCAGTAATCAGAAATTTGCGGGATGTACGGAAATAATGGGAATTTGCGGGAATTTTGGGATTTACGGGAATCAGCTGGCAAGGGACCCTACCGAGTACAGCGTCCGATTGTTCACTACCAAGTCAACCCACAATACCCTGGCTTGTTATCATTTTATTTCAACCTATGTGAGCATGTAAGAATGTGTCAAGGTTGTATCTTCCAGGTTGACTTAATTCTACTCATTTCAGGCAAAGCAAGAAACATATATATTAAATCAACACAATTCATAAAATCTGGACAGCAGGACGTTATTGTACAAAAATAGATATTCCCGCTGCTACAGAAAAGAAAATCTAGATCCGTGAGAAGTTCTAGAAACTAGACTCTCTGCCAGTTCTAGCGAATATACATACGACATATAAATATTCCAAAAATTAGGTTCAAACTACTATTCTTTTCAGATTTTATGTTCAGGCAGCAGGTTATAGATTGTGTTCACATATATGTTTCAGGTCAGAAAGCTCATCAATTAGATTTACAAAAATTCAGGGTGCTTCCTACGCATGTCTAGTCTCAGCCAAATTAATTTCATATTTTTAGTTTACTGTTAACATGTTCTATTTATTATAAATCAGAATGATACGCATGAATTTGGCAATCCGAAAATTCAGACCCATCTGTACTAAAAATAAGATATTTCACGGATTATAACTCGGCATTCAATTCCGTCGAATGTTCTGGAAAGCAGACTCATGAGGTTTATATTCACAAAGTTATTTCAAATTATAACATTAACAAGGTCGAAAATCAGATACAAAAAAGAATTAAACAGCAGGCCAGAAAATAGTTTGATACGAAGAAGCATTAATTTCATCATACAAACATATAATTCATGAAAATTTACAAACAAAGTGTTATTTGATGATTAACATGCAGATTTCTAGATTCACAATGTAATAATCATGGTAAGCAATTCATCAATTTAATTTTCATTCGGAAAGATTCAATTCATCAAATAATTCTATACATGGATCTAGTTATTTTCATGTATAACGTGCATATGCAATGTGCAATAGGACTAGAATTTGGATCAAATATATAGGCACGATGTCAAGAATATTGGGGTTAGCTTGTGTAAACCCTCAATATACTCATCGGAATTCAAATAGCAATATAATAAAAGGATTGAGATCTACTTGTGGGGATCAAAGAAATTCTTGAACAAAACAATAAACTAGTTCAAGAAAGAGACTTTCCTGTTAGATGATGAATTCGAATATAACAGAATAACGGGATGAGAATCCCAGCGACGAATCATGAACGGAAGCACGTGCTCTCTACGTGCACACACATAAAAACACTCCAAAGCAGCGAATCAATCTCCTTCTTCACAAACTCCAAACAGCAAAACCCAAATCCAATACCATCACACAAAACAACAAACGGCCGATCACTCCACAAAACAGCACACATCAAAACAATTCCCCCTTCTCTATTCCCCAACAGCAATTAAAGGAAGGCGAAGAGCAGTGGCTGCTCGACTGGTCGGTGATGGCGGTGCACTCAAGGGGTATTCGGGGGTTGACGGAGCGATGAGGGACGACCGGGGGATGCAGATCGCAAAGTCTGGAAGAGACGAGGATGGGATGCTCTGTTTCTTTCCGAAACAGAGGAAGAAGACGGAGACTGTGGGTTCGAGGGGATGCAGGCGGTGGGTTGGGTGAAGATGAGGATGAGGAGTGGGATGGAGAGCAGTAGTGGTCGGAGAGATGGTAGAAGGCGAGGGCGATCAGAGGCTTGGGCATAGATGGGTTTGGTTGAACAGAAGAGGATGAGGGGTCGATGGAGGAGACATTAAAGACGATGGTGGGATGAGTGGCTGGCTTGAAGACTGAGGGGAGGCAATCAGAGATGGGTTCTGGGTTTGACAAAAACAGGGGATGAGGAGAGAGAGAGGGAGAGAGCAGGAGGTTACGGGTGAACAGCGGCTAGGGGGTAATTAAGATGGGATTAATAATTAGGATTAAGATGTAATTAGTATTTATAGAGGTTTTAGGTTATAGGGTTTTGGGTTGCGTGTTAATGGATTTAAGGATCCAAAAAGAGAAGAATAATTAGAAATCAATGAGTTAGACATATAGCAGATCAATTTAAACCCAAAACACAAAAGAGTAAATTTGTCGTGAGACAAAAAAAATTTAGGATTCAAGCCAAAAGAGCACAAAATAGACGAAAGAAAGTACATGAGCCCAAAGAGAAGCAAGATTTATTATTTAAAAGAAATTCGAATACAGTAGTCAAGGAAAAGAAAGTAAAATACAATAAAACCAAAACAAAAAAATAGGGGTTACAATCCTACCCATCTTACAAGAAGAACTTCGTCCTCGAAATTCATACATGTGATACATAGGGCAAACCCTGAAAAGCAAAACAACACAAAGCAAAACAGCTTCTCAAACAAATCAGGGAACTTCTCCCAGATCTCCTCTTCAAACTCCCAAGTCGACTCACCTGGCGAGTGAGGATTCCAAGAAACTTGAACCAGCTTGATGACTCTATTCATCAACACCTTCTCTTGACGGTCTAAGATAGAGGCTGGCTGAATTTCACAGGACAAATCCAGCCTCACGAATAATTCTGAGTAGTCAAACACATGATTGTCGTCCCTGATGTACTTCCTGAGCTGGGAAAAATGGAATACATCGTGGACTCTAGACAGTGCTAGGGGTAGAGCAAGTCTGTATGCCACCTTGCCCACTCGCTCCACAACATCGAACAAACCAATGAAACAGGGACTTAGCTTGCCCCCACCACCAAAACGGATAACGCCTTTCCATGGTAGCACTTTGAGGGACACATGATCCCCCGCTTCGAACTCTAATGGCCTTCAATGAAAATCTGCCCACTTCCTCTGCCTGTCCTGGGCAGCCTGCAAATGCTTCCTGATTTGAGCCATGGCATCAACTGTCTTCGTGATCAACTCAGGCCCCAAAAGTTTCCTCTCGCCGATATCATCCCAACAGACGGGCGATCTACACTTGTGTCCATACAGAGCCTCAAATGGTGCTGTCTTGAGACTCGCCTGATAACTGTTATTGGATGAGAACTCGGCTAAGTGTAGATGATCTTCCCATGAACCCCCAAACTGAAGAATGCAGGATCTCAACATGTCTTCTAGGATCTGAATCGTTCTTTCCGACAGCCCATCTATCTGTGGATGGAACATTGTACTATAGTTCAACTTAGTACCCAAGCTCTTCTGCAGACTCTCCCAGAACTGAGACCTAAATTTTGTATCTCTATCCGATACGATGCTGACAGGAACTCCATGCAGTCTGACAACCTCCCTATACTTCTCGTCCAAACTCTCAGTGGACTGACCCATACGAAAAGGAATGAAGTAGGCACACTTCATCAACCTGTCCACTATCACCCAGACTGCGTTATGAACCTTGGGACTCCTTGGCAAAGCAATCACAAAATCCATAGTGATATTCTCCTATTTCCACTATGGGATTAGAAGAAGTTGCAAAAGTCTCGCGGTCCTCTGATATTTTTCCTTCACTTGCTGACAGATCAGACACTGAAAAACATATCTAGCCACAGTTGTCTTCATACCATGCCACCAGAAATGTTGCTTCAGGTCCCGTACATCTTAGTACCTCCTGGGTGAATAAAATATGGAGACCGATGAGCTTCTTCAAGTAGCTTCTACCTGACTTTCCCTCTAGGTACACAGAACCTACAGTCAAAACGAAGCGACCCATCAGCATGAATGACCAAATCGGTTCTAAAACCTGCTTCCACTTTGCTTCGGAACTTCTGCTACTGTTGGTCGCCCACCTGGGCTTCCTTGATCTGCTCGACCAAAGAAGACTACAACTGCAACATCATGAACTGTTGTGCTGATCCAGGAAGTAACACATACAACTCCAATAGCCTCATATCCTCCACTATTTCCTTCTGCTTAGTGAGGAACATAGCAGCGGGTCTCCTACTCAAAGCATCAGGTACCATATTCACTCTGCCCGAGTGATACTGCAAATTGATGTCAAAGTCTGCCGTCAATTCCAACCATCTCCTTTGCCTCATGTTCAATTCCTTCTACATAAACACATACTTGAGGCTCTTATGATCTATGAATATCTCCACTCTATCACCAAGCAGATAATGCCTCCACAACTTCAAGGCAAAAGTCACAGCTGCAAGCTCCAGATCATGTGTGGAATAGTTCTTCTCATGAGGTCTCAATTGCCTAGATACATAAGTGACAACCCTGCCTCGCTGCATCAGCACTGCTCCCAGACCACTATCCGAAGCATCAAAATGGATAACAAAACCGCCCGAACTGTCGGGTATAGTCTGTACAGGCACTGACGTCAACCAACGCTTCAACTATGCAAAAGCTTCATCATAAGCCTCATCCCAATCAAACTTTTTCTCCTTCTTCGTCAAACTGGTCAGAGGTCCAGCTATCTTCGAGAAATCCTGAACGAACTTTCGATAATACCCTGCCAAACCAAGAAAGCTTCGCACCTTAGATGCTGATTTCGGAATTGGCCAATCCTTGACCACAGAGATCTTCAACGGATCAACAGAAATACCATCACCAGAAATAATGTGACCCAGAAAAGCAACATGATTCAGCCAAAACTTACATTTACTGAGTTTCCCATACAACTGGTTCTCCCTCAAAGTCTGCAGAACAACATTCAAATGCACAGCCATGATCTTCCCGGTTCCGAGAGTACACCAAGATGTCATCAATGAAGACCACAAAAAATTCATCCAAAAACGGCGAGAACACCCTATTCATCAGACTCATGAACACAGCTGGTGCATTAGTAACTCCAAAGGAACACAGCCGGTGCATTAGTAACTTCAAAGGCATCACTAAGAACTCATAATGCCCGTACCTCTTTCGGAATGTTTTTTTCTGAACATCTTCTGGTTTCACCTTAACCTGATGATACCCGGAACGAATATCCAACTTTGAGAACACAGAAGCACCTCCCAGTTGGTCAAACAGATCGTCAGTCCTCGGCAATGGGTACCGATTCTTCACAGTGGCATTATTCAACTCCTGATAGTCAATGCAAGGTCTGTGACTACCATCCTTCTTGTTGACGAACAAAACTGGAGCTCCCCAAGGTGAAATACTAGGCCTGATAAAACCCTTATCCAACAGCTCTTTAACTTGTACCTTCAGTTCCACCAATTCAATCGGTGCCATGCGATACGGACTCTTCGAGATAGGCATCGTACCCGGCTGAACATCAATGCTGAACTCCACATCTCGGTCTGGCAGTAATCTGAGAAATTCCTCGGGAAAGACATCATGGAAGTCCCGCAAAACTAAGTGAAACAGCCTTAGGTACCATCAAGCTCTTGACACACCCTAACAGTGTCTCACGCGCATGAAACACAAACTCTGGTTGACCAGGAAGTCTGAAAGTCACCTTCTTCTCTCGGCAATCAATCACGGCACATGAAACACCCAACCAGTCCATGCCCAGAATAACATCGAAACCGGAATTGGAAATCACAATCAAATCAGCCAAGAAATCCACACCACTAATCAGCAATGGGCTTTGCTTGCATACCCTAGAACAGACAATGACACCACCACCTGTGGTGATGTCCCAAGCTGTGGGCATAGCATCACTTGCCAAAATATGCTGATCAACAAAGCGAGAGGAAATAAAGGATTGGGTAGTACCGGAGTCAAACAAAAATGAGATGGAAGGGATAAAACTAAAATGACACCTAGAAGATGATCAAACAAAAAGATAAGATGCTAGCTAGATATATGCATGAATAATCATGCAAAAGGAAAAGGAATAACATGCAGGAATAAAAGAATGGATGATTTCTAGAGTCAAAGAATATGGGTACAAAAGGGATGAAATTATACCCAATAAGGAATCAATGAATGGATGGGACAAAAGACAATAAGAAATGAGGAGACTGAATATGAAAGGACCAAAAGGACAAAAAAGATAACCAGATTATATGTTGGTTATTATATGTTCATGTGATCAACGTGGTGCGCACATTATTGAGTTAACCTAGCTAAGCCAGACTTGACTAACATATCAGCCAAACAGGACTAACACATTAGCCGAACCTGACTCCGATACCACTAAAAACACTGTCACGCCCCGCTTCCCAAAATACAGAAATACGAGTACGTAACGAAGGCCCAATGAATGATGTAAACATCATCCATAAGCTGTACCAGTCTAACTTAACAATATGAAATAACAATCACAACAATGCAAGGAGATATAGTCACATAAACAAAGATCAACTTAAATAATAAATAAGATAATCAAAATAATAATATCCAACATCTGGGATAAAACAAACTCCGAGTAATAAAAGCCCAAAACAAAGTATAATATCAACGACAATATTCAAAGGGAAAAATAGCATAAAATAATTCAAGCAATCTATTCTTGGACTCCATCTTATAGAATCGTTGCACCAATTCTTTCTGGTAGTAACCCTTCAGTACCTGTAAACTCTTGATTTAAAAAGAGAGAAAATAATGTCCTTAGAATAAATCATGGACAATAAGTAGAAGGAAACAGAGAATAATAGGAACACGGTATATCAAAAATAAGGGATGGATCAAAGTCAAGAACAAAGACATGGGATGGCAATAATGTCAAGGGTCTATGTTTAATCATGCAATAATTAACGATTTCACTTCAGGTTTAATATCAATGACAGTATACGGGATCAACCATGAAATGCCAAATGCATGTTCTTATTCATTTTATTAATCTATCTAGTGCACGTATTGCTGCGTCCCATTCCACAGGTTCGGTGCAAGCAAAGAAGTGAACGTTTTAGACTGACGGTGAACTCAACAGATCATGTACCGGACCAGTAATCGGGAATTTACAGGACGTACGGAAATTACGGGAATTTACGGGAATGATGGTGAACTCCTATTCTTTTCAGATTTTATATTCAGGCAGCAGGTTATAGATTGTGTTCATATATATGTTTCAGGTCAGAAAGCTCATCAATTAAATCTACAAAAATTCAGGGTGCTTCCTACGCA
The DNA here is from genome assembly GCA_017893485.1 of Hemerocallis citrina. Lineage (NCBI taxonomy): Eukaryota > Viridiplantae > Streptophyta > Magnoliopsida > Asparagales > Asphodelaceae > Hemerocallis > Hemerocallis citrina. The sequence goes on from CM030366.1 coordinate 47,325,744, forward strand.
TGTCTAGTCTCAGCCAAATTAATTTCATATTTTTATGTTACTGTTAACATGTTCTATTTATTATAAATCAGAAAGATACGGAAGAATTTAGGAATATGGAAATTTAGACCCAGTTGTACTAAAAGTAAGATATCTCACGGATTATAACTCAGAATTCAATTCCGTCGAATTTTCTAGAAAGTAGACACATGAGTCTATAATTCATATTTACAAAGTTATTTCAAATTACAACAGTAACATGGTCAAAAATCTGATACAAAAAAGAATCAAACAGCAGGCCAGAAAATAGTTTGATACGAATAAGCAATAATTTCATCATACAAACATATAATTCATGAAAATTTACAAACAAAGTGTTATTTGATGACTAACATGCAGATTTCTACATTCACGATGCAATTCATAATCATGGGAATCAATTCATCAATTCAATTTCAATCAAAAAGATTCAATTCATCAAATAATTCTATAACATGGATATAGTTATTTTCATGTATAACGTGCATATGCAATGTGCAATAGGGACTAGGATTTGGATCAAAGATATAGGCACGATATCAAGAATATTGGGGTTAGCTTGTGTAAATCCTCAATATACTCAACAGAATTCAAATAGCAAAATGATAAAAGGATTGGGATCTACTTGCGGAGATCAAAGAAAATTTTGAACAAAATAATGAACTAGTTCAAGAAAGATACTTGCCTGTTAGATGATGAATTCGAATATAACAAAATAACAGGATGAGAATCCTGGACGACGAATCACAAACGGAAGCACTGTGCTCTACGTGCACACACACCAAAACACTCCAAAGTAGCGAATCAATCTCCTTCTTCACAAACTCCAAATAGCAAAACCCAAATCCAATTCCCTCATACAAAACAACAAACGGCCAATCACTCCACAAAACAGCTCACAGCAAAACAAATCCCTTTTCACTATTCCCAAACATCAATGAAAGGAAGGGGAAGAGCAGCGGCGGCTCGACTAGTCGGCGATGGCAATGCACTCGATGGGTGTGTGGGGGTTGACGGAGTGATGAGGGACGGTCGGGGAATGCAGATCATAAAGTCTGGAAGTGACAAGGACGGGATGCTCTGTTTCTTCCAAAAACAGAGGAAGAAGATGGATACGATGGGTTCGAGGGGATGCAGGCGGTGGGTGAAGATGAGGACGAGGAGTGGGATGGAGAGTGGTGGTGGTCGGAGAGATGGTCGAAGGCGAGGGCGATCAGAGGCTTGGGCATCGATGGGTTTGGTTGAACAGAGGAGGATGAGGGATCGATGGAGGAGAGGTTGAAGACGATGGTGGGATGAGGGGCTAGCTCGACAGCTGAGGGGAGGCAATCGGAGATGGGTTCTGGGTTTGACGAAAATAGTGGATGGGGAGAGAGAGAGAGCGCGGGAGGTTAGGGGTGAACAGCGGCTAGGGGGTAATTAAGATGGGATTAATAATTAGGGCTAAGATGTAATTAGTATATATAGGGGTTTTAGCATGTAGGGTTTTGGGTTGCGGGTTAATGGGTTTAGGGTATGGGATTAGGCTCCAAAAATAGAAGAATAAACAGAAATCAATGAGATAGACATATAGCGGATCAATTTAAACCCAAAATACAAAAGAGTAAATTTGTGGTGAGACAAAAAAATGTAGGATTCAAGCCAAAGAGCACAAAATAGACGAAATAGAGTAAATGAGCCCAAAGAGAAGCAAGATTTATTATTTAAAAGAAATTCGAATACAATAGTCAAGGAAAAGAAAGTAAAATACAATAAAATCAAAATAGAAAAATAGGGGATATATTACAACTCAAACAAAGCTAATCATTCATGGAAAACTATTACTGCTACAGTAAATCTGCCTTCAACCAAAGTTATTTAAGGAAATCAAATTCATTGATTTACTTTTGCTACGATATTGCTCATTCTCTTGATTTCTTTTGCAACCAACTAAATCACTCCTTAAAGTTGCGGGGGATGATTGCTTATGATTATACTTGAACCATTAGGACTCAATTAGCAATGAAAACTCCCCAGTTATTGAGGAACCTAAATACACAATTAAAGGTTATGGAGACACCTTTATATGTTCAGGCTATGTGCTTGACTATTTTCTACATGACTACATGTATTATTAGGATCGATAAGTTTATGAAAAGACATTTCACCAACATTGTAATGTGGATCTCGGACCACAACTGGACATGTATTTAACAACAACTTGCCCAACATATATCCAATATGCCAAATCTATGTCTAGATCAAAGCTATTGAAACACCCTTCAGCCTTGAGGAAATTAAATCGGCTGTCTTTGCTATACACAATGACTCTGCACCCGGTTCTGACTGTAACATTTCGGAAGAATTTTTAGTATAAAATGCATTTTTCATTTTTGTACGTGCAACGCACGTGCAATTGTTTCATTAATGGCTCTCATAAAAAAAACTGTGTTATACACACATTTCTTTTAATTATTTTGGTTTCATTTATTTTCTTTTCTAAATTAAAAGTCCATAGGCCTAAAAGATGGATTTAAACCCATTAGAAATAAATAGTAAAAAAAAAAGCTTAATGAGAAGCCCACAATTAAAAATTCTACATTTATCTTCCTACCCTTATCTTGTAACAAACACCTAGGGTATAACTAAAAACAATTAATCAAAATAAATGATAAGTGTGCATGTGCGAAACACGTGCACGTGTTTTGTGCTCCCATTAGTGTAGGCCGGCCATTTGTAAAGAGAAAGGGAGAGTGGGAGTGTGAGTTGAGGAGTGGGGTGGTTATTTGAGTGGTGGGATCATTTTCCACCACACAAATGTCCTATAAATATCTACACTCTTTCATTCACATTTGCACTTAATACTAATCAAAATCAAGAGAGAAGAAAGAGTGTTGAGAGAGGTGGCCGGAATTTTGCTTTGGAGTGCTTGGAGGACTAGTAGTGCATTCAAGGAGGAGAATAGCGTTGGAGCTAGGAGCTTTCTTTCTAGGAGATTTCTACTTTTTGCAAATAAAGAGGTGGGTGTCTCTTCTTGTTTTCTAATTAATATAAAAATTATCCCTAGGTGATATGGTTGAATTTTGCGTTAGTTTAATAGCTTTTTCTAGTAAAATTTTGATGCATGTTGTGGTGACAAATCGCTAGTTGTAGAAAATCATGAAATTCATTGCATGTTAATATGGTGCTTATGAAATGATTGGTAAGTTAGAAAGAAGAAAATTTAATTAGAAGCATGTGTAGAATTGTTAGGCTCAAATTGATTGTTGCATGCATTTTTGCCTCTTACAAATTGATTAAAATTCGTGTATGGAATGCAGATAAAAAGAAAGGAAAAATTAGAAACAATTTTTGGGGAAGAAATAATCGTGGTAGAACAAAGGAAAGGTCAAATTAGAGCAAGTAGAAAAAAAGTTATCAAGTTGAACTTTGTCTTATGATTCATATAAGAAAGCGAAGATTAATTTGGGGAAAAAAAAGAAGCAAATTTCCATTCACATGAATAAAAGTAGTAAGATAACAATTTTTGAATTCTATTGATGTAAAATAATTTTGAAGAAAGGAGTTACATTTTGCAAACGAAATCAAGATGTATATTTATATGTTCAAAAAATGTTTATGTACATAAAATGAGAATAAATCTCTTAAATAACAATTAAAATCAGTAAAGAAGAAATTCTGGAATCTAGAACTAATTTTTATACTATCAATTTTGAGAAGAAGATTGAAAGTCGAAATAGTTGAAAATGTGGAAAAAGAGAATTTGTCGAAGAGTAACTACTTAATGAATTTAAACCCATATAGGTTGTGAATCTGAGCTCAGCTCAGTGGGTAGACGTTCGGTTGCCAACCTTGTTTGCGCTGCTTCGAGTCGCGGTTCTGCCGTTATATTAAAAACATTTTTTAAAAAAGTCAGACAGAGGGGAGTTTAAAAACTTCAGAGTTTTTACCCATATTAGATCAGTTGAGGTGCCTTGCCTCCGTGGCAAGCTCGTGCGTCATTGCACGCGGCGCTGCCACGTGGCGGTCTGGGTCTATGGTTGTGGGTTCGAGTTTGATACCACTAAAAATCTTGTCACACCCCGCTTCCCAAAAATACGGAACACAAGCACGTGACATTGACCCAGCGAATGACTTGCGTCATCCATAAGCTGTTTACTCATTCAACTCAACAATATAATCAATACAAATAATTGCACAGGCAATAATAATAATCTCATGAACAATAATACTTGGAATAAAACAATATGAAATATCCCAATACAATAATCCAACATCTGAAAATAAATAATAATAAAATATGGGTCATAAGCCCAATACAATAATAAATCCCAACACAATAATAATAAGTCTCAATACAATAAGTTCAATGCAATAAAAATAACTAGAAAGCAGTGAAACTTCAAAAAGTTTGTTCTCCAATCCCAGCAGGTAATTCTCCACGATCACCTGTGAACACTTCATCTAAAAAGAGGAGAACAAATTGTCCTTAGAGCAAGTCGTAGACAGAAAGTAGAAAAAGCAAGGAAACAATGAAATAATGATATAATAATGAATTCAATGGATCAATAGGAGGCAATAACATGGGACAATTGTAATAATCAATATCATGGTAATTGATGCAATAGTTATAAACAATGATTCAATGTTCGATAAAAATATTCAATGGTCGATATCAATAATACTTAGACAATATTCGATAGAAATTGGAACAATGATGTACAATATGCAATATCGAGGAGTAATCCTTAAGTCTATTAATCATTTTAATCCTAACTAATGCACATACTACTGCATCCTATTGTACAGGTTCGATGCATACAATCAATTTCGTTTAGACTTAAGTAAAAGTTTTATAGATCATGTACACGGCATGGTATCATTATTAGCAGCATTGGTGCACACTTGTTGGCTCATTAACAATAGAACAATATACGATCAATTGGGATACTGTAGTCAGTAATCCAACAATAAATCGATAATAATAACACTAGCCAACACATAATCTTTTGGCAAACATGGCCCATACTTTCGCGTACAGTCACTATATCATCAACTACTTCAGTCAATCCCTTAAACTCCGACTTGTTAATTATTTTATTAATGTAATAATACAATATGCAATTAAAGAACATTAGACGAACGATAGCAACAATATGAGAACAATAGGATGATAACTTGAATTGGAACCATTAGAATGATGACAATAACCCATTAGGATCATGCAATGCAACATATATACTTTAATTCATGCAATATTACGATATAGGAATAATTAAATTAAGAAAATCTGAAAGATGAAATTCTGGACAGCAAGAGTTATCGTACTAAAACTAAATTTCCCACTGTTTCAAAAATAAAAAACTGAAACTGTCAAAAATTCTAAAAACTAGACTTCCACACGATTCCAACGCATATTTAAAATACAAAATCCGACAACAGTAGCTAGTAGGGGTGGGCATCGGTCGGTATCCGACCTAATATGGACCATCCACCACCGATCCAAAGAAGATCAGTTGTTTAATTTTCTCATCCGCAACCAATCCGAACCTTAATTGGATCGGTTTCCATCCAAGCCGATTAAGCTCGGTTTGGATTGGATTGGATGGTCGGTTTAGCGTGCTACTTTTCACCTTCAACATCATTCATAATTTTGTTGAAATTTAAAAGATCAACTTCAATCAAACTTAAGAAATAACCTGCTATTTGTTATTCAGAAATAAATTTAAAATGAAGATTCATAAAACAACAAGCTGTTAATGAATTTTGCACTAATTGTTTGAGATGATGACGTTTAAATGAGTGAGATAAACTATTTTTTCACTTACATACTTCTGTAATCTTAGTTTATTATCATAAAAGAAACATCAATAACCATAGCTAATTGAATTTCAGGTGCAATAAAAAAAGATTTAGAAAATAATTTCTGCTTGACTTGATTAAAGTAACTACTAAATGTTACATCAACTTTATGATTCTATTAAGTTGGATCACACTATAAATCAATCATTTCTCAACAACATAACACAAAGGATTATGGAGAACCAAAACATAGGTAGAACAACTGCTCGGTTTGTATTAAAGAAATTAAAAAAGACTGTTTGTATCTCAAGAAAAATGAGAAATGACTATTTGTATATTCAAGAAATTAAATAAGAACTATATTTTTTATGAACTTATGCATAGAGGTATGGACGGTTCGGTTTCATTGATTATTTGAAAGCCTCATCCAACAACCGAACCGGTCCAATTGCTTATTGAATATCAAGAACCGATCCAATCCAAACTCCCAATTGGTTCGGTTAAAAACCGGTCGGTTCGGATTGGATTGGTTCGGATTGGTCGGTTCGGATAATAGTTTGTCCACCCCTAGTAGCTAGGTCAAACACATCATTCTTGACAGATTTCATGTTTAGGCAGAAAATCAACATCTAGTTATTATATTTTTAGAATCACCGAAAACACCATAATAAATTCATTACAAATATTTATTAGAATCCTAAACATGTTAACTATCATTCTGGAAATTTTCAGAACAATATTTTAATATTAGATCAGCCTTTTAATAGTTTAAACATGGAGCTTACATAAATCTGAAATTCTGGAAATAAAAACACAGCAGTAGTAAATCAGTCATAACTTTTGCAATACAACTTGAAATTCAACGATTCAAGATGTTTTGGAAACTAGAGACATAAAGCGACAAATCTTATTCAAAAGTTATTTATTTTAAGATCAAATACTAGGTCGAAAATATCAGGCAAAATACAGACAACAAACAACATACAGGTTTTTGGGTACTTTCATGAAATAGATTGTTTAAACATGATGGGTATTAATTCAAATAGTCAATAAACTTCATAATCAGCACACCCTGTGTAATTACACGATAAATACAATTAGAAACACACACATACACTATTTTAACATCAATCAAACATCAATCGATCAATCAATCATACAACCTAGCAATAATATCTACAAGAGATTAATTGTGTTGTGATTATATGAGTAACCCTATTATGAATACTACATGAATGCATGAAAGATTCAATCTTTAGAGTCAATGAAGGCACGAAGTCGAGAATATTTGGGTTAGCGTATAAACCTTCAATATACACAACGAAAAGGGACGAACAATATACAATACGATAAATAATTGGATCTACTTGCAAGAGTTTCACTAAAAACTTGAATTTGATACAAGATTTAATTCAAGAGGAAAAGGGACTTGCCTTATGGACAATGAATTTGAATACCAAGAATAACGGGATAAGAATCCCGGAGCAACGAACCCACAAACACACAAAATAATACATGCACACTACATGCAATAGAGAACCAAGCAACAACAGCAAAAGAGAGACCAGCAACGGCAAGAGCAAGGGCAAGGGGGATCGCCGGCGATGCTGGCGAAGAGTGGCTGCGTCGATGGGAGTGGCGGCGACAGGATCGAGTGGGAATAGGGGAAGCAGAGGGGGGTGCTAGGGTTTGGGTCTCGGCGTCGATCGGGAGGAGCTGGTCGACGTGAGGGGGTGCTGCCGACTAGAGGGTGGTCGAAGGGCGATGGGGATCATCGGATATGGTCGAGGGGTTGGGTTCCAGTCGGGGAGAGAGAAAGAGAGAGGGGAGTGAAATTGGCTAGTTTAGGGTTTGAATTTGTATGATTTTAGGGTTTGCAATATAATTTTATTTATAGAGTGCAATTAGGATGTTGGGTTAATGGTTTAGGATCAATTATAGTGGGTTTGGGTCAAGAACTAATTGCAATTGGGTTTTGGGTTCAATAAGATGTGGATTTAAGGACAATAGGGTTCAAATAAAATACCCACTATCAATTAAAAATAGGAGAAACAAGAAAATAGTCCATCAAGAAGAACAAAAGTAATTCATGGCAAAGTTTAATGAAGATAATCAAGAAAAATAGAGTATTTTATTCAGTGCAATAAAATATTACAAAAAGAGGGAAAATGAAAAGAATGAAAATGGTAGTTACAATCCTACCAACCTTACAATAAAATTTCATCCTCGAAATTTAAGCAAGTGGTAGTAGGGTAACTCCGAAGGAACGAAAAGAAGTACACAAAAAGATGGAGAAACTTCTTCTGAATCTCTTCTTCAAGCTCCCAAGTCGACTCACCGGGCGAGTGAGGATTCCAAGCAACACGAACCAATTTTACAATTTCGAGTAGTCAATAACATGACTATCATTCCTGACATACTTCCTAAGTTGAGAAACATGTAAGACATCATCCACTCCAGATAAAGCCGGCAGCAACGCGAGTCTATAGGCCACCTTGCCTACTTGCTCCACCACCTCAAACGGACCAATAAATCTAGTGCTTAGCTTGCCCCCTCTTCCAAATCGGATAACATCTTTCTATGGTGATACCTTAAGGAACACATGGTCAACCACTTCGAATTCTAACAGTCTCTTGTGAATGTCTGCCTATTTCCTCTGCCTGTCCTGTGCTGCCTGAAGATATTTTCTGATCTGGGCCATAGCATCAACAGTCTTTGTGATCAACTCTGGTCCCAAAAGCTTGCTCTCACCAATGTCATCCCAGCACACGGGTGATCTACACTTCCGACCATACAAAGCTTCATACGGAGCTGTCTTATGACTTGCTTGGTAGCTATTGTTGTATGATAACTCCACCAAGTATAGATGATCTTCCTAAGATCCTCCAAACTGAAGAACATAGGACTTCAACATATCCTCCAATGTTTGAATAGTCCTATTCAATTGTCCATCTGTCTGCGGATGGAATGCAGTATTGAATCTCAACTTACTTCCAAACTGTTCTGAAGATCCCAAAATTAAGATCTGAATCTAGTATCTCTGTCTGATATAATGTTGACAGGAACACCATGCAATCTCACAATCTCCTGCATATACTTCTCTGCAAGGCTCTCTGTAGACTGACCCATTCTGAAGGGAATAAAATGAGCACTCTTTGCATGCGATCCACAATCACTCATATGGCATTGTGACCCTTGGGACTTCTAGGAAAAGGAGTCACGAAATCCATAGTAATATTCTCCCACTTCTACTCCAGAATAGAAAGAGGTTGAAGAAGTCCAGCAGTCCTCTGATGTTCTGCTTTCACTTGCTGATAGATCAGACACCGATAAACAAATCTTGCAATATCTCTCTTCATACCATGCCACCAGAAATGCAACATCAAATCTCGATACATCTTCATACCACCGGGATGAATAGAATACGGCGATCGGTGAGCTTCTTCAAGTAACTTCTGCCTGACTTTCCCCTTCGAAACACATAGAAGGGTCCCAAAACGGAGAGATCCATCCTCATGAATCACCATATCAGTCCTTGAACCAGCTTCGACTTCAGCTCAAAACTTCTGCAACTGCACATCACCAGACCGTGCTTCCTTAATCTGATCCACTAAAGATGACTGTAACTGAAGCACCATACAACTCTGCTCGGAACCAGGAAAAACCACTTCCAAATCTAATCTCCTTATAGCTTCCACAAGCTCCTTCTGTTCAGTAAGAACCATAGCAACAGGTCTTCTGCTCAAAGGATCGGTACCGAATTAATCTTCTCAGGATGATACTGCAAACTGATATTATAATCTACCATCAATTCTAACCATCGCCTTTGCCTCATATTCATCTCCTTCTGAGTGAACACATACTTGAGACTTCTGCGGTCAGTGAAAATCTCCACTCGGTCTCCAAGTAAATAGTGCCTCCAAAGCTTCAAGGCAATGATCACAGCTGCAAGCTCCAAATCATGTGTAAGATAATTCTTCTCATGCGGCCTCAATTGCCTAGATGCATATGCAACAACCTTGCTTCATAGCATCAAAACAGCACCCAAACCTCTTCCTGAAGTATCACAGTGAATTACGAAACCTCCTGATCCATCCGGTATAGTCAACACAGGTGTTGACGTCAACCAATTCTTCAATTCAGCAAAGGCTTCATCACAGGACTCATCCCACACAAACTTTTGATCCTTCCTAGTCAACTTGGTCATGGGTCCGGCAATCTTTGAGAAATCCCAAACAAACTTCATGTAGTAACACGGCAGACCAAGAAAACTTCGAACGTCCAGTACTGACTTCGGCATCGGCCAATCCTTAACTACAGAGATCTTGAACGGATCGACAAAAACTCTATCACCAGAAATAATATGACCTAAGAATGCCACACGATCCAGCCAAAGTTCACACTTACTAAGCTTCCCATACAGCTGATTCTTCCTCAAAGTTTGCAAAACAACTTTCAAGTGCTTAGCATGCTCATCACGGTTCCGAGAGTAGACGAGAATATCATTCAATGAAAACCACATCAAACTTGTCTAGAAAGGGAAAGAAAACCTTATTCATCAAGCTCACGAACACAGCTGAAGCATTAGTAACTCCGAAAGGCATCACCAAGAATTCATAATGCCCATATCTTGTACGAAAAGTAGTCTTTTGTACATCCTCGGCTTTCACCTTAACCTGATGATAACCAGAACGAAGATTCAACTTCAAAAATACAGAAGCGCCTCCTAATTGATCAAATAGGTCATCAATCCTTGGCAACATATGCCGATTCTTCACTATAACATTATTGAGCTCACGGTAGTCAATACACAACCTGCGACTACCATCCTTCTTATTGACAAACTATACCGAAGCTCCCCAAGGCAAAACACTCGGCCTGATAAAACCTCTTTCCGGTAATTTCTGAATCTGCTCCTTCAACTCAGCCAACTCAACATGAGCCATTCTGTACGAACTCTTAGAGATTGGATTTATACCCGACTAAACATCAATACTGAACACCACTTCATGATCTGGTGGTAATCCCAACAATTCCTCAGGAAAAACATCTAGAATGTCTTGCACAACCAACGGTGCGACATCACCATTAGCACACACTTCCTCCATCACTCCAACTTTCTGACTTGCAAACTTCTCCACAAGCAAGCGGTGTTTCACTGGCACAGAATTCAAATTCCTGACGACCCGGTATTTGGAATACTACCTTCTTCTTGCGGCAGTAAATTATAGCATCAGTGATACCAAGCTAATCCATCCCCAAGATAACATCAAAATTAGAATTGTTGATGAAAATCAGATCGGCAACAAAATCAACACCACCAATAACCAAAGGACTCTGCTCACAGATCTGAGAACACACGACAACACCTCCTCCTGTAGTAATATTCCATGCTACTGGCATAGCGCTGTTAGCCAACTGATGCAGGTCGACGAAGCGGGAAGAAACAAAGGAATGAGTTGCACCAGAGTCAAAAAGAACATGAGCAGGAAAGGATTGAACAAGGATAATGCCTAGTAAGAAGTCAAGATGAGAACACAATATGCAGAAGCAAAATACAAGAAACAGACACGAATGGAAGGCTAACATGAATAAGCAACAGGATAGAATAACAAGATAACAAGGTAGATTGAAAATAAAATCCAAATAAACACAACTAAATATATACCTGCAACAATGCCCAAAGCGGTTCTCATATCTGTGAGCTTGATGAATCGGGTTATCATCAGTGTGAGCTTGATGGCTCTTTTTTTTTGTCCTTTTGAATTTTAAAAATCCAGAAAAAATCTCATAAATGTTTTAAAATGATTTGAGAACGCCTACAAATATTTCTCACTATTTTAGGAGCATATTTGGGAGTTTTAAATACCCATTTCATTAATGTATTAAGTTGAGTCCAAATTGAAAATAAAGAAAATATAGATATAAATTAAAGATTTTGTAAATTTATTATGAAAAGAAAAATGCAAGTTGAGAATGAAGGAAAGTTAGGAATAAATTGTCAATGAAATTGATAAAGAAATTTAATAAATTGGAGTCTAATATGAGACTTAGTATCATGAAAGTGATTAGTTGCATGATTGGCTAAAAAGTATTCTTTATGGGAAATTGAATTGGAAATTACTATAAGATGTAAATAAATTGAATTGAAAACATGAGTATTGAAGGGTATGAGTACCCATGATTATGGTGCATGAAAAGATGTGATTCTAGAGGTTTAGTGAGACCCAAGTACCGGCAAGTGATGAAAAGAATTAATTGATTTGAGAATTGGCTATGTGGGCTCTCTCGGCACTTTGTTTAAGTCTGGTAGGAGGGGAAGCTAACTCTAGGTGAAAGTATTTATTCATGTGTGTAAATCCTAGGATAGACACTAGATGAAGATATGATAGAAACAACGACGAACACATCCGGTGTAACCCCCGTTCCCGCCAATAAGTATTTTTCATGTATTTTCTATATTTAATTTTTATAAATTTATTTTGTGCTAAATTCATTTCGAATTTTTATTAAAATGTTTCTAATCGAAAAATTTTATTCATTTCGAATAATGGTGTATTTTAAATCTTACATTCTAATCCTTATTGATCGGCTATTTATATTTGAGTCCAAAATCAAATATATTATTATTATTGGATTATTTTAATGAAATTGTTAAACCCGAATACTATTTTGTTGTATAATTTTATTATTGTTATGATTATAATTATTAATTGTTATTTCATGATTATTTAATTAAAGTTCATCTATTGAATTGTTTTATTATTGTACTTGATCTGATTTTCTTGGCGAACTATAATTTATTTGCATGCCTAATTGATATTCTTTTCAATGGTATTATTTGGATTTAAATTTTTGTTCATGAACTATTCTTTTCTTCTTGTTGGGCTATCTATCTTGTGATTTTATTTTATTGGATTGTGGATAATTTATTTGAACCATATTGTCTTCAAACACATCTCTTGTTGAACCCAAAACCCACTATTATTGGATCCTAACCCATTAACCCAACAATCAACTTGTATTCTATAAATACAACCCTAATACAAATCCGAAAAACACAAAAATATAATTTGTAGCTGTCATCTCCGCTCTCCTCTCTCCTCTTTCTCTCTCCTCCCAATTTCTCTCTCCCCGTTCAGCACTCCTGATCACCATCTCCGGCATCGTCAGCCCCCGTCGCCACCCCCTGAGCGCCGCAACCCCCTCTCCAGGATCGAACCCCGTCTCCTCCCGTCGACTAGTGCAACCCCCAAACCCCGACTCTTCTCCGATCATCGACCACTAGCAGATCCCCCCGATCCTCTCCTATTCCCGCTCGACTAGCCATCGATGCCAGATTCCGTCGATCCGCCATCGACGACGCCCTCCCCCATCGTCGACTGCACCAGCGACATCGAAACCCCCTTCCTTCTTGCTGGTTGTTGCTCTAGTAGTTGCTGTTGCAACTCTCTTTCTATTGTTGCTGAGTTCTCTTTTGCACGGAGTGTGCGCGAATTATTAATGAGTACGTGTGTTCGTTGCTTCGGGATTCTGATCCGTTATTCTTGATATTCAAATTAACCATCAATAAGGCAAGTCACTTTCCTCTTGAATTGAATCTTGTATCAAATTCAAATTTTTATTGAAAAACTTGCAAGTAGATCCTAATCGTTTATCGTATCGTTGTATTGATTATCTTTCGTTGGGACTATTAAGGGTTTACATGAGTTAACCCCAATATTCTTGGCTTCGTACCACTTTTGACTCCAAAGATTGAATCTTTCATGTACTCATATATAATCGTTAACAGGCTCATGCATATAATCACCAAACAAATAATCTACAGTAGTTATTATTGTTAGTTTGTGTGTTCGAATGATCGATTGATGTTTGGTTGTTGTTAAAATAGTGTATGTGTGCATTTTTAATTGTATTTACCATGCTATTACACCCATCATGCTGATTAGATGATTTATCAACTATAGAATTTATACTCTTCATGTTAAATCAATTTATTTCATGAAAATACCCAGAATCATGTATGTTTCTTGTTGGCTATATTTTGTCTGCTATTTCCAACCCAGTAAATGATCTCAAAATAAATAACTTTCTAAATAAGAGTTGTAGCCTCATGTCTCTAGTTTCTAGAACATCTTGAATCGCTGAATTCCGTGTTGTATAGCAAAAGTTATGATCATTTTACTACTGCTATTTTTTTTATTTCGAGAATTTCAGATTCGTGTATGTTTCATGTTTAATCTATTAAAAGGTTGATCTAACATTAAAAGATTGCTCTGAAAATTTTCAGAATGTTAGTTAACAAGTTTGGGAGTCTAATAAATATTTTTAATGAATTTATTATAGGGTTCTTACCTGGGAGCTGGAGAAGGATATCCAGCGGAGGTTTCCTCATTTGTTTGTGTAGGTTTTGTTTTTGTTGTTGTTCTTCTTTTCCTCCGGAGTTACCCTATGTACCTCTTGTTTAAATTTCGAGGACGAAATTTTTTTTTGTTAGGTGGGTAGGATTTGTAACTCTTGTATTCCTTTTTCTATTATTTTGTATTGTATTTATCTTTGCAGTGTATTTGTTCTAATTGTATTCTTGTGTTCTTTCTGAATCATGTATTTTTCCTTCATTCTCAATAAAATCTATCCGTCTTGGCTTCGAGTCAGTTTTGTGGTTTTGAACACTCTCGATTTAATATTTCTGTCAATTATTGTCTCTGTATGAATTGTTTAATTCTAATTATTTGTTTCATGGCCTATTTAATTGTTATTTAATCCTTTTCCAAACCCTTTTGCTTATTGGATCTTTTAAAAACCCTATACCCATAACCCGTTTACCCTAACCCTAATTCACTCCTTTATATAACCCATTGTTAAGAAACCTTATTCATTAATTAACCTAAACCTAAATACCTCCTAATCACCCTAGCCGCCTACCCCATGTGCCATCACCCCTACCTCTAACCTCCTGCTCATCTCATCTCTCCCCTGACCACCTCCTTCCCCGTGCTGCAGCCTAACCCACTACAACCCCGTCTGCCATCGTCTTCTCCGTCTCGTCACCCGCTGTCTCCTCGCCAGCCTGCATCCCGAATCCCTACCCTACTCACGACCTCTCGTCACCAGTGCCCCTTATTGTCATTGCCGCCATGCGTGCCTCCTCCCAAGCAACCTCGCCTGCACCCCACAACAGCCCTTCTCTCGTTCTCTTTCCAAAGCCAGTAGCCTCCCTACATGCCTATCTCTGCTCGCTGCCACGTCCCTCCGTCGAGCTCCCTTCGATGCAGTGCTCCGCCCTCGCCCTCTGCGATCGTAGTCGAAGCCCATCCGCCGGTGCGCTGCCGCTATCTCAGTGTGTTTCTGCCAAGTAGTAGACTCAGATCTCTATCCGCCATCCGATCATCGATCAACTTGATCATCACCATCGGGGTGATCTTGGCAGTCCGTTCCGATCGTAATCGTGATCATCGCATCCAGACTTGCTCGGTTCGCATGTTCATCGCCGGGATCCATTCCCGTTATTCTTTCGTCAGATTCATCGTCACCCTCAAGGCAAGTAACTTGTATAATATATTGTTTGTACATAAATACAAAATACCGCATGTAGTCTTGCTCAATATTTGTGTTGTTCTCATGATGATCCCTTGTTAGATCTTGATCTCATTTGTTTGATCCGTTCGTAGTCTTGATCCATCATCATAGTGTCACACACATGACATGAAAATAAACTAGATCTAGATAGACTTTTAATGTATGTATATATGTTCATCGTGATCTATAATATGTTGTGTATTTGTTGCATGCGTGGTGTGTTAGTTGTGTTATCTTGAAGTAGACTTATTAAATACCTATGCCATGTTGTTTTGAATATCTAATATATCATATTTTGCATTATATTCTAATTTGGATTTATTGCATATGAGTTGTTTGAATTAAATGTATGAGAAGAGTCTTGTTTTGCTGCTGCCCTGTTTTGGTTTAGTAATTTAAACCATATTAAGGTCAGCAAAATAAATTATTTTGTGAATATGATTTGTAGGCCTCGTTGTCTACTTTTCAGAACTTTCAACGGATCTCAGTTTCGATATGTGATGTGTGTTATTGCTGTTTTATTGTAGCTGTGTCCAAAATTCAAGATTCTGTTTTATGAGTTTGCTGTATGATTATTTATTTTGAAACTGGTGTTAAAAGTAAAATTTGGGTTCAATATTTTTCTGGGTATGACTAAACATGACTGGGATCAACTCCTAATTTTTGTAGATTTATTTGATGACTTTATAAATTATTCCATGCTTGTGAACAAACCAATATATTTCCAAACTGCATGTTGTTCGGTGAAAAACTCTATTTTCAACCAGTTACCAGTTACCGTTGATTAAAACTTTGTGAATATGAAATGTAGCCTGATTTTTCTATTTTACTACCCTTTTGTCGGATTTGAATTTCAAATTATACTTTGCGATCTATCACTATTTAAGTACTGATGTGTCAAAAATTTCAGATTCATAAACTTGTTGTATCTTTCTGTTTTCCAAATTTATTTGACTATGCTATCTATAATGGAATATTATGAAACTTTTTTTGCTTATCTAGACATTCTAGGGAATCTTTAAGATTTTTTTTAGGTTTAATCAGTAAGTTTTTATACTATTTTAATGCTTGTAAGTAAAGCTCTGCGATTTCTGGCTGAACATGAATTCTGTATGAAATGCTATTTTGAACCCTATTTTTGTACTTGTTACATGACTTGTGTATATCGCTAGATTCATCTAGGAGACAAGTTTCTACATTTTCTGACGGATCCAGGTTTACATTCTTTTGGCAACGGGAATCTCAGATTTGGTGCAGTAGTGTCTTGCTGTCCAGAATTGGAAATATCGTTGTCGTAGTCTATTATGAGTTGTTTTGTCACCTGTTCATATCTTCTATCCAACTTGAACTTGTTCCTTATTTCTTGCCATGTTTTTTTGCCTTGTTCGTGCACATTCATGCTTTCTTTAATAATAATAACATTTATCAAGCCGGGGTCAAGAAAAAGATCTAGTAGTGGAAAATATAGAAGTGTGTACTTAGAAAGGGACCCGCATTTCCTACTTGTTACCTGATTACTTGATTAAATGATACATGATACTTGATATTTGTTTACTTGGTTACCTGACTACCTTCTTTCCGATTGGAAGGTGTACTCAGAAGGGGGCCCGTATTTTCCACTTGTTTACCCGACTACATACTTCCCTATAGGAGAGGTGTACTCGGAGGGAACCCGTAGGTCCTACCTGATACTTGATACTTGACACTTGATGCTTGATACTTGATACTTGATACTTGATACTTGATACTTGACTACTTGATACTTGATACCTGAGTACATGACCCTATATAATCGGCTACGAAACCTAAACGTAACTTGTTTGAATGTAGCAACCATGTGGTAAAAATTTGGGATGCATGAAGTGCTACCTAGATAGGACTAGATACAAGACTTGAAATAATATGATCACTTGCTCATCCTTGTTATTTGTACATGCTACTTGACACATGTTACTTGATACTTCCTTGCATGCTACTTGATACTTGTTACATGTCACTTGCACTTTACTATCTTGCCATGTCACTTGATCCTAGTCTTGATTAGAGTTAGTTGCTTTATTTTGTTGTCACATTCCATCCATGCTTTCTTTAGTACTTGCTTCTTGTTGCTACTCTGTATTTTTCTTACCTATTTTAGTACTTGTTGTCTGCACTACATGCGGCCCGTAACTTGCATTGACGGGTATTTTGTTTCTTTTTTCTCTTCCTGCAATTTGTTAAACTTGCAGACTTTGGTGACCAGCTGCCCGAAGGAGTAAGTGACCAAGTAATTTAGGCTGGTTGGATGTTCTTGCTTGAGTTTATTTCTTGTTTTAAATAAATTGTATTTTGCTACTTGATTCTTGTATTGGGCAGTTGTCCCAGAACTATGACTTGTTTGTTCCAGATCTGAATATTTGATTATCTTGTATTTATTTCAAGTATTTCTGTTGATCACATTAATTTGTTTCATGCATGTGTGGATGATTCTTTCTTGTTAACTTCTTGCTATTTCTTGTGACTTGATGTAAAGATCCTGACAGCTTATAAATGGTGAAAATCATTCGCTGGACTTGTGTCGCGTATCCGTATTTCGTATTCCTTTTTGGGAAGCAGGGCATGACAGAGTTTTTAGTGGTATCAGAGCCAGGTTTGGCTAATGTATTAGTTTGACTAATATGTTAGACAAGTTTGGCTCGATCAAGGATTGCCTCAACAATACACAACCCATGCATTATATGAACGAATTATAATAAAGTTGATTTGGATGCTAATTGTTTTGGTTTTGTGCAGACCATGGCTTGCAGAGGTTCCACTTTCCATCCACAGGAAGAACAGCCTGGGCTAGAGGCTATTACGAATGTGCTGGAGTGACTGATCCACATGCAACAGAATCACAGTGACCTTGTGATGGCCGCTTTGAAGTTGCTCGGAACCCGACTCCCGTTGTGCCTATGCAGGCAGCTCTTCCTCCTCGTCTGGGTACAGTTGCAAACTTTATGAGGATGCACCCTGACAAATTGTTTGGCACTGAGACGCTACTTGAGGCCGAACAGTGGTTGATCAGGACGGAGCAGTTGTTGTTGGCAGCGAGAGTTGCTGATGCCAATCATGTGGATGTGGTGAGCATACATTTGGTGGACCTTGCCCACATATGGTGGAGGGCTGAGTCTGAAAGGCTCGAGAGGCCCGTTCCTTGGACCACGTTCACCAGGAGCTTCTTAGAGAAGTTCTTTCCTAGCAGCACCTGAGTTGAGATGGAGCAGCAATTCCTTGCCCTGAAATAGGTTGGTCTTTATTCTGTTTTGGAACTTTGTTACATATTGTTCATGCGATGTTGTAACATGAGACTCTTTTGGAACATGGTGCCATGTCAGTGGATGAGTACGCGGTAGAATTTACCAGGCTTAGCCGCTTCGTAGCCATTTTAGTGGCAAACGAACAGGATAGGGCCCGGAGATTTCTATTGGGGCTTGAGCGAGATATTCAGATGCATCTCGTCTCCCTTCACCTTCGTACCTACGCTAAGACACTTGAGGTAGCCCGAGCTCAGGAGCAGGCTCGCAATAGGTTGGCCCTCCCCAGTGGACTGTTCAGCACCCTGCTGCTACTGTTAGGCCTTCTGGTGGTCCTCAGAGAGGTGGTTTTTGCTACTTTTGCTTACTAGGACTGCAGGAAGACGAATCGCCGTTGCTTTGGTTGTGGCGCTGCTGACCACTCGGTGCGAGATTGCCTGCGACAACGGATGGCTCTTCCAGCCAGGGGTCCAACTCAGCTGGGACCACCGGCTCATGGTCCAGTCAGGCCATCGCTCCTTCCGCAGCATCAGATCGGCGGTCAGAGGACCACGACTCTCAGGAGAGGTCAGGCTTACAACCTGACAGCTGCAGAAGCTGAGACGGCAGAGGGAGTCGTTGTAGATATTTTGCATTTTGTTGTTTTGTTATTTCCTTTGCTCCTTTCATTGCTATGCTCTATTCCTATGCTCTATTCCTTCATGTTATATTTTCTGCATTGTTATTCCTTATTCCTTAATCGTCATTTCTTTTTTCCTTGCCTTTTGACTCTATCTTAGGTGTTATCTTTGTTCGTTCCTTCCTTGCTCATGTTCTTTTTTATTCCAGGGTGACCCATTCCTTCGTCTGTTCCCGCTTTGTGGATCGACATCAGTTGGAGTAAAGCATCATGCTAGAGGCTTGGAGCAGTCACAGGTGATGGTGTTGTCGTCTGTTCTCAGGAATGCAAGTAGAGTCCCGTAGTTATTGGTAGCGCAAATTTCAAGGCTAACCTGGTCGTAATTGGGAACTCTGGATTTGACGTCATTCTCGGTATGGATTGGTTGGGTGAGTCCCATGCTATCATAGATTACCGAGCCAAGAAAGTTGTATTCAGAATCCCAGGTCACGCAGAGTTTGAGTTCCATGCTAGGGAGACACCCCTTAGCCGAGCTAAGACTACAGTTGATCAGAAGACTTGTGCGATGGAGTTGCACACAGGCTGTGAGGTTGCGCCTCTAGTAGTGCGAGAATTTTTAGATGTTTTTCCAAAGGAGTTGCCTGGGCTACCCACAAATAGGAATGTGGAATTTGGTATTGATCTTCAGCCAGGTATGGCGCCGATATCGAAGAGTCCCTACAGGATGGCACCGGTTGAGCTAGTAGAGCTGAAGGTGCAGATTCAGGGTTTGCTAGATTTGGGATTCATCAGACCCAGTGTTTCACCGTGTGGAGCTCCAGTTCTTTTCATCAGCAAGAAGGATGGAAGCCGTCGACTGTGCATCGATTATCGGGAACTGAACAGTGTTACTGTGAAGAACTGGTACCTGCTACCATGGACTGATGATTTGTTTGACCAGTTGGGCGAAGCGTCAGTCTTTTCGAAGTTGGATCTTTGCTCAGGATATCATCAGGTCAGGTGAAAGTAGCTGATGTGCAAAAGACAACCTTTAGGACCAGATATGGGCATTATGAGTTTCTAGTGATGCCTTTCGAAGTCATGAACACGCCGACTATGTTCATGAGTTTGATGAACAGGGTCTTTTCCCCATTCTTGGATAGATTCGTGGTGGTCTACATAGATGACATTCTGGTGTATTCTCGGAACCGGAAGGAACATGCTGAGCATCTGAGGTTGGTTATGCAGATTTTGAGGGAGAATCAGCCCTATGGGAAACTCAGCAAGTGTGAGTTTTGGCTTGACCGGGTTACCTTCTTGGGGCATATCATCTCGGGCGAGGGAATCTCAGTCGATTCATCGAAGGTTGCTGCAGTGAAAGATTGGCCAGTACCTAAGTCTGTTTCTAAGGTGAGAAGTTTCCATGGTCTAGCTCGATATTATCAAAAATTTATCCAAGACTTTTCGAAGATAGCTGGGCCGTTGACAAAGCTGACAGGGAAGGAATAGAAGTTCAGTTGGGATGAGGCTTGCAGCGGAGCTTTTGCAGAGTTGAAGAGCACATTGACATCAGTGCCAGTGTTGGTTATTCCGGATGGTTAAGGCAGATTCGTGGTTCACTGTGACGCTTCTGGCAAGGGGTCTTAGTGCAACGTTGATGCAGAAGGGCTGGGTTGTTGCATATGCATTGAGGCAGTTGAGGCTACATGAGAGGAACTATCCGACTCATGATTTGGAGTTGGCAGTGGTGATCTTTACTTTGAAGCTGTGGAGACACTATTTACTTGGAGACCGAGTGCAAATCTTTATCAACCATAGAAGTCTCAAGTATGTCTTCACCCAGAAGGAATTGAACATGAGGCAAACCGACTATGATATCAATCTGCAGTATCACCCCGGCAAGATCAATCTGGTACCAGATGCTTTGAGCAGAAGACTAGCAGCCATGCTCCTAACTCAGCAGAGGAAACTGGTTGAGCAGATGAGGAAGTTAGAATTGGATGTGTTTTTGCCGGGTTCTGATCGGAGTTGCATGATGCTTCAGCTTCAGTCGTCTTTTGTAGAGCAGATTAAAGAGGCTCAGTCTGGTGATGAGCAGTTGCAAGGATTTAGAGTAGAGGATGAGGCAGGTTCCAGAATATATATGGTCATTCATGAAGATGGATCGCTTCGTTTTGGGTCCAGGTTGTGTGTCCTGAAGGGTGAAGTTCGTCAGAGGTTGCTTGAGGAAGCCCACCGGTCGTTGTACTCTATTCATCCCGGAGGTACTAAGATGTACCGGGACTTGAAGCTTCATTTCTGGTGGCATGGTATGAAGAGGGTCGTGGCTAGGTTTGTGTCTCAGTGTTTGATCTGCTAGCAGGTGAAGGTAGAGCATCAGAGAACCGCCAAACTTCTTCAGCCTCTTTCCATTCCGGAGTAGAAGTTGGAACACATCACGATGGATTTTGTGACCACCTTGCCGAGGAGTCCCAAGGGACACAAAGCCATTTGGATGATTTTGGACAGACTGACGAAGAGTGCTCACTTCATTCCCTTTATAGTCAGACAGTCTACTGAGAGCCTAGCAGAGAAGTATATGCAAGAGATCATCAGGCTTCATGGGGTTCCAGTTAGTATTGTATCCGACAGGGATATGAGGTTGAGGTCTCAGTTTTGGGAGAGTCTTCAGAGTAGTGTGGGGAGTAAACAGAAGTACAGCACAACTTTTCACCCCTAGACAAATGGACAGTCAGAGAGGACGATCCACTCTAGAGGACCTGTTGAGGTCCTGTGTGTTACAATTTGGTGGATCATGGGAGGACCATTTTCATCTTGTAGAGTTCTCGTACAATAATAGCTTTAAGGCCAGTTTTAAAGCTGCATTGTTCGAGGCACTATATGGTCGGAAGTGCAGATCACCAGTGTGCTCGGATGACATTGGTAAGAGGAAGTTGTTGGGTCCGGAGTTGATCACCAGGATAGTTGATGCAGTGACTCAGATCTAGAAGCATCTTCAGGCAGCGCAAGACAGGCAGAGGAGATGGGCAGATGTCCATAGGAGAGCCATGGAGTTTGAGGTTGGTGGCCATGTTTTCCTAAAGGTATCGCCGTGGAGAGGTGTCATTCGGTTTGGCGGTGGGGGCAAGCTAAGCCCTAGGTTCATTGGGCTGTTTGATATCGTGGAGCGAGTAGGCATGGTGGCCTATCGTCTTGCATTGCCATCGGCCTTATATGGAGAGCACGATGTCTTCCATGTCTTGTAACTCACGAGATATATCCGTGATGAGAGCCACGTGATCGGCTACTCAGAGTTGATCATGCAGCCGGATCTGACTTGTGAGATTCCGCCAGTTGCTATTTTAGACGGGCAGAAGAAAGTGCTGATGAACAAAGTCATCAAGTCGTTCAAGTTTCTTGGAATCCTCACTCGCCGGGTGAGTCGACTTGGGAGCTGGAGGAGGATATCCAGTGGAGGTTTCCTCATTTGTTTGCGTAGCTTTTGTTTTTGTTGTTCTTCTTCTTTTCCTCCAGAGTTACCCTATGTACCTCTTGTTTGAATATCGAGGAAGAAATTCTTCTTGTTAGATGGGTAGAATTTGTAACCCTTGTATTCCCTTTTCTGTATTTTTGTACTATATTTATCTTTCCAGTGTATTTGTTCTAATTGTATTCTTCTGTTCTTTCTGAACCATGTACTTGTCCTTCGTTCTCAATAAAATCTATCAGTCTTGCCTTCGAGTCAGTTTTGCGGCTTTGAACATTCTCAATTTAATATTTTTGTCAATTATTGTCTCCGGACGAATTGTTTAATTCTAATTATTTGTTTCATTGCCTAATTAATTATTATTTAATCCTATTCCAAACCCTTTTGCTTATTGGATATTTTATAAACCCAAAACCCGTTTACCTTAACCCTAATTCACTCCTTTATATAACCCAAAATTAAGAAACCCTAATCACCAATTAACCTAAACCTAAATACCTCTTAATCACCCTAGCCGCCTAACCCCATGTGCCGTCACCTCCTACCTCCAACCTCCCGATCATCTCATCTCTCTTCCGATCCCCTCCTTCCCCGTGCTGCACCCTAACCCACTGCAACGCCGTTTGCCCTCGTCTTCTCCCTCTCATCACCCACCGTCTCCTCGCCAGCCTGCATCCCGAAGCCCTGCTCCGCTCGCTACATCCCGCCACCAACGCCCCCTGTCGTCGTTGCCACCCTACATGCCTCCTCCCGAGCACCCTTGCGTGCACCCTACAATAGCCCCCTCTCCACCTTTTTCCAAAGCCAGCAACCTCCCTGCGCTCCTACCCCTGCTCGCTGTCGCGTCCCTCCGTCGAGCTCCCTTCAATACTACGCTCCGCCCTTGTCCTCCGCGATCGTAGTCGAAGCCCATCTGCCGGGCGTTGCTGATGTCTCAGTGTGTTTCTTCCAAGCAGTGGACTTGGATCCCTATCCGTCATCGATCATCGATCATCTTGATCATCACCATCGGGGTGATCTTGGCCGTCCATTCCGATCGTGATTGTGATCATCGCATCCAGACTTGCTCGGTTCGCGTGTACGTCACCGGGATCCATTCCCGTTATTCTTTGGTCAGATTCATCGTCGCCCCCAAGGCAAGTAACTTGTATAATATTTTGTTTGTACACAAGTACAAAATCCGCATGTAGTCTTGCTCAATATTTGTGTTGTTCTCATGATGATCCCTTGTTAGATCTTGATCTCATTCGTTTGATCCATTTGTAGTCGTGATCCATCATCATAGTGTCACACACATGACATGAAAATAAACTAGATCTAGATAGACTTTTGATGTATGTATATATGTTCCTCGTGATCTATGATATGTTGTGTATTTGTTGCATGCTTGGTATGTTAGTTGTGTTTTCTTGTAGTAGACTTGTTAAATACCCATGTCATGTTGTTTTGAAGATCTAATATATCATATTTTGCATTATATTTTAATTTGGATTTATTCCATATGAGTTGTTTGAATTATATGTATGAGAAGTGTCTTGTTTTGCAGCTGCCCTGTTTTGATTCAGTAATTTAGACCATGTTAAGGTCGGTAAAATAATTTATTTTGTGAATATGATTTGTAGGCCTCGTTGTCTATTTTTCAGAACTTTCGACGGATCTCAGTTTCGATTTGTGATGTGTGAGTTATTTTTGTTTTACTATAGCTATGTCGAAAATTCAAGATTCTGTTTTATGAGTTTGCTGTATGATTATTTATTTTGAAACTGGTGTTAAAAATAAAATTTGGGTTCAATATTTTTCTGTGTATGACTAAAACTGATTGGGATCAACCCCTAATTTTTTGATATTTATATGATGACTTTTATAAATTATTCCATGCTTGTGAACAAATCAATATATTTCCAAACTGCATGTTGTTCGGTGAAAAACTCTATTTTCAACATGTTTCCAGTAACTGTTAATTAAAACTTTGTGAATATGAAATGTAGCTTGATTTTTCTATTTTACTTCCCTTTTGATCAATTTGGATTTCGAATTATACTTTGCCATCTATCACTATTTTAGTACTGCTTTGTCAAAAATTTCAGATTTATAAACTTGCTGTATCTTTCTGTTTTTCGAATTTATTTGACTATGCTATCTGCAATGGAATATTATGAAATTGTATTTTATGAAATTAGACATGCTAGAGAATCTTCCAGATTTTTCTTAGATTTAATCAGTAAGTTTTTATGCTATTTTCATGCTTATAAGTAAAGCTCTGTGATTTCTGGCTGAACATGAATTCTGTATGAAATGTTGTTTTGAACCCTATTTCTGTACTTGTTACATGACTTGTGTATAGACGCTAGATTCGGCTGGGAGTCTAGTTTCTAGATTTTTCTAACGGATCCAGGTTTGCATTCATGTGGAAACGGCAATCTCAGATTTGGTGCAGTAGTGTCATACTGTCCAAAATTGGAAGTCACGTTGTCGTAGTCTATTATGAGTTGTTTTGTCAGCTGTTCATGTCTTCTATCCAACTTAAACTTGTTTCTTGATTCTTGACTTATTTTCTTGCCTTGTTCATGCACATTCATGCTTTCTTTAATAATAATAACAGTAATCAAGCCAGGGTCAAGGGAAAGATCTAGTAGTGGAAAATATAGAAATGTGTACTTGGAAGGGAGCCTGTGTTTCCCACTTGTTACCTAATTAGTTGATTATATGATACATGATACTTGATACTTGTTTACTTGATTACCTGACTACATACTTCCTAGTTGGAAAGTGTACTCAGAAGGGGGCCCATGTTTCCCACTTGCTTACCCGACTACATACTTCCTTATAGGAGAGGTGTACTCCGAGGGGACCTGGAAGTCCTGCTTGATTCTTGATACTTGATACTTAATACTTAATAATTGATACTTGATACTTGATACTTGATACTTAATACTTGACTACTTTATACTTGATACCTAAGCACACGGCCCTATATAATCCACTACGAAATCTAAACGTAACTTGTTTGAATGTAGCAACCATGTGGTAAAAATTTAGGACGCATGAAATGCTACCTAGATAAGACTAGATACAAGACTTGAAATAACATGATCACTTGCTCATTCTTGTTACTTGTACATGCTACTTGACACTTGCTACTTGATACTTGCTTGCATGCTACTTGATACTTGTTACATGTCACTTGCTCTTTACTATCTTGCCATTTCACTTGATCCTAGTCTTGATTAGATTTAGTTGCTCTATTTTTTTGTCACATTCCATCCATGCTTACTTCAGTACTTGCTTCTTGTTGCTACTCTGTATTTTCCTTACCTATTTTAGTAGCTGTTACCTGTACTACATGCAGCCCGTAACTTGCATTGACGGACATTTTGTTTCTTTTTTCTCTTCCTGCAATTTGTTAAACTTGTAAAATTTGGTGACAAGCTACTCGAGGGAGTAAGTGACCAAGTATTTTAGGCTGGCTAGAGGTTCTTGCATGAGTTTATTTCTTGTTTTAAATAAATTGTATTTTGATACTTGATTCTTGTATTGGGCAGTTGTCCCAGAACTTATGACTTGTTTTTTTTAGATCTGAATATTTGAGTATCTTATATTTATTTTAAGTATTTTTGTTGATCACATTAATTTGTTTCATGCATGCATGGATGATTCTTTCTTGTTTACTTCATGTTATTTCTTGTGACCTATTATAACGATCCTAACAGCTTATGAATGGTGAAAGCCATTCACTAGACTTGTGTCGCGTATCTGTATTCTGTATTCCTTTTTGGAAAGCGGGGAGTAACATTAATCCATTGAATTCATTGTTATATCGTTATTCCATTGTTCCTTGCTTTCTTTACTTGTTGTCTATGACTTACTCTAAGGACAATTTTTCTCCTCTTTTGTCACACCCCGCTTACCAAAATACGGGAATACGAGCACGTAACGAAGGCCCAATGAATGATTATACATTATTCATAAGCTGTAACAGATTAACTCAATAATATTCAAGAGAATACAACCACGCAGAGAAAAGAATAACCACATAAGCAAAGAATAAACTCCAAAATAATCATGAAATAAATTCACTAAATAATAATCCAATATCTGGAATAAAACAAACTTAGGGTCATAAAAGCCTAAGAATACAAAGTATGATAAAAAAACAATACAATAAGCAAATAACAAAAGATAGCTAAGCAGTCTAATAGTCCAGCTCCGATTTTCAGAGAGTTTGCTCACCAATTCTTTCTGGTATTGATCCTTCAGTACCTGTAAAACCTTGATCTAAAAAGAAGAAAAAGAGTGCCCTTAGAGCAAGTCGTGGGCAGCAAGTAGAGAAAAACAGAGGATAAGGGAAACATGAATATCAAAGAAAAGGGACAGGATCAAAGTCTAAGAACAAAGCAAAGAGCAGGCAATAATATCAAAGGTTTACAATAATCACACATGTAATGCGTGATGTCAAGTCAAGTTCAATACAGGATCAAGTCTGTAGGTTATTAGTCATTTTATTAGCATATCTAGTGCACGTACTACGACATCCCATACTACAGGTTCGGCGCAAACACACAGTGAATGTTTTAGACTGATGGTGAATTTACGGATCGTGTACTCGGCATAACTAGATAACATGATAACAAGATAACATAATAACGTGATAACAAGATAACGAGATAACGAGATAACGAGAAATGAGATAATGAGAAACGAGATAACAAGAAGGCCTTTACCGAGTACATTTTTCGATCGTTCACTACCAAGTCTATCCATAAAATTACAGTAATAATAATAATAAAAATAATAACAACAATAAATATAATGAAAACAATAATAATAACAGCAATAGAAATAACAATAATGATAACAATACCAATAATAATAACGAAAATATTTCTTTACCATCAGTTTCCTTATATTAGTAAAAAAGTCTTGAAATATCAATTAGCAAATAGGTAGAAAATCTTGCCTCCTTGTCATCAAGTTGCATGTTTGCCTTCACGACATCAGGTTGCAGGTTGCCGTCTGGATATTCGGTTGCACATTTTGCCTCCCCGACATCCAGTTGCAATTTGCCTCCATTGACATCGAGTTGCATATTTTCCATCTCGACATTAGGTTGCACCGAAATGGTGAATGGAAGATGTAACCTTCCATATTTACAGGGATATGAGACATTTAATTTAAGTATGATGTTATGTTTTGAAATTCGTGATATAAAAATAGTAGAAAAGTAAGAAATGGAGTTGAAAGTCACAAAATGGAATATCAAAATAGATGTATAGATTATAAATATCAAACACAATAGTACAAAATAGTAGTAGTGGAAATTATTTAAAAAAGTAGGGAGAAAAACAGAATGAAATACATACATAAGCACAATGCAAATGTGAATGAGAAAATAAATATATAGTGTAGAAAATTTACATAATAAAATAAACGAACCTTGCTGTCCTCTGGAGTCACCAGTACCTCAAACACCGTCTCCACCTGACGTATCCAGTCATCAGCAGCCGTGGGGTCGGCCTGTCCTTCAAAAACTGGCGGTTTCATCCTCTTGAACGATTCCACCATCTTTATTGGGTCTACTGGTGCAGCGACTCCTGGTGTCCCTGTGGCGGTGCTGGGTTTCTGCTAGCTTCCACAAATGCTCCCATCATCTGGTATACGCAGGTAAACTCTGCTTAAACATTGAAGTTTGTGCCGTTGGTCCTACTGCCTTCGCCCTCAGCCATTCCGCGGTGGTTGTTTCTATTCTTCTGGCCACCCTTCAAAGAAAGAAAACACACAAGGTTAGTTCGGGGTGCAGGGAAGATCACCGCATAAGCAGGAAAGTGAATAATCATGATTTTTACCTTCCTACAATCCAAACTGGACCTAGCTATTTGGCATTTTAAGTCAAATTTCCTACTGTGTTAGCCTGCAATTTGAAGTCAGCTCTGATACCACTTTTGTAACGCTCTGGATCCCCGTTACCGGATATCCGTGACGTAACCAGAACCTTTGCCTTCAAATGCATCTCAACACAGTAATAACACAGAAATCTAAAAACTTTTTATTGCCAAATAAAGTCATTACATCATTGATTACAACCAATGTCTTGTTCTTGAACAAGAATACAAATTACATAAACTCATTACATCTTATTACAAACATACATCACTCCTTTTGTAAAGTTAACAACTTTCTCTCGGAATGGCAGTCGACGGCTCACTGTCGAAGCTCCGCTGAACAGTCAAGCTGCTTCCCTGGGACTTGCTCATCGGCTTGAGTCTTCTACTGCGCGATTCTGATATCTCTGCACCTGCTCGAAAGGTAGAACCGATACCTGAAAGGTAGGGAACGTCAGTACTTTGACTGACGCAATACTAATAATAACAGCGATCCTCCAAACTGGCAATCACAAACCATCTTGAATGGAAAGAGAAACGTGCATCCTAAATTATGTAGTGCTCGTGTATGCCATGATCTAACAACTAAATGCACCAATCACAAGCCTATTCTAAAGCAAGCAAGACTTGGGAATCTGGATCCGCATGCATCCCATGCTACATGCATTCCAGACCTAGGCATGGCCTAATCTAATGCGCAATTCATTTGAGAACGTATGCATCCCATACTACATACTTCTCCAAAATCAACTTCGATGAAAACGTATGCATCCCATACTACATACTTTTCAAAGAGTTCGCCTCTCCTGATTGTAGGGTTCAACCCCTCGCCATGAATCCTACCCTTGTACTCATCCTATTCCCAATAGACTTGTCCGTTGCCCAAGGAGGTTGCAGTTGGTCGGTTTAGTTCCGCCACTGTAGTGCCTAAGTGGTGGTCGTGTTTGCCACTCGGTAACTGCGTACGGACCTCTTCAGAAAGCCGCGTTGAATTCGGTCGCAAGACCGTGTAGTTCATGTGTCCACCCCTAACCCGGCTGTGGACTGTCTACCCCTAACCCTGCTGTGGACTGATATATATATATATATATATATATATATATATATATATATATATATATATATATATATATATATATATAAACAAAACCCACGTGCATAGGAACGTGATGGCCTCGAGGGTCAAATCCCCCTAGCCTCCCGTTCCTTACTCCGGCAAAACTTTGGAAATTAATAGATCGAGATACGAGCCGAGGACTCACTCATGGGTGCCGAAAATGTATCCCTACGACAGGAAGGTACAACATCGACTATAGTCTGCTAGTAATAATTCAATTACCAAACCCCTAATGCATCATTCTAATTCCAGCCTCATTCAAATCACTTTGGGTAAAAGATAAGATTGCTTCCAAAAACTTGCCTATCGACCTCTGGCCCTGGCGATACCAGTCCAGTTCACCACTTCCCCAGGCTTGGATTTGTCCAGCATCATGGCCTACATTCACCCCTAACCTGGCTATGAATATATGTGTTCACCCCTAACCCGGCTGTGAACTTATATTAATGGCACGGCTCGGATGTCCTACGCTTCGGTGCAAGTTCATAACTTAGGGTCGACAGATGCAGGGTATCCCTTACCCTAGTGACTAACTCGAGTCACGCATCCCACTATGGGAGTTAAAAAAACCAACATAGATACCAAACGTCCCCATACAAGAGCTATCAACTCCAATAGTACATAGGGAAAAAGTCCTCACAATACCTAGACAACACCCAAGACTAAGCAACCTATGGGGTTTCTGCCCGAAACTTAAAAAGGTCATAACTCCCTCGATAAACTCCGATTGGGGTGTACAAGCCCAATCCGGAAAGGTAAGAACCTAGGCTACAACTTTCTAGTTGATCATAACCTCAAATTCTACCATCTAAGTCCTCAAAATGGCCTCTCAGGCCTCAGCCATTGCATTTCCTGTACACGGGCTGCACATTACCGGTAGCATAAAACACTACTCACTCATCAAAATGCTAACCTAAGTTCTATGGAAAGGTGTGAATGTCATCAAAAATCCTCTAGTTGGTCATGAGTCCAAAATATGCCAACAGATCACCCTAACACACACTTTACTCACAAGTGTACCAGTCACACACTAAGCCTTTCTCAATCAGAGCACTCAGCTCAATTCCTGGTCTCTGTCCAGTATTGCAAAAATCATAATAAATTAACCACTTACTGGAAACACCTCAAATAGGTCTTGTTGGAAAGGTCTTGATGTTTACTACAATCCTCTAAAGAAACACATCCTCAAAATCTGCTCTTAAGGAGCCTCAAATGTGTCATCTCTACAGGGTGTCAAATTTGACTGAAACCAGCACAGTACGTGCTAATAAAATCATCATAAATTTTGTACTCATCCAATTGACACAAAATTTACAGTAAAGAAACTAGATATCATAATGAATAACATGCAATAGATTTCATGTCCAAATTTCAAGTCTACAATGAGTTCTTCATGTTTCAATTAGCACAAAAATAATCATGTTCTTCAGTTACAGCTCTAGCTACTGTTGCTTAATCAATTTTTTATCATGCCTGTAACGTCATTCAAATATTTTCATGATTTTTCTGTAGAGTCTATATACAAGTGGAAAAACAAGGTAAAAATTTCATATTAGGATCTTGCTCCAATTAATTATGAAAAATCCAACAAATCGCAAGGCATCATGTTAGCCAATTTCTGCTGCTGCCTTACGGAACAGTTCCACAAATGGATTTTATTAAAATATCAAACAATCTCAGAAAAATCCGAAATAATTCATGAATCATATAGACATATATAGGAACAATCTGTAAAAATTTTATGATCAGATTCTATGTGGTTTGCTCTCGGGAAAATCTAGAAAATAGCATACAGATCAAGATTCCAGTTCTAGTTTCTGATTTCAACTTTCAATCTTCCAAAACATTCATTCTTACTCTTACTACCATACATGCATGCAAGAAATCAATCAATAAACAAAAAGAAAGGTTTAGAGAAACTCCCCACCCTGAGTTGATTGTAGAGTAGTTGATATCTTTGAGCTTCCCTTCCTCAAGAATCACTCCAAGAGTTCCTTCTTCAATCTTTCTTCTTTTCTCTCCTTCTCTTCTTTTCTTTGGTTTGAGTTCTGAAATTTTCAGAACATGGGAGAAGAAATGAGGGGTTTTTAATGGAAAAATGAGTGAGGAAAGAGGGTGGAAGGTGGGGACCGGATTTTAGGGTGTAGGGGGTGTAGGTTTAGGGTGGTTTTGTGAGAAACCATGGTCTTAAGCCATTAGTTTTGGGGTGTAATGGATTGGCTGCCCTATTTTGTTCTTAATTGGGTTCTTAGATGAGAGACGAGAGGTTAATCGAGTGTGCACAAGATATATCCATTGTAGTATCATACAATGATTATTTGCATATGTACCGTACCAAAAACTAGTGTTTATACCAGTATCGGTCCTCCTCATTCTCGTGCATATTCTAGAACGCAACCACTCTCATGGACTGCCCCGCAAACCTAACCGAACCCCATCATCAGTATAATCAACCTAAATACTACAATCATTTGCATGCATACAGACAATATATATATATATATATATATATATATATATATATATATATATATATATATATATATATATGGAAGTGTCGTACAATCCGGGGTATTACAAGAAAATATTCGGGAAAAAAAACTATAAAGATATAAATAGGTAGGAGAATGAATCTATACCCAATAAAGATTCAAAGAAGAGGATGACTAGAAGGGACAAAAGAAAATCAAGGAATTGAATGTGAATGGAGAGGAATAAGGGAAAAATTGGAATTGAAGAGAATACTGCAGGAAAGAAATAACCAGCATGATACTCAATATTGAATTGACAAAATATGATAGATGCAAGCACAGAAGAAATAAAAGATTCAAGAACTGGAATGCAACAAAATAGCAAAATACCTGTGGTCGCACCTTCAGCAGTCTCTGCTTCCTCTACAATCTGGTTGTGGGCCTGACCACATTCTCCAGTCTATCCTCCACTGGGAGTTGATCCTCCAGTTAGTGCACTTTTCATGTTATTTGGGCAGTCTCGAACCTTGTGATCACTCGCTCCGCATCCAAAACATAGGCAGTTGGCTGACCGGCAATCCTTGCATAAGTGACCAATCTTGCGGCAAAAGTTACATGTCGGGCCCTTCCTTTGAGGGGTATGTCCCATGATAGCAAAGGCATGATGCTGGGGCGCAAATACACACAGTCGGGTGAGATGTGCGCTCTCCTGGGCTCTTTCCAGACTAGTTCTCATCAGCTTATTGTGTTCTCGTTGTAGCTCCATCATTCGTTGCATCGCCTGGAGAATTGCGGAATTCTCTTATGTTTCAGCCCTGAGCGGAGGAGTCGAAGAATTTTCACGAGCCATAGTCTGCAAAATCATCCAGCTGGTGAGTACCCAGACATACGTTGGTAGATTGACAAATGATAAGGAATGCAAGGGATGGAAGGATACAAGGAATCAAAGGATGGAGTGCAATGGAGTAAGATGTGGATCGAGTAGGATTAATATCCAGATTATATTAAAGTTATTACATGTTCATATGATCAACGTGGTGCGCATATTATTGAGTTAACCTGGCTTGAGCCAAACTTGACTAATATATCAATCAAAACCAAACCTCATAAAGATAGTCATGTTTGATGGATATATTACTCAACCCTAGGCTCTGATACCACTCAAAACCTGTCACGCCCCGCTTCCCAAAATACGGGAATACAAGCACGTAATGAAGGCCCAGCGAATGATTATACATCATCCATAAGCTGTACCAGTCTAACTCAACAATATACAAGAGAAAAAACCATGCATGCAAAGAATATAATCACATAAACAATGAATAAACTCAAAGATAATCATGAAATAAATTCACCAAATAATAATCCAATATCTGGGATAAACAAACTTCGGGTCATAAAGCCCAAGAATACAAAGTATGATAAAAAAAGAAATACAATAAGGAAATAACAAAAGATAGCTAAGTAGTCTAATAGTCCAGCTCCGATCTTCAGAGAGTTTGCTCACCAAGTTCTTCTGGTATTGCTCCTTCGGTACCTGTTAATACTTGATCTAAAAAGAAAGAAAAGAATGCCCTTAGAACAAGTCGTAGGCAGCAAGTAGAGAAAACAGAGGATAAAGGAAAGCATGAATATCAAAAAAAAGGAACAGGGTCAAAGTCAAAGAACAAAGCAAAGAGGAGGCAATAATATCAAAGGTGTACAATAATCACGCATGTAATGAGTGATGTCAAGTCAAGATCAAGCATGAGATGCATGTTATTAAGTATTTTATTAATCTATCTAGTGCACGTACTACTGCGTCCCATTCCACAGGTTCGGCGCAAACACACATTGAACGTTTTAGACTGATGGTGAATTCACGGATCGTGTACTCGGCATAACTAGATAACATGATAACAAGATAACGTAATAACGTGATAACAAGATAACGAGATAACGAGATAACGAGAAATGAGATAATGAGAAACGAGATAACAAGAAGGCCTTTACCGAGTACATTTTTCGATCGTTCACTACCAAGTCTATCCATAATACCCCGGCTTGTTATTAGTTATTTTCATCCTATGTGAGCATGTAAGAGGGTGTCAATGTTGTATAATACTAAGTGTGACTAATTCTATGCGTTACAGACAAAGCATGAAGCAAACAATTCAAATCAACACACATCACATGATCAGGACAGCATGACCTTGCTGTGCTAAAATATGGATTACAACCACTACAAAATAGAAAACCTGAATCCGTCGGAAGGCCTAGAAATTATACTTCCACACGAATCCAGCGAATATAATTAAGGCATATAAAAGATATAGGAACTAGGGTGAAAACTCTATTCTATTCAGGTTTATGTTCAGGCAGCATGCATTAAATTGTGTTCAACTAATTATTTCAGGTCAGAGAACTCATTAATAAAATCTATAAAAATTCTGGGTGATTCCTATATATGTCTAGGTTCAACTAGATTTATTTCTGATTTTTCTTTTACTGTTAGCATGGTCAATTAAATTAATAAACAGCAAGGTACGCATGTATTTGTGAATCTGGAATTTCTAACATGGTTGTACTAAAATGATGATATCTAGCAGGTTATACATCGGAATTTAAATCCGCAAAAAGGGAAAGTGAACTAGACATCGAGGGCTACAATTTATGTTCAGCAAGTTATTTCAAATTATGACATTAGCATGGTTGAAAATCTGATACAAAATAAAACAACTAGCAGTCCAGAAATTGTTTTAACATAAAATGGCAATAAATAAATCATACGATCACATGTAGCATGCAAATTGGTAATCAAAGTGATCCTAGCTGTCAACATGCAAATTTCTAAGTTTAAGATACAATTATCACAGGCATGGTATCAATTCATCGATCAACTTCGATCTAGCACATACGATTTAACATGTTCAAATTATCAAGTAGTCCTATACATGAATCAAGTTATTTAAATGTGCATATGCATGAAATAATAGGGACTAGGTTTTAGTTCAAAGAGACGGCACGATATTATGAGTATGTCAGGTTAGCTCGTGTAAACCCTCGATAAACTTCACGGAATTGTCAAAAGCAGTATGATAACGAAAGGAACGGGATCTACTTGCAGGAGATCAAATAAACTTGAACAGGAAAAAATGCTAGTTCAAGAAGATACTTGCCTGTTAATTTGCATATTCAAATAATAAGAATAAGGGGATCAGAATCCCGGACAAAAATTCCAAAAGACACTTGCGAAATACGTGCAAAGAAACCAACATCAAACCAAGCAACAGCAACAACGAAATCCCCACACCGGATCGGCCTGAACACAGAACAGCGATCTCGACCAATCAGCGATCTCCTTCAACCTTTGGCAAAAATAGAGAGAACAGGCATGACCTCTGCGACAACTGCGAACTCGATGGTTCGGCACTGCGGCGGGGGCACTCGACAGCGGCGACCACTGCGAGGCGGCTGGTCGGGAAGCGATGGCAGCGGCGAGATGGCGCGGTGCAAAGACACTTTGTTTTTGCTCGAAAATAGGGGAGACGAAACTGGGCTTCGATGGGGATCTTCGGAGGATGAAAGGGGGGTGCACAGCGAGGGATCACGGTGATGGCGGAGAGGGCAGGCAAAGTGGGTTAATGGCGAAGCGGCAATGGCGATGGGTTCGGTTGAGTGGGAGACTGGGCGATGATGGGGAGATGGTAACGAGGTTGACGAAGGGATGGGTCGAAGGTCAAGGTGGTTGGAGGAGCTAGGGGCGATCGGGAGTTAGGTTCGAGTGGGATGGAAACAGGGAGAGGGAGAGAGAGGGAGAGTCGGAGGGGTTGATGAACAGTAATGGGGATTAGGGGTTAATGACGGCTGAAGGTAATTAGGTTAGGGGATTAGTAGGAGATTAGGGTATTTATAGGGTAAGATAGGATATTGGGCTATTGTGTATTTGGGTACAGATCTAATGATAAAATAGGTTGTACATGAATATAATGGATTAATATAAACCCAAATACAAAAGAGTAAGCTATCCGATAAAATATAATTCATAATAAAATACAATTTGTATCACTTAATTTATTTGAAACAATTATAAACACAATTATTAAAAAAGAATCGATTTGTTTTAATAATCAATAATAACAATAAATAATCATAGTAACAATAAGAATAGAAATAACCACATAAGTAAAAATAATAATACTAATAATAACAATTAGTAATAATAATGAAAATATGAATGAAAGTACTAACAATAGTAACAGCAATCATCAGAATAATATCCGTATATAAAAATAGTAATTTGTTGAAATAGCCCAAATAGTAATAACAATATTTATTTTATTTGAGTTTAAAATGAAAATAGTTGATCGAGTAGAAATAGAGACGAGATTTATTCAAAATAATTATAACTATTGTTTACAAAATGTTTTAACTAAGAACTCAAAACGAATTTAACAATAATAATGTTATAAATCTCGAAATAAAGAAAAATACTCAGAAAATACGTATTTGCGGAAATAGGGGTTACAGCTAGGGTTGAGTAAAATAGGAATAGGGTTAGGCGATTAATAGGAGATTAGTATTTATAGGAAAAGATAGGATATTGGGCTATTGGGTATTTGGGTATAGATTCAATAAAATAAAATACAATGTATATAATACAATTGATCAATGTAAATCCAAATACAAGGAATAAGATATATGATAAAAAAAATTGTGTTACATAAATTATTTGAGACAATTATAAACATAATTATCAAATAGGAAGGGATTTGTTTTAATAATCAATCATAATAATAAATAATTACCATGACCATAAGAACACTAAAATAACCATGTAAACAAAATAATAATACTAGTAATATCAATCATCCAAAAAGAATAAAAAGACTATGAATAATAATAGTGACAATAGTAATAATAAAATAATAATAATAATAGTAATAACAAAATAGCAATAAATAATACCAACAACGATAATAGCAATTATCAAAATAATAAAAGTATATAAAAATAGGAATTTATGGAAATAGTCCCAACAGTAATAATATTTTTGAGGGTTAAAATATAAATAGTTGATCAAGTAGAAATGGAAACAAAGTTTATTCAAAATAATTAGAATTATTGTTTAGGAAAATGTTTTAACAAAGAAACTCAAAACGAATTTAACAATAACAATTTTATAAATAACGAGATACAAAAAAATACTCAGGAAAATACGCATTTGCGGAAATAGGGGTTATATCTTTTTAGATGAAGTGTTCACAGATGATCATGGGGAATTGTCTGCTGGAATTGGAGAACAAATATTCTAAAGATTTAATGCTTTCTAGTTACTTATTATTTTATTGAACTTAATGTATTGAGACTTATTATTATTTGAGATTGAATTTATTATAGTATTGGACTGATGTCCCGAATTTTTATTATTTGTTTTCAGACGTTGGTTTATTGTAATTGGATATTTCAGATTGCTTCATTCCAAGTATTATTGTTCATGAGATTATTATTATTGCATGCGCAATTGTTCTGTATTAATTATATTGTTGAGGTGATCGGATAAACAGCTCCTAGGTGACGCTAGTCATTCGCTGGACCAATGTCATGTACTCGTATTCCGTATTTTTGGGAAGCGGGCCATGACATCTGGTAAAGGATGTGCAGCTCCTAGGGGTTCGAGATCGAGGAGTACGGTCGGTAAATCCTTGTAAATGGGATAGGGGTACATCCATCCATCATCGGAAAGGCCGATAAAGAGACTGCATGTAACACCACGCAAAATTGGGTAATGACATTTTGCCCCCGTGTGTTACGCAGTGTATTTGTACCGTTACGAGTAATATTCGTAACATATTCTTATATAAATGTCATACGTATCTTATATTCTAATTATTTATATGTTTTTTGTTTTCTCAAAACTCATTTCAAACTTATTTTTAGCCAACTCACACATTTATTTTAATCTATGTGTTTTACGTATATTGCACGTGTTTTTAATATACGTGTCGATTACATATATTTTTCGTTACGCGAAATATCCGTAACATTATTACATATATAAGTTTTGTATTTTGACTGTTTCCATTCTCACAAATTAATTTTAATATTTTTATGTGCATTACACGTAAATTTTTCTGTGCATATTATTTCTAAAATTTTCTAAGATGTCATGCACATTTCTTTCTCATTTTATTTCACATTTTGTTCTTTTTATCTTATTAAAAACCCATAGGCCTAAATTTTATTTTAAAGCCCACTAAGTTAATTAAAAGAGAAACCACTAATTAAAAGAAAAGCTCATTAGTTAATCTACCTTTTTTTTTAATAAACACTTTTAATCCTACACTTGTCATGTAACAAATATATACATATAGGCTATAAACAAATAATTAAACAAATGAATGAGAAGTGTGCACATGTGAAAAATCCAAGAGTTGGCCAATTCATGAAGGAGATGAAGAGTTGGGAGTTTGTGGTAGTAATGGTGGTGGGTGTTTAATTTTGATAATGGGCATTTATATTTTGGATAATGGGTGTCTCTTTCTGCACCCATTTAACCCTATAAATATCACCCCTTTTCTTCATGAAATCTTGCACCAAAAATCAAAAGAAAAGAAAAGATAAGAAAGATAAGAAAAGAAAGAGAGGAAAAGAAAAGGAGAGTTATTTGAGTTCTTGCTTGGAAAGCTTGCTAGGAGGAGAAGGGAGTCTCATTCTTAGATCTAGGAGTCATCTACTAGGAGTTCATTTTCTTTCTTCAAATAAAGTGGGTGACTTCTTGAACTTTCTAAAATTTAGTATCATGCATGTGTAGGAGAATTGATATTTAAAATTGTTTATACATATGAGTAGTGGTTAATTTGTGATGATGATATTTAAATGACATCCATGATAATGAAAAGATTGTTATCTAGATTCGTTGAAATGATGTTGTTTGAGTGCATAGTAATACATTATATGAATTGGACATAAGTTTGTACACAAAGTTACTAATTCATGCCAAGAAACGTTACTATTTTGAGTTTTGTTTGCCCATCAGAAAATTGTATTTAATAAAATAGTTAGAATCTAGAGCTGAAAAAACTTTGCGAGCATCTTGTATATGTCAGAAACATCAATTTAAAATTTCATAAGATTTGAAGTTCGTTTACTATTTTAATAAAATCGAAACTCAGAACTGGTTAGTAGTTGACCGGTTGCTGAAAATCTGTACACATTTTAATTTTTGATCAATTCAGCATTGTAAATGAAATAATCTGAGAAAAGTCAGAACTAAGAAGTTGTAGTACTCTTTAAACTTTCTGAAAAAATCTAAGAAATCAAATTTTCACAAAGAATTGAATTTTATATGAATTTTACACGACTGTACAGTGGTAGTATTTCAGTGTTTCGACCCTACTGTATATTTCGAAGAATTCAGGGTTATAGATACAGTATTTTGAGGAAACTTATAACTAAGAAATTGTAGTAGACATGTACACCTTTATTTTGATATAAATAATGCAAAGTTTAGTGAAGTATATGATTTTCTATAATTTTTACAAATAGCATGGAATGCAGATTCTGACTTTAAATTTATTGTTTTACAAATGATACTTAAACGAGGTGATTGAAAATATATTATCGTTGTTTTAAGTTATATTTTGGGGAAAATAAAGATCATATTCATGCTTAGATGAGATGTGAACTCAAGAAAAATATATATATGGGTAATGATTATTAAGAATTGGTTTAAAATAAATCAAAGAAAAATGATGAGATGAGTTTTCAATGATGAA
The DNA here is from genome assembly GCA_017893485.1 of Hemerocallis citrina. Taxonomy (NCBI): domain Eukaryota; kingdom Viridiplantae; phylum Streptophyta; class Magnoliopsida; order Asparagales; family Asphodelaceae; genus Hemerocallis; species Hemerocallis citrina. The sequence continues at coordinate 47,365,685 of CM030366.1, forward strand.
TTTTAAGAGATTATGTTTTAATCTTAATTAACTTGTATTGAGAAGGTTTTGATGAATATGAAAAGTGTATTGTGAAAATGAATAGGTTGAGATTGTACTTATTGATGAATAAATAAGAATGAATGAAAGAATCTGAATACATGAACATCAGTTATAAGAATGAGTGAATGAATAGGTTGAGATTGAATGAATTATGAATACATGAACATCAGTTATAAGGATATGAGTACCTCATGATGTTGAACATGGAAAGATGTTGATTCTAGAGCCTTAGTGATCCCAGGTACAGGCAAAAGTAATAGAAATGAATAATTGATTTTTGAGAAGTGGCCAATATGGGCTGTCGTTCTCGGTATTTTTGTGTAAGACCGGTAAGAGGGTAAACTAGCTCTAGGTAGTACAATTTATTCATGTTCAAACTTAAGAATTAGGCACTAAGTGAAGATGTAGTAAACTTGGGCAAAATTGAGTGGAGGGCCCCTATATAGTTGAACGGTGGATTCGAGGACTATAGACCCAGTCGGGCGATGGATTCCGGGGCTGTGGTTGCTTGTGATGGAGGCGAGCCTTAATTAAATCCGGGATTATGATTAATCGGGCGGTGGATTCCGGGATCATGATTAGTTGGGTGGATAGTAGGTCATACTCCCGTGTATATGCGTATACCGGGGCTCGAGGGACACTTGCGGGATGTTCACATGACAAGGATACTGTATAGTCGGGCGGTGGATCTCCAGGACTGGAATCCGTACTCTTGGAATGTCTAAACTTTGTTTTATTACTGTGTAGTTATCATGGCGAGGGAAAAAATTCTTTAATGTGGAGTACGTAGGTGCGTGCCCTCGGACCTATGTAGTATGGGATGCACAGAATCCGAACAAGTATGCATTAGTGTCATTGTAGTATAACATCTATGTCAGGCATTAAGTCATATCATACACTGACATGTTTAGGATAGTCACTCTTTACACTTTTATATGCATTTAAGTTTGTGTTTGTTAAGATAAGAGATTTTGTTATAATACAGCATAGAGAGGATCGTTGTTTATAACATTGCGTCGATTGTAAGCAACTGACGTGCCCACAAATTTTCAGTGCAGGGCTTGATTAGATTGGTAAGGACGTAAAGACGATTGATGATAAAGATTATATTTAAGCTGCTGATATTAGAATTGTTTTCATGTTGTATTTTTATTTAAACTTCCGCTGTGTAACTTTGTAATAAACATTGTTGTGTAATAAAAGAAAAGTTTTAATTTCCTTGTAAAATTGTACGAATTGAAGTAAAAGATCCTGTTGTACTATGAATTACATGTAAATAGAATTCGGGGTGTTACACTGCAGTCCCTAGGAATGTTCGGGACGGACAGGATACGCCCGGTAAATCCACTGAGGTGGGCTAGGGGTAGGCCTGGTTCGTAGTTACGAGAGATCCACTTGCTAGGGTTCATGGTTGAGGATACACCCGGCAAATCCATTGAGATAGGCTAGGGGTAGGCCGGTAAGGTCCAATATCCTGGGGGTGTGACTTTTCGGTGACTACGCGTTGGAGTATATTCATTGGGTTAGGTTGCATAGCGAGGGATATAAACCCTATAATGAGAAGTACCTTAAGGGCTTGCCCTCGGACCTATGTAGTATATGATGCATAGAATCCGAACAAGTATGCATTAGTGCATTGTAGTATAAATCTGCATTAGGCATCTAAGGCATATCATACACTCACATGTTTAGGATACTCACTTTTACATTTTTATTGCATTTAAGTTTGTGTATGCTAAAATAAGTGAGTCGTTAGATTATGGCATAGCGAGGATGACCGTGTATGGTATTGCGTCAGTTGTATGTAACTGACGTGCCCACAGTATTCAATGCAGGGCTTGGATTGGCTAAGACTGGAAGATGAATTGGAAGAATGTTTTAAATGCTGATGATTAATTGTACATGTTTTATTGTAATCTTTATTTTCTGCTGCGTTGATGTAAATTAAACAGTGTTGTATAAATAAAAGTTTTTAAATTCCTTGTAAAATTGTACGAAGTGAAGAAAAGATCCTGTTATGCTACGAATTACCATATTTTGGAATTCGGGACGTTACACTGACGACTTCCCATTTTTCTTCTTTCAAAATTATGGGACCTTCTCAAGGATGATCTATTTGAGATGTTATTTGATCTCTACCACGGTCATCTATCCTTTGATAGGATTAACTATGCGCACTTTTTGCTAATTTCCAAAATTATTGGTACAAATAAGGTCTCTGCTTTTCAACCCATTAGTCTTCTCAGTGCACTCTTTAAGATCATTATGAAAGTTTTGGCTAACCGTCTCCATTCGGTTATCTCACCTTTGATTGACCCGTCTTAATCAGGATTTATTAAGGACAGATTCATTTTACAAAGTGTTTCTTGTGCACAAGAAATTATCTCGGGTTGTCATCAATCCCAGTCTGATGGTATTCTTTTGAAATTAGACTTCGAGAAAGCCTACAACAAAGTTAATTGAGACTTCCTTTTTGATATTCTTTTACTTCGAGGTTTTGTCCGTATATAGATTTCCTGGATTAAATCCAGTCTATTTATGGGTACTTTGTTTATACTCATTAATGGTATTGAGAGAAATAAAATCAAATGTAATCGAGGGGTTTTAGACAAGGAGACCCCATTTCTTCTCTTTCTTTCTCTCTTGTTGCTGATGTTTTCAGCAAATTACTCCTTAAAGCTTGGGATGCTAACATTATTGAAGGGCTAGGTGGATTTCAGGGTTTTAGAGGGGTCCCAATCTTCAATATGCAGATAACACGATTTCATTTGCCAAACCAATTGGTCCCACCCTCCGTAATCTTAAGCTTCTCCGCTATATCTTCGAATAGGCTTCTGGTTTAACTATTAATTTCCATAAGACTTCGGTATTATGGCTTGGAGGATCTGACAATAACCAAATAGAAATTGCGCATTTCTTTAATTGCGCATCAGCTTCTTTTCCCATTTCTTACCTTGGGATTCCTTAATGGTGGGGCAAACTTCATAACTCTGGATCTCAATGATTGACAGGGTTGAATCCAGACTCAATATTTGGTTTGGTCGCCTTCTCTCTCGAGGCGATAAATTAATCATTATTAAATCTATTATATCATCTATCCCTCTTTACATGATGTCTTGATTTTATGTCCCTTCGTGGGTGCTCAATCAGATTGACAAGATCAGGAGAAATTTCTTTTGGTCGGATACTGCTACTTTGAGAATTGGTAAACATCTTTGCAATTGGAATCTTTTATGCAAGTTTAAGTCAGAGGGTGGCTTGGGCATTCTTCACCTCCGAAATCAGAATTTGCCCTTCTCGGCAAATGGTTGTGGAATGTACTCAAACTTGACGATTTGGTTTGGAAACGCCTAGTTGCCCATAAACACCTTCTCCGCGACAAGGTTTAGGAACTCCATCCAACTCTCTCGTCTAAGGCTTTTCTTTTTTGGAAAGGAGTTTGGAAGGTTGTGGAACCATTCGAATGTGGTTTGTTGAAAATTTGTGGTGATGGACTGATGATTAAATTCTGGTTGGACCTGTGGATTGGTCACATTTCTCTTGCTTCTAATTTCCCCGACTTATTTCATCTTACTGTTGTAACACCCCGAATTCCAAATACAACTGAATTCGAAGTTCCACGGGATCCTTACACTTCTTCCGTACAATTTTACAAGGAAAATAAAACATTTGTTACATCAGAGTTACATTTACATTTACACATAAACAGCGGAAGCAATTTTTACAAAATGAATGAAATACAACAACACTTAAATAATCTTTAAGCATCAATTCCTCCTTAGTCTTTTTCATGTAATTTATCCTGCATGAAAAACTATGGGCATGTCAGTTCATTCAACTGACGAAAATATTATACACGGCCATCCTTTCTATGCCGGAACAGTATAACGATTCCCAATACTTAACAAATAACAATTTGTCCACAAACAAAGCTAAGGGGACTATCCTATTGATGTCGTGTTATGAATGTGCACTTAGTCCTTAATACAATTATTTATTATATGACACTAATGCGCACTTGTTCAGAGTCTATGCAGCCCATACTACATAGGTCCGATGGCAAGTCCTTAACCGTCATTTTGTAGGGTTCAATCCCTCGCCCTGACTTAATTTACTTCTGTAACTACGTTAAGTATCCTAGATGTTCTACAAACTACGAACTCATGTCTAGGCGCCCTGGAGAGAATCCCAACGCACTGACACATGACTCATCATGCAGGTATCCTGTGGTAATTCACCTCCTACCATAGACATGACACCACCCACAATCGCCAAACACTCCACGAGCGTTGCCACCGGGATGGTACTCTGGAGCAGTATCCACGTCCTACTCATGACGCATCATGGGACATCCTGTGAATACTCTCACGCCGCCAATCCAATGGCTCTCATACTCAATGTTTTTCTATTACTTTCATCACATGTTCATTATGTAACTAGTCCTTAATTTAATTGAATCATGAACAAAATTAATCTCTTAGGGTTAGCACTCCCACAATACCGGTCTTATTCATTCATTTCACATGACCCAAATCTTGGTCTTTTCATTTCAAATATCATTTCAACAATTCTTTCATTTTGGGGATATGAGGCTTAGCTACACCCTAGTTCTCAATTTCAACTCATAATTACAACAATTTAGTTTTTCATACTCATAATTCTCTTTCTCAATTAACATGATTATCAATCTTTTCTATGAATCAAAACTCTTACAATTAATTCAATTGCAAATCATGCATCTCATAATCAAATTTATCTTTACAACTTATTCAATTCTCATAATATAATTCATTCCATTTCTTTGATTCAAAAAATCACAAAGTCGTATTTTCGTACATACGCCAATTCAGTTTAACAATAATAGTCCTTAGAAACACAGTTAGATTTTTCTATCATTCAAAAATTCTTCTTTGTCATTTAGTATAATTCTCATCAAAATAATCACTTTTAAAATTTCTCTAAAGTTAGATTTCAATAGTTTGCTACACAATTTAACTTCTAACTCAATTTGATTTTAGTCAATTAATACTCAAATATTTTTCATAAACTCTGCATGGTTTTAGAATAATTAACATATTTTTTCGGATTTTTAGAAGCCAAAAATAGATTTTAAATACTCCAAAATCAAATATATATATATATATATATATATATATATATATAGGCTGAAGCCCAGAATCGAACCCGCAACCTGAGGAAAACCAACCGCAACCGCAAGCCAATAGGCTAGAGTGCATAGGTGATATATGTAGGGGATCAAGTGGGTAAGTAATTTGTTCTCGGGTTTGGATTTTATTAACAACAAAAATTAAAAAGTCCAAGACTAGGACTCCATCCAACTCTCTCGTCTAGGGCTTTTCTTTTTTGCAAAGAAGTTTGGAAGGTTGTGGAACCATTCAAATGCGGTTTGTTGAAAATTTGTGGTGATGGACTGACGATTAAATTCTGGTTGGACCTGTGGATTGGTCACATTTCTCTTGCTTCCAATTTCCCCGACTTATTTCATTTTACTGTTGTAACACCCCGAATTCCAAATACAACTGAATTTGAAGTTCCACAGGATCTTTACACTTCTTTCGTACAATTTTACAAGGAAAATAAAACATTTGCTACATCAGTGTTACATTTACATTTACACATAAACAGCGAAAGCAATTTTTACAAAATGAATGAAATACAACAACACTTGAATAATCTTTAAGCATCAATTGCTCCTTAGTCTTTTTCAAGTAATTTATCCTGCATGGAAAACTGTGGGCACGTCAGTTCATTCAACTGATGAAAATATTATACACGACCATCCTCTCTATGCCGGAAACAGTATAACGATTCTCAATACTTAACAAATCACAAACTTGTCCACAAACAAAGCTAAGGGGACTATCCTATTGATGTCGTGTTGTGAATGTGCACTTTGTCCTCAATGCAATTATTTATTATATGACACCAATGCGCACTTGTTCAGAGTCTATGCAGTCCATACTACATAGGTCTGATGGCAAGCCCTTAACCGTTCTTCATTTTGTAGGGTTCAATCCCTCGCCCTGAGTTAATTTACTTCTGTAACTACAGTAAGTATCCTAGATGTTCTACGAACTACGAACTCATGTCTAGGCGCCCTGGAGAGAATCCCAACGCACTGACACATGACTCATCATGCAGGCATCCTGTGGTAATTCACCTCCTTCCATAGACATGACTACACCCACCGTCGCCAAACACCTCACGAGCGTCGCCACCGGGACGGTACTCTGGAGCAGTATCCACGTCCTACTCATGATGCATCATGGGACATCCTGTGAATACTCTCACTCCGCCAATCCAATGGCCCTCATGCTCAATGTTTTTCTCTTACTTTCATCACATCTTCACTATGTAACTAGTCCTTAATTTAATTGAATCATGAACAAAATTAATCTCTTAGGGTTAGCACTCCCACTATACCGGTCTAATTCATTCATTTCACATGACCCAAATCTTGGTCTTTTCATTTCAAATATCATTTCAACAATTCTTTCATTTTGCCGGTGTGAGGCTTAGCTACACCCTAGTTCTCAATTTCAACTCATAATTACAACAATTGAGTTTTTCATACTCATAAATTCTTTCTCAATTAACATGATTATCAATCTTTTCAATGAATCAAAACTCTTACAATTAATTCAATTGCAAATCATGCATCTCATAATCAAATTTATCTTTACAAATTATTCAATCTCATAATATAATTCATTCCATTTCTTTGATTCAAAAAATCACAAAGTCATATTTTCATACATACGCCAATTCGATTTAACAATATAGTCCATAGAAACACAATTAGATTTTTCTATCATTCAAAAATTTTTCTTTGTCATTTAGCATAATTCTCGTCAAAATAATCACTTTTAAAATTTCTCTAAAGTTAGAATTCAATAGTTTGCAACACAATTTAACTTCTAACTCAATTTGATTTTAGTCAATTAATACTCAAATATTTTTCATAAACTCTGCATGATTATAGAATAATTAACATAACTTTTTCAGATTTTTAGAAGCCAAAAATAGATTTTAAAAACTCCAAAATCAAATATATATTTATATATATAGGCTGAAGCCCAGAATCGAACCCGCAACCTGAGGGAAACCAACCGCAACCGCAAGCCAATAGGCTAGAGTGCACAGGCAATATATGTAGGGGATTAAGTGGGTAAGTATTTTGTTCTCGGGTTTGGATTTTATTAACAACAAAAATTAAAAAGTCCAAGACTAGGACTCCATCCAACTCTCTCGTCTAGGGCTTTTCTTTTTTGGAAAGGAGTTTGGAAGGTTGTGGAACCATTCAAATGCGGTTTGTTGAAAATTTGTGGTGATGGACTGACGATTAAATTTTGGTTGGACCTGTGGATTGGTCACATTTCTCTTGCTTCCAATTTCCCTGACTTATTTCATCTTACTGTTGTAACACCCCAAATTCCGAATACAACTGAATTCGAAGTTCCACAGGATCTTTACACTTCTTTCGTACAATTTTACAAGGAAAATAAAACATTTAATACATCAGAGTTATATTTACATTTACACATAAACAGCGGAAGCAATTTTTACAAAATGAATGAAATACAACAACACTTGAATAATCTTTAAGCATCAATTCCTCCTTATTACACTTATTAGCATCAATTCCTCCTTATTCTTCCTTATTAGATATCCAATAACCCTACCCGTTTGCACCCTCTACCCGAAACCCAATTACCTAGTTATTCCTAAAATCCTATTTTCCCCTATTGAATCTCTTTGATTTAAACCCTATAACCCATTACCAACCGATACCCAATAACATCCCAAACCCAATACCCAACATACTACCCAAACAAGTTAGCATCTATAACCTGTTATCCAATATGAAACCCTAACACCAACCCTATATAACCTACCCATAGTTTTTCCCTTAAACCCTATCAGCCGTTTCATCTTCTTCACCCTCTCTCCCCCTCGTTTTCCACCCCCTGGTCCCCTCCACTGGTGCTTCCTCCCGGGCGACGCTAGCCCGTCGCCTAGAGCCCTATCCTGACCTCCTCCCTGGTCCCCTCTCCCTGTCGCACCCCCTTGCTCTGACGCAGCCCCGCAATGCTGCCCAGTTACCCCCCACCTTCCTGTTGCGTCGTCGACAGCCAGCTAGCACTAGCCCTCGCTCCAGATGCACCTCTGCGGCAGCCAGCAACAATAGTGCTGCGTCTCTCTCCCGAAGTCAACAACAGCAGTCGCGATAGCCCCCCGACATGTCCTCCCGATGCGAGCAGCCTTCCCTGTCGCCGTCGCCTTGTGCCTGTGCCGACCGCCGTCAGCCTCGCCCTAAGCGCCGCTGTCCGCCGTCAAAGCCAAGCCAATGCACCCCATTATTGTTTACTGTTGATCATGGCTTTGGATTTGGGCCATCCGATCTCTTCTTGATCGTCACGATCATGATGATCATCAAGCTTCTTTTGATCTCAGGCGTTCGATCGATCGATCTTGATCATCATCATCATCTTCATTATCAGAGAGATCTGGACCGTCTGATCTGATCATGATCATCGTCTCCATCATCACCAGTCTTGATCTGGCCATCCGTTTGATCTGATCTTGATCATCCTCCTGATCCTCGAGATTCGTGCTTGTGTTCGTGATTGCGATTGTGATCATGTGTTCGTGTTTGGTTCGTTCATTCGTTAAGTCCGTGCCTGGAAATCCGTTCCTGTTATTCTCTTTCTCTCTGTTGTTTTCGTCGTCTCTCAGGCAAGTAGCTTGTATTAATTTCTGTTGCATATACAAGTACTAAATACCGCTTGTAGTGTAGTTATTTTCTAGAGACAATTCTTGTGCAAAATCCCTGATATAGCTTGTCTCTATGTGTTGATTTGCCCGTAGTTATCTCATTACACACACGACATAAATTTAGGGTTATAGATAATCAATTCTTGTATACATACATGTGTTCGTGAATTATGAGGTGTTGTATGATCTTGTATGTTTGATGTGTTCGATGTTGTATAACTCATAGTAGACTTGTAAAATACCCTATACTATGTTGCTTGGACACCTAATACACCATACTTCACACTTTGTTATGATTTGGATGAGTTTCATATGACCTAGTTGATTTTATGCATGAAGAATAATTCTGTCCTTGTTATTACCTCATTTTTATCCGTATTTTAGACCCTATTAAGGTCAGTATATAAAAATTATTTGTGAATATGAATCATAGAGAATTCTATCTACTTTCCAGATTTTCTGACATATCTCAGTTTTGATTTATGAGTTGCAAGTTGTGGCTATTTTACTACAGATGTGTAGAAAATTCCAGATCTAGTTTTATATAAATTCTGTGTGGCAATTTATTTTTATACTGATGTTAAAGATAATATTTTCATCAAATATTTTGCTGATTACAATTAGACTTGATTGAGATTAACCCCTATTTTTTTTGGATTTAACGGATAACTTCTATAAATTGTTCTATACTTGCAAACAACTACTATACTTGCAGAATTTTCATACTATTCAGTAAAGAAACATAATTTCGACTTGATTCTATTTGCTGTGTATAAAAACTTTGTGAATATGAATTGTAGCCTACTGTATCTATTTTATCACCCTTTTGACAAATCTGGATTTCGATTTATATTTTGCGAGATATTGCTGTTTTAGTACTGCTGTGTTTATGATTTCAAATTTACAAAACTGCTGTATCTCGCTGCTTTCTGGCTTTAATTCACTATTCTATCTATGTTGGAAAATTATGAATCTTTATTTTCTGTTACTAAACATAATAGGGAATACCCCAGATTTTTCTTGGATTTAATCAGTGAGTTTTTATATTGTTTTCCTATTTATGAATACAAACTTCTGATTTTTGGCTGAACACGTTTTCTGGATACAAACCTGTTTTGAGTCCTGTTGTTATGAAATACTGTATGACTTATATATATTTTCTGGATTCGACCGAGAGTCTATTTTTCAGATTTTCTGACGGATCCAGATTTGCATATTTGTAGCAACGGTAACTCCAGATTTAGTACATTACTATCTTGTTATCCTGAACTAGAATTTTTGTTACTCTATCCTTTTATGTGTTGTCTTTCATCTGTACATATTTATCTTTCAATCTGAACCTGTTACCTGTTCATGCCATGTTATTCTTGCCCTGTTTGTGACACCTACATGTCTGTCTAATAATAATAACAAATAACCAAGTCGGGGTTAAGTAAAAGACCTAGTAGTGGATAATATAGAAATATGTACTTGGAAGGGGCCCGTGTTTCCCACAGGATTATCTGTTACGTGTTCATGACTGCATGATACACGACTCTGTCTGTCTGATTATCTAACTGCACACTTCCCTATAAGAAGGTGTACTACTCAGAAGAGAACCCGTAGGTTCTATCTGTCTGTCTGGATCATCATCTGATATCTGTCTGTCTGATACCTGAGTACTCAGCCCTATATAGTCCACTACGAAATTTAAACGAAACTGTTTGAATGTGAAAACCATGTGGTAAAAACCTAAGATGCATGAAGTGTTACCTAGATAGAAATAAATACAAGACTTGACATAACCTGACATCTGTTATCTGTTTACCTGTCTACATGACACTTGACATCTGTTACATATCACCTGTGCCTGTTTGCATACCATGTTACTTAATTCTGTTTTCTGATTCATGTAAGACATTCTATTTTGCTCTGTCATATCTATTCCATGCTATGTTTGTTTTCGTTGTTATTTTATATTTGTTTATTATTTCCTGTACTTGTGTTTGCACTATAAGCAGCCCGTAACTTGCATTGACGGGCGTTTTGTTTTCTTTTTTCCTCTTCCTGCAATTTGTTAAATTGCAGATCATGGAAATCAGCTGCCCGATGGAGTAGGTGATCTGAGATATTAGATGCTGGAGTTCTTGCTATATTTATTTTTATTTCCTGTTGCTTATTTTGAATAATTGTATCTGTTACTTGGATTATTTGTGTTGGGCAATGTGACCGAGGATTATTGACTTGTTCAGATCTGGTTTATTTGAGATTATTACATTATGTTTCAAGTAAATTCCTATTGGTATATTGATCCATTTATGCATGCATGGTTGACTTCTCTTGCGTATTACTCTGATTACTCCTATGAAATGTTGTAAAGATGCTGACAGTTTATGCATGATGAAAATCATTCGCTGGACTTAGTCATGTATCCATATTCCGTATTCCTTTTTGGAAAGTGGGGCGTGACATACCATGTCTCTCGCCTTGTTTGTGCACGTACATGCTTGCTTTAAATAATAATAACAAGAACCAAGCCAAGGTTAAAGGGAAAGATCTAGTAGTGGAAAATGCAGAAATGTGTATTCAGAAGGGGATCCATAGAATCCTACGTGATACTTGACACGTGATTACTCGACACTTGACACTTAACACTTGATACTTGATACGTGATTACTTGATACTTGTACCTGAGTACACTGCCCTCTATGATCCACTACGAAATTTAAAATGCAACTTGTTTGAATGTAGAAACCATGTAGTAAAATTTGGGATGCATGAAGTGCTACCTAGATAGGACTAGATACAAAACTTGAGAATAACATGATCACTTGCACATTCATGATACTTGTACATGCTACTTGACACTTGTTACTTGTTATTTGTTTACATGTTACTTGACATTTGTTACATGCCACTTGCACTTTACTATCTGGCCATGTCATTTGATTCTGTTCTTGATTAAGAATTGTTTGCCCTATTTGCTGTCACATTCCTTCCATGCTTACTTCTGTACTTGCTTCCGATTTTACTCTATACTTGTCTATCTGTTTTCCTGTACTTGTTGCCTGCACTACAAGTGGCCCGTAACTTGCATTGACGGGTGTTTTGTTTCTCTTTACTCTTCCTGTAATTTGTAACTTACAAACTTTGGTGACCAGCTGCCCGAGGGAGTAGGTAACCAAATATTCTAGTTGGCTGGAGTTCTTGCTACAATTTGTGTCTTGTTATTTTTGAATAAATGTAATTGCTACATGGATTATCTTGTATTGGGCATTTTGTCCCATATTTGTGTTTTGTTCTAGACTTGGTTATTTGAAGATTAAGTATTCTTATTTTCAATAATCCTGTTGGTAATGTTAATTCATTTATTCATGTGTGGTTGATTATTTCTCTTGTATATCTCTTGTTTATCCTTGTACATATTGTAAAGACCTTTACAGCTTATGAATGGTGAAAGCCATTCACTGGACTTGTGTCGTATATCCGTATTCCGTATTTCTTTTTGGGAAGCGGGGCGTGAGAGAGCCGACCTCGCATACTTGCTCCGGAGTAAGTAACTAAAGTGGCTCTATGAACTGTGAATGGACTCCGAACAAGGTGACGACAAGTTTTTGGAGCACTCAAATGGCGAGCCGAACCCCGCGTACTTGCATGGAAGTATGTGGTTAGAGTGGCTTTATGAACTATGAACGGACTCCGCACTTGTTCGGGGTTGTTTCAGGAGCACTCGAATGGCGAGCCGACCCTGCATACTTGCACCGGAGCAAGTAGCTAAAGTGGCTGTATGAACCGTGAATGAACTCCGAACAAGGTAACAACGAGTTTTTGAAGCACTCGAATTGCGAGCCGAACCCCGCGCACTTTCTCAAGAGCATGTGGCTAGAACAGCTCTATGAACCATGAGTGGACTCCGCACTTGTCCGTTGGAGTGCTTAGTGAAGGGATGGTGTGGCTCGGGGGTGAACCATGTGTCTAACTCATTATTTGCGTCCGATAGATTGTACAAGAAATTTGCGAAGGAAAATATTAAAAATTTATTGAAGAATAAAACTAAGTGGCTGCTTTGATTCTAGTCTTTATTACATGTTGTGACCGTTATAATTGTCGACCTTTATTACATGTTTGAAGCTAACTACTTGGGGAGTGCATTAAGCGCCCTCGTTGTACTTTATCGGGTGCTCGGTGTTCTGAACGAAGAGAATTTGGTTCTCCCTAATGCAAGTGATGAGTTGCTCCTTAACTTGATGTGGAGTGCCTTGTTCACCCGAAGACACTTGGCTTGATCCTCTTGGGAGAAGAGGATTTCTGCTAGTTCTTCTAAGGGTTCAGAGCTTGCTTGTACCCACTTTTGGGGAGCTCAATAGCATCAATGGGGAGGACCAAGCCCCCCATTGTGGCAGTGTAACATGCCTAAGCAGCTTCTTGGCTTCCTTTGGTTTTCCCTACCCCTTCTGCTGTAGGGAACTTCATCTTCATGTGATAGGCTGAGGCAACCGCGTGAAGGGCAGCTAACCCCGTGCGACCAAAGATGACATTGTAGGTGGACTTCAAGTCGATAACCATGAAATCGAGTGCTTCTGTGCGGGTAGTTGGAGCTTTCCCCACAATTACGTCAAGGGTGACTATTCCCTCGATTAGAACTAGGGCTCTAGAGAATCTATGAAGAGTGTTCCCGGCGGGCTTAAGGCGGTCTCGCTTGAGCCTTAGGCCTCGAATACATTCAGAAATATGAGGTTTACTGAGCTGCCGGTATCTACCAAGATGCGGTGCACCACATGATTGACCATACATATGCTAATTACTAGTGCGTGGGTGTTTGAACACATTCAATATCTTGATCTAAAAATGTGATCGGGGCCCCTAAGTTCTTGGGAGGGGGGATATTATGCACTGAGTTCACTTCTGGGAGAAACGCTTTCCTGAAGGGGTTAGATGATCCCCCCGTAGGTCCCCCATGGATTGAGTGGAATATCTCCATGTGCCCCAAGCCTTGGGACTCGGCTAGTTTTTTTGGTCGCTTACTGGCTCCTCTTAGAGGAAGTTCGGTGTCGTTCCTTTGGACGAACTTGATGAGGTAGCCCCATCGAAGCAGAGCTTCTAGCTCGTCTTTGAGGGGTCTACAGTCATCAGTGAGATGCCCGTGATCTTTGTGAAACTCGCACCACTTGTTCCTATCTCTACTTCCACTTAGGGCATTCATCTTGGGTGGAGGTCGAAGGAGTCCCTCCTTGTCCACTTCCATGAGGATTGTAGAGATGTTAGAGGAAGTATACTTCTCAAATCAAGGCATTAGGAATGTACAACGCTGGCCTGTGGCATCCTTCTGTGACTTACTGGGTTCGTCTTCATTGGTGCTCTTCTGTTTGTTCCCGGATGAGGTCACCTTCAATTCTTGAGGTTGAATAGCATCCTCCGCTCGGATAAACTTCTCGACTCTTTGGAGGAGGTCAGAGAAGTACCGAGGAGGTCTTTTGACAAGGGAGGCTTTAAGGTAATCATGATTTATATTGTGCCTGAAGGCAGCCATGGCTGTGGCTGAGTTGAAAGAGGGAATGACCGAGACTCGGCTGCGAAGCGCTGAACATAACTTTGAAGGACTCCCCGTATTTTTGCTTAACGTCAAGTAAGGAGTCCCCATCTCTTTGCTTTAAGTCAAGTAGGGAGACACTTGTATTTTCTGTCTTGCGTCTGGCGATGAAGTGCGTGAGGAAGAGCTCCTCAAGTTGATCGAATGAAAAGATGGACCCTGGAAAGAGTCGAGAGAACCACTCCGTGTGGATCCCTTCAGGGTTGTTGGGAAAGTCTTGCAGAGGAGGGAGTCGGATGCTCGGTGGATCATCAGGGACAGGAGCCTCAATAATCTTCTTGGGGAATGGGGGTCTAACGAGACAATGTCTTCTTTCATGTTTTTCTTCTTCCTACTTCAGCAGTGCTAGACAATCTTCCATTTTTCGGAGACGTCGAAGGACGACGTCCTCTTATTGATCGGATCTGGTGGACCCATGAGACTCTTCGCATTGCGGAGGAGTAGAGCAGTGAGGACTGGTTAGTCGGATCCTAGGAGGAATTATGTCAAGAGCTTGAAGAATTTCATCTTTGAACTCTCGGAGTTCTGCTCTGGTGACGGGTACTTCTTCCTCCCTCCCTCTTCTAGGGTTGTTCTGCTGGTCGGAGTTGGATGCCTCCTCTCCCAAGGAGGAATTCTTCTGTGGTCCTTTGGGGAGCATGGCTTCTTCTCCCCCTAGGAGAGGGGGATCTTCTTCGCTTTCTGGGAGAGGGAGTTCTTCTGCGCCCCCTTGGAGAGGGAGTTCTTCTAGAACGCGGCCTCCGAGGAGAGGGACTCCTTGCGCCTACCTGAGTTGATGGATGTGGCCTGCTTAAATGGCTCCTACGTTTGGACTCCTACTGTCTGGAGTTTATGAGATAGCGAAGATCTTTTTGAGGTTGAGGTGCCCCGGGAGGTACGGTGGAGGGTGTAGAGGTATAGATTGACCCTCTGTTCTCTCCAATGTGTTTGTGCAGGGGGTTGATTTCTTTGGAGCCCCCCGGTGGAAGCTCTTTGGAGGGGGTTGAGTAGGTTGTTCTAGATGAAGAGGTTGATCCACTTGAAGGGTAGGAAGGACGTCCTCATAAGGAGGAGGTGGAGGAGGAGGGTTGGCTCGTCGGCTTGAGGCCGCCGTCTTCCCTTTTCCCATTGGAGGCATGCCTGAAAACTATTTTTACCAACGAAGTTTGGTCGGATTGCTTTTTAAAAGTTCCCACAGACAGCGCCAATCTGTTGCTTCTAATTTCTGTGTGGGAGCAAACAGATGATATGAGTTCTTTTAAAAACAATGAAAAACTGACCTTTTGACTTTCGTCGGTATTGACTGCTTTCAATTGATATTGACTTCTCGATCTGACTCGTTTGCACTGTTGAATCTGATTCGTGTGGTGACAATCGTCTTCGCTGACCTGCAAAAAGTCTGAAACATCGGGGTTAACCCCGGCTACAGACCCTCCGACGCTCAAGTCAGAACTCAAGAAGAATGTGAGAGAGTTTTTGTAGAGAAAATACTGATTACCTTGTTCTAGTGGAGGTAGAGGGGTATTTATAGTCACCTTGGGGGTTAGTTTCAAGATAATAATTTATCTCTACTTCCCGGTGTTATTGGATTGAATTAGTTATCTCTTCTTCATGAAGAGATAAGAGTAGTTAGGGAATTTGAGTTTAAAACTCTTCCCTAGATAAGAGAGATCATTTTTTAACCGTCTCTTATAGATAATTATGAGTGTAAATCATTTTTAAATAAGCTGGACTCATTTGCATGGGGCTGTTATGACAGCCCAATAAGACAGATCTATTTTTTGGTTATTGGGCTTTAAAGATGCCCAATTTTCATTCATGAATCCGTTTATATATGAAATTACCATTTTACCCTTTAGAGCTTTAAAATTCGTGTTCGATTTGAACGGTCCCGATTTAGTTCTCTTATTACTCATATCATTAAGCTCGTGATACAAACTTTTAGTTATCTGATTTTGATGTCTCTAAAATTTGGGGGATAAATGCATTACTGTTGCCTCTCTTTTTTTTTTTGAGGTATTAATCATGATCTCGCATCTAACCATTCAGATACATAGCCTTCTCTTAGCACTTTAGATTTATAATTGTGTGGGAGTTTCAGAAGCTGCTAACGTACTTCCCTCCGTCAATTCAACTAATAATAGGCAGTTTGCTTCAGTGGCATGCACATAACTTAGTGGTAGGTAGTGTTTCTTTTTGTGTTAATAAGCTGGTAGTGTTCAGATTGCAATCAAAGGATAGGCTTTTTTTATATTTAAAGCTTGACCATATTCATGAAGTTTTAACCCCCCAAATTGATTATTCAGCTCACAATGATATGTATGGATAATCCCTAATTCAGATAGATACTGAGCGATTGAAGAGTTGACAACATATTTTGCTGTTGTTGGTAATATTAACACATGATGAAATGGCTCGTTATAGTATTTTCAGCTTTGCATGTACGTGATGATACTGATATTTCTTAGTTATTGGCAAGAAAGTTTGTAATCGTTTATTCGTTTTAGTTTCCCTCATCATCTTAATTTTTATTTGTTATGTTGCAGTTGACCCGACCGTTATAAGGAAGGCACTTGTCAATGAAGCGGGTTATTCTGCAAACAAAGTCAGTAATTTCCACTTCAAAGTGGGAAGAGAACAGTGTTGAGTACTTCTATCCAGGGAGCCAAAATAAAAGCATGAAGTCTCTACTGGTCAATAGAATAATTTATGTTGTTAATTATACTCCATATGGGTAATAGACATTCAACATTTTAGTTTGTCAATTTAGTGTAACCTAATACCTTTTCTTGGTCAAACTTATGGCACCCAGTACTTTTTTTTTTTTTTTAGAGGAAAAAGGTGGAATAAGGCCACCTGTTTCATTAATAAGAAATTAACAAAATAACCCCAGCATACCGGAGCAAGTTACAACCTACAGACAGAAAAAAACATGAAGCGACATGACCAGTAATATAATCAGCTCTCACTCTAAACTACGAGGACCAACTAATTGTATGTCCGTCAAGCAAGCTTCGAGCACCCACCTCCACGGCACACGCCCACCCACCTGAAGCGAATCCTATAGGATTTGAAAATTTGCCGCTCCCCTCCTTCTACCTCACCAACGCAACTTCACACATGGTCCAATCGGAGTCGCACCCACAAGGAGAGCCGTCGCAACTTCACCTCTCACATGCTTTAGTCTCACAAGCGATTGCTCACTAAGCAAAACTCTCACTAACCTAACCACGAATATAGTCTAAGAGAGCAATGAAGATATTACTCACCTCTCTCATGCTTGTACTCTCTCAGGTGATTTCTCACAAACACAAATAAATATCTGCATAGAGTAGTGAGAAGCAACGTCTTCACTTTCTCACTCTCTCACTCTCTCTCACACGTAAAATCCAACCAAATCACAACCAATCTGAAGAATCACCTTCACCTCTCGCTCCTGCGGACGGTGGACGTTGTAGATTTCAGGGTCAATGATGAGGGCATAGTGGCGGTACTGTTGCAAAGTCTGTGGCAGTAGATTAAGAAAGGTCGAGTTCAGGGTGTGACTCCTCTACTGCCGACAAAAAACACAAATATCTCCCCTCTGTGCACCTCATGGGGGGACCCCTTCTGCGAGCCCAAGCCCCACCCTGTGCAGTAACGATCATGGGGGGACCCCGTCTTCGGGCCCTAGCCCCACAACTATATTACACCTCATTCTTCTCACCGAATCAAATCCAGCTCAGATACCTCCTCCACCACCATCTTCACATCCCGGACGCTCCGCGACAGTTGAGACACACTCCAGAAGCTGAGACAATTGAGCGCCCATCACGGAGGGACCCCATCTTGGGCCCAAGCTCCACAATCGGTCTCATGAGGGTAAAATACTAGTATGTAATAAGCGGTCTCATGGGGGGACCCCGTCTCCGGGCCCTAGCCCCACAACCGAACTACACCGCAAACATCACAACTAGACATACCCAACCCAGACAGCTCCACCAACCCCCCAAACAACTAAATACCCTGCCGTCTCGCACCACGGCACAGACAAGTACACCCCCGGCTTCTTCACACGCACTACCAACCTTCGAAAAACCAAACCATAGCTGTAATTGGCTCCAACAGTGTGGACATGGTGGCAAGCGCGAAGAACAACTGGTGAAACACCTAGCAAAGCTAACCAATCTCAACTTAAACCAAACCCCAACCCCAATAAACCCACCCCCAACTCCAAGCGTCACAGATCTGGGGTCGTCTGCAGCATAGAGGCAGTGAGGGCAAATAGAGGGTCGTCGCATGGGGGGGGGGGGGGGGGGGATCAGAACCTATCGCCGTCGCAGGTACAAGCACCCTCACGTACAAGTTTGAGTCCAACAAAACTGCTTCAGTACTTAGTCTTCTCTTCAAAAAAAAAAAAAAAATCTCTCAACACCACCTCCTTCAAAGACAGACAAGAGCTTACACTGCTAAAGTCTTGGTCGCCACACGCCTCAACCTCCAAGCAAGTCTATCACCAACTCGACTAAGACTTTCAACGGAAGGAGCGGGAGGGTCGCACGACGTCGGCGACATCCCCATCTGGGACATGGCCGAGATCCACTCCTTCGATGGAGTAGGCGGGGTCGCTTTCGTTGGAGGCGCTCACGACCACGGCGATCTCGACCCGCGATCTGGGCCTTCGTTTGCCCGCTGAGCCGTCGTCGAAGGGGCGGCTTCGATCTTCGTCGCATCGCAGCAGCATTGTAGTGAAGGGCCCGTCGTGGAGGTAGCTTGGAGGGGATGTCGTGAAGGAAGGAGAGGGCCGGGAGGGGACGACGGGGGGGGGGGGGGGGGGGGAGGGGGGCGCCGCCCCAAAGGTTTTTTTTTTTTTTAGATCTAGGGTTTTTTCGTTTTGGGAAGTTGTGTGAGTTTGCAGGTTATGGCACCCAGTACTTAAAAAAATTAAAATTACAATTGTGTGAGTTTGCAGATTTTGAATGCTGGAGATAATTTTGGGAGGGAGACAATCATACAAACCATATGATGCATATAGGCCAGTGGGCTTGGAGGATCCTATGATAGCGCTGATTCTGGCTGATTGCGAAGGCTTGTGATATCTCCTAACAAATATTGTGAGAGATTCTAAGATGTAAGTCCAGGTGATATCAGAGCTAGCTGGCGGATTGTGGCATCAAGAAGACTATTTGATGTTTACAATTGCAGCGCCGTGCGCGGGGGGGGGGGGGGGGGGGGGGGGGGGGGGGTTCGTTGTCTTTCTCTATAAAATTCTACAGGGAGAAACTCTCCTCAAAAAATCCACAAAAAGAAAAACCCTAGATCTGAGTTGGGTGGGGGCGGCGGCAGCGGTTAGGGTCATCGCCGCCCCCCATTCGCGCTCCCACCGTCGTCCTTCCCACCTCTCCCTCCTCTTTTTCCGTCGCTATTCCGACCGAAGCACCGACCGCATTGCCTGCTCGCCATGTCCTAGACGGGGGACCTCCTCCGACCGAAGAGCTGACGTCTCTCCGATCGCTGAGGAGCTGGTGACTTCTTCCCGTCGCTACTCCGACCGAAGCACCGACCGCGTTGCCTGCTCGCCAAGTCCCATACGGGGTATGGTGTGGAGTTCGCGGAAACGGCAGAGACACCATCACTCAGGCTGCCACCAACGATCATCGGTGGCAACCGTGGTGCTCCCCCCCCCCCCCCCACACACCGCCGACCCTCCTCCGACGGCCACAGTCATCGCGATGCACGAAGCTAAAATTGACATCTGACTCGTTTCAAGTGGGTGTGTGCGTGTCTTCGAAGCAGAGCTCGAAGCTAAATTGACTGGTCGAGCTTTGTGATGGGGTACATTATAATTATAGAGGAGATATGGCCCAAGATGGGACCAATTTGTTCTATTCGATAGTATGATGTAGACTATCGGTTTGTCGGATCACCCTCCAGGATTTGTTGGAGGGATCACTTGTTGTCTGTATGGGTCATGTTGCTTCATGTTTATTTTCCTGCTTGTAGTTTGTACTTTGATTCAGCACTCTGGGTTTGTTTTATTAATTTCTGATTAATAAAACAGGGTGATCATATTCCACATTTTCCCTCAAAAAAAATAAAAAATAAAATTACAGGGGTCTCTTTTAATTGGCAATAGCAAATTGCAACTAAAACATTAACTCCAGTGAGGCAATTTCCATTAACTTTTCTAAAAGCAAAAAATGATTTCCAGACCATTGTGTAGTGGTAAGAGAGTAGAAGGTAAGAGTATACAATTGTAAAAGTGGATGTTTGTTTTTTTTTTTTGATGAAACGGATAGAGTCAAACGAGTCCAGCCAGGCAATCAAATAAATAATGAATAAGTTACATGAAGGGTTTTACCAGAGGTAAAACAACAAACAATAAGGAAAGATCCTAGAACAGCGAAAGGAAAACTAAGCGAGAACTAAGTAATAAATACAATTAACTAAAAATGGATGAAGAGAACAATGCAGCAGGAATGCAACCGATACGTCTCCGCGCACATCTTGCTGCTCGATGAAGAAGCTTTTGCCTGAGAATAAACTCGGAAGGGAAGCGCGCGGCGCCAGGCAGTCCAATGCTGCCCCACACAAAAGGAAGAAGGCTATCGACGTTCAACCGAAACAGCGTCCTCAGAACACAGCCCAAGATAGCTAGAAAGCTAGTCAAGGATCAACGCAGTCGCTGATACAAGCGGAGAAGAGATGAAAGGGAAGGAGCGGGAGCCAGAAAAGAACTCCCTGGATGAGAAAAGAGGGATCAAGTATCCCAATAACAACCTTCAGACAAACACACAGATAAGCAATGCTGTAAGACTATAAAGAGAGTTCACAGGAGCACTCTCCAAACATCAAAAACAAAAATAAGCAATACAGCTAAGCGAAGTCCCAATCACAAAAGGGAAACAAAATCCAATCTCATAAAACAGCATAATCCAAAGGGCAGCACCCTGAGGGCAATAACGTCACAGATCAGAGAAGATATGAAGCACAATAAGTAAAAGAAGCACGCTGCTAGATCCGCACCATCAACAGCAAGGGGATCAGGCAGACACAGTCAGAAATAATAGCAAGAAAGCATAATACAGATCACTGATAATCAGTACTAGTTAAAAGTTCATGAAAACTCCAGTCAGCTAAGCATTCAGGATTAGTAGTAGAGCAAGCAGAAGTTAACAAGAGAGTCCCAACTATACTATACAATCAGTTCCAAAAGACAAGTTAGAACATAAGCCGCAAACACAACCAAACCAGCTGTACAACCCCAACTGAAACTAATCAGTCATAAGCCCAGGGGGACAAAAAGAGAAAGAGACAGCTGAAGATAAACAGTCCAAAAAGTCTGCTTAGGCAGCGAAAACCAACCCGAGAGATCAGTCCTGCAATACACGAAGAGGAGAGGATAGAAAACATGTAAGTAAGAAAAATGAAATAGAAGAACTGCTATAAAGCTTGAAGATTTTTAAGACAAAGAAAAGAATCAAGTAGTTTTTGACAAGCCAGAGAGGCACTGTGTTTGAAATTTGGGCTTGAGGCCTAGAGTTTGAAAAGGAACAAGAATTCATCGGTCATAGCCGCAATCGAGTTGCGTTGATGACGGAATAACCTACAGTTCCTTTCCTTCCAAATAACCCAAATGATGGTGTGAGTAGCTAACATCCACGCACTTCGAAACATACTGTTCGAAGGCGTAAAAGACCAAACGGAGGCTAATAGAGGGGGAATCACACCCGTATCCCAGGCTAAAGTGCTAATCTTCCAAAGAGGGAGAATGAAAGCGCATTGAATGAAAAGATGGTTAACGTCTTCCGGAGCCTGATCGCATAACGGGCATAGTTGCCCCCAAGCCAAGTTTCTTTTGTTGAGAACCTCAACAGTGAGAAGCTTGTTATTAAACGCGAGCCAAGAATTAATTTTCACTTTAATAGGGACACTGGACTCCCAAATGAAATGAGATGAAGATGATCGAATACCTCTAGAGTTGAGGAACTGGTAAAAAGATTTAACCGAGAACACTCCTGACGAAGACCAGCGCCACGAGATGCCCTCGTAAGGGTACCAAGTGTAGCTGTTGAGGAGGCTTAAGAGATTATAAAAAGATTCTATGAGCGAAGTGGGGAGCTCGATAATAAAGGGGATCACCCAGTGCCTAACATTATCAATGAAGAGAAAGGAATCCGCGACCGTGGCTGCCGGGTTAGCAGCTAAGCGGAATAAAGAAGGGAATGCGGAAGACAGTTTGATGTTTCCGATCCACAAATCGGACCACAATCTAGCAGTGGTCCCGTCAGAGCAGAAACGAGAAATGCTACACTGGAAAGCATTAGACGCTTTCCATATTCCTTTCCAGAAAGGGGAGGCATGGCGAGAGGTGGTTGGGGGGAATTCCCACCAGTTCGAGGAGGATTGATAATTTTTGATACATCGAATCCAAGGGAGGTGATTGAGGTTATGGAGTCTCCACAGCCATTTGCCTAAGAGAGCAATATTATGGTCTCTAAGGTCCAAAACGCCGAGACCCCCTTCTTCTTTAGGAGAACAGATAACTTTCCAATTGGCTAGATGCGAGCCAGGATAAAAGGCGTTGTAAAAGTGGATGTTAAACTGCAATACGCAAATCGTGTTTAGCTAGTCAGATGAAGTTTTCATTCGTGCAAAGGATTTGAGGGTTAATGTGAAGTTTGACGAGCTCCTCAATCCAGGATGTCCAGGTTACCCAGTGAAGTCATGTCAGCCAGCAACTGGAGGGGCAGCGGTGGTCGACCTGAATGCAGGATCGTTTCTCAATCTCTAAATGTACATGTATGCAGTGGAGCAAGCAATTTTCCTTCATTAGTAAGCACAAAATACAGATTATCTTTTTCTGAAACAGTTGCACCAAATGAACAAGGCATTTTCAGCACTTACTAACAGCAGAAGACAGGTACATAAATCGAGAAAAAACAATATGAGATCCAGAACATCAAAAGACAATAACAAATAAAGGGCAGGGCCGGCAGGTCAATCATATGGAGCAAGTATCCTTTGATGCCACAGTACAAAATTATGGGGTTTGAGGTGTTTTGGAAGGCGCGGGGGGGGGGGGGGGGGGGGGGGGGGGGGGGGGCGCTGATTGGATTCTGTTGTGGCATTTGCCATATGGTTCATCTTCATTATCTCTTTATTTAAAAGTTACATCAAAATGCCTTCACCAGTTCCATCCTTCAGGATAATTGTGTCCAGATCCTCTTCAACCCAACCTGATTCACCACAAGAGAGAAGAAATGAGTTAAATGTGAGAAGAGAACTTCTTCAGCAAGCAAGTGAAATGTATAAGGAAACTTTTTATCTAGAGAAAAAAAGGAAAGAAAAAAGTAAGAAAGAAAGGAAATAGAAGAAGGCATAGAGTAATAAAATTTAAACCATGACATGCTCCACCTTCTGCGCCTCCTACATTTAGATTACAAACTACTGTATGTGCTCATTCCCGAACCGTGACAAAGCGTTACCAATTACAAGAGAAATAATTGCAGATGAATATGCTGGCGAATTGATGTACATACTTTCTATTGCAACTTGGAGGCCAAAAATCAGGATTGGCTATAAATTATGAGCACACGGTGTAAAACTTCATTCCTCTCAGGACCATAGTGTGTGTTTGGTATGCGGATTAGAGGGGGGAATACTTCATTCCCCCTTCAATTTCCTTGTTTGGCAAAGTGCAAGCATATTTTGGGAAGGAAAACATTATTTCCTAGGGAATAAAACTAAAACACCACAAATTCATTTCCCTCAAAACATGTGGGATTTCTCTATTCCCACAGGATTAAAATTACAAAAGACCACTTATATCTACCTTTACCAATATCACTACCCTTTATAGCCACCGCCACCGCCGCCGCCACCGCCACTGCCACCGTTGTCTCTGCCACCACCGCCACCTAGGGGTGTGCACCGGGTCGTGTTTGAACTGATCCCGAACCAACCCCTACCCGAAGGGGTGGGGTTTTTTTAATATGAAAATCTGTCTAAACCCGAATGGGTGGTTTGGAAATGTCCATTAGAAATTCAGGTTGGGTATGGATTTTGCAGGGAACCACCAACTCGAACCCAAACCAAACCGTCCCATACCCGACGTAATATTATATATATGTTATCTATATGTACATGTTATAACTCAACTATCCCGACATAAATTAGTAATTTATAATATATTTACATTATCTACTAATTTTAAATCACTTATTTAGCTTTATAGAAGGTTACAAATTCTCGACCTTCTCACGATATTACTCTCAATCGGTCAATTTTTAATTTTAAATAGCTAAAAATGAGCAAATAAAATTATCATCAAATTTAAAAAACCGAGTTTATCCGACAAAACCAACCCGACCCACAGAACTGGAAACCCGCCTGAACAAACTCGAAATCCATGGGTCCGGGTTTGGCTTTAAAAAAGTAAAACCCAACGGGTTTGGGTGGGTTTTGGGTTTGAAAAAACAAATACGGGCCGAGTTTGAAAATTGTAAAAAACCAGCCCTACCCGACCCATGCACACCCCTATAGCCACCACCACCTTCATAACTCCCCACTTCTCCCCTTCTCATTTTCTCACTTTGTTTGCTTACTATTAGTAGGGTATTTTAGTCGAATTATTATATGATTCGAAGGAATCCCAGGAATATAGTGTACCACAACAAACACAGTAATGTAGTAATGGAATACTTCATTTTCAGGAATGCTTCAATCTGCACACCAAACACACCCTTAGGGCGTTCTGGTTACAATAGTAGTGTGAACAAGTTCATGTTAGCTCAAGTGAAAAGAACGAGTAGTTAATAACACATCCAAAATGAAGTTACAAACTATGTTTCATTTTGTAAAAGTCAGTGTTCTGCGCAAAATTCTCTTCACCAAATACAAATTCTATCTGCAGCAATAAGAGGTGCAAGTTTAAGGAATTAGGAGATAGTTTGAGGATTACACCTACCTACATTATGCCCGTCCAGTAGTAAGCAAATAAGAGCTTAATATGTTGAGTGAGATGTATGTGTATAATATTGAGATTGTTGGGATCTATATTGTAAGTTGGCATAGACTTTGCTTATATATAAGGCTACTGCCTTCAATGTAGCAGCATTTCTAATCTATACAATCAGTTTCTCATTTCCTCACATAGTATCAGAGCCACTTTGCTCCAAAAAAGAAACCCTTGATCTAGATCTATAGCCATGAAAATGGGGAAAAAATTCTTCTCTTTTGATTTGGGATCCCAAATTCCCAAATCCAGATTTCTCATTCCCAACACCCCCGATGCAAACAACACAACAAGAGTAGCGGCAGCAACCTAGCCCGGTGCCACCTCCCCTCTTTTCTCTTCTGCCTGCTTGTGACACCAGCCCCGGCCAATTCGACACCCTACGTCGGCCCCCAATCCAGATCCAACCTCCCTGCTCCGCCCTCTGCGCCGCAGGACAGATCCAGGGATCTCCAGCGAGTAACATGTCTCCAAATCCGTCGACCTCCCTATTCCGCCCCCTACCGTCGAACTTCCTGCCCCGCGTCATCAACCTCTCTCTACATCGCCAACGTCCTGCCCCGATGCTGCTGCTGCTAGGGATATCCACCAAAATTCCAACCACCTCACTCCTTTTGTCCTGTTTATTTGATTTTGTTTGCGGGATCTAACCCGCAAACCCAAACCCGATCTAGCAATCTGACCCGATCCAGCATCCAACCCAGTCTAACCGAACCCGGTCCGAACCGGTTCAACCAATCCAGGTCCACTCTTGCGCCCGCCTCGGCCAAACCGAACTCGATAAAGTTCAGATCTTCAAATCTGAACCAACCTCGAATTGGATCCTCTTCGATACGAGTCTATCCTTACTAGAAGTCGTTTCTTCATCTTCTTACGGATCCATATCTTGATCCGGTAAGTCTCTTCTCATCTCCTTTCGGAGCCTTTTGATTGGATTTGAGATCTTGCATCTTCAGGTCTGATCGGTAACTTTTAGCTTAGTCGGTTTAGGTTATATGTATCCAAACTCATGTTGGTTAATCCACCTTAAATTTGAAAGGGGATGTTAAGTATATGATGTTGTGTAATATTAGAATTGTTTGGCGTCTATATTGTAGTTGCCATAGGCTTTGCCTGTATATATATGAGGTTATTGCCCTAAATGTGTTTGCTATATTTCTATTGTATAGAATCAATTTCTCATTTCCTCACAAAATACAACATTGAGACAATATTGAGACAGCTAAATGAAGCAAAACAATAACTATTATATTTGCTAAAAAAAAATCAGTAACTTAGTATATATCATATAGTAGAGAACATTCCAGGGAAGTTGGGATTATTCAAACAGACTAGGCATAACATATATCATGACCTCATACATAACTTAAAATGTTTAACCTCTTCAAATATTCACAGATCTCACATACGACAGACAGGCACCCACAAAAAATCTTTATTATGAGTCGGCATCTTAGAACGATCACATTATTCATTAACTTTCCCCCTTTAGCAGGAAGGTATGATGACCATGCTATCTACTTCCAAAGTTTAAAATTTTTCAGAAAACTCACAAAGGAAAAAAATGAAATAATTTTTTCATCTTCCTCCATACAAATATAAGATATTAAGACATATGAACTATCTGCAGCTGGTACAGCAAGGCTTCTCAAGAACAACTGGGTAGAATAAGCCTTAAAAACTGGTGAAACAACCATTTATATCAATTCCACATCTTATCCCCCCTTCTTATCTATATCGTTAACTGACGTAGCAAATCAATGGGTTATAAAAGAGATAAATCGATACAACAATTTTTTGATACTAAAGAACATGACAAAAAAGCACAAAGATGATGTTTAAAGTTCAATCCCTTTTGAGTAAAACATAAGATCGAAGTCAACTATCACTTTAAACGTATGAGAAAATAAGTTAATGTTAGACATGAGAAAATACATTACAAAGTTGTAAAGTCAATTATTCATTCATTAATGCAAAAGCATTAAATAATGAGATCAAAAAGTGAAATATCAATCTATCATTCAAGTATGAATTTAACTACACAACTCTTTTTCATGTGCAATCAGCTGCAAACCTAACATCAACCCTCTCTGTTGAGCACTGAGCTGTTCGTCATAATTCCTAGGGGAAACCTAGTTTATCAGTCTCACTCATGTGAAAAAGAACATGCAACCTCGTGTTAATTAAAGTCTCACTCGTGTTAATTGAGGAGGCATCCTCCACAATTCTCCTGGACTAACCCTAAATGCCGTACTACATAAGGGAAAGACAATATTTTTTCTATAGGGAAATACAATCAACTCCAAGGTATATTGTAGTAAAATAGACAAAAGCAACAAACTCCTTCACCCAGAACTGAAAATTGGTTTGTTGAACTGTTTGCATATCAAAAGAGGAGTCAGACAGGAATCCATCAAAGTACCAATACGAAAGATCTAACATGAGCATGCCCTTCAGCATATACCTGCTTCACGGTTTCTGGCTCCTCAATCAGTTACTACACATACTATCCACAAATTCAATTATTACATCAACCTAAAATTCTTCATACAAAGCAAGGAATTCAAACTCAACCTCTCCCCACCACGTTTCAGTAGTTCTTTCCATTCTTTGCGCCATTAGAATATGTGCACCACTATGTCAGGCCAGAGACAAGAAAAGGACTTTACTAATGTTCAAATCTCTTTTATTAGACTAACCATTCTCGAGCTTCTTCTGTTTTGGATACTAAAAAACAGTTCAGCAATTTTCAGCCTTAATTGTACATAGCACTGTTTTAATTTCGTCCGATACGGCCGAAATTTCGTTTCGACTAGCTTGCCGATACGAAATCACAGATTTTATACTTCGTATCGTTTTGGACCGAAATAGGTAGATTTTGGCAGAAATTACCGAAATATCGGCCGAAATAGACACTAATGTTATTGTGAATGTTTAACCTTTTTTTTGTTTCAAATTTATCATATAAGTCTTTCAATATAGAACCTTAAGCTAAGATAATGTGATAATTTCATCTCTCTATTGTTTATGCATATACAAAGTCAAGTAAGTCTATTAACTAATACATTTTTTCTAATCAATGCAAATTTAATTTAGTTATATAATTATATTACATTCTCTTTTATATTATTGTTAAATTTTGCAAATATTTACCGTAATTGATTCAGTCATTAGTTACAATATACAATATTTTACATAATAAATGACATGCAGAACATATAATATGATGTTTAATAAAAAAAAAACTGTTTATTGAGTGTCCAAAATGAACATCCGTGATGATCACATTTTTCTGAGATCTCCTTCAATATCTCCGATCTGAGACGAAACACTCCTTGCCGAGACGAGTCCGAAGTCCGGGATTTAAAACCTTGGTACATAGCCAACAAATATCATGCCAGTTATATTGCCTTCATGCATGCGCGTGCTTGTTAAGCTTTACAATACAAGGATATCCACCAGCATAACTCTAGAAACTTTCTTAGCTACTGCTTTTAAGTCACCATACTTACAACTATCGTTGATGTGACATATTGCATTCAAACAAGAAAGATTTAGCCCCTCCCAGCCTTTCCAATGTGTTACATATTTTCTGAACTTTGGAATGTGAATTCATTGAGGGCCTTCAACTCATTTTGGGCCTCAAGAAAGAATGCAAATACTAAGCCAATCGATTACAAAATTGTCAGTTCTACCAACCAGCTACATTTTGGACATGAACTGTCTCCAATCTCGATTACAGTCAATTTGTCAAATTTACTTGGTTACTTCTTTTCTGGAGCTCTCGACTCCAAATCAAGTAACATAAGCATAAACAAACAAAAGCTGAAAAACTAATCAAAAGTAATAGAATATGACTGAGATGATATCTAGCTGAAATGAGAATCATATTCATTATCTTGTGCCTATATGCTATGCAACTTGGACCATATGGAGTTCCCTTGAGAATGGTGATTTGGAAGTCCCACCTCAGCAATTGTTGTGCCCAACTACAACAGCAAACTTTGCATATCGCATACAATCCCTGTGATGATTATCTTCTAATGCTAAAGTGTCACTTTCTATTCACAAACAATAAATAGCCACTTCATTCTCAACATAACATCAAATGATATTCACTTATTGAAAAAAACATAGAATATCTGTTTTATACAGAACAGACACCAAATCCTCAAAAAGCTTTAAGTGGTTTAAGGTTCTGAAAGTCATCCATTTTACTACAGAAGAGAAGGTTAAAATTACTCCGTCCAAGATTCTGATGCATGAACCGTAAGACCAAAACACAATGGATAAAGAAACAATTAAGGTATGATGACACAAGTGCAAAAAAGTGTAACCAGGGAGATAAAAAGCTTAACCCAAACCAAATGAAGTTCTTTCAATGAGTTTGAATGAAAATCATTACAGAAAGCTGAACAGAGTAACTTATTTTTCAAAAAAAAAAAATTATAAAACAATGTAACAAAGAAACAGAAATCTAAACCAAGAATTGTCCTCTCCATATATGGGAGAACAGTAAATAAAACAAATGGAATAGTGAGATGCTAATAAGCAGAAATGGACATGCCGACATGGACGAGATGTGACATGTTGTGTTGGATTTGTGTGTCCAACACGAGTGTCCAACAAGTGTGTGACACAACATGGCTACCAGATAGAAGTGTCCATGAAACACAGGTGAGATACACATTGATCGAAGAGTACTGTCAAATCTGGTGGCATTACCAACAACCTAAGATTCCAAGATCACCTGAGCATTTCCATATTCAGAGCAATATCAAAATTGTTCAGTTTCGGACGCAGGATGAATATTTTTCCTTTTGGAGGAAACTGTTATTGGCATGAGATGCACAAAAAGATCATACATTGCATTCAGGTAACAGGGTCAACCAATAAAGGCATAAGAAGTAGAAGTTTTAGAAAGTAAGGCATCTAAAGCTTGCAAAAGCTCCTGCTGTTGATACTGGAAACTCACACGTCCCTGGGCATATTTAGCATATGAGGTAATCAAAGTGACTGATATCTCAAGAATCAAGACATATAATTTGCTTTCTAATTTCCCTATTGTTTTGCTAACTCACCTTCCAACAAGCTGATCATATAGAAAATATTAAAATTCAACAAGACAATTATATAGAAAATGTTCAAATGCGTCAACCACCTTGCAGTCAATAGTCAGTTTGATGAATTATGCTTCTTCTCTACATCTCCTTGATAATGGAAATTTATTGTATTCTTTTAGGCCTCTTTGTCATTCTAATGTAGTCCGGCAGGAACCTCCTTTAAGATCAAACTAGTACTACTCATAAGAACTCTTCCTAAATTATGACCATCGATCATTGACGCTGGATTCTCTGAAAGTTTTTACAGTCAATCTGCTATCACATATAAAATAGATATTTTTTCTTTTGTTCTTTCTTGTAACATTATCCCTCGTGCATCTTTATGTTGCTGTTGCTGCGATTGCTGTTGCTGCGAAACAAGTCATAGGCAGGAAACCTTACACATAAGGTTATGATAGCATAATTGAAACTTAACGCAACTGAATCTGATATTGATATATCTTTCAAATTGCAAATTTACAATTTATATGTAGGATGTATAACTATCAATTTTCTACTCATAATATAATTATGATTACTAAGTTTTTCGTAAACCTTCAATACATTCCCACTATAATACATTCCAGTATGAATCTATGATCATTTCCATTCAAATCATTAGTCTTTCATGAATATCAAATTAATATCTTATTCAGATCCAAGCCCAAATCAGTTTATATTAAAAACATATATTTAGTTCCATATAATATCACCCATATATTTATTCGCTCCAAATAATAAAAAAACGAAGGAAATGCCTATATCCACTCTATAACTACCCTATATATTGACTCCGTCTAGACTCATGAGCACAATTAATATGCAAATTCCTATACCCGATACTGCAATTAACAATCAATTGGAACATAGTTAGACAATAAACAAAGCAGAATGTTGTATGCACTAGTGTAGTTAAAGGCTCGCCTCAGGCTGAAGACTCAGGCTTAACAGAAGTTTGAGCCTCAAGCCTCAGTTAAGGCTCCCCCTTTGTTCGAAGCTTCACTGAGGCTTACGCCTAGACGCGTCTTAGCAAAGACTCGAGGCTTCCATCTCAAGCAAAAAGCGCGCCTAAACATAACAGACCTGACCCGACCGGACCCGTCTTCACAATCCAACCCATCTTCAATCCTTCTCATATCCCGTAACTCCCCCAATTCTCTCTCACCTGCTCATCTCCAATTTCAAACTTTAACCCCAATCTCCACCTCCCTAACTCCTCAATCTGCACTCCTCCCCCCTCTCAACAACATCGGCAGCGACACAACAGCATACAGCAGATCAGCGACTACAACGGAAGTAGACCGATTGCACCGGAGACACTCCTCCTCGGTCTCCTGACTCTCTACTCCTATTCTAGTTTCTTTCCTTTCTGATTTTACACTTTTATGGTTTCTTTTTTGGATTTTCGTCTATCTTTACTTATGATGTTTTTGCAAGTTACTTTGAAACAAAATTGTGAAGCTAGTTCATTCTATAATTTACTATAATCATGAAATCATGCCTTACTCAAACAATTGCATCATATCTCAGTGTAAAGCATGACCAAATTTTATGGTCGGATAACTTTATGTTATTGTTGTAATATTTCAAAATACCTTACCATTTACTAAGACTTTAATATTGTAATACTGTATGTTCATTACTACAATATTTAATTTGATACTAGTGTAGTTTTACTATATGCTCATTACTGTAATACTGTATGCAGTATGGTAAGTATCTTCATTACTGTAATATTATAATACTGTATGTTCATTACTGCATGAGACTATGAATTGAAGATTAACATGCTATTATTGTAGTTTTACAGAGAAACACATTGTATCAGTTCTTCTTCGGGGCAAGAAACACATTGTCGTTATACATTATAGAGGAACACATAAACGATAACTTACACAGTTATCTTGATCATTGTATACTGTATTTTGTTGCTATGATGTTATCTTTTTTGTATAATCTTATTTATAAATTTTAAAAACCTCAAAAAGTAATACTGCGTCTTGGTTAAGTGAGGCTTACGCCTCAAATTGCACCTTGTGCCTCTGACTTTTTACAGGGTACTGAAATTGCGTTGCGCCTTACACCTTCGACTACTCTGGTACAATGTTGTAAATAGCGATAGCGTATAGCGTAGCGTTAGGTTCCGTTAGCGTATAGCGCAAAATAGCGTAACGCAATAGCATAAGCTATGAAAAAGGTTGATTTTTTTATTTAAAAAATAAAAAATAAATATATAATAATAATAATAATAAATTCTAAATAATTCAATAGAATATATGGAAAAAAAATTGAAGCCAAATAAGGACAAATAATGAATATTTCACCAAAAATGAGAAGTTGAGACTTGAGAACTTCATAGTTTATAATTCATATTCAACTCACATAGAAATGAACACAAAGTTTAAAGAACAATAAAACAAACACAGTCAAGTGAAAACTACAAATTCAAATAGAAAAGTGCAAAATTCAAATATACGATCACTCTATCTCTAGATCATCCTCCTCTCGAATTATATTAGCATCCTCCGGATCAAGCATATCTCTAATTTTATAGTACTTAAATGACTTCATTGCTTTTCTATTTTTTTTTTGCAGGTTCAAATCAAAGTCAAAAAGTTCCGCAACATTGCCTATGAAGAGCTCAAAATCATATACTCTATCGGATTTAATCCAAGAGGACCAAGACTTTACCTGATTAGGAAGTTGCAGTGTTAATCTTTGATTGTGGCTTAGCCAAAACAGGGTTGTCAAAATGTTTTAATTACTGAATACTGATTTCAGTTTGGATGGCTTAGCCAAAGCATGGTGCCATGGTCATGTAAATCATTATCTTGCCAGTCAACTGGAATATGTATAATGTTTCCATATTATTGCACATTTCTCACTATTTTATTGTTCTTCAGCTTCTTATGACGTTATTCAGCACTTGTACTATTTCTAACTAGGAGAACTTCAGTAGATAACTCTTATTAAATGAGATTAAGGTATAGTGCTCACTGCTCATTATAGCCAACTTATAACAAATTCATAATCATATAGCAAGGCTTTTCATGTCCACTGTCTTCCTCTTTCCTTGTTAAATCAGCATTACAAAATACAAACTACAAAGTTTAGATGGTTTACTACTAGTTGATACTTGGTGAGTTAAATTCATTTAATCTTTCACATCCCAGAGTCTATCTATCCATTTGCAAGATAATTTCAATTGACCATCATAATCAAAATCAGCAAAATCAGCAAACCCAAATCAGCAAAAATAATTTCAAACTCAAATCAGCAAACCCAAATCAGCAAAAAACAAAAACAAAATCAAAACCCAAATAAGCAAAATCAGGAGAAGAAGAAGAAAATCGAAATCAAAGAAATAAAATAAAAGAATACAAATGAGAGGAAAAGGAAACTCAATAGAAGATGAATACCTTTCCGAAAGTCGCCGTAGCCGTAGCCGTCGCCTGAACCCGTCGCCTTCGCCGGTCTAGTCGCCGGAGTCGCTCGTCGCTCCAGTCGTCGATCGCTGCGGTTTTGAAACCCTAAAAAAAAGTGAGTTGGGAGGGGAAAGGCCATCGGGCTATGAAAGAAAAGAAAAAAAACAAATAACATCACGTGTAGCGCACGTAGCGCGAACGCTACATAGCGTTGCGCTATAGCATGCACTATGCACGAATAGTGCACCAAGCAGTGCGCTATGTAGCGCAAGGAGGAGGGTTAAGCTTCGTAGCGTGCTATAGCGCTTAGCGTAGCACGTTTTTTTCAACATTGCTCTGGTATGCACAACCAATATTCATGCCACACCAAGTTATGAAGTATAGGTTGTGCATAACCATAGCATTACTCATAAATGACTAAATAAATAATCTTAACTTACACAAAACTGAAATCGGAATCATCCTAGGCCACAGTCTCATGTTCTAGTCTTGTATCTCCAAATGGCTATTTGCCCCTTTCCAAACATTCTTCTTGAAATGCTTTATTCCGTTTCTCTTCATCAATGCTCTGCCAGCTTTGTGTTTGCGTCTGTTTTTTTCCTCAATCATCCACACTTGTTTTAGACTTTTCAGCATTCGTTGATTTCACTTAAAACTAAAGTATTTAAGGTTATGGTACAAAGTCAATATTTTGGAGAAGAAGTGATTTGTGAATGAAGTAGTCGGGGTGAGTTAGAGGTATGTGGAAGTATGGACAAAAGGGTGAATAACCATCGGTATCAAGTTCCAGCATCAAGTTCCAAATGTTCTCCACAAAAAATATGTGACTCATCCAGATTCTAATTAAAACTAAACTCTTCAATCTCGACAACCTCAAACTGATCAATTCCCTATCCTCTAAACTCCTACTCATCCTGAGCCCCTGTACAGATGCCAGGCCGAAATAAAGAGAACCTCAACCAAGTCCAATTAAATCCAAATGCTCTAACTCAAACAAACCATAACTCAATTTAATTAAACCATTATGCATAGTCAACAATATCAACTCTGGATTAATCTATGGTCAAGCACTGACCTAAACAAAAAAGAAATCAACCCCGAGCCTACTCAAAAGCCAGACCCGAGACCCCCTACTGACTCTAAAATTCAAACTTAAATCAAATCAAAACAATCCTAATCTCAATTTAATCAAAGCCTAATCTAATCAATTCAAAATCAAAACAACCTCTAATCTGGGCTCAAACAAGATCAATCCTACTTAATCAAACACAAAAAAATGTTTCACCTCCACAATGTTGGTATGCAAATATGATTTTTTTTTTTTTTTGGTTTGGGGTGTTTGGGGGGGACAAATATGAAAATGAAATATTTGTTAGACTTGTGGAATAAAAAGTTTTTTTTTCTTTTGAAAAAGGTCATATAGGCCTTTCTTGACTGTGTTTATATTTATTATTAGATACTTGTTTTATTATACCACAATCTTGCATAATTTTTTGAATAGGTAGTTATGCCCATAAACTTTTGGCTAAAACCATAACCCCCCAACTTCTTTCTCTTACAACATTGTTAAGTAGGCGAGTGCACGCGTTGATTAGCATAATAATCAGTAAACTTTTATCCAAACAAAAATTACTGTTGGGATTCTAAAAGTTTAAGATCCTGCGCGGATTTTGAGTAGCTACAGGTTTGGTCACAGTTTCCCTCCGCCTAGCAAGTTTGGATGGGGTCTAAGCAGTTAAAATCCAATTAATCGGAAGCTAAGAGATTATTTTTTTAGCGATTTTCAATATTTCAATAGTTAACGATTTAATCGGGTATAATTTGCCGATTAGTGTTAATCAGCCGATTTTAAGTGGCCAATTAATCGATAAAATCTCCTTTAATTTTCATTCTCATTTGCATTATTTGGGCTCAATCCAAAATTCAAACTCATTCTGGTTCTCGCACAAACTCAAACCCGACCTGTCGCTGCTTTCTTCTTCTTCCTCGCGCAAACCCAAACCTGGCCCACCACCGCTCTCTTCTTCCTTGTACAAACACAAACCTGACCCGTCATTGCTCTCCCTGCGCCGTCGCAAACTTGACCCGATCAGCAACTGCTGCACCTTTTCCTCTTGTTGCTCGTGATGCTTCTCCCCGATTGTTTTTATTGGCTGGAACCGACTAACAAACCCGACCCGACCCACATCCAAAATCCAAACTCAGCTCAAATCAAATACTCTCTTATTTTTTTCTATAACTATATGTTCCTATTTGATAATCTCATTATAGTTTTATATTAGTGTTTAGGGTTGCTACATAAAGAAGACAGATCATTTTTTAATTATATATATAGAGAGAGAGAGAGAGAAACCTTTTGTTGTGCAGCTCCCTCCGTGTGTACTCGGTCTTTTGACCTTCGTATCGACGATCCGAATCGTTCACATTGATCTACACATCTAAATTAGTCTAAATATGTAAAACCAAGTCATTTAAAATTTATTTGTCCATCCATCATGTCATTATATAATAAATTGATATTCAGCCATACAATTTTGTAACACTTCAATGCATAGGCAAATGAATTTCAAATGACTTGATGTTACATATTTAGACTAATTTAGATGTGTAGATCAATGTGAACGGTTCGGATCGTCGATACAAAGGCCAAAAGGCTGAGTGCACACAGAGGTTATATATACGATTTTTTCGATTTAATCCCCAATTATTTTTCGATTAACCTATTAATCACTAATCGCTCCTAGACCGATTAGTTCCAAAAACTGATTTTAACTGCCACGGGGTTGAACGAGTTTATACTAAAATTATTGAACCATGAGGTCAAAGTTACAATATTTAGCCATAAAAATTTGTACATTTGAAACAAACTTCAAATGTTAATTCAAATCCTTTGATATTTTAGCCTTTAGGTGTTTCTATCAAGTTGTGTGATGTGGAACATCCAAGGGCAATTAAATCCTCTCCAATCCCGCAATCTGCTAAAGGGTCCAACAATTTCATTTAATATGTCCATCTAATGTGGATTTAAATGGATTTGTCAGAAAAAATTGATCGACATTCTAATTTTCCTCGTTCGTTTATTAGATCGATTATGGACCAGAATCCATAATGGATCTAATTCAATGGATGTCATCTGGATAGAGGTAGAATTATGCAAAGTCCAATTAGCAAATCTTTAACTGTAATTAATAGAGAATTGGATCATCATTCCTCTTTGATCTTTCAACATTTCAATCATTTAGTGACCAGTCATTATCAAACAAACCTAAAACTACTGCTAAAGTTACCATGTAAATGGTATCGTAATTATAATTAAAGGATTCCTTTTGAGATACCACATTCCACTAAAAACTTAACAGGAGTTTCATTATAGACTGTCAACCTGGCAATATGACATCAACCCTCTAGAATGGAGGCACGAACCCTCTAAAGACAAAATCAACAACAACAATTCGTGCAAAAAAAGATACAATATAGTCTAGTAACTTTGTATTTGTCTATCAGAGATGCACGTTGTTCATCCATTTGTACATGGATAAATATATGAATCCCATCCGAAATATGTGAACTCTGAGAGGTTAAACAATATCCATTCAAATCATTAGTTATTTTCATGACAATCATACAATTTTCTTAACCAAGTTCTAAGCCCAGTTCACTAGGCAAGATTTTAGAGACAAAAGAACCTCTGAGAGATTTCATGGTTTAGGAGAAATTGGGGAAAGCTTTGAAGTCAGATGAGAAATGGAGAGAAATGTGTGGGATATACGGTATCAAAGCGGTTGGTGAGAGCAAGTTGCACTTTAACCAAGCATCGTTACCCATTAGCCAAAGTAAACTATCAAAAACTCAACACAGAGACTTACGGCATGTGATGCACATTTTTGGGACATCTACACGAAACAAATATAAACCCCTAATGAATATTTTGGAAATTATGAAACTTTTTAGGAATCTCTACGCAAGAAACCCCGTAAATTAAAATGATGTGACATTTATCACTATCTTCTCATGAAAACTTCACTACAATATTACTCCCTCCGTTTCAAAATATAAGTTATTCTAGGTTTCTACTCAACTATTAAGAAACAACCTAGGATTGAATAAAAGTACTCCATATTCTTGGTTTTTGAAGCTCATAAATGAGCCATCAATTGTACAATGTCCTATTTGCCCTCCTCTATAATTTTTTATTACTTCTCTTACCAAAAAGGACAAGGGTAAAATTGGAAATCTCATAAAAAATTAATTCATGGACATTTAAGAATGACAAGACATCTCCTCAAAAACCTAAAGTGACTTATATTATGAAATTTTAAAAAAGGTTAGAATGACTTATATTTTGAAACGGAGGGAGTATATAATCCAATTTCATTTTTCCAAAAGAATTACTCAAAAGATTACCTATTATAAAAATGAGATATTACAGAAAACCAAGTTTTTTAAGCATTCATATTTATCAATGCATTTAGCTCTTTAAGTAGGATGTGAACATGCATTACTCATTCACCAAAAGTGAAAAGTCCATAACTTCAATAACATATATGTCGACATAATCTACAGCTCCACCAAGTCACCACCACATATATTACTAGACATCAGTCAAGAGTTGGGGTACAATTGGGCTCAAGCTGGCGGATATGCATGATATGTATTTAAACCCATAGCTGTACCTAGGACTCACCTAACTTGAATTGAGGTGAGCTATAAAAGTTGAGGAAAAAATAAGTTACTAAAATAATATAAACATCTGGCAAGTGAACTAAGAAAAATTATCTTT
The DNA here is from genome assembly GCA_017893485.1 of Hemerocallis citrina. Lineage (NCBI taxonomy): Eukaryota > Viridiplantae > Streptophyta > Magnoliopsida > Asparagales > Asphodelaceae > Hemerocallis > Hemerocallis citrina. The sequence continues at coordinate 47,404,374 of CM030366.1, forward strand.
GTTCTTTTAAAAACTTGAGGAATATATACAAATAGAGTTGAATGTACAAATATGATTTGATATTTAATAATAAATTATCAATTCCTTCATCAAATCGAGTTTCTTGTTATGTGGAAATTACACAAAACCATATAACTTAATAGCTTTAGAAAGAGTAACTTACAACATCTAGTGAACATCAAGCAAACCAAACTTACAGTTCCCAAAGAACCAACTAATAGGTGTTGAGACTCCAAATGACCCAATAAATCAAAAGGTCGCATGTTCATAATAGAGTTGTTGAAATCTCATTCTCATACCATCTAGGATAAAAGACTCTTTCTTATGAATTCTAATTTCAAATTTTCTTAACTTTTCAAACCAATGAAACACGAGAATAATATATCTTCAGGTGAGAAAATCGATGGCAGATCCTTACTATAGCACAAAGTGCAATCATAAACGTACAAGTACTATCAAATACAATAACCACCATCATTATCAGACTTATCCTATTGTATTGGTCAACTATTGGGCATCGGACTCCACAAAGTTAATTTGTAGTGATCAACCTCCAATTTCACAAGAATTGAAGTTTATCTTGAAAAGATGGTGAAAACTCTAGTTTAAAAAAAAGCACCCATGTTGAGTTGCCAAGCACGTCACAGTCATGAAATTTTACACATAAGGACATGATTGAATAATTGAAAGCGTAAAATAATTTCAACTCAACATAACTCAATCTGACATTGATAAATCTTTCAAATTGCAAAACTTGTAACTTCTATGGGAAAATGTATTAACTAACAATTTTCTACTTGTGACATAATTAATAGTCCTATTCATGTCTAAACCTAAATTCTTATATTAAATTGGATATTTAGATCAATATCATATCACTCATCATTTATTCACACCAAATAATCAAACATGAAAAAGAAAATGCCTTCTGAAACTACTCTACATCCATTCATCTAATACTCATTAGAGCATCCACTATCGTTTGCTAAAACTCAAAATATGGATTTTTTTTAGCAATTTCTATCCCCACTATTGTTTGCTAAAAACCCATTTTTTGGTAATTCGATGAACAGTGCACTGCCAAATATAGCATGGCTTTTAGCAATTGCCAAAATATAGAAGACAGAAGAAGTTCCGTCTGTGAATTTTTAATATTAAAAGTTGGCGGACGGAAGAAGATCTTCCGTCCGACAACTTAAAATTAATTAAAAAAAGAAAAGGAAAGGAAAAAAATTAAATAATTACAAAAATGACATTCCAAAAATTACAAAAATGCCATTAAAATTCATATTAAAAAAAAGCTCGGACGGAAGATCTTCCGTCCGGCTACTATTTGAAAAAAATATTCACATATTTACGAAACTGCCATTAAAGAATTACGAAAATGCCATTATTGATTTTTTTTTTTAAGGCTTGGACGGAAGATCTTCCGTCCGGCCAAAAAGTAAGTAAAAAAAAGGGAAAAAATTTGTCAAACGGAAGATGATCTTCTGTCTTGCAATTTTTTAATATTAAAAAACTGAAAGAAAGAGTTAGACGGAGGATGATCTCTCGTCTGAATATTTGATTATTTTCGATCTGACTCATTTGGCTCTAAACAATAGCAGCCATCTCCGTTCATTGCTATTTGCCAAATCTCAAATATGCATATTCTAACTGCAACGATAGTGGATGCTCTTACTAGTATGAATATGGAAATGCCTATATCCGACACAATTAACAATCAATTGGAACAAAATTAGACAACAACCAAAGGGAAACAATGTATGCACAACCACTTATTGCGCACAACATAAGGTCATGAAATAAGCACTGCTCGGAAACAAAAAGATGATGACCATAACTTACACAAAAACGCAAAATAGGATTCATCCTAGGCCACAGCCGGTGCCGCTCGCCACAGCAGCAGCCAAACTCTCCGCCCCCACATTCTTCCTCCGCTGTGCCTCATCCAAAATCCCCAACAACCACGGCGCCGGCGTCTGCAGACACCCCAACAAATACCCATAACTCTCCATCTTCGTCGGCATCGTCTCCAACTCCCCAAACTCATCAGGCCCATACACCCTCCCCTCGAAAACCACCCCCCTAAAATCATTAAACCCCACCCCTTCCTTCTTTTGGAAATCCCTATACGGTTTAATCGCCGCCGGTATGCGGTCGTCGTCTTGGACGAAGAGCCAGGCGTTCATCCCGGAAGCGCAGAAGGAGAGGGGCTCGAACTTGGTTCCCTTGAGGGCTTGGACCATGAGGGAGTTCTTGGCGATGATGAGCTTGGTGGTGGGAGGGAGGGAGGCGCGGAGGGTTTGGAGCTGTTTGGTGGAGAGGCCGTTGCAGTAGATTCCGGCGACGAGGTGGCAGTTGAGGAGCTGGCGGCGGAGAGACTGTTGCTTGGTGAGGGTGATAATGGGGCGAATGGAGGACATTTTTTGGGGTTTGGGGGATGGAGGTTTTTGGTGTGAGAGGTTGAACCGTTGAAGATGAAGGCTCTGTTTGGTTAATAAGGGGAGGGGAGGGGAGGGGAGGGGAGGGATTTAATAAAGATTCTGTTTGGTTTAAAAGAGGGGAGGGGAGAGAAAATAATTATCTTCTTGTTTGATTCATAAGGGGAGTGAATGGATTTTATAATAAAATTACTTTTATACCCTTCACAATTGCATTCCCTAATTGCATTCCAAATTGTTTGGTACAAGTGAGTTTTCTTTAAACAATGAATGCAAATAAGTTGCAAGTCAAATTGAGTAATATTTCATAAGTTTATTTGCAATTACAACATATCTTGCTAACTTGCCCAATTACTGTAACTGTAATTGCAGCTGCAACAACAAGGTTAGTTTTTTTAAACATGATTTTCAGGGGAATATACGTCGGCAGCTTAGAAAAGTACCATATGCTATATTGTAACTACCAATAAAATCTCAGCATAATTTGGCAGAGCACACAATATATATATTAAAATCATCTTCGCTAATTAATAAGACTAGTTTTTGTTTTGTTACTACAAGAAGTAGTTAGTTTTCTTACTGATCTTTTTTAACATGTTAAATGTAGTCTTTTATTTGTAGAGTAGGAAAGATGAAGACATACAGTAAAAGTTTCTTAATAATTTAAACCCACAGAAAACTTTAAATTTGCCAGAGATCTTGAAGTCGTAGCCTTAACCACTTGTGAACCAAGTCATGTGTGTATCTTCAAGTGATATCAAGGGATGCAGCGGAAATTGCATCTATACTGTGGAAATTATTAGGGAATTATTATCAAAAAGAAGTCGTAGCCTTGGGGTCAGCTTCCTACTCTCTGTGGTTGTTCGATATAGAGGATGGCGGGTATAACTAGCATCATTGTTTCCTGGACTTCGACCTACTTCTCACTCAGAGTGGATCATACAATGTTAGTCATACTCAGAGATGGAAGTATCGCCACCTTCGGAACGTGGTCTTGTTTCATTGTTCGATGTGTTAAGAAAATATCAAAGAGAATATCAAAGAGAACTAACTAAAGGGCAATTTAGTCCATTCACATTAAAAAATTAGACATAATTTCTCTCCCCTCCAAATCCCCCCACTTTTAGAGGGGAGCCAAAATTGGTTCAGGAGGGGTGTTGCCCCCCCCCCCCCCCCCCCCCCCCATTTTCCCTCCCCTCCCCTCCCCTCCATTCCCCTCCAACCAAACACTCCCAAAGGGAAATGGGATCTGATTTGGGTTTTTCTTTTTCTTTTTCTTTTTCTTTTTTGTTTTTATGTATATTACCTTTAGATGTTTTGATTCTTTTGAAGGAATAATATGGCCACCATGTTGCATTAATAAGATATTAAGGGACTGTTTGATTCGAAGGAGGGGAGGGGAGGGGATGGATTTTAATGGAGGGGGGGAGGGGAGGGATTTTAACGAAGACTGTTTGGTTCAAAGGAGTGGAGGGGAGGGAAAATAATTATCTAATGCTAACAAAATACGATATCCACTAGAGATGAGCTCCTACCTAACCCCCAACCCCCCGACCTCTCCGGCAACCCGTCTTGTTCCCTCCTCCCCCTGCCATCCCTTCCCTCTTTCTTGACTGTGTTGACACCCCATCCTGTTTCCTCCTTATCTCTTCACCACCCTCTCCTTACACCCACATTCCCCTTGCTGCTTCTCACCTCTCCACCGCATTCCCCCCCCCCTTCAACCGAGACTCCAAAGCCACATTCACCTTGCTTCCTCCTTCGTGCAGCACCTATGTTGTCCGAACTTGAAATGAGGGGGGGTGCACCAACTGCTGAGATCCAATGCAACCACTCCAATCCACCACTAACTTCACCCCCACCTCCACCGTCCCATCCACAACCACTTGACAACACCAGCATCTCCCCCCCTCATCATCCCGTCTTACCTGCTCATAAGCAGACTCTAAACCAAAACAAAAACGAAAACCAAACCCAATATCTAGAGCATTGCAAGCAGAACCCCACCGGGATCCTGTGCCAGGATGGGGGGGAGGGCGAGCCCTCAGGGCTCAGGGAGGCACTTCCCCCCCCCCCCGCGGGCACATCGAGATGCACTTCCACGGCGAGAGGGGAGGGTCCACAATCATCATCGCCCTAACACGGAGCGACTTGTGGTCGGGAGGGCCCAAAGAAGGGGTCCTCCGGCCCAACTTAGGCGACAGAGTTCCCCAACCTCGGACCGACATCGCGACCACAAGCGCTATAGACCGGTGTCTCATAAGCTACACTCTTACAGGGACACTCAATCCTATACCAGAGAAAGGACTCACAGGGATCGTGCACACGAGTCTACTCTGCGCACACAACACCGAGAGCACCACAGGGAGAATGGCCAGCATCAACAACTACTACAACACCAACTTCACAGGGCTCCCACCTCTACTCAACGTCCATCCCTTTCTAATGAAGATATGCACACATCTCATCACCCCCGTCTCCCTGAGTATCCACCACCTTCACCTCCCATCACTCGTCTCCAACCCAAGGATACCCCTCTGCCCAATGCCAACCCCCCGCAGCCAGGGCGGCCGACCAATGAGTCTCTACAGTCCAGCGACATTTGGGCCCAACGAAGGGGTCCAAATGGGGAACCAGAGGAAATCATTGGCCTACCGCCGTCCGGAGAGGAGGGGGACAACTGGCAGGAAGTGACCCACAAGAGGAAGATCAGAACAAACTCTCCGCCGCAAACTCTCAAGAAGCAAAAAAGGAAGGGAAAGCGAAAGCCAGTACCGTGTTTTAATTGCGGCGATCTGGGGCATTTCAGATCGGAGTGCACCAAGGATGTGCGCTGCCTTAGATGTTTAAAATGGGGCCATCTCTCATACAGCTGCACCAACATGGCCTCCTCTACCGATGATGATGCAAGGCCAGTGTATAGGGGTCGCTCACCGGACAGCCCTGCCACGATCAAACTGGCGAACAGTCTGGCTACCATTAAGGCAGAGGAAGGCTGGCTCTCACAGTGGTGTGCGGTGGCGAAAGTGACGGCGGGGAGACCATCGGAAACGCATGTTCTCAGTGCACTTAGCGAGAGATGGCCTATGAAAGCGGATCGGGATTGGGTCGTCAAGAGGATGTGCCCTATCAGGTTCTTAGTCTCATGTCCAACACCTCAGAAGATGCTTGAACTCGCCGGGGAAGCTGAGTTGGATTTTGGGCATTTCAAGCTTGATTTCGAAGCATGGACCCCGAGTTTTGGAGCCGAGAAACCCCAAGGGGATAAGTTTTGGGTGTGGTTACACAACATTCCGCTACATTTTTGGAAAAAAGAAGCATTGCAGGAGATTGTTTCTGATTTCGGAACGGTGGTGGAGGTGGACGAGAAGACTGTTCGGAGGTCGGAGATCGTCTCAGCAAGGGTCCTGATCAGGAGCAAAGACATTAGTTTGATGCCCAGGTTCGCGAAGGTATACTCCTTCGTGGACTCCTACTTAATTCGGTTCGTCCTCGATAGACGCGAAGACGCCGAACAGCCCACCACCAAGGTCCGAACTCCAACTTCTGCGCTTAGGGATGGTAGGAGCTACTTGCAAGTGACGAAGCCAACCTGGGAGCTCACCATCGATGGCTCCCATGAGGTGGAGAGGGCCCATCGAGAGGTGATTGAGGCGGCGAGAAGAGCGGAGCAACGCCAGGACTTTTCCCCTCAGACAAAAAGATCGGTGGCGAGTCGAGTCACCTCAGGCGAGGATGATCGGAGAGCTGGGAATAGGCGGGACTCTGATGAGCGGCGTCGAGATCTGAGCCTTGGATCCAATGGCAAAGCTCAATCCACGTCATCACGGGCGACTCCTGAGCCAGTCAAGGTGCAGAGGGCTCAGAGCAACAGCTTTGACAGGGTGGGGAAAAAAGGTGGTCTGCTGCTACTGACTGCCGAGCAGGGGAGTGTGGCAGGGCTGGCGAGGCACCAGAGGGACAGCCACCTACCCTTGAGTAGCGACAAACCCGTCGTGGTGGAAAAGGCCAAAGACAAGCCCCAATCCACAAGAGAGTGGGTGGAGAGAGTCTGGGCAGCTCCAAAAGGCTATAAAGAGACCCCTTCCGAACTGGGGTTTCAGAGCTCTGAGGCATGTGGGGGGAAAGAGAAGAGTGGTCGTAAAGAGAGGGGGGAAAAAGAAGCTACTGAAACGACTGAGATCGCTCTGGGGAAAGCGTCGAGAGTGGTTAGCTTCAACCAGAGCGAAAAGGGCAGTGTGAAAGCTCTCAGCTCTGCCGTTGGGAGTAATGCTCCATTATTAAGGAAAGAAGGAGAGACAGGAGTTGGTATACAGCCTGGCCTCTGTGATCAAGAAGAAGCTAGACGAAGCGTCGCACGGGGTATCACGCCAGTGGAAGTGTACCCAAATCCTTTTGAACCCACCAAAGCACCCTCGCTTATGGCGATGCCACGTGTCGATCAAGTGCGGGTGGATTTGATCCCATCTGTAGATGGCATAGCACGCGAGGCACCCACCAATCTCCCCCCAAATCACATGTTGACAGCTCATGCATGCGCTGAAGCGCTGCAATTTCCAATGCACTCGTCGCTCGATAACTGCGGTACGCTGTGCCGCGGATCACCTGTGGGTTACTGTGCTGCTGAAGGCAGTTCTAATGGGCCTTCAAGTGGGCCTCTTAGTGGTAATATTGGGCACACTGAGGAGTCCATATTTACTGTTGATGGTGCTGTATGTGGCAAGCCCATTCACTCGAAGTCCACGTCTATTCACCTGATTGAGAGCGGGCCCAAAGAGGGGACCACAATAGCTGAGTCCAATGTTATCTCTGTTGATGCTCCATGTGACGGGCCCAAAGAGGGGACCGCAATAGCTGAGTCCAATGTTATCTCTGTTGATGTTCCATGCGACGGGCCCAATGAGGGGTCCGGAGACAGTGATGAGGATCGAGAAGGTCGACTGAACCTCGATGTTGACTTCTCTATCTCTGAAGATGATTCAGAGGACACGGAGTTCATTGCTAACACCCAGAGGGAGACATCGCCAGAGCTTGTTCGGTCCACAGTTCCTGAGTCAGCTCCGGGTTTTAGCCCGGGACAGCACCGTAGAGTGATTGGATTCAGAGTTCAGCGATCGCCCAAGAGGGCTCATGTGGAGTCCTTGGATGACTATCTTGAGGTTGCTGCAGCAGCCAAGGCCGCTAAGCACGACTATGGAGGTACGACAAGTTATTTAGCTTCTATTTTAAATTGCATGTCAGATTCTGATGTTTTAAGTCTAGCTCTCACATGTGGGTTAGAAGTCTGGGACACTGAGCGTATAGCCTTACTCCTCAATAAAATTCGGGGCTGGGAAACTCAAAGAGTTAGGTCATCTGATGATAACGCTTCTGGAGTCGGCAAGGGGTCGACTATCATTCTCGAGGATGTAGCCGGCCCTACGTCCTCCACAACGATCTCCCTGGACATATCCCCCCAATGAATACACTATTTTGGAATGTTAGGGGTCTGGGGGATAGGGGTAAGAGGGGTATGGTGCGGGATGTCATTAACAATTCCAGGGCGGATGTAGTGGGGCTGCAGGAGACCAAACTCCAGCACGGATTCAAACTCAAAAGAGTTGGTGGCAACAGGATAAAGGAGTGGTTGTTACGCCCCTCTATCGGGGCCTCAGGGGGAATTGCTATAGGGTTTAATTCGGATCTTCTTTCCTGCGAAGAGGAGCACTGTGGTACGTTCTCCTTGACTGCGCGACTTAAGCGACGCTCCGATGACTGGATGCAGACGGTGACTGTGGTTTACGGGCCGAACGTGGCCACAAATAGAGAGGCCTTCTGGCAAGAACTGGCCGACATCCGTCAGCGCTGGTCGGGACCTTGGATTGTGGGTGGGGATTTCAACATCACTAGATTTGCCTTTGAGCACAAGGGAAGAGGGGCTAGCGACAGGCACCGAGAGGAATTCAATAGGGTTATCACGGAACTTGAACTGATTGATATCCCAATCAATGATAGACTTTTTACCTGGTCTAATTTGCAAGCGGAGCCGATTATGGACAAGTTGGACAGGATTCTAGTCTCTATGGATTGGGAAGCTTTATTTCCTCTAGCTTCGGCCAGATCGATCCCCAAACCTACTTCAGACCACACCCCGATCCTCCTCGATGTAGGGAATCGAGGAGCTCGCAAACCTAGGAAGTTCAGATTTGAGAAGGCCTGGTTGGAAATTCGGGGATTCCACCATTTGGTTATGGAGAACTGGGCTCTTCCCATGGCAGGCAGGGACGCGGCCTCTCGATGGTGTGGAAAAATTCGTAGACTGAGAAAGAGGCTATGTAAATGGAATCGGTCTAGATTCGCGAACAGCTGGCGTGATAAAGAGTCCTTTCTGGAAGAAATTGAGGAGCTTGAGAGGGTGGAAGAATCTAGAATCCTGTCGCTGGAAGAGCGAAACAGGCTTCTAGCTCTTCGGGATAACATTGCCAATCTGTATAGATTGGAAGAGATCAAATGGCAACAGAGATCCAGGATTTCGTGGCTCAAAGAGGGAGACGCGAATACGGCCTACTTCCATCGGGTCGCAAGTGCAAGAAGAAGATCCAATCTTATCCTGTCAATCCAGACAGACATAGGAACTTCGCAGGATGATAAGGTGATTTCCTCTACCTTCCAATCTTTCTATAAGGGTCTCTTCGGGAAGAAGAATGACTTTAGGATCCCTATGGGTGAGGACTTCTGGCATGAGTATCAGATGGCTACAGATCAATCTGTCTCCTCCTTGGAGGAACCCTTCACGGAGACGGAGGTCAAGACGGCTGTTGACCAGATGGGAGCTGACAAGTCGCCTGGGCCGGATGGCTTTCCTATGTTGTTCTACCAAGTGTTCTGGGAAGAAATTAAAGGAGAATTTATGGATATGATGACGGAATTCTTTCACAATACCCTAAGGTTGGGGATGTTCAACTTTGCAGAAGTTGTGTTGATCCCCAAACGGGAGGACTCTAAGTGCGTTGGGGATTTTAGACCGATTAGCCTGATAAACTGCTCGGCTAAGATCATCACTAAGGTCCTTGCTATCCGCTTGGGAGGCATTATGGATAGTCTTATCAGTAGAACACAGACGGGATTCATTAAGGGCAGATGTATCCTAGACTGCGTGGCTACGGCGGAGCAAGTCATCCACCACTGCCACAAGAGCAACTCCAAGAGCTTCCTCCTCAAGTTAGATTTTGAGAAGGCCTATGATTCTGTGGATTGGGAATGTTTGCTAGAGGCTCTCAGGGGAAGAGGTTTTGGAGGCAAATGGATTAGATGGATCAAACAATGTTTACACTCTAGCAAAACGGCAATTTCAGTGAATGGGAGACCAGGCCCGTCGTTCCCGTGCAAGAAGGGACTCCGTCAGGGGGATCCGCTGTCCCCACTTCTTTTCACTATTGTAGCGGATGTGCTCAGAGGAATGCTAGAAAATTGCCAAAAAAAAAGATGGATTTCTCTAGTGGCCAGCAGCACTACCAATCAGGGTTGCACGATCCTCCAATATGCAGACGACACCCTAATTTTTGGAAATGGGACTAGAGCGGAGACCATTTGCTTTAAAGGGGTCCTTTATTGCTTTGAAGCCTGGTCTGGGCTTAGAATTAATTTCCACAAGAGTGCGCTTATCCCTATTTCACTATCAGAAGCTGAAACTCGGGAGCATGCCACCATTCTCAATTGTGCGATAGAAGAATTCCCAATCAAGTATCTAGGGCTTCCTCTCCGCCCAGGGAGGCTCACTAAAGCTGACTGGTTACCTATTATTGATAGGGTGGAGGACAGACTGTCCGGGTGGAAAGGAAAATCTCTCTCTTTGGGGGGCAGAGTGGTACTCATCAATTCTGTGTTATCCAATCTGCCCATATACTACATGTCATTCTTTGAACTCCCAAAGTGGGTGATACAAAGGATTGACCGGATCAGGAAGAGATTTCTATGGAAAGGTGCTGACTCAAATAAAGGAGGCTATCACCTTATTCGATGGAATATCGCATGCATGAAAAAGAGGCACGGAGGGCTTGGCATCATTGACCTCAGAGATATGAATTTGGCACTCTTGGGAAAGTGGTGGTGGAAAGTGTTCCACCACGGCGGAGAAGGGTGGTAGGAATTTATCCAACCTTACCTTCGAGGGAAGGGGACAAGAAACTTAGGCTTTCGAGTAGGATCCAAAGTCTCCCGCTTCTGGAAAGGAGTGGCGAAAGCCAGCGGACCGTTCAACTCAGCAACCTCATCTTTGATCGGCAATGGTCGAACCACCAGATTCTGGTGGGACAAGTGGTGCGGTCATCATACCCTTAAGGAAGAATTCCCAGAGCTGTTTGCTATAACGAAACGACCGAATATCTCGGTTGCGGAAACGTGGAAAAGAGGGGCGTGGAGACCACCGTTCCAAGGAACTCTCTCTCCAAGTTTGCTACAGCAGCTGCAGGATCTACAAACGCGCCTTACCCAGTCTGGGGTGAGATGTGCCCAAGGCCCAGACTACATGCGTTGGGAACTCGAAAACAAGGGAGTGTTCTCGGTCAGATCACTTTACCACCGGATTCACTACCGAGGATGCAGACCCAACTGGGCAATGGTACTATGGAAGACTAAAACACCTCTGAAAATTAGAGTCTTCCTCTGGCTTGTTCTCAACAATGCCATTCTCACTAGAGAGAACCTAGCCAAGAGGCAACCTCACATTGCGACCAACTGTGGGTTCTGCAATGTTCACGTGGAAGATTTGAATCATCTGTTTCTTCACTGTGCCAGAAGCAAGGCCGTCATGGTAGAGGTGCTGAGAGCACTAGGTACAAGTGCTTATCCAAGAGACTATGAGGAGCTGTGGGTCGGCTCCAGATTCGCCTCTTCCCGTCACGATATGAAAGATGCATGGTTTATTGCCATTGCAGCAACCACATGGGTGTTATGGTTAGATAGAAACAATTTTTATTTCCGTGCTTCATGTAACTCTACTTCTAGTAATCTTACTCATATCATGCATCTTATTTCCTTTTGGGCTACAGCTGCTGCCTCAGGAGCAAGAGGAAGAATTGCACGGGTTTTCCAGGTGGAGGATTATGACGACGAGGAGATAGAGATCGGGCCAACTCTGGACTGATGAATGGACACCCGCCTCACTACTTCTTATCTTGTATCAGGCCTCAGTACCTTGGTTGATGTTGTTGTTTTTGTTGTGTTTTGGTTGCCTTTAGGCGAGAGGATGTAACCCACCCCCAGGATTTTGTTGGGGGGTTATGTTTTATTTTCTGCACTGTACTTCTTCTTCTCGAGTCCTCGGGGTTGTTTATTAACCACTTATTAATGAAACAGGGTGGCATTATCCCACCTTTTCCTCAAAAAAAAAAAAAATAATTATCTTCTTGTTTGGTTCATAAGGGGATGGGAGATATTTTATAATAAAATTACTTTTATACCCGCTTGCACTATTCCTCAATTCTGGGAAGTTAGTGCGTGCATGCAAGGTGGGAGGTGGCTACAGCCTTTTTCCGAAAATTAAAAATTTATACTATAAAAAAGTAACAAACGAAAGACCATAGGTTCATGAGTTACATATCGGATTCACTGATTATTAGGAAAAAAAAAATGAGATTCAATAAGTCATGGAGCAAGAAATTTAACTTTTTCAGAGTCAAGTAAAGCAATCAATCGAAGGAAGAATGAAGCAGACAACTTGAAAGACTGAAAATTATAATTAAAGTATAGTAGGAACACTTTCATGAAGTGTTGTATACCTTGTTGATAGGATTACCAAACTCATTGTTGTATTCGTTGACAATCAATCTGCTTCTGTAAATTTAACTGAAAATCGATTTTCCAACTAATTGATGCATAGGTAGAAATTTGTTATGAGCATGATCATTCATGCGTGTATCTTTCAAGGGATAGAGGACAAAGCGAACGATTTTTCCTCTTTTTTGACTCAATATAGTGAAGGTTGTTGATTATCAGATTTTACCATTTGATTGTTTAGGTGAGCATAACTAAACTTGAAGCTTGGAGAACTAAAGTCTCATTTATATAATTATATAAATCTATGTCACCCCTACCAACCAATAGAAAAATGAAACAATAATTTAGGGTTTCTTCAAGTCTAATGAATATATTAAGAAAATACGTAACCACCTATAAATAGTCTGTTGAACACTATATATGACATGTAAAAGTTCAACCTTGCATATGAAGATCACTAATTGCTTGTTTTTTTTCTTGAGACTAATTTGCTTACTTACCTATAACTTTAACAATCTCAGTTTGAGATTAATTGAAAATGGGGTGATTACAAATTTTAATGGTGTGATTAAATGGATTTAGATCTAAAGGACAATTTAGTCCAATCATTATACAAAAATTTGACTCAATTTCTCTCCTATCCAAATCCCCTAAATATTGGAGGGGAGCCAAAATTGACTCAGGAGGGATGCTGCATCCCTTCATTCCCCTCCCCTCCATTCCCCTCCAACCAAACAGGCCCTAAAGAAACAAATCCAGAGTACTGGGCCAAGTTACAACCTACAGACAGAAAATAGAACATACATGAAGCAACATAACCCATACAAACAACAAATCCCTCCAACAACCCTGGAGGGTGGGCCGACAAACATGCTCGGTCCATCAAAATTGTATGTAAGTCAGTTTAGCTTCGTACACTGCCTCCACGGCATATGCGCACCCACCTGAAACTAGTCTGGCAGGATTTAATCACCCGCCGAGCCCTGCCTTCTTCTCTCTAGGGGACCCCATCTTTGGACCCAAACCCCGCAGGCCGAATTTTGACAACCTTTGAGCTCAGTCTACTCGCTGGGAGGGGGCCCAGCTTTGGGCCCAAACCCCGTAGGCAGAGTTTTAACAACCGCCAAACTCAGTCTACACCTCCTATCCTCCCACAATCTTGCTATAATAACTCCCCCACCAAAAAACCGCAGTCAAGGAGAAAGCCGTGAAGATGATACCTTCGCCTCATTCACGCCCTTGCTATCTCTAGTGATTTCTCACAAATACATACCACCACCAACATAGAGTAGTGAGGAGAAACATCTTCACTCACTCACTTTCTCACACTCTCTCTCAATCAGAAAACCAACACAAGACCCAGCTGAATGAAGTATCACCTTCTCCTCTCGCCACAACGGGCGATGACGTTGGACGTCAGCTTCCATTATGAGGGCGTAGTGGTGGTGGTGCCCCCTCGACTGTGGTCATCAGGTGAAGCAACCCGGATGCAGCCCCCGCCCCTCTAGATCACACCCCAACAGAACAGGGTACAAGCTCCAGTCACTATCTATGGCACTCCCATCAACACAAACCCCGACTACTTCGCCGACTACACTAACCCTGGAGGCCCAAATCATGGCTGCGGATCACCGTAATTGGTCCCGAGAGCGTGGACATGGTGGTGACGGCGAAGGAACCATTCCAGCATTGCTGAAGGCGACAGACTACGGCGTCGGTCGAAGGCATAGAGCACAGGAGTAACGAGTGAGCACATCTCATGGGGGGACCCCATCTTCGGGCCCTAGCCCCACAGCCGTACTACACCGCAATCTTCACACCGAGTCAAAACCAACTTAGACAGCTCCTCCACCCCCCCCCCCCCCAAACTAAAAAAACCTCACTAAAAAACTGTTGCCGACTCTCACTTGGCACAACCATCCTCACTTACTCTCTCATCATTGCGCATCGCAGAGAGAGAAGTAAACCCCGGCTTCTTTGCACGTACTACCAACCCTCTACAATCAAATCATAGCCGCAGATCGCCGTGATTGGCTCCGAGAGTGTGGACATGGTGGCCACCGCGAAGAACATCCGGATTCCAAGAGTGGATAAAATAGTGGAGGCAGTATAACAAACGAACTTTGTACTTGGACACAAATCGTGAGCACCAAGCAACCTCTAACCATCCTTCACTATCCAACCAACCCAAACCCCAAACCAACTCACCCCCATCTCCAATCTAGCACAAACTGAACCAAGGTCGACGCTAGGTCGTCGGCACGACCGCATAGCTCGACGGCAAGGAAGACGGTGGCTAGAGAGATGCGCCGCACGACTGGGATGGGAAGGCGTCGACTGTTGTGAGCAAAGATGGAGCCCAGGTGTGGTCAAAGGAGGCGCTCGAGGAAGGGGATCCATGGCGCCGGAGACGAGCAGCGACGGGAAAGGGCAGAGAGTGAAGAAAACACTTTGGGGGGGGGGGCATCGCCATCGTAAGATCACCATAGGGAGGAGAGCGATGGAGGGAGGGACGATGGAGGGACGATGGGGCAGCGGCGACGAGCCCTAGCCGCCGCCCCCAGACTTTTCTCAGATCTAGGGTTTGCTTTTTAGGGAATTTGGCGGTTAGTTTCTCTCTCTATATTACCTTTAGATGTTGTATTTGCATATCAATCGCTCAAAAATTACAACATACTAGTAATTACATTTTTAAATAAATACTAGTAATTTGCACGTGCGATGCGCGTTCTAATTAAATACTTTTTTATAGAGTAAATAATAAGACGTAATCTGGCCTCAAACTTGTGACGTCCCTTTACTCGTTATATACTCTTTGCAAATTACCCTAGTGGCACAAACTTTTATTTTATATGAGTGTCATTTTTGTAAATAATTATGTCGTAAGCAAATTTGAACTTTGAGGGTATTATGGTAACTAACAACAGTTTAGTAAATGAATGATAATATAACTCCCGGTTAAAAATGAATGACTGAGATTAGATAGTTAAATGTCTACAAATTATAGGTTTTCTACAAATGACAACCATAACTCTCCCATTATAATATTAGAGATTAGAGATTAGAGATTTTTTTTTAAAGTGAAAATCTCAACGTAGTCTGGCCTCAAACCTGAGACCTCCTTTATATTAGTTATACAAAAGCGATGCACGGGTTAGTTTATCTACAAATGTTTGTTTGTCTACTATTGATAATCCTAACTCTCCCATTATAATATTAGAGATTAAAATTTTATCCCCCGATATATGGTAGAATTTACTTGATTCATAATTGTCACAAATGTTTGGTATTTTGAAAAACTCATCATAGTTATAGGTTTTTTTTTTAGAAATATGAAAACTACGGATGTTATTATAGAAATATCAATTATTTTGGATATCGTACAGGAAAAAAAGTGTTGTGAAACCATGATCACCTATTTAGGTGAATGTCCATCTATTCAGGTGGCGACCCAACCAAACTATCAAACCCTAACTCTTTCTCTCTCTATATATATGTTATGAATGAAAAGCGACAAGACTAGATTCGGCTACACCTCTCTCTCTCTCTTTCTCTCAGTCTCTCCTCTCTTATTCTCTCTCTTTGACAACCCGTTATTTTTGGATTTATGAAATGTAAATGCATGCGATTTTGTAGAATGGTAATAGGACATAATGAAGATGGAAGCACATGCAATATGAGAATTGCAGTTAGAAGTAATTTAGGGCTTGGTGTGTATTGTTTTGCAATTTTATGCTGTCTCGTCTCATGTCATCTGGTTTCTTTAAACTTACGATCAATTACGGTTTAGACTTTAGGGATTTGGTGTTGTCAAGATTTTAGGCCATCTTTAATAGCCATATCTATTGGTGCTACAATTTTATTTATTTATTTATTTTTGGATCTAGAGTATGTTATCAAATAAGAAACTTCAGGACCCAGAATATCTTTATTTTCTTCTTTCGGCTCATATGGATCCTAGTTAACTTCTAGTCCTGACCACCATTGATGTATTGAGTGTTGGGATTGGGGCGTCAACCAACGCCCGTTGTCGTAGCGGAACTAATTAGAGCAATGAAGAAGTCGAAGAGATGAGACGAATCAATTGAGCAAGTAAGTAGATCTACCAATCCAAACACAAACACAATAAGGATTTATCCCGGTTGACTTTTGCTTAATCCGGGGGAAAATATAGGGAGATATGATATTCAACTAGAAGAGATTACCAGTAGTTACTGATTCACTCAATACAAGAAATTAAACTCACCCACCAAGAACTATCTCTCTCGAGCCTCTCTTTGCAATGGAGAAAAGAATCTATGAAGTATTATCTTTCATATTGGAGGAGTTTACAATATATATAGAAGAATAGAGAGAAACCTAGGTCTAATCTTGATTCTCAGTTGTCCGATATAACCTGGAAAAGAAGCAACTGAATAGGAGCTGTATGATCTAACTTGGAGTTGAAGATTGGGCTGAAACGACCTAACAAATCGAGGCCCAAAATGAACATAGCATCGCGGTCGATCGACCGTCCAACAAGACCGGTCGACCGTCCCTCTCTCGGACAATCCTTGTACTACGAGCGGTCGGGGGGTGCGGTCGACCACAACTTGGGACAGTTGACCGCAACTATGCCTGCACCTTGCTGCTATTGTTTTCTTAAACTACTCACTTCGACGCTTCGACCTCCGTGCTTGATCTTACCTTCTTCTAATATGAACCACGAGTATACAAGACACAATCCTAACAAACTCCACCATGGATTGCATATGAGTGCTATCACATGATGTGTTAATCATCTCCAAACTCTAATAAATTTTACTTGCAAAGAAAACTTAGAACAATAGCTTCTTCTTCTAGTTGAACTGATCTCTACACAATCTCACCGATTCCAGTATACCCCTTCAAAGGTACACCTCCATAGATGTACTCACGAAGATGCCAAACTCCTCATGAACTCCACCTACCCTTAGGCTTTCTCCACCTCTCGACGATATTCAAACATCGCGATCTCGTCTCGAAAAATCTAGTTGCGGCAAACTAGCTGAGCTTGCGGGAATAACGGGAAAAGAACTAACAACCCCTGCATAGGATTTTTGTATTCTCCAAAGATTTTAGAGATTGTGTTGGCTTGGCCCAACCACTCTCATACCTCTAATCACCTCACGACGACCTTAAAAAACAGACAGAACTCCACCTCGAGCTGTGTACCTACAACCCCGTGCATCCAGAGTTCCCAAGAAAATCAGATTCCGTTTCAAAAGAGGAATATGCAAAACATCCCTTAAAGTGAACAAATTTAGACCTGGCATCTTCAACTCTACTGTCCCCTCACCCACTACTTCACAAATCTCCCCAGTTCCTATTGTCACACAACGCTCTATAGTAGATTTACAAGTAGAAAATAACTCCCTTTCGGAGCAAATATGAGAAGAACTCCTTGAGTCAAGAAGCCAACTAGAATTTACTTCTAAAGAATTTGAAACAAGAAGATACGAATCACTTAAATCAAAGGAACTAACCACATTAGCGGCTGAACTCCTGTTCTTTGCGCTTTCCTGATTCAGCAATTTCCAACAATCTTTCTTGATATGCCCTGGCCTCTTGCAATAACAGTAACAGATCAAATCCTTTTGCAAAGCACTTTGTCTTCCCCCCTGAAGGACCATCCACTGTGAGACAACTTGTGGAAATAGACGATGATGATTTATGGGTCTCCTTCCTAAGTTGATCTTCTTTTAATGCTTTGATTTCACCATCTACCAAAATACTCTTCTTGGCAGATCTACCATGTAGCATGGTAGTTATCAAAAACTCGTACGAATTCGGTAGTGAATATATCAGGTTGAAAGCTTTATCTTCCTCACACACAACCGCATTAATCGCCTTAAGTTCAGATAATATCTTATTGAACTCAGTAATGTGGTCTTGGAGATCGGTACCTTTCTTCATAGATAAATGGAAAAACTTTCTCTTCCAATGCATCGGATCTAATAACGACGAATCAGAGTAGTCAGGTATGAGTTTTTTTCACAAACTTGCCACATCAGTTTCTTCCAGAAATCTGCACTTGACCTCGTCCGCCAAGAATAGTCAGATCAGACTTATGACTCTTTCACGAATATCTTCCCAAACATCCTCCTTCATGTCGGATGGCCTTTCATTATTATTTTCATTGAACTGCTTGATCTTCAAAAGACTGTGACCTGTCATCTTAACCAAAGGACTCGGCAACTTGAAGCTCTGATAGTAGTTGTTGGGATTGGGGCGTCAACCAATGCCCGTTGTCACAGTGGAACTAATTAGAGCAATGAGGAAGTCGAAGAGATGAGACGAATAAATTGAGCAAGCAAGTAGATCCACCAATCCAAACACAAACACAACGAGCTAGGATTTATCCCGGTTGGCTTTTACTTAATCGGGAGGAAATATAGGAAGATATGATATTCAACTAGAAGAGATTACAAGGAGTTACTGATTCACTTAATATAAGGAATTAAACTCGCCCAACAATAACTATCTCTCTCGAGCCTCTCTTTGCAATGGAGAAAAGAACCTATGAAGTACTACCTCTCATATTAGAGAAGTTTACAATATATATAGAAAAACAGAGAAAAATCCAGGTCTAATCTTGATTCTTTGTCATCTGATATAACCTGGAAAAAAGTAACTGAATATGACCCGTATGATCTAATTTGGAGTTGAAGATTGGGCTGAAACGACCTAACAAATTGAGGCCCAAAACGAACACAGCACCGTGGTCGGTCGACCATCCAACAAGACCGATCGACCGTCCCTCTCTCAGACAATCCTTGTACTACGAGCGGTCGGGGGGTGCGGTCGACCGCAACTATGCCTGCACCTTGCTGCTGTTGTTTTCTTCTTCTACTCACTTCGACGCTTCGACCTCCGTACTTTATCTTACCTTCTTCTAATTTGAACCATGAGTATACAAGACACAATCCTAACATTGAATAGATGATAATCACTCATATTGAATCTTTTCACGAGATTTTTAGCTTATTTGGTTTGATGTAGTAAAATTAACTCAATGATTGTGAATAATGATATTTGTAAAGAAAGAAATAACATACTAGTTGGATCTGATATATTCATGATGTAACATCCTGAATTTTTAATTATAATTAAAGAAGAATTTGTTTGATTTCACGTGTTTTGCACGTGCAAATTTATGTGCATTTACCCTAGAAAAATTATTTATTTTCAAATCACGAATAAGTAATTTAATTATTCTATTTTTTTTAAAAAAAAAGCCTATTTAAGTTCTAGGCCTAATTGTTTATTCCTAGCCCACACTAATTAATTATTTTAATTAGAAGCTCATAGACTTTTAACCCACTAGATTGAGCCCACTAATTTAATTATCTTTTAATTATCACAACTTGTAAGGTAGACTAGTTTTGTAACCAATTAATCAAATGAACATGTACAACTAGTAACTAGGGGGGCCTTGTGTGACACATGCATTGCACTTGCACGTGCCAAGCATAAGAGGAAGGGGTGGCCGGATGGTATCAAGAGAGAGTGGGAGTGATGGAGTAGTGGAGAGGTGGTTTTTGGTTCATGGGTAGTTGTTCTAACTCCTTAATTCATCCTAGCCCCTAATCTACAACCATCTAGTTCAATCTTGTCCCTCCATTTTACTTTGAAAAATTTATAAATAACTCCCCCCCCCCCCCCCCCCCCCAATTCTCTTCATGAAATACACTAGAAAATTTGGTAAAAGAAAAAGAAAGAAAGAAAAAAGTGTGAGAAAAGATTGAGTGGTGTTTTGTTGTGTGTTCTTGCACCCATTGGAGGCTTGCTATTCACCAAGGAAAGGAGAAAGTGCTCGAGTTCCATCTAGTACAAGGAGGAGAAGGCATTTTGGTGGCACAATCTAGGAGGAGAAGAAACCGTTCGTGTGTTCAAGGAGATTTCTACGAACTTTCTATTTATTTTTCTTCAAAAAGGTGGGTGATTTCTCGAGCTTTTACTTTAGATACCATGCTAGGGATTGAAATTGTGATTATGTTAAGAATGAATAGGAAAGATTGCCATGCATTTGTTTAAAGAGATTAAGAAGAAAAGAACACCAATTAATCTACATGAAAAGTTAGTAGAATAAATTAGATTGTGTAAATGAGTATGTGTTATGATGGTTTGGTAGTTTATTCGCACGCTAAAATGGAGAAATTATGATTTTTAAGAAACTTTGTCTGTGCATGAATTGAATGATACAATGTGTGGGAAACGTGCTTATGAATAAAAGTGTAGAATGTAAATTAATGGATTATTAAATAGATTAAATTGTGACCAAAAGTGTGTTTATGTGCCGTATGCAAGTAGTGTTGTAGTCACTTGATTTATTATCCATATTGTCTCTCAAAATATTTAGTTTGGGAAATAGGACTAAATCGAAGAGTTTAATTTTTAGTAAGGAATGAAAGAGAGAAAAACTTGTATTGAACTCATTATGAATAAGGGGAAAATTGTCGATAAAAGGATTCTTATAAAAATAAATGTTTCTATGTCGAAATGTATCTAATTTGATTCATTGTTTAAATTAACTATGGGAGAAATAGCTTTTCATGTAAAAAAATGAGTTCTATAAGAATTATAAAAGTACAAGCTGCTGTTTTTTCTTCAAGAAAATATACTCAGGAAAAATCTATATTTTATAAGAACAAATTGAATGAGAAAAATTGAGTTTTTCTAAAAAGAGCTAGAAACAGCACAGTCAGACACAAAAAAGTTTTATTAGAATTCCCTTATAGGTTAGTCACTCAGACATACTGGTCAGTGGGTGCACGTTAAAAACATTACTGTAGCTTGGCGGCACTGTGTGCTTGGGTTCGAGTCTCGGCAGAGACATTGTTTTTCCAAAATCTGATTTTTATTCAAAACCCGAACTCAGAACTCAAATAGTATTCGAGTCCCTCTTTAGACAGTCGGTCGCTGTGTCCTTTTTGGTCTTCGGGTGCGCCACAAGTCGGTTACTGTAGCCAGGCGGGGCGGTTTGATGGGTTCGAAACTGGCCTCTGGCCAATTTTTTTTGTTTTTTTGTTTTTTTTTATTTTTGTTTTCCAAGGGTTTAAAGTGTTTTAAAAATTGAGAAAAATATTATAAAATTTTCTAAAAAAACCTAGACTTCATAAAAATTATTTCCTTAATATTTGAACTATTATAATGAGAACTAGAAGTGAATTTTGAGAATAAAGATTAATAAATTTTTTGGATATGATTCTTTTTGTAATTTAAGATGAAAATAAATTGTTGAACATAGAGAAAATTGTGAAGAGTTCAAAAATGAGAATTTGACTTATAAATTAGTGAGTAAAATTCAACGAAAGATTGTTTAAGATTATGCAAATTGTGTATGGAAAATAAAGAAAAATAAACATGATGATACGTGAAATTTGTGAATATGTGTACTCTCATTTTGATAAGCATGAAAGAGAATTGAGACTAGAATTTTAGCTAAGTCCCTACTCGGCAAGAATGAAATTTGGAAAAGAGAAATGTGATAAATAAAGACTAAGTTTGGATCATGGTTAATGATTGATATTTAAGACCGATGTAGAGGTAACACTAATTCTAGAGTATTGATTTTTATTCATGATTCAATTATCTAAGGATTATACATAGTGGAGATGTGATGAAAGTAAGAGAAAAACATAAGTATGAGGGCCATTGGATCTGCGGTGTGAGAGTGTTCACAGGATGTCCTCATGATGCGTCATGTCAGGGCATGGATACTACTCCAGGATATCGTACCGGTGGTGACGCTTGTAGGGTGTTTGGTGACTACGGGTGGTGTCATTGTCCATGGCGAAGGTGAATTGTCCACAGGATGCCTGCCTGATGCGTCATGTGTTAGTGAGTGGGATTCTCTCGATGATGTCTGGACATAGGCTCGTAGCTCATAGAACACCTAGGATACTTACCGTAGTAGAGTAGATCATGGCGAGGGAATCAACCTTACAAGATGAAGAACGATTAAGGGCTTGCTCTCGGACCTATGTAGTATGGAATGCATAGAATCCGAACAAGTGCACATTAGTGTCATGTAATAATAATAATAATTGCATTAAGGACTAAGTGCACATTCACACACGACATCAATAGGATAGTCCCCCCTAGCTTTGTTTGTGACAAGTGTGTGCTTTTTAAGTAAGAGAATTGATATATTATATCCTAGCGTTAGTTGTATGCAACTGACGTACCCACAGTTTCCGTGCAGGACAAAGTGATTGACAAGAATTAAAGATGATTGTTGCTTAAAGAAATGTTCAAGTTATTATTCAATTCATGTATGATGTTGTAATTTGCTTCCGCTGTGTAAAATGTAATCATTGTTGTAATAAAAATTTTTAATTCTTTGTAAAATTGTACGAAGAGAAGTATAAAGATCCTGTGGAACCTCGAATTCAGTCTTATTTAGAATTCGGGGTGTTACGCATGAACTCCATAAACAAAACTATACTGTATACCATGATTGTGTTAGTCCTTGATAATTATCCTGATTGTGTAAACTATTATAAGAATGCAGCTTAAAGTTTTCCTTATTAAAGTTTCTTATTGTAACACATTTGTTTCTTACTGTTTTACTTAGTTTGTTTCCAAAGGAAATAGTGTTTTATTAGGTGGAATGTGATAGTGTGAAGCTAGTACAACTTTTAAGAAATCATTTGCAAATTTAGCTCTTCTAGAGACACGTGAATTTAATTTAATTTATAGATTGTTTAACTCATATATTTTGCCATCTTCCTTAAAACATCAAAGTTAAGGATTTGCTGCTTATTTTTGAATGGGAGCAATCAGATGATGTGGATTTTTTGGAGAAACAATTAAGAACTTGTTGTTGACTCTTAGTTTGGTGTGCACAAAACGTGCTAACTTATACTAATAAGTTTGAATTTAGTGTGTCAGATTTTGTGTCAGATTTTCAGGATCAATTAACATCAAGAAGAGATCTAAGAGTGATTCACAAATATACAAACAAGGAAAGTTATGAAGGAAGATTGCATATACGAGCAAAAAAGGAAGTTATTCAAAAGGAGATCTTAATTAATTGGTCTTCAAGCAATCTATCAAGACTGGATTTTTAGTAGTATTTTCGTGAGATTATTATTGTATATGATTGATTAAAGATGGATTAATTTATGGTAAGAAAACAAAGTGGATTCGAAATATACATCCAAGACCGGTCGGCTGTACATAATATCGGTCGACCGCAACTTTAGTTGTTTAAGACAGCGGTCGACCTTTCATCTCTTTAGCTACGCCAGAGAGCTGAATGGTCGACCGCACGTTTTTGACGGTCAACCGCAACTTGAGCTGTATACTGTTTTAGAATGTATCGTTTCTATATTTGATCAATACACTTTCTCTTCTACTTAATTGAACGAATCCATTGTGTCTTCTCTACCAATTACTTCTGAGAAGAATATTTTGAAATAATCCTTCGATAATCAATCCGAGTGTGGGCATGAATTTGTTTGTATTCTTCAGTCAAGATCTCAAAACGATCTTGAGTTTTCTTTTTATTTCTTTTCCACTTCGGTGAGATTGACGGGACTTGGATTAGAAGTCCTGTTGGTGTAATAGGTCTCTCGGCCAGAATCCGAGAATCACTGTACAAGGGATTTTAAGTATAGTGGAATACTTGTGGTGGAGAATTGCTACAAGTAGGTGGTGTGGACGTAGACCTGGGGGTCGAACCACGTTATATCGCTGCGTCATCTGTGTTTGCTTTTCTTATCTCTCTTGCATTTACTTTACTTTACTTTACTTTAGTTCTTTAATTTTTTAATTCCACACGATCACCCTATTCACCCCCCCTTAAGGGTGATTCACAGTGGTATCAGAGTGAGGTGCTTATAAAAAGCTTAAAAGCTTAAGCAAAAGGTCCAATGGCCGAAATCCCTCCTCCCCAAAACTTGTACTCATCGGAGCCCTTCGTCTCCAATGGGACAAGTCTTACACGATCACCATTTTTTGATGGAAAATGCTATGACGTCTGGAAAGTTCGTATGTCTCATTTTTTATAGATGCTTGGAAAAGAGGTATGGAATGTATGCATCAACAAAACTGAAATCCCAGTTAGCGATGGAAAGAAGGCATTCACATCGGCAGAGTTGGCCCTCAAGACAGAAAATTCCAAAGCAATGACGGCTCTTTATGCAGGGTTGAACAATGAAGAGCTAATGTGATGTGGGCGCAACTGCAAAACAGCTTACGAGTTCTGGAACAACATGCTGAAGCGGCATGAAGGAACCGCTTCTGAGGTAAAAGCTAAAGTGAATTTGTGCTTTTATAAATTTGATGTGTTTCGCATGTTGCCAGGGGAGAACGTGGATCAAATGCTCGCCTGGTTTGACATCATTGCCCATGAACTTGAGAGCTTGGGTAAGGAGCTTGATGATGACCGAAAGGTCGGAAAGCTCATAAGCTGTCTCACGCTAGAGTGGGACGTTAAGGCCACGACAATGAGGGAAACTCTTGAAGAGAAGAGATTCAATTACTATACATTTCAAGGAAAGCTAAAAATGTAGAGATGAAAATGTTGGAGACAAAACGATACAGGCAGAATATCAGGATTGAACCAAAGACTGAGGAGAGAACTATCGCACTAAAGGTAGAAAGGGCCCGATCATCAAAAGCTGATTCAGAACATGAGGAGTCAGACGAGGACAATGCTCTATTAACAAGAAAATTTCGTAAGTACCTCAAAAACAAAAATATGGCAGGTATCAAGAAGAAAGGGAAAAGGAGAAAGAGGATGTATGCTACAAGTGTAAGAAGCCCGGACACATCTGTGCAAACTGCTCCAGTCAACAAGACAGGAACAGGGAATATTATCACTCAAATCCAAGATAGAAGAAGAAGGCGCTAAAGGCAATTTAGTTAGACTCGGACTCAAGTGAGGAAGAGCAAGACCACAGCGACGTCGGCTTCGTGGCTCTTGGGAGTGGTGAGGTGCAATCACCTTCTCAAAAAGAGGTAATTGAACAACCAACTTATGATGAACTCGTAGATATATGTAATGATTTGAAAGACTATGCCAAGAAACTAAGTCGTGAACTTAGACAATATAAACAAAATTCTGATGAAATACATAATGCCTGCATAACAAAAAATCACAAACTGAAAAATAAGAATGCCCTAATTTTTGAAAAACTTGAGTCATGTCAAAAAGATCATGATATTTTGCTAGAAGAAAATGAGAGGTTGAAACAACAAATTCGTGAATTGCTAGCAAAGCATGATGATCACTTAAAAGAGATTCAGGAGAAATTTGTCTATATTGCCAGGCTCACAAATGACTTAGATGAATGTAAAAGGAAATTTGATGAAGTAGTGGAAGGATGTAATGAAGCCCTTAATCAAAATAGAATCCTTGATGCCATGCTAGATACTCTTCGTTGGATCACAAAAGAAGATGAGATAACTAGAAAAAGACTGTAAAAAGGTAATTGAGCTCGAAAAAATTATTGAAAAGCATGAAGGGCCCAGTTACTTTATTACAAAGAATTCAAGATTCTATCATGATAATAGAGGGTTTGGTTATGAAGAGCCAATACCTCATCAAAAATCATCATTTCATACACACTTGTATAAAAATCAACATAATCATAAAATAAAAATAAATCATACAAGTGTGCATGACCTAAGGCATAGTCGAATCACATGTAATTTTTGCTGGAGACTAGGGCATATTTCTTATAACTGTTCACTGAAAGGAAATACTAATCTTATGTGGGTGAGAAAGGATACAAATGCAGGTTCAAAACAAACTTGGATACGCAAAGTTATGCCTACTAATCTTGGTGTAGGTACCCCAACGTATCAAGACTAAAGATCGGTGGTAGCTTGATAGTGGTTGTTCAAATCACATGACTAGTGACAGCAAATATTTTTCATCATTATCAAGGGAAAAGGAGAAGGACATCATCTTTGGAGACAATAGCACTGGTCAAACCATTGGTAAAGGTAAAATTAGATTTGGTTCCTCATGCTCCATTGAGGATGTCCTATAGGTAAGAGGTCTAAAGCACAACTTAATTAGTGTTAGTCAACTATGTGATAAAGGGTATACTGCCACTTTTGATAAAAACACATGCACTGTATTAGATAACAATAAAGATTGTTTACTTCTTGCTAACAGATGCAATAATGTATATGTCATAAACTCAAATGAATTAGCACAGAAAAGTATGAGATGCTTTGTCACACGGAATGAGGATGGATGGCTATGGCATCGTAGGCTTGGTCACACGCACATGGAAAATCTCAACAAACTTGTAAGCAAAGAGCTTGTAAGAGGAATTCCTAAAATTAAGTTCGAAAAGGACAAACCATGTGAATCATGCCAATTTGGTAAGAAAACAAAAAGTTCTCACAGACCAAAGAAAATGGTATTAACTTCTAGACCTCTTGAACTTTTGCACATGGATCTTTTTGGTCCATCACGAACACGTAGTAATGGCGGTGCACGATATGCATTTGTTATTGTTGATGACTATAATAGATTTACTTAGGTTGCCTTCTTGCCACAAAAAGATGAAACAGTACATGTATTTCAAAAATTCTGTTGTAGAGTGGAAAATGAGAAAAGTCTTACCATTGTTACTATTCGTAGTGACCATGGTGGGGAATTTCAAAACGAACTCTTCACATCATTTTGTGACAAAAAGGGAATAAAACATGAATTTGCATGTCCTCGCACTCCCCAACAAAATGAGGTTGTTGAAAGGAAGAATCGATCTCTTCAAGAAATGACCCGTACAATGCTTAGTGAAAAAGATTTACCTAAGTCATTTTGGGCAGAGGCTGTCAATACAGCATGCTATACCATAAACCAAGTAATCATTAGAAAGTATCTTGAGAAAACTCCTTTTGAACTATCTTTTGGCAAAACTCCCAACCTTAGCTACTTTCATGTCTTCAGATGCAAAGTATTTATTTTAAATACTCTTGATAATTTGAGAAAGTTTGATCGTAAGAGTGATGAAGGTATTTTCCTAGGATAGTCTCTTAATAGTAAAGCATATCGTGTATTTAATAGAAGAAGATGCATTACTCAAGCATTTATTGATGTTGTTTTTGATGAAACTATCTCCTACTCCAAAGATATATTACATATTGTTGATGATGATGAGGCAGGGGTTCGTGTTGAAAAGAAACAGGTTCATATTGAAGAAGAACCACAAGCAAATGATCAAAATCAAATGGTGCCTCAAGACAAAGATGAACCTAAAAACCAAATTGATGAGATGCCTATAGAACAAATTGATGCCATGGAAGATGAAAATACACAACATCAAGACCCCACAAGTGAGAAACGTCCTACATGAAAAATCATGTCTAGTCATCCTTCATCTCTTATACGGAGTGATATGTCTAAAGGGGTAACTACTCACGGTCAAGCTCATAATTTTTTGTGTTTTACCGCTTTCGTTTTCATACTTGAACCTAAGAACATTAAGGAGGCCTTGCAAGACAATGAGTGGATCATTGCCATGCAACAAGAACTTAATCAATTTGAACGGAATCAAGTATGGAGACTTGTTCCTTGACCTCACAATAGGACCATCCTTGGTACTAAGTGGGTGTTTAGGAACAAGTTAGACGAATCTGATTCAATAACTAAGAATAAGGCCCGTCATGTTGCTCAAGGTTATAATCAACAAGAGGGTGTAGATTTTGATGAAACTTTTGCACCAGTTGCTAGACTAGAAGCTATTCGTATTTTGCTTGCTTTTGCTGCATACATGGATTTCACACTATTTCAAATGGATGTTAAAAGTGTTTTCTTAAATGGCTTTATTTTTGAAGAAGTTTATGTGGCACAACCACCGGGATTCACTGATCCCACACACCCAAACCATGTTTTTTGGCTTGATAAAGCTCTTTATGGATTGAAGCAAGCCCCCCGTGTTTGGTATGAACGACTGAGCTTGTTCCTTCTTCACATAGGTTTTTCTAAAGGAAAAGTAGATACTACACTTTTTATAAAGCATGTTTTTAAAGACATTTTGATTGTACAAATTTATGTTGATGACATCATATTTGGGTCTACTAATGAAAACCTTTGCAAGGAGTTTTCAAAGCAAATGCAGGATGAGTTCGAAATGAGTATAATGGGCGAGCTAACCTATTTCATTGGACTTCAAATACAACAAAGAAAGGATGGAATATTCATAAATCAATCTAAGTACGCCAAAGAACTCGTCAAGAAATTCGGACTTGAAAATGCAAATGCCTACAAAACTCCAATGGCCACTACCACTAAGCTATCTAAAGACGAAACTGGTAATAACGTTGATATTTCTACTTACAGAGGTATGATTGGTAGTTTGCTTTACATTACTGCATCGCGTCCTGATATTATGTTTAGTGTCTGTTTATGTACACGTTTTCAATCGTGTCCTAAAGAATCACATTTGGTTGCCGTTAAGCGTATCATTCGATATCTTAAAGGCATACCAAATACTGGTCTTTGGTACCTGAAAAATAGAAATTTCTTTCTTGTAGGATACTCCGATGCAGATTATGCCAGCAGCTTAACTGATAGAAAGAGAACTAGTGGTACATGTCACTTCTTGGGCATCTGCCTTGTTTCGTGGGCATCCAAGAAGCAAAATTTCGTTACTCTTTCGACTGCCGAAACTGAATACATTGCGGCAGGATCCTGTTGTGCGCAGATATTATGGATGAAACATACTCTCGAGGATTATAAGGTATTCTTTGACCACATCCCTATAAAATGTGGCAATACTAGCACCGTACACATGACTAAAAATTCTGACCAATACAGTCGCACAAAACACATTGATGTTAGATATCATTTTATTAAAGATCACTTTCAAAAATGAGATATTTTACTTGAGTATATTTCTACTGATTCACAACTTACAGATATTTTTACAAAACCTTTAGATGAAAAACGTTTTTACTTCTTGAGAGGGGCATTAAATGTTATTGATTTTTCATCCTAAAAGTTGTTTTGTGTGAGTCGGTCGACCGTACGGTCGACCGGATTAGTCTCGGGTTTTGACTACTTACCGTTTCTTGAAATTATGCCTATTGCGGTCGACCGGCTCGTCCTCTGTGACCTCTGCTAATTTTGCTGTTGACCTTCCGATCGGCTGGTATGCTCTTTGGATAATTTTTTGCAAAATTGTGTTTTACGGTTGACCATGCAGTCGACCGATATGCTCTCTGGATAATTTTTTGCAAAATTGTGTTTTGCGGTCGACCGTACGGTCGACCAACTCTCTCTCTGACCTTGTTTTTCAAAACTTTATAAAATCAATGATTCCTTTCTCAATCTCTTGATTTCTTTGTTGCTTTCATGTGTATTGGCGAGAATCTGAAATCTATGATATTATGTAGAGCTCTCCCTGTATATCAAAGAGTCTCGTTATCAACGGTATCATGTAAGAAGATTCTTTTCCATATTTTTCTAAATTTGTAATATCTTCGAAGGTGCCTCTTCATTATTTTAATTGATGATTGGTTTTACGAACTTTCCAAGGATTATTTTACTTCTATCTCCTATATCTATCCTCTCTTGGTGTGTTTCAAAAAAGGGGAGAATGTTTTTAGAATGTTTTCAAACAATTTTCAAATCATTGCATGAATTAATACTCTCATTCCTCTCTTATAATAGTTCATTAAGTTCTGAATTACATGTGATACTATATTAAGAGGGAGTATTCGCTCTTTTAAAAAGCTCTTTCTATATGAAAATCTGTTTTACAGGATGTACTAAATTCAGGGGGAGTATTTACATACTGTGTTTTAATTTTCAAACATTCGTGCATGTTTTGTTCACACCAAAAGGGGGAGATTGTTGACTCTTAGTTTGGTGTGCACAAAACGTGCTAACTTGTACTAATAAGTTTGAATTTAGTGTGTCATATTTTTAGGATCAATTAACATCAAGAAGAGATCTAAGAGAGATTCAGAAATATACAAACAAGGAAAGTTATAAAGGAAGATTGCATATACGAGCAAAAGAGGACGTTATTCAAAAGGAGTTCTCAATTAATTGGTCTTCAAGCAATCTATCGAGACTGGATTTGTAGAAATATTTTTGTGAGATTATTATTGTATATGATTGATTAATGATGGATTAATTTATGGTAAGAAAACAAAGTGGATTCGAAATATATAGCCAAGACCGGTCGACCTTACATAATGTCGGTCGACCGCATCACAATCGACCGCAACTTTAGTTGTTTAAGACAGTGGTCGACCTTTCATCTCTCCAGCTACGCCAGAGAGCTGAACAGTCGACCGCATGTTTTTGACGGTCGACCGCAACTTAAGCTGTATACTGTTTTGGAATGTATCGTTTCTATATTTGATCGATACACTTCCTCTTCTACTTAAATGAACGAATCCACTGTGTCTTCTCTACCAATTACTTCTGAGAAAAATATTTTGAAATAATCCTTCGATAATCAATCCAAGTGTGAGTGTGAATTTGTTTGTATTCTTCAGTCAAGATCTTAAAACTATCTTGAGTTTTCTTTTTATTTCTTTTCCACTTCGGTGAGATTGACGGGACTTGGATTAGAAGTCCTGTGGGTATAATAGGTCTCTCGGCCTGAATCCGAGAATCACTGTACAAGGGTTTTAAATATAGTGGAACGCTTGTGGCGGAGAATTGCTACAAGTAGGTGGTGTGGACATACACCCTGGGGTCGAACCACGTTATATCGCCGCGTCATCTGTGTTTTCTTTTCTTGTCTCTCTTGCATTTACTTTACTGTACTTTACTTTAGTTCTTTAATTTTTTAATTCTGCTTGATCACCCTATTCACCCCCCTTTAAGGGTGATTCACACTTGACCTTTTGACTTTTAATGGTGGTGACTACCTTTGTCTGCGATTGACTTGATGATCTGACTCGTTTGTGTCGAAGGATTCGATTCGTGTGGTGACAATCGTCTCCGCTAACTTGCAAAAAGTCTGAGACACGGGGTTGTTCTCGGCAACAGACCCTCCGACGCTCAAGTCAGAAATCAAGAAGACTTTAAAAGAGCTTTTGTGGAGAAAATACTAATTACCTGTTTCTGGTGGAGATAGGGGGTATTTATATTCGCCTTTGGAAACCGTTTCAAGATAATGATTTATCTCTACTTCCCGGTGTTTTTGGATGAGAAACAGAATTTAAATTGTTTCATGATAGGAGATTTGATTTAAACCGCCTCTTAGGGATAATCATGAGTTTAAATATCTCATTAGATGACCTATATTTGTTTATAATGGGCTATCACCATGACCCAGTAAGGCAGACCCATTTTTTTAGTTAATGGGCTTGGAAAAGACCTAGTTCCTTTTTTTCTTTTTTGGACCTGTTTGTAATGGAAATTACTATTTCACCCTTGAGAGATCTAAGATTCGTGCCTGATTTGAACCTGAATATTAAAGCTCTCAGGGGTAAAATGGTAATTTCACATATAAACAGGTCCATGAATGGAAATTGGGCCTCTTTCAAGCCCTATAATCCAAAAACAGGGCTGCCTTACTGGGTCTGGGTGACAGCCCATTATAAATAAACTCAGATCATTTAAAGAGTTACTTAAATTCATGATAATCCCTAAGAGGCGGTTTAAAACCAAATTTCTTATCATGAAGGAATTTAAACACTATTTCTTATCCAAAAACATCTTAAAAGTAGAGATAAATGCCTATCTTGAAACTGTCCCAAGGTGCCCCCACCAGAAAGAGGTAATCAATATTTTTCTCCATAAAAGCTCTCATGTTCTTCTTGATTTCCGACTTGAGCGTAAGAGGGTTTGTCGCCGGGATCAATCCCTGTGGTTTAGACATTTTGTAGGTCATCGAAGGCGATCGCCACCACACGAATCAAATCCTATAGCACAAATGAGTTAGATCGTCAAGTCAATCGCAGTCAAAGGCAGCCAATACCGTTGAAGGTCAAAAGGTCAAATTCTTGATTGTTCCTAAAAATAATCCACATCATTTGATTGTTCCCACACAGAAAAAAGTAGCAACAGATTGGCGCCATCTATGGGAACTCAAAAAAATTCCGACCAGAATTCACCGGTAAAGAAACCTTCATCCATGCCTTCTAAGGGGAAAGGGAAGGCAGCGGCCTCAAGCCGACGAGCCAACCCTTTTCCTCCACCTCCTCCTCTCGAGAACCTTCCTTCCATCCCTCACCAAAAGCAACCTCAGCAAGAAGAGCCTCTCCTCCAACAGGTTCAGCCTCCCTCTGGAGAAGCTACACCAGGGGGCTCTTGCCGAAGCCGTGCCGAACCGTCTGCAATACCCTTTGTCAAAAACAGGGGTTCCGTATACACCTCAACTCCTTCCACCTTGCCACAACTCAAACCCGACCTTCGTCAGTTCATCACTAGCTGCCAGCAAAGCTCTGACCTTCGAATCCACCTTAATGAGAGGAGAGTCCGCGAAGAAGATCTTCATTCTGAACAACATGGAGGCAGGAGAAGCCCTTTTCCTCGAAGGCCACAACATAGGAGAACTCCCTCTCGAAGGGGAGAGGAAGAACTCCTTCCCCCAGAAGACGAAAAAGATCCCCCTCTCCTAGGCGACGAAGAAGCCATCGATCTGTGAGGGACCACAAAAGAACTCCTTCTCGAGAAAGAAAGCATCCAACTCTGATCAGCAGAGCACCCCCCTAGAAGAGGAAGGGAGGAAGAAGCACCTATCACTAGAGTCAAGCTCCGAGAGTTTAAAGACAAGCTCCTCAAAGCCCTCAACGCCACTCATGGCAAGAGCCAACAAACCATCCGCCTTCATCCCACTCCTCAACGTGAAGAATCCAACGGATCCACTAAATCCGGCCGACAAGAGGATGTTGTCCTCCAATGCCTTAGGAAGATGGAAGATCGTTTAGCACTGCTGAAGCAGGAAAAAGAAAAACAGGAAAGCAGATACCGTCCTGTCAGAACCCCCTTTTCCAGAAAGATTATTAAGGCTCCCGTCCTGGTTAACTTCAAGATCCCCGCATTCGAGTCGTATAACGGGGAAACAGATCCAGTAGACCATGTCGAGAGTTTTAAAACTCTCATGATGATCCATCAAGCATTTGACTCCCTCCTATGCAAAACTTTCCCGACAATCTGAAGGGCTTAGCATGAGAATGGTTGTCTCTCCTTTCTCCTGGGTCTATATTCTCATTCGATCTGCTAGAACAACTCTTCCTTACGCACTTCATCACCAGCTGTAAGTCAGAAAAAACTAGCGCCTCCTTATTAGATCTGAAGCAAAAGGACGGGGAGTCCCTAAAAAGCTATGTTCAGCGGTTCACCACTGAGTCCAGATCCAACCTGTCATTTAATGCTGTGATGGCTACTGCCGCATTTAGATACAATGTCAAGCATGATAACCTTAAAGCTTCCCCTATCAAAAGACCTCATCGGGTCTTCTCCGACCACATTCAGAGAGTTGAAAAGTATATCCGTGTCGAAGAGGCGATACGCCCCCAAGAGTTAAAGATGCCTTCATCCGAGAACAAACGGAAAGGCACTAACGAAGAAGAACCCCGAAAATCACAGAAGGATGCCGCGGGCAGTGCCGCCCACCTCCCATGCCTCATTTTGAAAAGTACACCCTACTAAATACAAGCATATCCGCCATTCTTATGGAGGTTGACAAGGATGGAATCCATCGACCACCTCCCAAGATGAATGCCCCAGCAAAATACGAGATAAAACAGAGTGGTGTGCCTTCCACAAGGATCATGGTCACCTTACGGATGAGTGCCGAGCCCTTAAAGATGAAGTAGAGGCGTTGCTTCGGCGAGGATACCTTACTAAACTTTCTCAAGTAAATGACACCGAACCCCCTCCTCCGTGGGGACCCAACAAACGGACAGAGAGGTCGACTGAATCCTAGGGGTCGGGGCGGATGGAGATATTTCATGCAATCCACAAAGGACCTTTGGGGGGAGCCTCTAGCTCATCTAGGAAGGCCTTCATTCGAGAGGTAAAATTTGTACACAACATCCCGCCCCCGAAAGGTTCAGGAGTTAGCATCACCTTCTCAAATTAAGACTTGGAAGGCGTTCGAACTCCTCATTGTGATGCACTAGTGATCAACATGTGTATGGCGAACCATGAAGTGCGCCGAGTCCAGGTTGATAATGGCAGTTCGGTCAATATCCTTTTTTTGAATGTGTTTGAAGGCCTCAAACTTAAGTGGGATCACCTCAAGCCCGCTGATACACCCTCCACGGATTCTTTGGAGCCCTTATAAAGATCGAGGGAATTGTAACCCTCGACGTTGCTTTAGGGAAAGCTTCGACTGCTCGCACAGATGCGTTAGACTTCATGGTGATCGACATGAAGTCTGCCTACAATGCTATCTTCGGCCGCCCAGGGTTAGCGCCCTTCCAAGCGATTCCATCCACATACCACCTAAAAGTGAAGTTCCCTACAACTGCAGGAGTGGGGGAAGCTAAGGGAAGTCAGGAAGCTGCTCGGGCCTGCTACACAGCTACCATGGGAGGCTTGGTTCTTCCCCTCGATGCCTTCGAACTCCCCCTTGATATGGGACAAGCTAGATCCGAACCCATGGATGAATTGGTAGAAATCCCTTTCTCCAAAATGGATACAGCTAAGTGTTTATGGGTAAGCAAAACGCTCTCCCGCCAAGTGAAGGAGCAACTTATCATCTACATCAGGGAGAATAGAGACCTGTTCGCTTGTACCGCAGAGGATATGCCTGTATTTCCGAAGACTTGATTGTGCACCACTTAAGTGTGAACCCAGAAGTCAAGCATGTCCAGCAGAAGCTCCGCAAATTTGTGCCCTAAAGGCAAAAGACAATTAAAGAGGAGATTGAGAAGCTCTTAGCAGCTAGATTCATCCAAGAAGTCAGTTACCCCGACTGGCTAGCAAATGTTGTAATGGTCAAGAAGGTCAATGACGAGTGGAGACTCTTCATAGACTTCACCGACCTCAACAAAGCATGTCCAAAATATCTTCCCTTTCCTGAACATAGACACCTTGATGATGCCACCTCAGGCCATAAATTAGTAAGCTTTATGGATGTTTTTTCGGGATATAATCAGATATGAATCTTTCCTCCAGACATTTCGAAGACGTCCTTCATCACCAATCAAGAAAAAAGGCATGGGCATGAATATTCGGAGTATTTAGTGACTCCCAGTTGGTGGTAAACTAGATTCGAGGTGAGGGATGACCGAATGATCAGGTACTTGGCGTGTGTAAAGAAAATCATGTCCACTTTTCAAGAAGTTGACGTCACTCACATTCCATGAGAAGAAAATGGGAAAGTAGATACCCTTTCCAAGCTCGCCTCATCATCGTTCGACGGACTCGACCACACTGTAATAATCGAGGTCCTCCTGAAACCGAGCATCGAAGAAGAAGCAGCAGCCGAACTCATGCATATCACCCTTCAAACACCCGAAGATTGTTGGATGAAACCTATAGTCGACTTCCTCGACAAAGGGATCCTCCCGGTGGATATCAAATAACTTGATTCGGGTAAGGACTGAAAGGTACGTACTCATAGAAAGGGTTCTCAACAAGCGCTCTTACACTCTGGTTGATGGTCGACCATACCTTCGGTGTCTCTCACCCAAAGAGGCTGACTATGCCCTGCAAGACGTCCACAAAGGAATAGGCGGCAACCATATATTGCACGGAAGATCCTTAACCATGGGTACTACTGGCCCACTCTTCTAAGTATGCTCAAGCTTATGTCTGCCTGTGCCCCTCATGTCAGAGACACTCCTCTGTAAAGCGAGTTCCCCATGCTGACCTTAGCTCCATGCCAAGCCCCATCCCATTCGTAATGTGGGGGATGGATCTGCTCGGGCCGTTCCCTCCTGCCACTGGACAATGATCCTTCTTGGTGGTCACTATCGATTATTTTACAAAATGGATAGAAGCTGAACCACCGACAACAATCTTCGAGCACCGAATCCAACAATTCTTTTGGAAGAATATAGTTTGCAGCTTTGGGATCCCTCGCATTTTAGTTACCGATAATAAGACTCAATTCGCTGGTAAAAGATTCTGTCAGTTCTGCACTGACTTGGGTATTGAGCAGCGTTTCTCTTCAGTGTCACACCCTCAGACAAATGGCCACGCCGAGAACGCCAATCAAAAAATCTTTTATGGTTTCAAAACGAGACGTGTTGAAGCTACTAGGGATAATGGGTCAAAGTACTTCCCGAGTGTACTCTGGTCTTATATGACCACAAAAAGAACCCCCCACCCCCCACCCCGGGCGAGTCCCCGTTCAACCTTACATTCGGTACAGAAGCTCTTATCCCTCTAGAAGTCGGAATACCTTCTTCTCGCCTCCTCTCGTTGTCACGCCCCGCTTTCCAAAAGAGAATATGGAATACGGATACATGACTAAGTCCAGCGAATAATTTTTATCATCCATAAGCTGTTCAAGAATCTTTACAATATTTCACAAGAATAATCAGAGCCGGAAGCAAAAGAATCAACCAAGTATGCACATATGAACCAAAATACCAACAAGAATACTTGAAACCAAAACATATTAATTTCAAATAATCGAGATCTGAATAAGTCAAATATCCTGGGTCACATTGCCCAAATACAAATAAATCCAAGTAATCAAGATACAATTGTTCAATGCAAGAAACAAGAATAATAATAGCAAAATCCAGCACTAATATTCCATATCACCAACACCATCTGGTACCTATTCTCCAAAATCTGCAATTTAACAATTGCAGGAACAGGAAAAAGAAAACAAACTCCCATCAATGCAAGTTACGGGCCGCTTGTAATGCAGGATACAAGTACATAGAAAAACTAAACAATTAACATGGAATAGGCATGACAACAAAATATAACAACCAGCATGGTAAAGTGAACAAGTACAAGTAGCATGTATCTAGTGTCAAGTGAACAAATATCATGTAAACAAGTAACACGTATCAAGTATCATGTAAACATGTATCAAGCATCAAGTATCAAGTCTCGTATATCATGTAATCAAGTATCAAGTAAGCATGTATCATGTTCAAGTATCATGTATCAAGTCTTGTAGTTATTACTATCTATGTAGCACTTCATGCAGCCCACACTACATGATTGCTACAAAAAACAATTCTGCTTTAGATTTCATAGTGGACCATAGAGGGCAGTGTACTCAGAGACAAGTATCAAGTAATCGAGCTCCAAGCTCCAAGTATCATGTATCATGTATCATGTATCACGTGTCAAGTTGTGCAAGTGGCAAGTAATCACGTGTCTTGCGTGCAAGTGTCAAGTAATTACATATCAAGTAATCACGTGTCAAGTATCATGTATCAAGTAATCACGTAGGATCAGTGGATCCCCTTCCGAGTACACGTTTCTAAATTATCCACTTTTAGATCTTTCCCTTAAACCCTGGCTTGGTTATTTATTATTAATGTCAAACAAGCATGTATGTGAGCAAAAAATATCAAGAATAACATGGCATGATCATTTAACAAGTTCAAGTTGCAAGATAAACATGTACGGGTGCAAGATAACTCATAAAAGGATAAAATAACCAAATTTCTAGTTCAGGACAACAAGACCATACTGCAGTAAAACTGAGATTCCCGTTGTTACAAACATGAAAATCTGAATCCGTCGAAAGGTTTAGAAAATAGACTCCCGGCCGAATCCAGCAAATATATATAAGTCATATAGTATTTCACAAAAACATAACTCAAAACAGATTTGAAACCAGAAAATGTGTTCAGCCAAAAATCAGAAGATCATATTCAAAGTCAGAAAAACCACATGAAAACTCATTAAATAAATCCACGAAAAATTTGGGGTATTCCCCTATATGTATAGTAACAGAAAATAAAGTTTCATAATTTTCCAATAAAAATAGAGTAGTCAAGTAAAATCAGAAAACATCAAAATGCAGTAGTTTTGTAAATCTGAAATCACAAATACTGCAGTACGAAAACAAAAATATCTCACAAGCCATAAATCGTAATCCAAATCTGCCAAAAGGGTAATAAAATAGATACAATAGGATAACTTTCATATTCAGAAATAATTTAGAAATAACAAGTAGAAATAGATCGAAAATCAAGTTCTTTACTGAACAGTAGGAAAATTCAGCATGTAAAATCTTTATTTGCAAGTATGAAAAGGTTTGTAAAACATCTCAAATAAATCCACCAAAATTCTGGGTAAACCCCAATCAAGTATAGAAATACTGAGCAAAATTTCAAATCAAAATAATAAATTTTAATACCACAATAAAAATAGATTACTCTTCAGAAATCATAGAAAACAGAATATGGAAATCTTTCGACACTATTGTAGTAAAATCGACATAATTCACAAACCGTAAATCGAAACTGAGATCCATCAAAAAGGTTGGAAAATAAACAGAATTCTCTACAAATCATGTTCACAAAATATTTTCAAATACGGACCTTAATAGGGTCTAAAATACTAATCAAAATAGAAAAGCCAGTAAAACTGAAAATATCGCATATGCACAAAATCCACTAGTTCACATAGAACTCATCCAAATCATAACCAAACATGATATAGAGTATACTAGATGTCCAAACAACACGGTACAGGGTATTTCACAAGTTCACAATAAGTCTACCACGAGTAACACGAACGAGCACAAGATAACACATGAATAACACGCATATATGCAACAAGAAGTGGTCAATCCTAGGTTATATCATGTCATGTATGTCATGAGGCAACTATGGTCGAATCATCACTATAAAGACAATATCAATAAGAAGATTCACACACAAATTGTCTCTAGAACCCAACTACACTACAAGCAATATTTAGTACTTGTATTTGCAAAGTAATTTAATACAAGTTACTTGCCTTAACCGACGATGAAAATGACTCCAAGCAAGAATAACGGGAACAGATTCCTTGCCAACGAACTCAACGAACACATGAGCCAAAAACGAGCAAAAACCCACGAACCACGAGCAAAACTCGAACGAACGAACAACCAAAAACTACGTGCACAAGAATGCACGCACCAACCAAACGAAATCAAGAACTCAAGGCAATGAATGAGAGCACACATGGCAAGAGCACGGAACGGGGAAACGAGATGAAGACCACGAGAGTGAGGTGGCGACTGGCAGCTGGCGGCGCTGGCTGCTGCTGCTGCTGCTGGGCGTGCTGAACAGAGACAAGGAGAGATGGAGACGATGGGAGATGGGTGCTCGGGGCTAAGGTGCAAGGGTTGTCGGGTGCAGTGCTTCGGGGTGAGGTGTAGATGGTCGGGGAGGTGTGCAGGAAAATGGGGGTACGTCAGCGGCTAGGGATCTTCGGAATGAGATGGAGGCTAGGGTTTCGGTGTGCACATGAGGGATGAAGATGGGTTTATATACATAGGGTATGAAGTGTTAAGGTTTGAGATGAGGGGGCTTGCGGGTAGGGGAAAAAAACATAAGGTTCGGGATGGGTAGTTGGGTGCTAACGAGTATAGGTTATTAGGGTATAGGTGATTTGGTAAATGGGTATTAGGAGTATAAGGTTTAATTGATATGGATATAGGTAATATGATTAATAATAGGACTCGGGTAAAATAGGGTTAAAATAGGGAATGGAAAATCACGAGCACCGAAGAAGCAAATAAAATAGAGCAAGAATGAAAATAAAGAGCAAAGATA
This sequence comes from Hemerocallis citrina, assembly GCA_017893485.1. NCBI lineage: Eukaryota > Viridiplantae > Streptophyta > Magnoliopsida > Asparagales > Asphodelaceae > Hemerocallis > Hemerocallis citrina. The sequence goes on from CM030366.1 coordinate 47,444,219, forward strand.
AATGCCCAAACATAGAAATGAAACAAGGGACAAACAAATAGATACAAGAAGATAAAGTAAAAATACAATGAATATATATTGAAATAACATCCAATATACGGTCCCAGAAGAGATACAACGGAAAAAATACAAGGAAAAGAAAATACACTCAAAAATACGCAAAAATGAAAAATAGGGGTTACACTCATTCAACCAAATACATAACTCGAACGACATTCGAGCTAATCTTGAAATTCTCAAAGAAGTCTGAGAGAAATTCATCATCCGAAGAAACATCTTCCAAGAGTGGGTAAAGAGATTCTATAACAAGAAGGTGTGTCCGGCCAACATTCAAGAAGGAGACCTTGTCCTCCGAAAGCTCGAAATATCCGTCCCTCGGAAGAACAGAAAGCTCGCCCCTAACTGGGAAGGACCATACAAAGTCCCACAAGTTGTTCGCCCAGGAACTTACCGACTTAAAGACTTGGGGAGGGAGGGGGGCGGGGGGGTTGGGGGGGGGGGGTGGGGCGGGGAGAATATATCGAGGACTTGGAACACCGAACATCTCATGAAATACAATAAGAGCACTTAATGCCTTCGCCCAATAGATAGCATCAAAACATGTAATAAAGGTCGATGATTATAACAGTCACAACATGTAATAAATGATTGCATTAAAACAGTTGTTCAGTTAAAATTTTCAATAAAAATCACTCTTTTCTTTTTGCAAAATTTCTTGAACAGTTCAGAAACTCTGTGAACAATTCAACCTAAGGAAAACGATAAGTTAAGACACTTGGTATGCCCCCGTGCCAACACCATTCTATTCATTAAAGCACTTCCATGGGCAATTGCGGGATCCATTTAGAATTCATAACGATGCATGGGCACACTTTTCCCCCGAGCAAGTGTGTGGAGTATATCTCGCCGTACAAGTGCCTCACTCTGGACGAGTGTGGAGTCCATTCATGGTTCATAGAACCACCATAGCCACATGCTCCCGAGCAAGTGTGCGGGGATCGTTTTGCCATTCGAGTGCTCCAAAAACTCGTCGTCATCTTGTTCGGAGTCCACTCATGGTTAGGGTGGAATATTTGCTAATTTGAAGTAATTGTTTAGTCCTAGCAAGAAGTTAGAAATTTTGGAGTTCTAGGTTGAAATAACCATTGAAATATTATTTTATTTGAATGTGGGCTTAGGCCCAAGACCCAAACCCTTCTAACTATTAAGAAATCCACCTAATTACAAGATGCAACTCCCTTCTCCCCCTCATTTTCTTGTTGGCCGAAACCCCCCATCAGACCAAACCAAAACCCATTTTCCCCAAAAGAACCAAGATCAAAATCCGAACCCTCTTCCACTTCAAGCTTCAAATTATTTGGGGTTTTTAGGAGATTTTGGCGTGCTCTTCAGCATGGTAGGGTCGGTTTGTCGAGAGAGCTTCAAGAAGGTATATCAATTTGTATCTTTAGTTATGGGATTTTGTGCTTTTCATTTCTTTTCATAAAAATCATAGTAGAAGCATGCTTAGAGTTTGTAGAACATGCTAGAGGTGAAAGATTCCGATTTCTATGGTAATAATATGAAAATTTTATTAAACCTAGGCTTTGAGTTTAGGAAGGGTATGGAGAATTGCATCAATGGAATGCTAATAATTATTTTGAATGATGTAAAATATTATGGAATAATTTAGGAGCATTCATAATAAATTTTAACAATTATTTGACAATTATAAGGAATTTTCCCGGTATCGGAAATTTGTAAAATAGAGTTTATTGATATGAAAACATGATAATTATGGGAAAACATATATAAATAATAGACTTTATTCCCAAAATATACATGTGAGTTAATTTTGGGATATAGAAGTTGATTGGGGTATTTTACCGTTAAAATATAAAATATTGATTAGAACTCCTCCGGTCGAGGGGTAAAATTGGGATTTGGCCATTAGACTAGAGAAGTGTTGATTTGATATGGTTAGGTATGTTGTATATGATGTATAAGTATGTTGGATGTGAATTCGGGGGATAAATAATGTGTGTTATGAGTTAATAATTTATGAGTTCGATAATTTTCTTTATAGGTGTTGAAAAATGAAGTTTGATTAGCGACCGGGCGAGTGAGGAGTGTCTTCTGACTGGTTCGTCAGGTGAATATGATTATACTAGGTATATATTATGTCATGACAAAACTTTTTGCGGATTCGATATGATTTTTGTGAGTTATAGCTAAATGAATATTTAACAGAAAATACGGAATTTTTTATATGTTGAAATTGTGTTATATAGTGAATTTGTGTGATTTTGAATATTTAGTGTTAAGCGTGATATATTGGGTATATGTATGATAATATGAAGTAATTGGGGTCGATATACGTATAATATACGGTAGATAAACAAAAATGACATATATATACGGTGTTATGATGTATTGACCTATAGGGTGCATGCTTGTGATATATATGGGTGATAATGAGTTGTGGTATCATAATCGATGAAATTAATGAGTGCGTATATGTATAATATAGTGATGTTCAGAGTGAAACTAATGGGCGATAATATGATATAATCATCTACTTAATTTGGTATATTCATAAGATATTATAATGTGATTAAATAAATACTGTGGTACATTTATGATATAGAATAATATCATGTAATAATCTCATAAATTAATTAATCGGGTGTATGCAAATTTGTGATATAATGAAAACATAAATAATATGATGAACACCGAATATGTGATAATATGTTAAGATAAAAAATGAGATGATATATGATAATAAAATGAGATAATAATTCTCATGGTAAACGTCAAAGATGTGACAATTTATTGAAATAAAAGATGAGATGCTATGTGGTGATAAATTGAGATAATAAGATGAAGTGAAAATGATAATAACAAATAAATTTTATTGACCAGTACCTACAAAAATCCTGGGGGTTTGGGCTAGACCTCCTAATACCCAAGGACCGGCTTGGGGTGCGGTGTTTATTACCCAAACTATGTTTGGGGTGCGTGTTTTATCGCCCAAGCTATCGGCTTGAGGCCCGGTTGGATGCATAAGACCCTTGGTGGGCAGCGATGCGTAAGACCCTTGGTGGACGCGATTTGTGTTTAATAAAGCTATCGGTTCTAGTCTTGATAGATGCGTAAAACCCTTGGTGAGCAGCGATTTGTGTTTGACGGAACTATCGGCTTTAGTCTTGATGAATGTGTAAGACCCTTGATGGGCAACAATGTTTCCTTCGCTGGCATAGGCTAGGAGGAATCAGACGCGTAAGACCCTTGGTGGGTAGAGGTCCGCGTGTAGACTGGGCTGTCGGCTTTCAGTATATTGGGATACTGTGGCTCTGGTCGAAAAATTAATAAAATGAATTAATGTGAAATGAAAAGAAAAATGAGAAAGTAAAGAAAGCATATAATGTGATATGAGAATGAGAAAGAAAAGAAAGTATCTGATGTGAAGTGGAAATGACAAAGTAAAACAAGTATATGAGTCGGAATGAATAAGAAGAGTAAAAGAAAATGTATATGAATGAAAATATGAAAGAATATGAGTCACGAGTATGTAAATGAAAATGAATGGTAAATGAAGTATGTGGTTAAATGAGCATGAAAAATGAGGAAATTGCATTATGTGATTATATACAAAAAATAAAGAAATTAAGACATAAGAATATCTATTAAAAAAGAAACATTTGTGTTATGTATCTATATAATAAAACACAAAGAAAGCTGTCAAGTCTCTTCTTCAATCCCCCCAAAATCATAGGCCCAGATCTAACCTCACAAAACACATTTTCCCTCCAAAAGTTCCCCCCCTCCCCCCCCCAACCTCAAATTCAAATCCCCCCCCAAAACAACTCTTTTATTTATTTAATTATTTCTCTTTCTCTTTCTCTCTTTCTCTCTCTCTCTCTCTCTCTCTCTCTCTATATATATATATATATATATATATATATATATATATATATGGAAACATGGACTTTTTTACCCCAATTTATAATTATTTTTCACCATATACTAATGGAAACATGAACTTTTATTTACAACTAATTATTGTCATACTATTAAAATATCAGCTACATAATTGTTGTTTTACTGTTTACAAGATTTTTCATATGCTGTATCATTCTGAAGACGTGCCGTAGGTACGTGGCCATGGGAAAATGTAGTCTATATAATAAAACACAAAGAAAGCTATCAAGTGGCTCTCATTCATTTAGAAGAAAATCAACGGTCTAGATTTTTGCTCCCAAAAGATATTTTCCCTCCCAAATGTCCCCTCCCCCAAAACAAAACAACTCCTTCATTTATTACTCTCTCTCTCTTTCCCCTTTTTTCTTCTTTTTCATAATTCTTTTTTTTACCCAAGTATGTCAACAAAAAAAAACAGTGAATATTTTTTTTGGTTATGCAATTTCGGATTATGGAAGTGAATGTTATTGAGTTATGAAAGCATAATCCGAAAATAAACATAATTAAAAATGTAAAATTAAAAAAAAATCATAATCTGAAATTGCATAACCAAAAAAAGTATTCACTATTTTTGTTGTTGTTGACATACGTGGGTTAAAAAAACAGAGAAGAAAGAAAGAGTGAATTATGAAGAAGGAGAAAAGAGGGGAAAGAGAGAGAGAGAGAGAGAGAGAGAGAGAGAGAGTAATAAATGAAGGAGTTGTTTTGTTTTTGGAGAAAAATTTGAATTTGGGGGGGGGGGGGGGACATTTGGGAGGCAAAATGTCTTTTGGGAGCAAAAATCTAGACTGTAATCCCTTTTTTTTCGTTTTCGCATTTTGGTGTATTTTCTCTTCTCTCTTGAATATTTGTACTCTCTTGTATTTTTCTGGACCGTATATTGGAGTCATTTTCAATATATATTAATTTTTGGCTCAATCTTGATCTTTTGTGATTTAATTTCCGTCCCTTGATTGTTCTTGATCATTGTTGTTATTTTCACTCTTCATTTGTGTCTTGTTCTCCTTATTTTGATCTTTGGGTGCTCATGGTGGTTGGTGGCTTATCCTATTTTCAAATCCTATTGTTTTGATCCCAAATTGATTACCAAAGCCAAAATTCAAACTCACAATCCTATTTGAAATCCTATGTAAATTGTATCCCAGTCACCTCATATTAAACAAATCCTATTACTACTCCTAGTGGACCTAATTAAACCCAAATACCCAATACCCATATCCTACTACAAACCCTAATACCCAAAACCCTATATATATATAATCTCTCTCCCTCTCCATAAACCCTAATCCTAACTTACTTCTCCCGGCCTCCCTTTCTTTCCCGATCGACCTGCACCCTAGCCACCAACAACCACGATCAGGCCGACCCCCCTTTCGACCTGCACCTCACCCTACTCCCGATCCCTATTGCCGACCTTCACCATAGCCCAAACTCCATCCCACCACCACACCAACATCCATATCACCCCTCACCGTCTCTCTCCCGTCCTCCAGTGCCGTCCGACGGTCCGCAGCAGCTAGCCTTAGGCCGCCGCCGACGCTACTTCTCTCTCTTCGTTGGTGTTGCACGTGCTCGTGTTTGAGTGTGCATGTGATCGTGTTTGCTTGGTTCGTGGATTTATCGTTCGTGAGTTTGTTCGTTGCTAGAATTCGTTCCCATTATTCTTGATGTTCTTCGTTTTTGTCTTCGGTTAAGGCAAGTAACTTGTACTCAAATTCCTTTGTATGATACAAGTCAAAAATACCGCTTACAGTGTAGTTGGATTCTAGAGATAACTCGTGTGTGTGTTATTTTTGATGGGTTTTGTCTCTATTATGCTATTTGACCATAGTTGCCTCACGACACAAAATTGACATGAAAACAACTAGGTTTGACCATTCTTGATCTATTCATATGTGTGAGATAATTAGGGAAATTATGTGTTTGATGAGATCCATGTGACATGATGGTTGTGAATATGTTATATACTCTATTTCATAATATTTGGACACTTAGTGGACTCTATACCATATTTGATTGTGATTAGAACAAATTTCGTATGATTTATGTTGGTTTTGTTGTTAGCGAAAAATCTATAATTGTCAATGATCAATTTTGAATTGTATTTTAGACCATATTAAGGTCAGAATTCTTAATTTTTGTATTAGACATGAATCGTAGAGAAATCTGTCTTCTTTCCAATCCCTCTAACCTTGATCGATTTCATTTTCATATGAGTGAGTTATGGCTATTTTACTACAGAGGTGTATTAAATTTCTAGATTTCGTTTCTTAATGGTTTTGATGATTAAACTATTTTGATACTACTCCGAATTATATTATTTTGATCTAAAACTTTGCACAATATTTTTATATCTATCTAGGGATTATCCAGAATTTTGGTGGATTTTATTGATGAGTTTTATATGCCATTTCATGCCTGTTTATAAAGCTATACTTGCTGTATTTTGCTTACGTACTGTTCTGTAAATAATCATATTTTCACCCTATTTTTCTTTTACTGTATGGAAAATATTTATGAAATATGAAAATTAAATTATTCTGTCTATTTTCATCTCCCTTTGATAGATTTGGATTTCGTTTTACGGTTTGCGAAATACTACAGTTTTCGTACAGCAGTGTTGGGAATTCCAGATTTGCCAAACTTTCGTTTCTTGATATTTTCTGATTTTTGTTGACTGAACTAATTTTACTGGAATATTATGGAACTTTATATTTTGATATTAGACATATAGGGTATTACCCCAAAATTTTCCTGGATTTATTTGAAGAGTTTTATTGCTATTTTTCTGACTGAGAATTCAATTTACTAATTTCTGGCTGAACGTGTTTTCTGGATTCAAATCAGTTTTGAGTTATGATTTTGTGAAACACCATATGACTTATATGTATTCTCTGGATTTATGTGGAAGTCTATTTTCCAGATTCTTTGACGGATTCAGATTTGGATTTTTGTAGTAACGAGAATCACTGTTTTAGTACTATACTATCTTGCTGTGCTGAATATGAACATACACTGTTTTGCTCGTTTATGTGACTGCATATCATCTATGCATGTTTATTTGTTTTCCTGAACCCAATACTGATTGTATCATGTTAGTTTAACACTATTTTGTACACATTCATGCCTGTTGATAACCATAATAAAAGTAATCAAGCCGGGGTTTCTTAACGGAAAATCTAGTAGTGGAAAATATGGAAACATGTACTTGGAAGGGAACTAGTGTTCCATACTGTTACTGTTACTGTTACTTTTACTGCTACTGTTACTGATACCTGAGTACACTGCCCTATTATGGTCCACTATGAAATCTAAAAGCGAAACTGTTTGTTGTAGCAACCATGTAGTAAAAACCGGAATGCATGAATTGGTACCTAGCTAGTAATACATACAAGACTCTAAGAACTTAAGACTGATACTGTTAGCCTGATACCGTTGACTAATACTGTTGACCTGATACTGTTATACCGTTACATTGATATACTGAGCTTACTATTACTGGACACTGTTAGTTACCATATGACACTGCATTTGACACAAACATCTGTACTGTTAGTATACCATGTTAGTTGACCTTGTTTTACTTATTCATGCTAGTTATTACTGTTGATGTATTATTTTCTGCTATTTGTTTACCTTTCCCTTGTACTTGTATCCTACATTATAAGTGGTCCGTAACTTGCAATTGACGAATACTTGTTTTCTCTTTCCTTCTCCTGTAATTATGAATTGCAGATCAGGATGGTCAGCTGCCCGATGATATTGGCGAAATGAGATATTAGTGCTGGATTTCTTGTTTATTAGTAGTATTATTATTGTTGCCTTGGAACAATGTATTTTGATTACTTGGATATTTATTTTGTATTTGGACAATGTGACCCATAATATTTGACTTGTCCAGATTCTGATTTATTTGAGAATATTATATTTTGCTTCAAATAAATTCTGTTGGTTTATTAATTCAGTTATGCATGTGTGGTTGACTCTGATTATTTGTGAGATGTTGTAAAGAATCCTGAACAGCTTATTTTTTTTTTTTTTTTTTTTGATGGGAAAGTCTAGGCTCGAACTAGGGACTCTGGATTCAGGCCGCAACTCAATTACCAACAGGACATTGCCTGTTGGCCATCCTGAACAGCTTATGTATGATGAAAATCATTCGTTGGGCTTTTATTGCGTATCCGTATTTCTTATCCTTTTTGGGAAGCGGGGAGTGACATAGACCGTTGATTTTCTTCTAAATGAATGAGAGCCACTTGATAGCTTTCTTTGTGTTTTATTATATAGATTTCAAAGTTTTAATTATGTTTTTTTTGGATTATGCTTTCATAACTCAATAACATTCACTTCCATTTAATTGCTTTGAATTACCGTATTTGATCTGATTGTATTATACTTCACTAAAAAATTGTTTTAGATTAGAATGCTTCGCTGAGTTAATTTTGATTAAAATATTTTTTTTATTATGCAATTTTGGATTATTATTTTTTGAATATTTGGGCATTTGCTGCTTTGAAAAATCGTTGCAAATTCTTTAATTGACTCGCCTGATCGTGCTTTTATGGACAAATCCATGCTTAATCCCTGTATTTCGGATTTTTGTAGCTGCAAAATTGTATCTTGATCTGTTTTGCTATAATTTCACTTCACGTATACATCACAACAAATTTTCTCTTTTAAATTCATACATGGTTAACTATATAAAAAATAAATAAGGGGAAACTAACTCATGCAGTTTGAGGCATTAACCGTAACTCATGCAGTTAGATAATGAATTGCTACTTATGTTAGACTCCAAATCGAAAAAGAAATATCTTATGCTCAAGTCAAACATAGCAAGGAATTTCCAATTTACTACTGTTGTAGATTCATAATACTATTTTGAATCTCGAGCTGCTGACAAATAATCCTACAATATAAAAACTAATAAACATCAAGGTCACTTCATCATCATACTTCAAAGTACATCAATACATTAACATCTACTAGCAAATAAACATCTATATAAATCATCCCTTACTTTTACAATTTTCATATGTTGTATCGTTCTGAATACGTGCCGTAGGCACGTGCCCACCGACATACCTAGCATGAGTATAAAATTGAAGGAATTATGTATGTGAATTAATGTGAATAAATTGAAGAAAATGTGTATATATTATATGAATGAAAAGTAAAGTAATATGTAATATGAGTGTGAAACAAAAAGTAAAGTGAATTATGTGATGAATATGAGAATGGTTATAAAGTTAAAATATGTTATGATATGAGTTTGATGCACCCTGGAATTGTGTCGAGGAACTACTCGCCCACTATTTCCATGCAAATGGTGGGAACTACCCGCCTTGGCACAACTCCCAGGGTGAATTGGTGGGTTGTTGATATGATAGTTGTATTGCAAGATAGAAATGAAAAGTAAAGTAAACTGTAAGATGGAAATGGAAATAAAGTAAAGTAATATTTCAAGCTATCGGCTTGAGATGTGATGTTATATTACCCAAGTTCTACATGGGGTGCAGTGATTATTACCCAAGCTATCAGCTTTGGGGTGCGATGTAATATTACCCAAACTATGTTTGAGATGCAGAGTATTATTTAATAAGAATGAAAGTTAAAGTAAAGTGTAATATGAGATGTAAGCGAAAATGAAAGAAAGATATATTATCAATAAGAATGAGAAATAGCTAAAGTTGTATGATGGGATGAAAATGAATTATAAAGTAAAATATAGGATAAAAAGAGACTGAGTATAAAAATAATCTGTGTGATGAAATCAAAATGAAAATAAGATAAATTGTAATATATAATGAGAAGGAAAGTTAATGCATTACGAGATGTTATGATATACGATATTATGAGATTGAATGCATGTTAATAAGATGCGATGAAAAAGAATGAATGTGATTATATGCGAGAATAAATACATGTGATGAGATGCGATGAAAATGCATGTGATATTATATGATAGAGTGAATGTGAAGTTATGTGATGAGAATAAATATGATGACAACAAATATCAATATGTTATAAGATTGAATGAGTGTGATGTTATGCAACGAGAATGATTATGAATGTAGTATGAGATTGCATGAATGAAATGCTATAAGATTGAATGACTGTGACGTTAGAGACGAGAATTAATGTGAATATAGTATGCCTTGGAATTGTGTCGAGGAACTACACTCCCACTATTTCCATGGAAATGGTGGGAACTACCTGCCGAGACTCAACTTTAAGGAAGTGAAAGTGGATATGGATATGTGGATGGGTGCAGATTCAGAAGGGTACTTTGGTATAAAGTCACTTTTACGATGTTTTTATATTCAGATTTCAGGTTGAACTTTATTATCATGATACTCGTAAGTTCTTTCTATTTTATTTTTATATAGTTTAATTTATTTGCTAAACTAGTAAATTATACTCACACTAGACATGGCTAACCCCTATTATTTTTTGGGGGTTAGGGGAGTCCCTCCCTGAGGGTGGATGACCCTAACTTTCATGCATATTTTGATAGCAGCGAGGTGAGATAGTTTTTGTAGTTTGGTAGTTATACTTTTGCTCGTAGTAATATAGAATATATGTATCTATGTATTATATGTAGAAATGGGAGTAGAATTAGGTAAGGTATAATGATATATATAGTGTTGTGATGAAGTATGAAAGCTCGTACCCACCTCGTTGCGGAGTACTGGGTTCTGTGGTTGGTTTTTGAAAGTTTTTCCTAAAGTTTTTCTAAAAATCTTATCGGTTTTCAAAAGAATTTATGGTTTTTAATTTATATCTTGCTTTTTATGACGAATTATTCCCTCAGAGCCTTATACATTATTGTCTGTGTGATGTTGAATGATTTGGCCCGGGGAGGATTGATATAAATTACAGGTACATTGATTTTTGTAATTGTTTGCAGATTTCCATAAGGAATATCTGTAAAAGGGATAATATTTCAGGGGAAACTCTGCCGAAATTTTTAATAAAAATCTACGAGTATTTTTCTAAGTAAGAAATGGTGTAGATAAGTAATAGATTAAGTTAGTGAACAATTGAATATAAAAAAATTAGGGTGTTACACGCCCACCCTCGTTCGCCACATCGTTCTCCAGAGCACGCCGAGCAGACGAAGAACCACACGAAATAAGGCTAAAAAGAGAGTTGACCAGTTAACGGTCAAAAGCCACTTGTCACCACGTCATCGTTCACCAAACGTTCGCTAACGCTCACCGCACTGTTCGACATCGTTCTCCACATTGTTCGCCAGAGCACGCCGAGCAGATGAAGAACCGAACAAAACGAGGCCAAAACTAGCGTTGACCAGTCAAACGCCACATGTCGCCTTGTCATTGTTCGCCAATGCTCGCCGCACCATTCGTCATCATTCACCACATCATTCACCAGAGCATGTTGAGCAAACGAAGAACCGAATGAAACGAGGTAACTAGCGTTGACCATTCAACGGTCAAACGCCACGGGTTACCTCGTCATCGTTCGCCAAATGTTCGCCAACGCTGGCCGCACCATTCGCCATCGTTCACCACTCAAACGTTCACCAATGCTCGCCTCGTCACTGGCCAACGCTCGTCACAGTGCACCGAGTAGACGAAGAACTGAACGAAATAAAGCAAAACTAGCGCTGACTAGTCAACGGTCAAACATTGACCAGTCAATGATCAAACACCATGTGTTGCCTCGTCATCATTAGCCAAATGTTCGCTAATGTTTGCCAATGCTCGCCATAGCCCGCCGAGTAGACGAAGAACCAAACAAAACGAGGCCAAAACTAGCATTGACCAGTCAACGGTCAAACGCCATGTGTCGCCTCATCATCGTTCGCCAATGCTCCCCGCACCGTTCGCCATCGTTCTGTAACACCCCAATTTTTTTTTTTTTAATTTTAAAACTAAACCTCGAAATTCAATTATATCAATTTCTATGTCACTTTAAACATAAACTAAGAAAGTTATATTTCAAGGAAAATTTTGGCAGAGTCTCCCCTGTATATTTTGTCCCGAAACACAAATAGCTTACGGAATTCTGCTCAAAATTCCGTAGCTCACAATACATACAATTATTTCACGGGCTCCCCAGGCCAAAATGAGCAGAAACATCCAGGCAATCAATATATACACTCTGGGGGCCAAACTCATAGTAGAATATCTAATATCAAATAAAAACCATAAATTTCTTTGAAAAAGAGGTAAAATTTTTAGAAAAACCTTTGTAAAATCTACCACAGAGCCCGGTACGCCACAACAAGATGGGTACGAGTCATAACCACCACATACTACTCCACACTATACTCATCATCATCATATACATGCTTATACATCTAAAATACAATTTAAATCATAAATTTCCACTACTCACATAATTAAATTTAAACACAATTTTAAAATAACAGCTTCACTCCACAGAATCTACACCTCACCTCTGCACTGCTGAGGACCTGTAACAGTAGGGGATCTAGGGCAGTCTAAAGACTCCCTAACCCCCCCCAAACACTAAGGGGTTAGTCATTTCTGGTGTGAGTATAATTTACTAAACTCATAAATAAATTATATTATATAAAGAGAATAACTTAAACTTACGAATATCAAGATAAGAAGATTCAACCTGAGATTCACGCATAAAACGTCATACATACGAATTTATAGAAAAGTATTTTGCACACCTGTATCCATCGGTATAAATCCATATCTGCACTATATGCATCATAGCAAGCTCACATATAACTTGATTTTACACTCACATAATCTCATACCACCCCTACACACTTTCTTTATTTCATAAATAATCACTTGACATCACTACCTCGTTTTCGTTATACTATTCAACCACGTATTTCATTTACCATTCATTTGCATTTACGAACTCGCGACTCATATTCTTTCCTACTCATCTCTATTCATAAATTTTTTCTTCTTCGTTCTCATATTACACAACACCGCACTCATTCATTTCGTCTGACACATATCATCGCGTCTCATAATACATTACTGTTACTCTCATCGCACATTACAACTATCTTCTTTACACTCTCAGTACATCATCATACTCATCAGCATAGATTCTCATAATACCATATTAATTCATGTCTTATGACACAAATATAACACCCCCTTGCTCATTGCAATTTACTCACATTTCATCACATCATTAACATATCACTGATTAAATACTCATTCTTATCACATCAAAAATATGTTTTATAACTCATTCTCATCCCATTATATCATTTAGCTATTATTCAATCTAATTGATAATTAACTTACTTTCATCTGCACTTATAACTCAAGTTATCATTGATTTCACCTTCATTCCTATCAATTTATACTCCATATCCCAAACATAGTTTGGGCAATAATATATCATATCCCAAAGCCGATAGCTTGGGTAATAATCACCGCACCCCAAACACGCAGTCTGGGTAGTATCACATCACATCTCCAGCCGATAGCTTGGTTATTAATTTACTTCAATTACTATGCATCTTCACTTTATCTAATTCTTCATTTCCATTAATCATAAGCACTATCATGCCCACTCACCCTGTGAATTATGCCAAGGCAGGTAGTTCCCACCATTTCCACAGAAATAGCGGGCAGGTAGTTCCTTGACACAATTCCAAGGTGTAACCACTCATGCCATACTATATTTTACTTTAATGATCACTTTCGTGGCCACTCTCGCATTATATCTTCACTTTCATTTATCAGATGCATAATGCATTCTCTCTACTTCCCATATTCATTATCACAACATAATTTCTTCATTTAATCCATAATAATACACTTTTCGTATTTTCTGAATCTCATCTCGTAATTACTTATTCATTTCGACCCATACACTTACTTCACTATTTCATTTCATCTTACACCAAATACTTTCTTCTCTTTCTCATTCACATTTCATATCATATCCCTTTTTATCTCAAGTCTAGCCTGAAGTATCAATTCTCTCTCAGGTCTACCCTGAGGTATCATCTCCCTCTCCGATCTATGCGGAGGTATCTGCTCTCCCTGGTCTACCCTGAGGTATCCTCTCTCTCTCTGATCTATGCAGAGGTATCTGCTCTCCCAGGTCTACCCTGAGGTATCCTCTCTCTATCCGATCTATGCAGAGGTATCTGCTCTCCCAGGTCTACCCTGAGGTATCCTCTCTCTCTCCGATCTATGTGGAGGTATCTGCTCTCCCAGGTCTACCCTGAGGTATCCTCTCTTTCTCCGATCTATGCGGAGGTATCTACTCTCCCAGGTCTATACTGAGGTATCATCTCTCTCTCAGGTCTACCCTGAGGTATCATCTCTCTCTCCGATCCATGCGGAGGTATCTGCTCTCCCAGGTCTATACTGGGGTATCATCTCTCTCTCAGGTCTTCCCTGAGGTATCATCTCTCTCTCCGGTCTATGCGGAGGTATCTGCTCTCCAAGGTCTATACTGGGGTATCATCTCTCTCTCAGGTCTACTCTGAGGTATCATCTCTATCTCCGGTCCATGCGGAGGTATCTGCTCTCCCAGGTCTATACTGGGGTATCATCTCTCTCTCAGGTCTACCCTGAGGTATCATCTCTCTCTCCGATCTATGCGGAGGTATCTGCTCTCCCAGGTCTATACTGGGGTATCATCTCTCTCTCCGGTCTACCCTGAGGTATCATCTCTCTCTCCGATCCATGCAGAGGTATCTGCTCTCCCAGGTCTATACTGGGGTATCATCTCTCTCTCAGGTCTACCCTGAGGTATCATCTCTCTCTCCGATCTATGCGGAGGTATCATCTCTCTAGTCAACCGAAATTATTGCTATTAACATTTTCTTTTCATATTAACATCACCCTTTATCATCATAGCATCTCATCTTTTATTTAAACTTATTCGCATAAACATTAATCACCATCTCACTTACCCGTTCAATGCATCACCCAAAAGAAAATCTCATTGTAATTAATATATAAAATCATCACATCATATGATAGCACACCACAACTGTACTGAATTATTTATTATCTCATTCCCACATGTTTGCATACGCCTAGTAGATTAACACATCACAACACCATATACATATAGATATACAATACACTACCCTCACCCTGAATATTCAAAATCACATCAACCCACCATATATCGACATCCCTATATACATATAACTCATCCCTATATATATAACTAATCCATCGTCTATAAATTTATATCAATACACGAGGCGAGTATTTAATCGTCATATCGCATACCAACACCGAACACTAATTTCCCTTTACACATACACCTTATTCCAGGATTCATATCAATCATTCAGATTATACTAAAATTTTCTTAAAATAACAAATACATAAATACATTCATACTCACTTCATAGCCCGGGAAGCCTCGAAGCATCACTTCTCCATCCGGCACACGAAGCCGTTAACATTTCCTATTATCAAGTTTCAAAGCAATTAAGGCTCAAAACATCCAAATCAACGACAGAAAATAATAACACTATTTCTAATATCACTCAGGCATTTTATCGAACGTCTGGGATGCACACGTGCATTGCACGTAATATTTAAATTCCTACGGGATGTTTATCCCCAAACAATTACTAAAATCACCCCCAACTTATTATAATAGTTCTACTAAAATTCTACTACTATAAAGGAGATAATTTATATATATATAAAATTCTCATTTCCAAACCCAAAACCCTAATTTTTAGCAACTTGAAAAATCCCCAATAATTTGCTAATCTCTTGCCTCTACAATGCCCAACACCTCCTAATCTCCCTACCATAACCATTCTTCTCAATAGAAATTGAAATCACTTAGTTCTATACAAATAAAACAAAATAGGGTATACCTCCACTAATTCCTTTCTCCAAATCGACTCTGCCATGAGCTAGAGCACCCTTCAATTAGCCTTTTCCCCAATTTAATTCGAAAACCATGAAGTAGGAGGGTGGATTCGAGTGGGGAAAAGATGCGCCGATTGGGTTCGGCTTTCGTTCGATCGGGAAGAAGCAGGACGTAGGAAAGAAAGGAGAAAGAAAAGGGGGGGGGGGGGGGTTAGGAAATAAATAAAAATAAAAATAAAAATAATAATTAATAAGGTATATTTACACATATACCCCCAATCTCCAAAATATTTCAAATAAACCCCAACTCTTGCACTTTAAAAATACTAACAATACAAATTACATAAAATTATCTCATAATAATCCTCCAAAAGTATAAAATAAAGTAAATAATGTTTCTTCACAAAAACTCAACTCATACTCCAATATATCATTTGCATCAATCCAACACAAATATTCATACCAATATCAATATTTAAAAATAAAATATAATAGGATATAACTTTAAAAATAATTCTCACCACCATAAGAATATAAAAACGAATATTCTTGGTATTTTAAAATTCGAGGTGTTACACGTTCGCTACATCGTTCGCCAGAGCGCGCCGAGCAAACGAAGAATCGATTGAAACGAGGCCAAAACTAGCGTTGACCTGTCAACGGTCAAATGCCACGTATCGCCTCGTCATTGTTCGCCAAGCGTTCACCAACGCTCACCACATCGCTGGCCAACGCTCGAAAATGCTGGCCGCATCGTTCGCCAACATTCGCCAATGCTTGCCATAGCGCGCCGAGCAGACAAAGAACTGAAAGAATCAAAGCCAAACTAGCATTGACTAGTCAATGGTCAAACGTTGACAAGTCAATTGTTAAACGCCACGTGTCACCTCGTCATCATTCGCTAAATGTTAGCATACGATTGTTGTGTCGCTCACCAACGCTCGCCAATGCTCGCCGCATCGTTCGCTAACATTCGCCGATGCTCACCACAGCGCGCCGAGCAGACGAGGAACCGAACGAAAAATGGGCGATGAAGCATTGACCGGTCAACACCTGAACGCTGTCTGATCTCCTCGATTTTCACGCACAGTGCGATCAACGCTCCAGATTGTGCCACGTCATCAGGTATATTTAATTATTTTCTATATTTTATTATTAAATCGAATTAATTATTTAAAAATTCTCAAAAAATAATTAAAAATCTTAAAAATTCTAAATTAATAATTATTAATTCGATCAAAAAATAATTATTAATTTAGAATAATTAATTAAAAATTTTCAAAAATTAATTATAAAAATTTAGAAACTGTAATTAAAAATGATTAAAAATTTGAAAAAATTCAGAAAAATTGGAAAAGTCATTAAAAACCTAGAAAATTCTTGGAACATATAAGTTTAGAATGACACCATTACACCTCAAGCAAGACCTAAACTTCCCCGGGAACTCTGATAGGTTCTGTAAACCATTAAAAATGGGCGATCTACTTCTCAAAGCCTGTGAAACTCAGTCTTCTGGAGTAGGGGGCTTGTGATATGGGTAAAAATATAATTAAATCGGGACCATTCAAATTGGGTACGAATCTTAAAGCTCTCAGGGGTAAAACAATAATTTCACCTATAAACAGGTCCATGAATGGAAATTGGACCTCTTTCAAGCCCGATAATCCAAAAACGGATATGCCTTACTGGGTCTGGGTGATATCCCATTATAAATAAACCCAGATCATTGAAAGAGTTATTTAAATTCATGATTATCCCTAAGAGACAGTTTAAAACCAATTCTCTTATCATGATGGAATTTAAACTCTATTTCTTATCCAAAAACACCGAGAAGTGGATATAAATAATTATCTCAAAACTGTCCCAAGACGACTATAAATACCCCCTACCCCCTCTAGAAAGAGGTAATCAATATTTTTCTCCACAAAAGCTCTCTCATATTCTTTTTGATTTCTGACTTGAGCGTCGGAGGTTTTGTCACCGGGAACAATTCTGGTGTTTCATATTTTTTGCAGGTCATCGGAGGCAATCTTAACCACACGAATCAAATTCTATGGCACAAACTAGTCAGATTGTCAAGTCAATCGCAGTCAAAGGCAGTCAACACCGTTGAAGGTCAAAAGGTCAAATTCTTGATTGTTCCTCAAAAGAATCCACATCATCTGATTGATCCCACACCGAAAATAATAGCAACAGCGAGTGTTGGCGAACATTTGGTCAATGATGACGAAGTGACACATGGCATTTGACCATTGACTAGTCGACATTGACCGTTGACTGGTCAACGCTAGTTTGGCCTTGCTGTAACCCCCGTTTCCACATATTCATATTTTTCTATGTATTATCTGGGTTAGGGTTCTTTATAAAATTTCCCGTTTTCTTAAATTCATTTTGTTTCAAATTTATTTTGTATCTCCTGTTAAAATCCATTTCTTTTCATTAATTGTATTTATCGTTATTTTCAAATGATTTTTATATTCTAATACAAATCCTATTATTGTTGTTATTATTGTTATTATTATGTTTATGGTTATTATTATTATTATTATCATTAAATATATTGTTTATTAATTTTTGAAAGCCTACAGACCGTGATCTATATTTTATTATTATTGGAGAACAGATTTTATGTATACTATTTGATTTAATTAATTAATATGCAATACTATTTTTCTCCTAATCATATTTTTAGCTCAATTCAAATCCAGTCTCATCTATTTTGTGAACCCACACATTCTATTGTATTTAGTAGTATTTGAGTATTAATTTAATGCATACTATTTGATTCATTTGTACTATGGTATTATTATTGATTTATTATTTATTATTTTAATCTAAAACCATTTTCTATTGGATTTAAACCCAACCCATTCTTATTGGATTCTAACCCGTTAACCTGCACCCGTATCTAAACCCTATACCCACTAACCCATTAACCCATTCATTAAACCTATATATAATTATATTTTACCCTAACCCTAATTACCCTAATCATCTCAGCCACCTAAGTCCTAATCCTTCCTCTTCTTCTTCCTGAGTTGTTTCCGAAACCCAACCCTCGTTGCCAAAGCCCCTGCTCTGTCCCTCGTCGCCATTGCCCCTACTCCATCCCGTCGTCTGCCTCATCTCCTCATCGTCGTCGCCTTCCTCCTCTAACCTCGCCCTCAACATCCCTTAGCCACTGAGCACGACGCCATTGCTGGTCGAGCCTCGTCGCATCATCTTCCTCCTTCATCCTCGTATGACCTCCAACATCCCAGTCGCTTCCCCTCCGCCGTCTGTGCCACAGTTGCTCCGCTGCTGTGCCATCGCCCTGGCCTCCCGCCAGGCCGCTCTATCTTCCTCTGTTTCCTTCCGAAAATAGTGCCAACATCGACAACCTATCACCTCGTCTCCCCATTGTCGCCACCACCCTGAGCACCTCCCGCTCACCCTGCCTCCATCCCGAACGCCTCTAACGACCATCTAGAGATCCTGCCATTCTGTCGATTCCTGTGCTGTTGCTGCCCCCCACTATTGCCGTTGTGCGCTGCTACCTCTTTGTGAACGTGTTGTTGTTGAGCACGTGTATCGCACATGCTTTCTTAGTTGTACGTGTGTTGCCCGGGATCGTAGTCCTGCTATTCTAATCTTTATCGGAATCAACATCTCATAAGGTAAGTATCTTGTACGAATTTTTCTTGTTTATCCGTACAAGCACTTTTTTGAAATACCGCAAGTAGATTCTTCGTTGTGACTCATTAGTCATGTTTATCCATTGATAATCTTGGCCCTACCCATTTGATCTGTTTCTATCAATTTCATAATCATAGAGGATCACAAACAATTTGTTATTACACCCATCACACAAACATGAAGTAGATCTAGAGATTTATCCATATGAAAGCATGTCATAGATGTTTTGTTGTATGTTGTGCATGTGAATGATGTTTCCATCTTAATGAGTTTGAAAATAGACATGACTCGTTGATTTCAATACCTTTTACATTCTGATTTGCATTGTACATCAACTTGAATCCATCGTAGTTACTAGTTATGTTATAATTCATGCAAAAAGAAATTTTATTTACTGCTATCCTGATTTGGCATGATGAGTTAGATCCTATTAATATCAGAATAATAATGAAGTTTGTGAATAAATGTAGGCCTCTGTTTCTAGTTTCCAGAACTTTTTACGGATCTGAAATCCGATCTGTAACTTGTGAGATATACTTTTAATAATGTTGTGTCGCAATTTCCAGATTTCTGATTACAAGATTTTTTGCATGAATTATTGATTAATATAGATGCTAACAGTAAAATTGAGACTTGATGTTAATCTGGACATGACTAGACATGATTAGCAGTCACCCTAAATTTTTGTAGAATTATTTGATAAATTTTCTGACTTAATATATTTATGCAAACATGATTATCGACTTCCTGCCTGCATGCTTGTTCAGTAAAGAACCTCAGTTTTGACCCGATTCAATTTGTCATTGATTAAAACTTATTAAATGAGAATTCTAGCTCTATGTATCTGGAATCCAGAACATCTGACGATTTTGTAATTCGATTTACGAATTGCAAGATATTCAGATTTTTGTACAGCAGCATCTGAATTCCAGATTGAAGTCCAAAATGTACATCACCCTGCTTAATTAGCTGAACCAGTAGATTAATTTAAGTACAAAAATTTGGGATTAATTATACTGAAATTTAACACTGTTAGGACTTTAAATATGATATTTATGAAATTTTTAATTAATTTTGCAAGTCACTTTTGTTTATAGGTAGTTGACCCTTACCTGCTATCTGAACATGAAATCTGTTAAGAATAAGAATTTGAACATAGTTTCTGTGACTGTTATATATCGTGTGTATATGCGATGGAACCGGCATAGAGTCTAGTTTATAGAACTTCTAACGGATCTAGATTTTCTTTTCTATAGCAGTGGAAATTCCAGTTTTGATGCAGCAATGTTATGCTGTCCAGAATTGAGGTTCTTGTTGTTTCAATATTTAAAATTTTACTTGGCACCCGAAGATGTTTTCCGCCCAGTCTGAACCTATTTTCTATCCCTGTCATGTTTACCTATCCTTGATTGTGCACATTCATGTCTGTGTTGCTAAAAGAATAAGTAATCAAGCCGGGGTTAAGGGAAAGACTAGTAGTGGACAATATAGAAAAGTGTATTCGGAAGGGGGCCCATGTTTCCGACTGTTTACTATTTTACCTGACTACATACTTCCCTATAGGAAGGTCTACTCAAAGGGGGCCAATAGGTTCCAACTATTTACTATTTTACCTGACTGCATACTTTCCTATAGGAAGGTTTACTCGGAAGGGGGCCCATATGTCTCAACTATTTACATGAATACATGATTACATGATTCATGATCCTGTTTACTGTTTACTTGATGCTCGAGTACACGGCCCTATAGAATCCACCATGAAATCTAAATGTAACTTATTTGTATGCAGTAACCATGTGGTATGGGATGCATGAGTGGTACATTAGATAGGATTAAATAAAAGATCTAAGAATAATATATTCCACCTGCACATCACTGTAACCTATTACTGTTACCTGTTACTGTTACCTCTTACCTGTTACTGTTACATGTTACATGTTACCCGTTACCTGTTACCGGATACCGTTACCAGTTTACATGTTTATCTGATCCTGTTTACTTGCTTTCCGATTATTTGACTACGTTTTCCTATTGCATCCCTTTCATGCTATGTCTGTACTCTTGATTCTTGTTCCTGTTCTGTATTCTATTTACTTGTTCCTGTACCCTTTTTGCTTATACTACTTGCGGCCCGTAGCTTGCACTAATGGGCATACTGTTTTCCTATTTCTCTGTTTCTTCCAATTGCTAAATATACATGCTTTGAAGACCAGTTACCTACAGGAGTTAGTGATCAAGTGTTCTGAGCTTTTGACTGTGATCTTTTATGCTTTAGTTTATTTCTGTATCGAATTTATCAATTTCCCTTGTTGCTACTTGTTACTTTGAATTGGGCTTGTTTGACCCAAAGTTTTATTGTTTTTCCAGATCTTGTTTTATTTGAGGATTATGTATTTGATTTCAAATAATTCTTTTGATTATGAGATTTGTTTCATGCATGTGTGGTTGTATCTTTCTGTTTACTGTTGAGTTGATCCTTACAGCTTATGATTGATGAAAATCATTCACTGGGCTTTGTCATGTACTCGTATTCTGTATTCTTTTGCGAAGCGGGGCGTGACACTTGTTTTTTTTTGGTTCTTTGTCTGTTTAGCATGCTCTGGCGAACGAGAAAGTAGAGGTGAGCCTTCTTGCCGTAGTTGTGAGTAGTACAGAGGTAGGTGGGGAAGCTGGAGGGGAGTTTGCAACCTCTACTGTCACGCCCCACTTCCCAAAATAATACAGAATACGAGTATGTGACAAAGCCTAGCAAATGATTTTCATCATTCATAAGCTGTAGGATCGACTTAACAACATAACAGAAAATATAACATAATGTACAACTACGCATGCATGAAACAAATTATTAATCAACTTAAATTATTTGAAACAAATATAAATTCCTCAAATAAATACAAGATCTGGATCGAATGTAAAACTTTGGGATAACAAGCCCATTACAAGTTTAAGTAGCAACACGAAATAAATAAACTCAAAGCACAAATAACTAAAGCATGATTTCCCAGGCGAACCTTAGAATGTCTGCTTACCCACTCCTGCAGGTAATTGATCTCCAAAACCTGTATATTTAACATGTGGAAGAAAATAGAGAAACAAGAGACAAGATGACCGTTAGTGCAAGTTACGGGCCGCAAGTAGTACAAGCAACAGGTATGGGAACAAGTACAAGAAAGTATGAAACAGAGATTTGGAATCAAGAATATACATCATGTCATGGCAGGAACGCAACAAGTAATAAAGTTCAATGAAACTAGCAAGCGAGTAAATCGAGTCAAGTATCAGGATCAGGTAAAAAGTGAACAGGTAAATTTATAACATGTATCAAGTAACATGCGAGATAGGTAACAAGTGTGTACATGTAACATGTTATTCTTAAGTCTATTGTTTAATCCTATCTAAGGTAGCACTTCATGCGTTCCATTTATTTACCACATGGTTGCTACGTACAAACAAGTTGCATTTAGATTTCATACTTGATTCTATAGGTCATGTACTCGGGTTTTTACAGGACTATAAAACTTGGTCGATAAACTTGATCGGTAACTTAGTCGGTAACTTGGTTGGTAAACTTGATCGTAACATGTGACTAACATTGTTGGTAAACTTGATCGGTAACTTAGTCGATAAATATGTCATATGGGAAACACAGGTCCCCTTCCGAGTACAGGCTCCTATATTGTCCACTATTAGATCTTTTCCTTAAACCCGGCTTGTTACTTATTATTATTATTATTATCAAACATGCATTAAAGTGCACAAACAGAGCAAAAAAACATGGTAGGAACCAAGAGACAAGTTCGGGTTAGGTAGAAAACACAATCGAATGCCAAATTAAATTATATCTATAAAAAACAACAAGAATTTCAGTTATAGACAGCAGGACGTTGCTGCACCAAAACTGAGATTTCTGTTGCTACATGAATGCAAATCTGGATTCTTCAGAAGTTATAGAAACTAGACTCTTTGTCGGTTTCTGCGCATATGCAAATGATATATATAAGTGTAGTACCCCGTATTTTTAAATACTATTTTTGAGATAAGAAAATGAATTAAAATGATTTTCTGGAGATTTAATAAATGTTTTCTGAAGATTTATCTTTTTACACGTGCAAAACACGTGAAAATGTTTTCTTGAAAAGATCAAAATGCAAAATTATTTTGTGAAAAATCATTATTTATTATTTTAGATTATTTGTGATTTTTCTGGATTTTTCTGAATAAAGAAACTATTTTTATAAATACCTCGAAAGAGAAGGGCTTTTATGTAAAAAGCCGTTTTAATCTCAAATAAATAATGAAAATTCGTTTTTACTGATTTTTGGGCTTTCCATGGTCATCATTTAAATTTAAATATATTTAAACTTTATTTAGAGTTGATTTGGTAAAGATTTAAACAAATATGGTGTTTTTGCAAATATGGAATTTATGTTGGATCTTGTGCAAATATTTTCCTGGAAGGTAAAAGTCAGATATTTTTATTGGAAAATATAATATGTATTATTAGATATTATTTCTGAATTTTCTGGATTTTTACGAATATTTTATGATGTATTTGCAAATATTACAAAAAAGAAGGGCTTTTGTACAAATTTGCCACCCTGAGTCAAATCCGAATTTTCTTTATTTCTGGGCTGTTTTGGATTGCTGGAAAACTCAGTGGTAAAAGGATTTGATTTGGTTTTGATTTATTAAACTTATTCTAACTACTTTATAAAGAAAGGGTTATATATGTAAAGTTATATTTTGAAAGGATTATTTTGCAAAAGGTATTTAAAACCCTAATTCTTCATTTCTGGCCTGTATAAAAGTGGAGTGCAGCCGTCTTTCGCTGCACAACACAAGTTTTATTATTTTTATTTTTCTTGGAGATTGAAAGAGAAGATTTTGGATCTCGCGAAGGAAATGTTTCTTATCAAGGTTTCTTCATTTAAGGTGAGTGATGTAAATTGTTTGCTGTTTTGTTTTGTTTGTTCTTTGAATGTTGTATGTGAGTGATTTGTTGTCTTCTTTCATTTTTTGAATGTTATATGATGGATCTTGGATGTTGAATTCTATTTGTTAGAAAGCATGTTAGGGTTTGGTATGAATATGTATGTTGGATGGATGAAGAATTGGATCTTTGAGAAGAACCCTAGATATTTGTATGTGGATGATTTTAGATTTGTTGAAGAACCTAATATAAATTGTGAGTAGACCTTTTCTTTTGAATCATGACTGATTGAATTGAGTATGATAGATGTTATGCATTAATTGATTTAAAGATGAGATTTTTGGGACTATTGGTGACTTGGATGAAAACAACTTGGCCATGTTGAGGATAAATTGGTTTTGTTTATGAAACAACTATAGAGAATAGTTGAGATTGAGTTGAGAAGTTTTGAGAATGAGTAATGGATTAAAAGACCATGTTTTAAGGATTGAGTTATGATGATTAAAATTGGGGATTTGTGATTTTGTGAAAGATGTTGTTCAGATTTGGATTTCTCAAATGCTAAGTTTAAATCAGAATATTTTGGTATTGATATGTTTTGGAACATAAAACGAAGTTACTTTTGACGTACGACTGATTCTTAAAAACTCTAGTTTTGACATATGCACAACCTAAAGTCTGCAGTCTGTAGGTCGACAGTCAACTGGTGTGACCCTTACAGTCGACTGGCATGACCCGGCTGCTGTTTTTAATAGTTTTTCCTGGAAATTTCGTCTGGACAGTCGACTGGGGACTTTTACAGTCGAATGGTACCACTCAGATTACTTGCTCGAAGTTATTGTGATTTCTCCCTCTGGACGGTCGACCTATAACTTTACAGTCGACTTCTATACTTAGACTTAATTTCCTAAAATTACTGGATTTCTCTCTGGACAGTCGACTGGTGATTTTTGCAGTCGACAGTAAATACTTAGATTTTATTTTCTCAAAGATGTTAGTTTTTCACTCTGGACAGTCGACCGTAGACCCTTTGTAGTCGACTGGTTCTGAAGCTTTTTCTTGAGTTGTTCTGATGTTCTTTTAAATGATTTATTCTTTAAATATTTCGGATCCATAACTTATTATTCTAAATATGATTCTTTCTATAGAATATATGTTTTCAAGATATTTCTTGGTTGGATTTGGACTTTGGAATTTATAAAGATTTGGTTTTGTTGATTGGAGAGGTTTCTCCCTTTGATCATTTTGACGATGGATTGTGAGTTTGGTCTTGTTGAGATCTCTAGGAGTTGAGTGGTAGTCCTGTGAACCGACAGTTGAGATTTGTTGAGTTAGACCTGGGGGGTCTTGGTTTAGTTGTTGTTGAGTATTTAAGTCCGGCAGGATACACTAACTCTAGAGATGAGGATTTTGGTGTTTAATAATAATCAACTTAAGGACAGGCACTAGTGGGGATGTGATGGAACTTGGAAAACGTAAGTATAGGCTCATGGTTTTGTTAGTCCAACGGATGCGTTCCAGGACTGTTGTTGTTATGTCTTGAGAGGACATTTGTGTGTTCGCGTGTCGAGGGTCTGCAGGCCTATTCACGGAGCATGCAGGGTGCATTCGCGTGTCGAGGGTCGGCAGACCTATTCACGGAATGTACCTGGTGTATCTGCACATCGAGGGCCTTGCAAGCCTATTCGTGGGGTACACGGGTTGGGGAGATGATTCTCCGGTTGTTGTTTTTGAGCTATCTTACATGATGCTTGCGCGTCGAGGGCCGTGGTGCCTATTTGCGGAGTATTCTAGATCTTGTTTCCCATCACCGTAGTAGGATTAGTTGCATGACGAGGGGTTATCCCTATAAAGTGGAGATCGTTAAGGGCTTGCACCGGACCTATGTATTATGGAATGCATAGAATCCGACAAGTATGCATTAGAGAGTCAGCATATAGAGCTTGTGTTTTCTTGACTTGGTTTTATGCTTGTGTTTTTTCTTTTTTTTTTGCTACACTTGACACATAGTCTAGATTCACTTGATGTTTTCGTGTATTACTAATTACTATTTTATTCCTTGATGTTTTCATGCTTTACTTATTTGTTATTTCTCATTTCATCTATTCTTGCTGATGATACATGTTGTTGATGACTCAGTGTTTTATGATTTATTTATGTTGCTTGTTTTTTTTATGTCACTCACACCTTTATGGCTGACCCCTTTAGTTTTGGGGGTTAGGGATTATCTCTAGCCTCATGTGTTACAGGTTGTTGCTTAGAGCTTGGAGGTTTGGATGCTTGAGTTAGTTTTGAGATAAATTGATATGATAGAGTTTTGTGTAAATTTGTAAAAGAAGTGTTGTAAAAAGAAAAGTTTGTAATTCAAGGTGTTTTGTATTCTGCTGTATTTGTAAATGATTGTTGTAATAAAAGTTGAAATAAAAATTATCTGTGTTTTTGGGCTATGTGAAATATTACATTGAAGTTGATGCTGAGAATTGTGCCACATATTTTCTAAGATATTATATTAGAAATTCGGGGCGATACAATAAGTTACCATAACTAGGTTCAAATTGACATTCTATACAGGTTTTGTGTTCAGCCAGAATCCTCAAAGTTGTATTTACATGTATGAAACAAGTCTGAAACCTCATTAAATAAATCCAGGAAAATTAGGATAAATTCCCTAGCATGTCTAGTCTCAGCATGTTAAATTTCATCTTATTATATTAAAGTTAGAATGTTCAAATTAAATTGTAACACATGGTGATACAATGAAACTGCGAATCTGGAAGTCCAGATCCAGCAGCACTAAAACAGACATAACTCACATAATATAATTCGGAATTCGATTTCGTAAAAAGTTCTGTAAACTAGACATACAACGCTACAATTCATATTCAGAATTTGAGTCAAAATTTTGTCATTAATAGGGCCGAAAAAAACAGGAAACATTAGGACTACAACAAATATGGTTTCTTTTGCATGAAATGTATTATAATTATTATCTATCATGGATCTAAGTTAATGTGTGATACAAATTAGAGGCTAATGATTATTCAAAAGCACCCATGTCCATTCTACACTCATAACAAAGGAAACAACAAAAACATATGCAACACACAACCAACATCAATATTTCATGGTGATCTATAAATTCATATGACAAAATAATTTGATAAGTGTTTAGATCTAAGTTATTATTGTGAGATAAGTGTGATAACGAATATTTGTGACCCTTATGGTTATGGAGATCGATGGAGACAACAACAAATAGGATCAAGATGCAACAACAGAAATCAAACAACGAGTCACAACAAAACCTACATGCGGTATTTATGCTTGTATGAGGAATAATAAAATTCATACAAGTACTTGCCTTGATTGGATGATGATCACGATGATCCCGATGATCACGATCGATGAATCCGATGATCTGATCGACTGCGGATCCTGATGAAGCTGAATCTGATCTGATCTGATGCCCCCTTGATGATCGATCAAGGTGACGACCGGACGGCTGACGATGGACTTGATGATGATCAAGATATGATGGATCGGATTGGTGCAGATCTTGATGAGGATCACGATCAAGGAAGATCGGACGACCGAGAATCAATGGAGGTTTTGATGATGATGATGATGATCAAAGGATCGGACGGCCAGAAATTCAAGAGCTTGATGATGATGGTGATGATGATGATCAAAGGATCGGACGACTGAGAATCCAAGAGCTTGATGATGATGATGATGATCACGATCGTTGATCCGATGGCCAAGATCAAGAGATCAAAGATCATGATCACGATCTAGATCAAAGGTCCAGATCTTATGATTAAAAGATCAAGGGCCAAGATGAGTCATGATCAACCCACATGCACAAGCAGGACCCAATGGCACTTTACAATGGTGAGCGACTGCAGTGGGGCGAGGCTGACGGTGAGAAGTGCCGGGGTGCTGACGGCGGGATGGTGGGAGCGACTGGAGGAGGACGAGGAGGGAGACGAGGCTGGCGACATGAAGTGCAATCGAGTACAGGGGGCTAAGGTGGAGCGGCGGTGGCAATGGAAGGCAGGTGGTGGTGGTGCACTGCAATGGTAGCGGCGGCACTGGGGAGTAGTCGAGGAGGCAACTGGGGAGGTCGACTGGCTTGACGCTGGCGGTAAGATGAGGTGCAGAGGTGGAGTGGCAGTGGTGCGAGGAAGGAGACGGAGGGGCAACAGGCGACGAGGCAATGGCGGAGGAAGAGTTCGAGCGGGAGGGTGGTAGAGGAGGCTGGCGGACGAGAGGGTTGCTGGATCAAAAACAAAAAGAGGATGAGGAAGAACAGAGGAAGCAGGGGGGTTGGCGGCTGTGTTGGGTTTGCATAGTAGAATTAGGGTTATGGTTGTATATGAATAGGGTTGCGGGTTTGGGGTTAAAGGGTTTAGATCCAATAAGAATGAGATGGGTTTAAATCCAATAGAAAATGGGTCTTTGGTTAAAATAATAAGTAATAAATCAATAAATAAATCAATACTCATATAGCAGTACAAATAAATTAATTAGTATGCATTAGTCAATACTCAAATACTCATAAATACAGTTGGATGTATGGATCTCACAAAATACTTAAGACTGTATTCGATTTGGATTAGAATATAATAAAGAGCGATATAGTAGTACTTATAAATAAATTAAATCAAATAGTGTAAATAAAATTCGTACCCAATAATAATAAAAATATATGTTAAGATCTATGGGTTTTACAAATTAATAACCAATAATAACAATAATAATAACTGTAACCATAATTATCAAAATAATAATAGTAATAATAATAATAATAATAGATTTGTATTACAATATAAAAATAATTGGAAACTGGTTACAAATAAAATTATTGATTAAAAAAAAAGACTTTAATAGAAGATCCAACAATACATTTTAACAAAAAGAATTCGAAAGCGGAAAAATAATTTACAAAAAATCGAAATACCGAAAATACACAGAAAATACATATTGGCAGGAATGGGGGTTACACCTATGGTGCCACCTAACAAGGTGGACCCTTGACTCCTTTTTCTTCATCTATCTCTTGCTTAGTAGCCATTTTTTTGTATTCGCCTAATAGCGGAATGGCCACGGCTTGTTGTATCTTTATACTGCAATGAAAATATTTTCTTTGCATAGTTGTTCGCATCTTGGGTGACATTTGAGCTCTTGTAGTTTTTGTGTCTTGTGACTTTGGTTATTTCCATTGGAGTGATCCACCCTTCTTTTTGCCAGCAGGTTGTCGTGCTCACTACACATGCTCTTTACGACAGCGAGGTTGCCCCCCATCGTAACAAGCTCCACGTGATTAAATTGGGTCTTGCTCGTTCACGGGAGAGGTTTTCAAAAGCTAAAGCGGAGCTCAGCCATATGAGAAGAGTGTTGTCTCGAAGGGATATAGAAGCGAGACGTACCGACGAGATCCTACGAGAGATGCCTCCAGCCGATGTAGAAGATCATCCGTCGGGGGAAACGTCCACTGAAGAATCCTCGAGGCTCCAAGTCCTCATTGCTCTTTGCTCGCGACTACCACTGAAAGAGACAAGATGAAGAACGTAGTGCTCAAGAGGAGTTTAGAAGTGGCTCATCTTAGGAGAACAATCCTCGAATTTTCTACGGTAGCCGGTCCAGGTGGTTCGACGTATGCTAGCCTCGTTTGAAACTTAAAGTGATGGATGATTCCCTCAGAGAGAGGCTGGTTGAACTAGATATGGAAGTTCATCGGTTGAGATGACTTCTCGAGGGTGGTAATGTTAGGAGCACTTCTTGTTCGCGTGAAAAGCACACCCAGTAAAGATAATTTCATGAGCTGGCCCTATGTTTGCCTGGAGTTCCACAGAATCTGGGTGACGCTTATAGTGGGGTTGCCAGTTCATCCAACGGGGCATTGATCGGAGGGGCTGCACGAGTTGTAGGCCCAGAGAGTATGAGCCGATCCGCGAGTTTGGATATCCCTCAGATGGTTCGAGGGAACGGAGTAGTGCTTGGGTGTACTGGGAGCCGTAGACCGCATGTGTCCCTTAAGAGGAGCATCTTGTTACTTAGAAAGAGTAAAGGTGGCGCTGAATGAGATATTGTAATCTTGTACAGGCTTGTTTCTCAATAAAACTTGTAATTTTTCTTGTGAAATGAGATTCTCCTAAGTGTTTGAGCTATGTTTCTATGAATTATGTCTTTTTAAACATGTGGTTGTTTCAGGAGCACTCAAACGGCGAGCCCAACTTCGCATACTTGCTCTGGGGAAGTGTCTAAAGTGGCCCTACAAACCATGAGTGGACTCCGAACAATAGTGATGATGAGTTTTAGGTGCACTCGAATGACGAGCCGAACTCCCTGTGCTCGCTCGGGAGCCTGTAGCTAGAGCACCCTATGAACCATGAATGAACTCCACACCTATCCGGGGTTTATTTCAGGATCACTTGAACGGCGAGCTAAACTTCGTACACCTGCTTGAGAGCAAGTGGGTGAAGCAGTACTATGAATCGTGTGTGGACTTCAAACGATGTGACGACGAGTTTTGGGAGCAAGCGAATGGCGAACGGAGCCCTGCACACTTGCTTTAGAGCATGTAGTTAGGGCGGTTCTATGAACCATGAATGGACTCCGCACCTATCCGGGTTGTTTCAGGAGCACTCGAACGGCGAGCTAACTTCGCACACCTACTCAGAGCAAGTAGGTGAAGGCTCTATGAACCATGAGTGGACTCCGAATGAAGTGACGACGAGTTTTAGGAGCACTCGAATGGCGAACGGAGCCCCGCACACTGGCTTAGGAGCATATGGCTAGGACGGTTCTATGAAACATGAATGGACTCCGAACGAAGTGACGATGAGCTTTGGGAGCACTCTAATGGCGAACGGAGCCCCGCACATTTGCTTGAGAGCATGTGGCTAGGGCAGTTCTATGAACTATGAATGGACTCCTCACTTGTCCAGGGTACGACACTTGTACGGCGAGATATACTCCACACACTTGCTCGGGTGCAAGCATGCCCGTGCAACTTTTGAATCCTGAATGGATCCCTTAATTGTCTGTTGAAGTGCTTAGCGAATGGATGGTGTTGCGCGGGGCGTACCATATGTCTATTTCGTTGCTTTTTTCCTAACTAAATTTGTGCACAACCGTGTTGAATTCGTACAAGGAATTTTGCAAAAAATAAAAGACTCATTTTGTTGAGTAATCAAACTACGAGGCTTTGCGAGCCTTTATTACATGCTATGACCTTTATAATCATCGACCTTTATTACATGTTTGATACTGACTACTAAGCGAGGGTGTTAAGCACTATGCTTATACTTCATGAGGTGCTCGGCATTTCAATTCCTGGATATCTTCTTCCCCCTAAAGTCTTCAAGTCAATAGGCTCCTGGGCGGACGACTTGTGAGACGTTGTATGGTCCTTCCCAGTTAGGGATGAACTTCCCCTTCTGTTGGGGGTTTGATACCTCGAGCTTTCGGAGGACGAGGTCCCCCTCCTGAATGTAGGTCGGGCGAACTTTCTTATTGTAAAATCTCTCTACCCTCTATTGGTAGATATTTCTGCGGTGGACGGACTTCTCTCAGACCTCTTCGAGGAGATCAAGGTTGGCTCGAATGCCGTCAGAGTTTTGCTCTTCATTGAACGTTAGGAGGCGAAGAGAAGGTATTCCTACTTCTATAGGAATGAGAGCTTCTGTGCCGAATGTTAGGTTGAACGGGGATTCTCTCGTGGGGATTCTCTTCGTGGTCCTATAGGACCAGAGTACACTTGGGAGTTCTTCAACCCATTGTCCTGTTGGGGCTTCGCTAAGCCTCATATTGAGGCCATCCAAGATTTGCAGACTGACGTTCCTAGCTTGACCATTGGTTTGGGATGTGAAATTGAAGAAAAACGTTGCTCAACACTTAGATCAGTGCAAAATTTGCGGAACCCCTTAGCAACAAATTGAGTTCCATTATTAGTGACAAGGATGCGAAGGATCTCGAATCGGCAAACCACGTTCTTCTAGTAGAACTGTTGAACTCTATGCTCAGTGATTGTTGCAAGTGGTTCCGCCTCTATCCCCTTTGTAAAGTAGTCAATAGCGACCACCAAGAAGGTTCGTTGTCCGATTGTAGGGGTAAAGACCTGAGAAGATCCATTCCCTACATTGCGAATGAGATGGGGCTTGATATGGAACTAAGGTTGGTTTGGGGAATCTGCTTGATAGAGGGTGCTTTTGACAGGTGACGCACTAGCGGACATAGGACTGGGCGTCACCGAGGAGAGTGGACCAGTAGTAACCATGATTGAGTACCTTATGTGCAAGGGATCTTGTGCTAAGATGCCTGCCGCCTATCCCTTCATGAACTTCTTTCAGTGCATAATTTGCTTCTTCGAGGGAGTGACATTGAAGGTATGACTGACCATCAACTTGGGTATAGGAGCGCTTGTAGAGGACTCCTTGTACGAGTATGTAGCTTTGGGCCCTTACCCGAATCTTTCTTGTTTCTTTAGTATCCGTAGGGATGATACTTTTATCAAGGAAATCAACCAAGGGTTTCATTCAACAATCTTTGGGCGCTCAAGGGGTTATAGGCATAAGATCCAGTATCTCTTCTTCAATACTTGTTCTAAGTCGGACCTCAATCAGCATAGTGTGGTCGAGTCCGTCAAATGATGAGGAGGCGAGCTTGGAGAGGGCATCTTCTTGCCCATTTTCTTCTCGTGGAATGCGAGTGACTTCGACATCTTTGAAGGTAGACATGACCTTTTTTACATACATTAAGTACCTTACCATACGGTCATCCTTTGCCTCGTATTCTCCTCGTATCTGGTTCACCACTAATTTGGATTCACCGAATACTCTGACTTTTTGCACCCCCACCTTTTTTGCTAGAAGGAGACCAGCAATTAGGGCTTCATACTTGACCTCATTGTTAGATGCTGGAAAACTAAGTCGTAAAGAGTATTGTAGGATGAACTCATCAGGACCTATCAAGATAACCCCAGCTCCGCTCCATTCGAGGCAAAAGGAATCGTCCACGTACACGCTCCACAGTGAGGGGTTGTCTCCTTCCTTGGGAGGATTAGGGATTGTGGTTTCGACGATGAATACGGCTAACACTTGGGCTTTAATTGTGGTTTTTGATGTGGTAAGTGATATCATGTTGGCTGAACTCAATTGGCCACTTTATGAGTTTCCCTGAGCTTTCAGGTTTGTGGAGGATTTGCTTGAGTGGTTGATCGGTGAGGACCCATATGGTATGTGCTTGAAAGTATGGTCTGAGCTTCCGAGCAACCGTCACTAAGGCATAAGTGATCTTCTCCATCTTCGAGTATCGAAGTTCAGTATCATGGAGTACCATACTGATATAGTAGATCGGTTTCTGCTCCCGATCTTCTTCTCTCACCAACACAACACTAAGGGTTAGATCTGAGGCGACTAGGTAGATGTATAGGGTTTCTCCGGGTGTAGGCTTGCTTAAGATGGGAGGATGAGTGAGGTGTTCTTTGATGCTTTCAAAAGCTGCTTGGTGTTCTTCCCCCCCTCAAAATTTTTTGCTCCCCGAAGAGTTTTAAAGAAAGGGAGGCATTTCTCCCCTGATTTGGAGAAGAAGTGTCTGATGGCGGCGAGACGACCAATAAGCTTTTGTACTTCTTTGATTGGAGGAGACATGTCAATGATGGTTTTGATCTTCTCAGGATTGGCTTCAGTTCCTCTCTGACACACCATAAATTCCAAGAACTTCCCCAAGGCAACCTCGAAGGCACTCGTTGAGGGGTTCAACCTCATGCTATTGATTCGGAGTACACTGAATGCTTCTTGGAGGTCGACTACATGGTCCTCTTTCCTATGGCTTTTCACGAGCATATCGTCCACGTATACTCCATGTTCTGGCTGATCTATTCTCTAAAGACTTGGTTCACCAAATGTTGATACGTAGCTCCGACATTCTTCAACCCGAATGGCATAACTCGGTAGCAATACATCCCTTGGTCGGTGATGAAGGATGTCTTCGGGATGTCTGGCAGGAACATTCGGATTTTATATCATGAAAAAGCATCCATAAAGCTTTATAACTCATGGCCTGAGGTGGCATCTATCAAGGCATCTATGCTCGGCAAATTAAAAGGATCCTTTGCACGTGCTTTGTTGAGGTTTTTGAAGTCTAGGCTAATTCTTCGCTTCCTGTTAGCCTTCTTGAGCATTACAATGTTTGCTAGCTATTCAGGGTAACTAACTTTTTGGACGAATCGGGCTGCTCGGAGCTTCTCAACCTCTTCTTTGATGACTTGTTGCCTTTCAGGCACAAATTTGCGGCGCTTCTGATGGACATGCTTGGCTTCTAGATTCACACTTAAGCGGTGAATAATTAAGTCCTTAGCAATGCCTGACATATCTTCAGCTGTCCAAGCGAACAGGTACCGATTCTTCCTGATGTTGGTGATGAGTTGCTCCTTGACTCGGCCGGGGAGTGCTTTGCTCACCTGGAAACACTTAGCTTTATCATCTTCGGAGAAAGAGATTTCTGCTAATTCGTCCACGGGTTTGCAGCTGGCTTGTCCCATATCAAGGAGTAGTTCTAGGGCATCGAGAGGAAGGACCGAGCCCCCCATTATAGCAGTGTAGCATGCCTGGGCAGCTTCCTGACTCCCCTTGGCTTCCCCCACCCCTGCGGCCATAGGGAACTTCATTTTCAGGTGGTACGCCGAGACGATGGCTTGGAGGGCATCTAATCCCAGGAGGCCGAATATAACATTGTAGGCGGACTTCATATCTACCACCATGAAGTCGAATGCTTTTGTGTGAGTAGCCGGAGCTTTCCCCAAAGTTACGTCAAGGGTTACAATTCCCTCAATCATCACGGGGGGCCCAGAGAATCCATGGAGGGTGTACCCGGCAGGCTTAAGGTGATCGCACTTAATCTTAAGACCTTCAAACACATTCAGGAAGAGGATGTAGACTGAATGGCCATTATCGAATAGAACTCGGCGCACTTCATGGTTTGCCGTACACATGCTGATCACGAGGGCGTCTAAGTGAGGTGTTCGGACTGTAGTGCTCCAAATTCGTATACTATGAACTCGTGACACAATCCAGAATCTTACTTCAAATGAATCCAAACATAGAAAAATCATAGAAAATTTAAAACTATTTATTACATCAAATGTTATTACAATGTCCAAAAATTACAACAATTACAATAAAATATTACAACATGAATTACAATTAAATTGGACAATGAACTTCCACTTGGATGCTTCCCACGGCTCGAGTTCCTCGCTCCACAAATAGCAATCCTGCACCTAACAAACCATAGGCACGTCAGTTGAATGTAACTGACTCAATGCGAATAAAGAGAACGACTCCAAAACCTCAACAACCAAGATATCGATGTGAAGAAAAACGTGATTTCATGCCAAGTGTTGGTGTATGCCATGGCCTAAATCTAATGCACACTCAAAATGCACACGATGCTCTTATTCTAATGCACGCCTGATTGGAGAGATATGCATCTCATACTACACATTCCCCAACCAACTGACGTTCTTCAGATGATAGGGTTCGATCCCCTGCCATGCATCATACTCTTGTGCACTCTCCTGTTTCTGAAATTCTAGTGATGAAGAGGTTGCAGTTGTATGGTTCACTGCCATTGCTATAATCAGTTGAGGTGTCTATACCCCATTCATTTTCCATTATGCCCAGCATTGCAGTTTACGGCATACTTCTACTGCTGCAGCCAAACAATGGTGTTGCAGTAATTTCGCCTTCCCAGAACTCATCAAAAAGCTGCTGTACGGACATAAAAGGCACTCCACGGTACCTCCGTTCACCGAAGACATTAGAGTTTTACTCATCGAGTCTTCTCTAAGTCCCCTGCCTGCATTGATCAACATAGAACTTAGCGGATTCTTAAGGTTCCCCCAATCTCAACCTTACTCGTCCTTACAGTAGACCCGAACTTGCAGTCCAGACGACGCCACCACTCTGGTCCTTATCAAAAGTTGTTATGGACATAAAGGCGCTCCACGGTACCCCCGTTCGCCGAAGATATTAGAGTTTTACTGATCGAGTCTTCTCTAAGTCTCCTGCTCGCATTAAATGAACTTAGGACTTGGGCCAGTGTAAAGATGCCTTGTGTCTCCCTGACAGGTGAGCACAGACCCACCAATGATTTTCCTTAGCACACAAACAAATGCTCGATCTAATCCTAGAGTACTACCATGCATAGAACACTAGTCAAATTAATACTAGGGCAATAGCTAACGACTATAGTTAGATTATGCACCTATTAGATCAATATTATTATCTGGTTTACCCGATTCTAATGGCTTTAGTCAAGCTCCAAAACTCTTACTTTAATTTATTAATGAATTACTAATACATCATTAGGCGATATAGGTCTACTTGATTAATCAACTAGTTAGGCGATCTATCTATTACTTTCACAACCTAACTTAGTAGACATAAAATTGATTTATCTTGAACAACTAGCTAAGTTCTACTTGTAGGTTCCTTTTTACTTAACTTAACTTATCATTTTAGAACTTAACCCAATCCCACAGTAGGGCTCAACTTGGCCTTCAATCCGGCATATGAGTTGGCCCGCCTCGGCCCGCACTTGGCCCAACCATATGACGAACTGACTCCGTCGATCGCCGCCACCGCCATCTACGCTTGGAGTTCGATCGCAACCTCGACCCAACTCAAACACGCTGATCCCGCTAACCTTCATGTTCCACAGTCATCGACAGGTGGTAGCACCATACAAAAATATGGAATCCTTCCATGGATGGCAAGCACGTCGGCGCATGAGTCATGTCCTCCAACACATTCGGTGCAACATGAGTTCTTATTCTACCCGTCTACCTATACCATCAAACTTAATCCTAGAATCTCAAAACTCAACCAAAGTGGCCCAACAAGAGTACACTACTCTAGGAATAAACTTTACACCATGTTCATGCAAAAACAAGTGTTTAGAAGCCCCAATAAGATGAAATAGAAATTCTAAACAACAAGCACACAATTGGCAATTATGTCGAAATAGGGTCTTTCCCGGTCCCGTTTCATTGAAGAAACGTTATCGGGCGAACCCCATGCTTCTACTCAATGTAGAAAGCAAGTCCAAACACAATTTGGACATGATTCTCATCCCAAAAAGCTAACTACAACACATAGTCACTCATCACAACATTATATTTCAAACAGTGAACAACTTAATCAATTGCTCTTACAATGCATACATAAAGCTACACCACAACATGAAACTTTGATAATTGAAATCAGACTTCATCCACACTTCCATACATGATTATAAGCCATAAAAATAGCAACTCTAAACTCAAATCTACATGTTCTAACTCAAATTTATAGGCACAATGTCAAACCGTAATCTTTAAGAATCTGTATGCATCTGCTGTCACTTGTCAAAATCATTATAATTTGTTTACTACTCAGAATCTTGAGTTCGTGGACATTACAGAACGGTCTAAGTGTGTAATACAACTTCTTAGTTATAGGTTTCTTTAGATTATGTGGTTTAAGTGCTCTTATTGTTTGAAGTTTAACATGCATACATATTTCCAGAATTGAACAATACATTAACATTGTTTTGAGATAAAATATATTAAAATTTTCATATTGTGTCAGAAACTCATGAAATTTTAGAATTTAGCTCCTAACACATGAAATTAGAACATGTACAAATTTCAAGTAATTCTAACATGTTCTTTTCAAGTTATTCCCATTAGAAGTAGGCACATGTTCAAGTCAGCAATTCAGTCATGCTCTGTTTTACTATTCGACTAGTCAGTATTCACAAATTTTATTCACCTAGAAAATACTATCCAAATTCAATGAAATTTAACATCCATGTTATATATAGAGACTAGTTTCACATAATAAAATTTCAAATGAATATTCCAAGTGGTTTAGGAGTTATGAGTTCTATTAAATCAAACAGTAACATGCTTCTATTCTGTTTTTCTCTCAACCAGTATGCAAATAAATATCAAATAAAATCAGAAAATTATGAAATTCGGAGGGATAGTGTATAACATGCATGAGATTCCACATTAATTTTTTTAGACGGGAACTCTAAGTATTTATTGAGTTATGCCTCACAAACCTAATCCAACATTCCTGTTCAGCTTTTTACTGTGTTTGTTCAATCTTCTACTTAATAAACAAGCAAGCAACGAATTTCTATCACTAAATCACAAATTAACTCACCTACTCATGCTGACAAAGGTCACATCAAGATTTCACAACAAAATATAAACACAGAAGGGTTTTAGAGACACGCACCTTGTTAAATGTTGAAATTTTCCTCTTAACTTCAAACTCCTAGCTTTCTTAGCCCTTCTTGCTCCAAGCTCTCGTACTCCTTAGTTCTTCTTGCTCCGTCTTGCCTCCAATTTCAATATCTAAATGCCTTAGAAATGTATTAGAAATGTAGAAGGAGTTGTTTTGGAGTTAGGGAGAGGAAAAATGAGTAAGGGTTAGAATGGAGGAGGGTTCAAATAGAGAAAGTGAGGGTGGGGGTAGTTATGGCCGGGATTTTCAAGAGAGGGAGAGAGAGAGGGCTTCATTCATTGGGGGTCAAGGGTGGTGGTTTGGAGTGTTGGAATGAACAAAACCCCTAAGGTTCCCAAAATCCATCATGACAATTTGATTCCCATCAAACTCTAGATTCCATTCACCCTAATTCAGAAATCCAATTTTTGTTCCCTCCCAAAAAGTGCAGCCGGCCACCCCCAGGGTGTTTCATTTTTTTTTGTTCATGCCAAGTTAGCTTACAAATTTCCAAGTTAGGTTAGGGTCAATTGAATAGTTACGGGTCAAATACGCCCGGAATACAATAAAGAGTAGCATGAATAAAACATGAACTAAGAAAACATGAGAGTTAAACAAGGCTAAAACACTTGATCTGCAATACCTTCGGGTAACTCTTCTTCCAGGCCTGCAAGTACATTAACACGAAGAAAACCAAGAGAAACAAGAAATACCCGTTAATGCAAGTTACGGACCGCAAGTAGTACAAGCTGGAGGGACAAGTACAAATAAAATAAGAAGCAGGAAAAGGAGCAAGGAATCAAGTATCATGTAATAGAAAAAATACAAAATGTAAACAAGATCATGAACAAGACATCATGAAATAAGTGACATGTAAATAAGTAAACAAGTAAACAAGTCAACATGAACATGTACATGTAATTGGATCATGCAAGTGCACGTGTTAATCTCAAGTCTTTTACTTACCTAACGAGTGCAGCAATCATGTGTTCCATACCACATGTTTGATGTACGCAATCAAGTGAGCGTTTAGACTTAGTGGTGGATTCTATAGGTCACGTACTTGGGAAAACATGTAAATTGTATCTTGTATCAAGATACGTGCAAATGCGGAACATGTAGGCTGTGAACTTGTAATGTGAACATGTAAAACTGTAATTTGCAAACTTGCAACTTGCATTGCAAAACCATGAGTTTCCGTTCGAGTACGCTCTTCTATATTGCCCACTACTAAATCTCTTCCCTTATACCCCGACTTGTTACTTTTATTACAATCAAACATGATCATGATGCAACGAGAACAATATTAAGATATGATCAGGGAATATCAAAAAATTATGCATGGAACATGTTCTAACTCATGAGATGCAAAAACACGCATATAAATATTAAAAACAACACAACACCAGTTCTGGACAGCAAGACATTGTTGCACTAAAACTGGAGTTCCTATTGCTACAGGTAAGCAAATCAGAAACCATTAGAATTTCTAGAAACTAGACTTCTGGATGATTCCAAAGCATATTTACAATGCAAAATACAGTAACCGTAGCTATGCCAAATCTATGGTTCTTTAAAGGTTTTCTTTTCTGGCAGAATTTTAAGATCATGTTCTTGTGTTATGAAGTCTATTAAAAATTTAATTAAAAAATCTATAAAAATTATAATATGATCCCTAATCATGTTGGTTAACATACTAGAAATTATTAGGGTCTAATTACACTATTAGTCTAACATTTTAATCCATTAAACATGTTAAGACGTTCAAAATTAGGAATATGTAATTTGTAAGTTAGCAGCACTAAAAGTGTGATCACTTCCACATAACAGATCGAAATTCTGACCCGTCAAGTGTTCTGAAAACTAGATATAGAGGGCTAGAATTTCTATTCACAAAGTTTTGAGTTTTAATGTCATTTACTGGGTCGAATTTCTATTATAAGTCCGAGTCAGGTGCATTTCAGGGTTATATAACATTGTTGTAGTTACGATGTGATCAATAGCATATATAAAACTTAATCATGAGTAAAAGACTTCATAACCGCACTCTAACTACTAACAAGGCAAGCAATTCATGCACAAATACTGTAAAATTCGAAGAATACATATGTGTGTGCCATCGTGTTCATGTAATACATATGACAATAAAGTATTCACGATCATATGCAAATACGGAATGGACGGAACAATGGATTTCAATACGATCGAAACTGAATTTGCAACGGATAATCCAAAAGTTTACTTGCGGTATTTTTCAAAGAAAACTTTTCCGAGAACAAACAAATTGTACGAGAGGATACTTGCCAGATTAGATGATTACGAATGCGAACAATAATGAATAACGGGATAAGAATCCCGGCAGCGAGCAAACAATCATGATGATCACGACTGATTGGTCGTGATGAACGGTGTTGATCTTGATGTTGATTTGATGATGATAAAGTGATCGGGTGCAAATCTTGATGGCGATGATCAAGAGTGGTCAGATGGTTGATGTTCAACTTGATGGGGATCAGGAGGATCGGGTGGCTGGTGATTGAAGGAGGAACTGCAGTGAGAAATAGTGGAGAGCTCGGGTGATCGGGTGGCTGGCAGTGGGACGGGGCTCCGCTGGTGGCGCTGCCATTGTCAAAAATAGGGAGGCAGTTGCAGTTGATGGTCGGGGATCGACTGCGAGGGAGACAGGGGGAAGAGCTCGAGCGTTAGTGAAGGGAGGCACGAGTGGTTGCGGGATGCACGTACAGGGGAGAGCGAGAGGGTGCAGGCGGTGATGGTGGGGCGAGCTCGATGGGATGCTATCGAAGGGCAAGCTCTTGAGGAAGAAGATTGCGGGAGAGTGGAGCAATGGCGAGCGGGGTGGCAATCAGTAGGTCTGTAGATGGAGGAGCAACGATGGGGTGGAAGGGCGGTGCTACGAGGTTGAGGGTGAAGAGCGGGCTCGGGAGTTCGATGAGGAATACGAAGGGATGAAGGAGCAGCGGCGATAGGACGACAGTGGATGAGGGCAGCAATGGTGAAGCAATGGGTTCGAGGAAGAAGAGAAGCTGCAGAGGGGGAGTCGAGCGGTGACTGGCGATTGTTCGATGAGGTGGCAGCGGCAGGGAGCGTCGAGGACTGGAGGTCGACGGGATGGACGATGGATTCGAAGTCGGGAGGAGGAAGACGAGGAAGGCGAAGGGTTGGGGAGGTTTTGTTTCTGTTGGGAAGACAAAGGAGGGAGAGAGAGAGTAACGGGGGAGAAAAAGAGACGGGAGGGGGTTAATATAAAATAATATTATAATATACTAGTGGGGTAGTTACAGAGAGATTTGTGGGGATGTGGAGTTATTGGCTGTTACAAAAGAGAGTGGGAGAACGTGAGATTGAGTGGGAGAGATCTGGGGTAATTTTAACTGATGGTTTGACTTTGGGTTAATGGGTTTAGGGTAGACTAGGATTTGGGTTTAGGATCCAATAAGATATGAGTTTGGGTTCGGGTTAGAATTCAATA
Source organism: Hemerocallis citrina (assembly GCA_017893485.1). NCBI lineage: Eukaryota > Viridiplantae > Streptophyta > Magnoliopsida > Asparagales > Asphodelaceae > Hemerocallis > Hemerocallis citrina. The sequence continues at coordinate 47,486,381 of CM030366.1, forward strand.
GGAGATGGGCTTAGGTTGTGCTTCAAATTAAATATTTTAAAAATTGAATAGTTATATATTGGGCTTCATAAAAATAGTTTGAATAATAATATTAATATTAGACTGGGTCTAGGCTTTATGCAATAATTAAATGAAAATGTAACAAGTAATCGAATATTGGTTTAATTAAATGAAAATATAATTATAGAATGTAACAAGTAATCGAATATTGGTTTAAATTATTAATCAAAAATAAAAGATTCAACATTTGGGTATCATATCAAAATAATAAATGAACACAATAAAAATAAAGAAGCTGTTCATAGGATGAAATAAGATTCCAATCTTATTATATAAATAAATAATCTAAAAGAGTTTAAATCATATAATGAAGTACAATTCAGGTTGAAAATCGATAATCATTTGAGAAGAATTAGTTACAAGATATTAAGAATTTGAAATACGGAAAAATACACGAAAAATACGTATTAACGGGAACAGGGGTTACAATCATACCCACCTTGCAACAAAATTTTGTTCTCGAAATTTGCTTAGGCGGTACATAGGACAAAGCAAGTGTAACACCCAAAAGATTGAGAAGTAAGAAACAAGGAAGAGAAACAAGTGGTGATGACACCGGGTTAAGAAAGAGCATGGGTATGGAAGATAACAAATCAGGAATCGATAAAAGGTGACAACGAAAATGCAAAAGAAGGTAAATGATGTGAAGACGGAAAAACAACAAGAGAATCCTGGGACCTGTTGGTTATGGGTTCACCACGCTTCCGCTGCACCACTCTGATGGTGATGTTCCAAACAGCATACATGTCGTTGTAGACCACGTGATGCCAATTGACGAACCGAGCAGGAAGAAAAAGATGAGTCATCGAAATCAAAGAGAATATGGGTAGGAAAAGAATGAATGTATACTCAACAAGGAGTCAACAAGGAGTCGTGTTGTCAGCTCAGTTATCTAGATAATCTGAACACAAATTATAAAACTTCGCAAGTGTACGAATCGTTTATAGAAGCGTAGTGAAAAGTAAGGATCGATCCCACAGAGATTGTAGTAAATAACTTACTAATCAATAAAACAAAAATGCTTATCATAAAGTTTTGTTCTAAAAGTTTGTCTGGAAAGGAAAAGAGATCTAGATCAAGTAGAATCACTAATTGAATCACAAAATATCTATTAAAGTAGTTAGGCTTGATTTCCACCTATAGTCAAGAATGCTAGATCACCTTCTACACTACTCAAATCACTCATGTTTGTTCATTTAAGGGCATGGTATCTACTCCTTAAAGTTAAGATTTTCCTGGGCCAAGAATTAGGTATGGTATCTACTCTAATTCGTTTCTCTCCTTAAGTATTTAGCATGGTATCTACTAAGTTGCACTTGAAGAAAGCATAGGAACGATGGAAATTAACAAACACTCAAAGCTCTAGAGGTTGGTATCAAATCTAGATCCTCCAAGTTGATTAAACCAAGAACCTAAACGATTCTTGTGTTACTAGTTATGAGCATAAGATATGGATCATCTCTATACTCATATAACAGGGTCAGTTTAATAATAAGAAAACTTAATAACGTAAGGTTGTTCAGATCAGTCGACTGTCGTTAGATGTCAGTCGACTAATTCTGCAATCTTTCTAACAAAAGTTTGATTCATATTATAAATTTGATCAAGAACAACCAGGTTTAATCAATAAGTGATAAAAGTAGTGCTTTAGAAGATTTATAAACATTACATGACTAAGGATTCAATCTGCCCAACAATGAAATTAGTTACACATAATAAAACTTTTATTTACTAACAATTTTGAATACATGACTCAAATGAATTAAACTAGAACAAGAATTAAAGAGAAAAGAAGAACACTGATTTTTATGATGTTTAGCTTGAACCCAATCAGCCTGAAGTCGACTGGATATCCTCTGAAGTCGACTTGTTCTCCTCCCCCTTGTTGCAGAGTTTCAGTACTTGATCTCCTTCCTTATTCGATGCTGATAGATTAATGCTTGATTGATCGATGATTCCTGATGGTAGATGATCCCCCTCTTCTTATAGTTTCTCTTGCCCTTATCTGCAGATCTCAAGCTCCTGCTTTCTATCTCCTCCACGATCGGACATGGATTGAGTCGAATCTTCAATACTTGCCAGCCCCGATCTCTTGCTTTTTGGGAAGTTGTTATTTGCAGTTATCCCCTATCTGTTTCCTGGATTTTGACAGCTCACTTTGATTCGGATTTGGATGAGGGTGTATCTCAACTGATTTTATCTCTTAACTTTCGCTGATAGCCACTTCAGTCGATTGTCTACTAAGAGGCAGTCGACTGAACTGCAACCTTTGGAACTTCAGCCTCAGTGAATTCAGTCGACTATTGCTAAAAATCGGTCAACTGTTCCGCAAACTTATGGAAACTCAAACAAGTCATAACAGTCGACTGTTGACTAGGAGTCAGTCGACTGTTCTGGAAAGCTTCGGAAACTCAACCCTCTCTATTCAGTCGACTGTAGTCAAGGAATCAGTCAACTATATTCAGCAGCTTCTTAGAAATATTTTGATGCAGAATTAGGGTTCTTCATTCTAGTGTATCATCCTCACAGTGCTGGATTAGTCTTTGAATCTGCTTCGTTTAGTTGCTTTTAGGCTGTTTCCTATGGAAAAGAGAAAAAAAGAGTAAATTACCACATATAGAAAATTTAACTATCTAATTGTATTCAGATTATTGCTCCAAAATGTGGATATTATTGGATTTATCAAATACCCCCAAACTTAGTTTTTGCTTGTCCTCAAGCAAAATAGAACTACAAGCATCACTTGAACATCTTGACCCTTTCAACATTTACCTTAGAGAACTTGCTACTTTTAGTGTCAAGGTTAGAACAAGCATTAAGATAGGTCTAAAAAAAGTTTTAATTCAAATGTTAATCACTTATTCACAAGAATACTCAACTTGAATATCAATCAGTAGGGTGGCCAATGCCTCTGCAACATAATCATGATTAAGGTTAGCAAGCTCAACTATATTTCAACTTCAAAATCTCACCATGGCATACACTCCCCAAAAAAATAATATAGTTCTCATTAACATGGGAATTTCAAATTAGATCTCTGGAAAAATATTCATTACTTGGATGAAACCATATGCTTGATCTTGCTACTACATCTTCACACCATTGATTTGCACAATACTTGGATCAAAAGGTCTTATATTGGTTGTAATGGGGCCATGGGTGAGGGATTAAACAATTGAAGGAAAAAGGAATACAAAATTTCTAAAGAGTTAGTAGAGCAACTTGTATTGTTCTAAGAGATTTTTTTTATTTTTTTTTAATGAAAATATGAGGCCATATATCCCAGGCCTATACTTTATTTCTACCAACACCTTTCAACCGCTCACAACTCAGCATTTTTCATTTGATGAACAACGTTTCATATTTCTTATGACAAATCCTCCAACTTTTCTTTCCATTTTCATCCCCTTCAACTTGACATACCACATCTCTTTTACAATTCTTGCTCTACTAACTCAATAGATATAGGTAAGGTACCCTATTCATCTAGGCATGGTTAAGGATGATGTGTCTTACAAAAAGAAAGCTTTTATAGGCTTCAAAGGGGCAACTAGTGAATAATTGATGTTGGGTAGGCTATTTGTCTTTGGTGATAGAATCTTAGGTGCCTTAATCATTTCCAAGTTTTCATGCAAAAACCAAAATAAGTTTCGAAAAGTAGCAAGAACAAGTTCTAGTTCATTTCAAGAATGCAGTCAACTGAGATCTTCAAGTGTATGACTCTCTCAAAAAAATAAGGCTCAAAACTCACAATTTGTGTATTTAAGTTTACTCATAGTTTGAACTCGCTATTCTCTTTCGCTATTCTCTTTCAAAAATTCGTCGAATTGACATGGCCAAAAGAATAAACGTTTCAAGCATGATCCATATGATAAGTTATTAACATTTTTTAAGATCAAGACCACAATTAATACCTGTTCTCTACTCTCTACCTATAGTAACTGAGCTCATGTTCTCATCATTGTTGTTAGAAGGGGTTAACAATATTTTTTTTTTAATTTTTTTTTTAGTTACACATAATACTCTAAATGTGAATAACTACCCCCAAACTTAGATAGAACATTGTCCTCAATGTTTGAAACAAAAACTTAAAATAGGCATGTGTCACCATCTAGTTTGAAGGAAAGAAAATGAATAAAGAGATGAATAAAGAAATAAAGAGAAATGAATAAAAAGAAAAGTGTAAGAACATCCCTGACAATTGGGTTGCCTCCCAATAAGCTCTGCATTTCTTGTCTTCAGCTAGACTTGACGAGTTTATGCAATGTATTGAATGGTTTGAAGATTTATATCTTCCTCTCGCGGCTCAAAATTCATCTCAATATAAGGTTTTGCCCTATGCCCGTTCACCTTGAATGTTTAATTTTTCTCTTTGCTATGAACCTCCAAAGCTCCATGTGGGAAAACCTTTGTAACAATGTATGGACCATACCATCGTGACATAAGCTTACCTGGAAAGAGTCATAATATCAATACCTTCTGTCCTTCATAAAACTCCTTCCTTGCTAGCTATTTATCATGGTATATCTTGGTCCTTTCTTTGTACGACTTTGCATTTTCATATGCATCATGCCTCAATCTTCAAGCTCGTTTAGCGGCAATCTTCTTTTGTCGCCTGCTTGTTTCATATCAAAATTGAACTTTTTAATCGCCTAATAAGCTTTGTGTTCCAATTCCACCGGAAGATGACATGCTTTTCCAAAGACCAGATGATATGGTGACATGCCAATGGGCGTCTTGTATGCAGTTCTGTATGCCCACAATGCATCATTTAAGCGTAGCGACCAATCCCTTCTACTTGTATTTACTGTCTTTTCCAGAATGCTCTTGATCTCTCTGTTGCTAATCTCCACTTGCCCACTGGTTTGAGGATGGTATGGAGTTCCCACTCTATGTGTAATCCCATACTTCTTTATCAAAGAAGCAAATGAAAAATTATTGAAGTGGCTACCTCCATCACTAATTATTGCTCTTGGTGTACCGAATCTGGTGAAGATGTTATCCTGTAAAAACTTAACAACAACTTTGTGATCATTAGTTTTTGAGGGAACAACCTCGACCCATGTAGACACATAATCCACACCCACGAGAATATATAAATAACCAAGTGAGTTAGGAAAAGGACCCATGAAGTCGATTCCCCATACATCAAAGAGCTCGATTACTTGAATATTTTTCAGTGGCATTTGATTTCTGGAAGAGATGTTGCCTGTCCTCTGGCATCTATCACAAGTCATGCAAAAAGAAAAAGCATCTTTGAATACATTAGGCCAATAAAAACCAGATTGTAATACCTTAAGTGCTGTCCTTTTTATCCCAAAGTGTCCTCCACATGCATATTGGTGGCAATGTTGCAGAATACTCATTTGCTCTTCTTCTGACACACATCTTCTTACAATTTGATCAGGGCAGAATTTGAACAAGTAAGGATCATCCCAATAATAGTGCTTGCACATGGCCACCAGCCTCTTTGTTTCTTGGCTCGTCATACCTGGAAGAAAAACATGAGCAGTGAGATAATTAACAATATCTGCATACCATGGAAGTTGTAAATTTATTTCAAATAAGTTTCATCTGGAAAGTTTTCATTCAGTGGGGGCATATTCCTCTCTTCATCATGCAGTATCCTGGACAAATGATCTGCAACAACATTGTCACTTCCCTTCTTGTCTCCAATTTCAAGATCGAACTCTTGAAGCAAAAGCACCCATCTGATCAACCTAGGCTTAGCATCCTTTTTTGCAAACAAATATCTCAAAGCAGCATGGTCAGTGAAAACAATGACTTTAGATCCAATCAAATATGATCTAAACTTCTCTACAGCAAAAATGATAGCTAACATTTTTTTTTCAGTTGTGGAATAATTAAGCTGTGCATCATTTAAAGTTCGAGAAGCATAGTAAATAGCATGAGGTACCTTATTTATTCTCTGACCTAAAACAGCTCCCAAAGCATAATCACTTGCATCACACATAAGCTCGAAAGGACGGGTCCAATCTGGTGCCATTATGATGGGTGCGGAAATGAGAAGACTTTTCAATGTAACAAAAGCATTCGTGCACTCTTCTGTCCTTGCAAACTCAACATCTTTAGCTAACAATCCACAAAGGGGTCTGGATATTTTGGAAAAATCTTTTATAAATCTTCTATAGAACCTTGCATGTCCAAGAAAACTCCTTACACCCTTGACTGTAGTAGGAGGGGGTAGCTTCAATATGATGTTAATTTTTGCCATATCCACCTCGATACCTTTTTTGGACACCACATGTCCTAAGACAATGCCTTGTTGTACCATAAAATGGCACTTTTCCCAATTCAGCACTAAATTTCATTCTTCACATCTTTTGAGCACGAGCTGCAAATGGTTAAGGCATTCATCGAAACAAGATCCAAAAATACTGAAATCATCCATAAATACCTCGATAATCCTCTCCACCATGTCTGAAAATATACTCATCATGCATCTCTGAAATGTACCTGGTGCGTTACACAATCCAAAAGGCATCCTCCTGTATGCAAAAGTACCAAAAGGGCATGTAAAAGTTGTTTTTTCTTGATCTTCTGGAGAAATAGCAATTTGATTATAGCCACTATAACCATCTAAAAAACAATAATGACTATATCCTGCTAATCTTTCTAACATTTGATCAATAAAAGGAAGAGGGAAGTGATCTTTCCTGGTTTCGTTGTTCAGCTTCCTGTAGTCAATGCATACCCTCCAACCTGTGGTCATCCTTGTAGGGATAAGCTCATTCTCATCATTCTTCACCACTGTGACTCCGCTTTTCTTAGGCACTACATGTATAGAACTCACCCATTTGCTATCTGAGATAGGGTAGATGATGCCAACATCTAGTAGCTTAAGGACCTCTGTTCTTACCACTTCCTTCATGTGTGGATTAAGCCTTCTTTGTGCTTCTCTGCTAGGTTTTGCATTGTCTTCAAGAAGTATTTTATGCCTGCACTTGGATGGACTTATTCCCTTGATGTCTGCAATGATCCACCCTAATGCACCCTTGTGTTCTCGCAATACTCTTAGCAGCTTCTCTTCTTCCTGCACACTCAAGTTTGCAACGACTATCACAGGTAACGTCTGGTTTTCACCCAAATATGCATACTTCAAGTGTTCAGGTAGCGGCTTTAGTTCCACGTCTGGTGTCCTGGTAACAGAAGAAATAGAAGTGTTATTAGACACAAGATTTTCAAACATAGGTGCAAACTTACCTGAATATGATTTTGGAGTTTCAAGGTAGTGTACTGTCTCTGTAATCCTCCAATCATCATATTCCTGTTCAACATGAGATAGTGTTAGAGACTGTGTGATTGTGGTTTGTAGTGGATCGATGCTGTGTACCTGAAATGTTTGGTCGACAATCTCCTGAACCACATCAACATTATAACATTCATGATCATCGTGTGGTAATTTTAGTGCATCAAACATTTTAAACTCAATCTTTTCACCATTTATTTTCATACTTATAATGCCCTTTTTAACACAAATTTTTATATCAGCAGTACTCATAAAGGATCTACCTAAGATGATAGGTAAAGAAGATGGCATAGAAGAGTCTTCCATATCCAAAACAACAAAATCTGCAGGCAAAATGAAATCATTTACCTGAACTAAGACATCTTCCAAAATACCTCTAGGTCTCTTAATGCTGCGATCAGCCAACTACAAGGTGATGGATGTTGGTTTGAGTTCCCCCAATCCTAGCTTTTCGTAGACAGAGTATGGAAGAAGATTGATGCTTGCCCCCAAATCTAACAGTGCCTTTTCAAAGAAATGCTCACCAACCCTGCAAGGAATGGTGAAACTACCTGGATCCTTCAACTTAGGAGGTAATTTTCTCAACAATACGACACTCACTTCCTCTGTCAGAGCCACATCCTCCCGAACCTTCCTGAGAGTTTCAAAGATATCAAGTAAATGTTATTCTTTCTATTACTTGACTAACCTTTGAGGGAACGGTGGCAATACTACCCTTTCTTTGTCACTTACCTTGTTGGAATCCAAAGATTTTTCTGGCTGTGTGTCTGATTCGTTCGTGTTTGTTCCAGCATTGCTGTCGATTATCTTACCACTTCTTAGGGTTGTCACTGATTTGATCTGTTCTTGTCCTCTAGGGTTTGGTATAGTTTGTGATGGAAGTTCTCCTGCCTTTCTTTCACTTAACTCCTTAGCAATTTGACCAATTTGGGTCTCCAATTTCTGAATGGCCTGCCCTTGTTGGTTGCTTGTTTGATGTTGCTGTTGGAGTAATTGAAGAACGGTGGATTCGAAATCCATCTTCTTCTGTTCTTGAAATGGCCGATCAAACCCATTTCCAATCTGGAAGTTTCGCGCTTGCCCTTGTGCGATTTGAGTGCCTTGATTGTTTTGATTATTGTTCCATGAGAAATTTGGATGGTTTCTCCACCCTGGGTTGTACGTGTTCGAGAAGAGGTTGTTCTTTGGTGGAAACATTCCCTGTCCGACGTAGTTTGCGTGCTCCTGATCTGTGAAAGAAGGCATTGGACATGTATCAGTTGTATGATCAGAATGAGAACAAATTGCACAAATTTCTTTTGTTCGGTTTTTTACGCCACCCAACGTCGAAATTGTATTAACAAGCATATCAATTTTTTTGTTTATGGTTACCATTTCTAATTGTATGTTATTATTACTAGAAATTTCGTAAACTCCCTGTTTTTTCGAAAGACCCCTTCCCCTTGTTGAGAATTGTTGTGAGTTCTCGCTGAGTTCTTCGAATAGCTCGATGGCCTCCTCACCACTCTTCCTCATCAAGATTCCATTGCAAGCTGAATCTACAATCACTTTGTTAGTGTCATTCAAACCCTCATAAAATGCTTGTACCTGATCATCCTTAGGCATGTTGTGCGTAGGACACTTGAGAAGCTTGTTCTTAAAGTCCTTCCATGCCTCGAAGAACAGATCGCCATCTCTTTGTTGGACGAGTTGAATTTCCCTTTTTAGCTGTTTGGTTTTCTGAGCTAGAAAAAATTCCTTCAAGAACTTTGTCGCCAATTGCTCCCATGATTGAATTGATCCTAGTTCCAAAGAATTATACCACAATTTAGCATTAAGTTTTAATGAAAATAGAAACAAAATTAACCTTATTTGTTCAGGGGTAAGTCCTTGGACGCTTTGTGTTATGCAAAGATCAAAGAAATCTTGCAAGTGAAGATGAGGATCCTCGTCCAGTTTGTCACTAAAGTGGGGAACCATGCTGAATAATTGAGGAGATAGGTGCATATTCCCTATGACATTAGGTTGATAAGCTATGCAAGAGGGTTGCTCAATATTCTTCGAAGTGAATTTGTCCTGCATTGGTACTCGATTTGGTACTTCCTCGCCCATTGTTGCTTTTGGAATGGTTCGTTGTACAGTCGCTGATCCTTGGAGACAGTCGACTTTCGTCTGTGCAGAGTGCGCTCTGTCTCTTGGTCAATAGGTAGTAGCTTAGGATGAAGTGATCATCTCCCTTGCATACACCAAAATCATGTAACCTGAAAGAAAATATTTACAAAATAAGTAATCGAAGTTTTTTTATTGTTGATTTGCAAGTTAAAATACTAAAGAATCCCCGGCAACGGCGCCAAAAACTTGTTGTCAGCTCAGTTATCTAGATAATCTGAACACAAATTATAAAACCTCGCAAGTGTACGAATCGTTTATAGAAGCGTAGTGAAAAGTAAGGGTCGATCCCACAGAGATTGTAGTAAATAACTTACTAATCAATAAAACAAAAATGCTTATCATAAAGTTTTGTTCTAAAAGTTTGTCTGGAAAGGAAAAGAGATCTAGATCAAGTAGAATCACTAATTGAATCACAAAATATCTATTGAAGTAGTTGGGCTTGATTTCCACCTATAGTCAAGAATGCTAGATTACCTTCTACACTACTCAAATCACTCATGTTTGTTCATTTAAGGGCATGGTATCTCCTCCTTAAAGTTAAGATTTTCCTGGGCCAAGAATTAGGCATGGTATCTACTCTAATTCGTTTCTCTCCTTAAGTACTTAGCATGGTATCGACTAAGTTGCACTTGAAGAAAGCATAGGAACGATGGAAATTAACAAACACTCAAAGCTCTAGAGGTTGGTATCATATCTAGATCCTCCAAGTTGATTAAACCAAGAACCTAAACGATTCTTGTGTTACTAGTTATGAGCATAAGATATGGATCATCTCTATACTCATATAACAGGGTCAGTTTAATAATAAGCAAACTTAATAACGTAAGGTTGTTCAGATCAGTCGACTGTCGTTAGATGTCAGTCGATTGATTCTGCAATCTTTCTAACAAAAGTTTGATTCATATTATAAATTTGATCAAGAACAACCAGGTTTAATCAATAAGTGATAAAAGTAGTGCTTTAGAAGATTTATAAACATTACATGACTAAGGTTTCAATCTGCCCAACAATGAAATTAGTTACACATAATAAAACTTTTATTTACTAACAATTTTGAATACATGACTCAAATGAATTAAACTAGAACAAGAATTAAAGAGAAAAGAAGAACACTGATTTTTATGATGTTTAGCTTGAACCCAATCAGCCTGAAGTTGACTGGATATCCTATGAAGTCGACTTGTTCTCCTCCCCCTTGTTGCAGAGTTTCAGTACTTGATCTCCTTCCTTATTCGATGCTGATAGATTAATGCTTGATTGATCGATGATTCCTGATGGTAGATGATCCCCCTCTTCTTATAGTTTCTCTTGCCCTTATCTGCAGATCTCAAGCTCCTGCTTTCTATCTCCTCACATGATCGGACATGGATTGAGTCGAATCTTCAATACTTGCCAGCCCCGATCTCTTGCTTTTTGGGAAGTTGTTATTTGCAGTTATCCCCTATCTGTTTCCTGGATTTTGACAGCTCACTTTGATTCGGATTTGGATGAGGGTGTATCTCAACTGATTTTATCTCTTAACTTTCGCTGATAGCCAATTCAGTCGACTGAACTGCAACCTTTGGAACTTCAGCCTCAGTGAATTCAGTCGACTATTGCTAAAAATCGGTCGACTGTTCCGCGAACTTATGGAAACTCAAACAAGTCATAACAGTCGACTGTTGACTAGGAGTCAGTCGACTATTCTGCAAAGCTTCGGAAACTCAACCCTCTCTTTTCAGTCGACTGTAGTCAAGGAATCAGTCAACTGTATTCAGCAGCTTCTCAGAAATGTTTTGATGCAGAATTAGGGTTCTTCATTCTAGTGTATCATCCTCACAGTGCTGGATTAGTCTTTGAATCTGCTTCGTTTAGTTGCTTTTAGGCTGTTTCTTATGGAAAAGAGAAAAGAAGATTAAATTACCACATATAAAGAATTTAACTGTCTAATTGCATTCAGATTATTGCTCCAAAATATGGATATTATTGGATTTATCAAGTCGCAACGGGATCAAATAAGACATGGGCAGGGAAGATGTGAACTAAAATAATACCTAAGGTTGAGTTCAAGAATATAATTGAAAATGTGCAGGTACAAGAAAGAATGCAGAAATAAGTGGTACAAGGAAAAGACAAGAAGATGACAAAATAACAAACTGCAATATACCTGTAACAACACCTTCATCAGTCTCTGCTTCCTCCATAGTCAAGTTGTAGGCCTGGTCTCTCCTAGGAGCCGCGACCCTCTGACCATAGACTTGTTGCTGCGGTGGGAGCAGTGGTCCTCGAACTGGTGCTCTCTGCTGGACTAGCCCTCCGGCGGCTGGACCAATTCTCGCCTGTGGACATTCCCGGAGTGTATAGTCAAGAGATCCACAAGCGAAGCATTGGTGATTCGCCAACCTGCAGTCTTTACGTATGTGACCGACTTTCTGGCAGTAGTCACAAACCACAACTTTTCTCGGGGTAGCAGATGGATAGGGCATTGGCCTTGCAGTAGGAGCTGGGGCTGGCCTCCAAATTGGCCCACCAGTAGGCCTAGCAGCAACAGCAGGGTGCTGAACAACCCGCTGAGTGGCATTCCTCCTCTTGTGACTGTGTTCCTGGGCCCTAACCACCTCAAGAACATCGGCATAGGCGCGGAGTCGGAGAGCAACCAGATGGTCCTGGATATCATTGTCTAACCCCATCAGAAATCTCTGGGCTCTGTCCTCTTCGTTAATCACCAAGGCTGTGGCGAAACGGCTGAGCCTGGTGAACTCTGCAGCATACTCGTCCACAGACCGAGTTCCCAAAGTCAGAATAATGTTTTAGATTACTATACTACATATGAAATATGTAAAAAAATTTAAAAACAATCAACTATCTGACCACCTGCATCAGCAAGATGAACTGTTGTTCCATCTCGATCTTAGAGAAGTTAAAGAAGAACTTCGTTAGGAAGCTCTTCGTGAAGGTAGCCCAAGTAATAGGCTTGTCCAGTCTCTCAACCTCGGCTCTCCACCAGATGTGGGCAATATCCATCAGCTAGATGCTAACAACATCCACTCGGTCCACATCAGCGATCCTTGCTACTTGAAGCAATTGCTCCGTCCGAATAAGCCACTGTTATGCTTCCAATGGCGATTCAGTGCCCATGAACTTGTTCGGGTGAAACTTCATAAAGCCGGCGATAGTGCCGGGTCTAGGAGGAAGTATCCTGTCTGTAGTTTCAGCGGCATTCCGATTAGCGTTGTCCAAGGCGGCCCTCATCAGTTCATTGTGTTCTTGCTGCATTTGCATCATCTGCTGTAGTGCCTGGATGACGGCTGCATTTTCTTGTGATTCATCTCTGGGTTGGGGAGTGGATGCACCTCTATGAGCCATAGTCTGCACCAAATCAAGTTGGTTAGCATCCAGATTATATGTTGGTTATTCATTATCCATGTGATTAACGTGGCGCACATGTTGTTGAATTAACCTGGCTAGACTCCAACATAATTAGAGTCTAACCTGGTCCTGATGCCCCTAAAAACCTTCTCACGCCTCGCTTCCCATTATACGGGAATACAGGCGCGTAACTGAGGCCCAGCGAATGACACAAACATATCATCCATAAACAGTACATAACCTAACAACAATACAATACAATAACAACCACGCAAGCATGTATAATCACAGATAGGATAATAATAAACTAAGATACAGTTCATAACCAACAACTAGAAAGAAACATAGTTACGGGTCAAACACGCCCAGAATACAATAAAGAGTAGCATGAATAAAATATGAAACTAAGGAAACATGATAGTTAAACAAGTCTAAAATACTTGATCATCAACACCTTCGGGTAACTATCCTTCCAGGCTTACAAGTACATTAACACGAAGAAAACCAAGAGAAACAAGAAACGCCTGTTAATGCAAGTTACGGGCCGCAAGTAGTACAAGCTAGAGGGACAATTACAAATGAAACAAGAAGAAGGAAAAGGGGCAAGGAATCAAGTATCATGTAATAGGAGAAATACAATATGTAAACAAGATCATGAACAAGACATCATGAAATAAGTGGCATGTAAACAAGTAAAAAAGTCAACAGGAACATGTACTGTAACCCCTGTTTTCTTTTTTCTTGTATTTTGGATGTATTATCTTTTTCTGAGTATTTGTTCTAATTGTATTCTTCTGTTCCTTTTGAACCATGTACTTGTTCTTCGTTCTCAATAAATCTATCTATCTTGCCTTTGATTCAATTTTGTGGCCTTGAATATTCTTGATTTAATATATTTCTGTCAAATTATTGTCTCTATATGAATTGTTTAATTCTAGCTATTTGTTTCATGGCCTAATTAATTATTATTTAAATCTTACCCTAAAACCCTAAATCCTATATCTCTTATTGGATTAAAACCCAATACCCATTAACCCGTTTACCACTAACCATAATTTACTCCCATATAAATCCCTACTGTTAAACCCTATTAACCATAAAAAATTACTCTTCTAATTAAACCTACAGCCGCCCCCCTACTGTTTCTTCATCTTCTTCCTCCACAGCCTCCCGTCTCCTTCACCTCACCCCCACTCCGCCATTCCTTCGCCGTGTCGCCCACATTCCTCAGTGCCCTCATCCCCTCCTTTTCATCATCTCGACCTCCCCCGTCGTCTTCTCCGTCGAGCCACCTCCTCAACTTGCTCCCTGTGCACCTCGTTGACACTAAAAACCCAAGCAGCGCCTGCCTCCGTCGCACCACCTCTTCAACCTCCCGTCGAGCCGCCAACCACCCTCCTGAACCCAACTCCTCGACCAACTCCCTGTGCTCCCGCAACGTCCTCATCCCCGTCACCTTCTTTCACCGACCCTCCTCTGTTTTACCATCGAAACAGAGAACCCCCCCGACCGTCGACTACATCACCATCGATCACCTCCTCCTACACCCCTGCAGCTCCGATGACCCCCACTGATGCCACCCACACTGCCGTCGGCCTCCATCAGTGCACTATCTCCTCCATCCTCATCTTTGAACCTCATCCATCCGTTATATCTTGATCATCATCATTATCAGCGATCTCGATCTGGGTTTTGCCGTTTGGTTTGTCTAGTTGCTGTGGTTGCTGTTTGAGGGCTTGATTCACTATTTCGGTGTTTTGCACGTAGATCGCACATGTTATCGTGGTTCGTTGCCAGGATCTGTTCCCTTTATTCTTCGTCGGATTCATCGTCGTCCCTAAGACAAGTAACTTGTATTATTTTTATTGTATATACAAGTACAAAATACCGCCTGTGGTGTCCCTTTTGTTCCTAGATTCATTCTCATGAAGAACCCTTATTAGATCTTGACTCTATTTGTTGATCCATCCGTAGTCATCATTTGTCACACACACGACATGAAATTAATCTAGATTTAACTAGACTCTTGATGCATGTATGTATGTTGCTTCGTAATCTACGATATGTTGTAGGTTTCTTGCATGCTTGATGTGTTAGTCATTTTATCTTGTAGTAGCCTTGTTAAACAATCATACGATGTTGTTTTGGACATCTATTATACCATGCTTAGTATTTTGTTCTAATTTGAATTTGTTGCATTTGAACTATTTGATTTAAAGCATAAGAAGAGTTACTGTTTTGCTGCTCACCTGTTTTGTTTCAGTATTTTAGACCCTGTTAAGGTCAGTAAATGAAAATAATTTGTGAATATAAATCGTAGACTCCGTTGTCTATTATCCATATTTTCGACAGATCTCAATTTCAACTTGTGAGGTGTGAGTTATTGCTACTTTATTTCAGATGTGTTGAAAATTCCAGATTCTATTTTATGTGATTCCTGTATAGTTATTCATTTTAATACTGATGCTAAAGGTAAGATTTGGATCTAATATTTTTCTGGGTATAACTAGACATGAATGGTATTAAACCTAATTTTTTGTGGATTTAATTAATGAATTTTATAAATTATTCTATGCTTGTGAACAATTACTATATTTCCAGAATTGCATGTTGTTCAGTAAAGAACCATACTTTCAACCTGATTCCAGTTGGTGTTGATTAAAACTTTGTAAATATAAAATGTAGCCTGTTGTATCTATTTTACAATGCTTTTGATAGATTTGGTTTTCGAGTTATACTTTGTAATCTATATTTGTTTCGATACTTCTGTACCGAAAAGTTCAGATTCATAAACTTGTTGTATCTTGTTGTTTTCCGAATTTATTTGACTATGCTATCTGTATTGGAATATTATGGAATTTTATTTGCTGATACTAGACATACTAGGCAATACCCCAGATTTTTCTTAGATTTAATTAGTAAGTTTTTATACCATTTTCATGCTTATGAATACAATCTTACGATTTCTGGCTGAACATGATTTTTGTATATAATGCCATTTTGAGCCCTGTTTCTGTAACTATTATGTGACATACATATTTGTGATGGATTCTTTTATAGTTTTGGCTGAACATGATTTCCTTCTTGTCCTTCTCTGATTCTGTCGAGAGCCCCAAAGTCCCATCATGTATGAGCCCTGTACTACTCCACCTAATTCATACATACATTTATATCTGTTGCTATCATATATATATATATATATATATATATATATATATATATATATATATATAATGAAGATGAAGTTTGGGGGTGTCTCTGTTGCTTGGCCGAAAATGAGAATGAACATGCTTGCTGTTGCTTGGCCGAGAGTAGGAGATGGGGGAGTTCTCTTGGTGCGCGGAATTATAGATTATATAGAATTTAATTGTTAAATGTTGATTGGTATGTTAATTTGTAGATTTCATGATCTTGATATATTGGTGCTATGATGTGTGGAAATATTATTGTGAGTCACATGCTCTTATTAATTAGAAAGAAAATATTCATTTGTTGAAACGAAAAGAAATTGTGCGTGGTAGAATATTTCCTAATGTAGCCACAATAATGCAATGTGTATGAAAATAATTTAAAATGCTATTAAAATAGAAAAACGTGGAAATACCCTCATATATATATTTTTGAGTATAGATTTTTTTATGAAAGAGTTTTGATGAAAGACAACATTTTACTTGGAAAATTGAGTATATGTGTTTTTATGCATTTTTGAAGAAAGATCTTATTATATTGCAAAATGAGAAATTTATGAATTTGAAAACATGTATGATATTGTTTCTTTTTAAAGAAACATATTCTGAAAAATTATTTATATTTTTGTAGAAGCTCAAATCAATTGAAAAATCAAGTATATTAAGGGAAAAATAAATGACAGTGCGATATGAACAAATAGTATTTAACCAATCTTGTATCAATTAGCCACTTTGGCCATACTGGTCTTCGGGTGCGAATTAAGTCCATTACTGTAGCTCGGCGGAGCTTGTGTGCCTAGGTTCGAGTCTGGTTAGAGACTTTGTTTTTACGAATTTCGATTTAATTCAAATTACCGACAGTATATATATATGTATATTTCGATCTCCCTTTATTTCAGTTAGCCGTTCTGGCCTTATTGGTTATCGGGTGCACTTTAAGGCTGCCACTGTTCACGTGCGGGTTGGCCTGGGGTCTCGGGTTCGAAACCTGGTGTGGCCCTTTTCTTTTCTTTTTGATTTTTTTTTATGTTTTGATGATTTTTAAATGAGATAAAAAATTTAGAAAAAAATTCTATTATTATTCTAAAATTGTGTAGACTTTATGAAAATTATTTCTACAATATTTTGATATATTTTGTGGGATTAAAAGAGGATTTTACATTAAAGAACTTGAGTTTATTCGATTAGAAGAACAAGAAGTTATTTTTATTGAATAGTGTGACTCTTGTATGGTTAAATAGGGATGGATATTTGGATTGCAATTAGATTTTCTTCTTAATGAGATTTTATGATTTTCTATACTTGATTGAGATTATTTGAAATGCAGACAACATTATAAGTGATTAATTGATAAAGAGGTTGAATTAAATTATTTCATGTGATTGAAATACTTTATGTTATAAGTTTATAAAGGAAATATTCTCTTTGAGAAAGAATATGAATGAAGAAAATGAAAGATTAATTTGAGATTGATTATGACTTATTGTTGATCTCTAGAAAGAGATAGTTGTTGGAATATAGAGGCTAGGCGAGACCCTAGTGACCGGCAGTTTTTATTATGATTTTGAGAGCTAACTAGTGTGGGTTGAACATCTCTTGAAAGTAGCCAGGTAGGCTGACTGTCTCTTTTGTTTGATTTAAGTCCGGTAGGGAAAGCTAGCTCTAGGTTGTGATGATTTTTCTTTTAAAACAAACAAAATTGTAAGGACT
Organism: Hemerocallis citrina; assembly: GCA_017893485.1. Lineage (NCBI taxonomy): Eukaryota > Viridiplantae > Streptophyta > Magnoliopsida > Asparagales > Asphodelaceae > Hemerocallis > Hemerocallis citrina. The sequence goes on from CM030366.1 coordinate 47,504,108, forward strand.
ACACTATAGTGGAGATGTAATGAAAGTAAGAAAAAAAAACAGGTATGAGGGCAATCGGATTGGTGGTGTGAGAGTGATTCATAGGTTGCCTGCTTGATGCGTCATGTCATGGCGTGAACACTACTCCAGAATTATCGTCCCGGTGGCGACGCTTGTGGGGTATTTGGTGACTACGGGTGGTGCCATCGTTCCATAACGGAGGCTGAATTGTCCATAGGCTCTGCATGATGCATCATGTCATGACGTGGGATTCTTCTCCAGGCTGTCTAGAAATGGGCTCGTAACTCATAGAATATCTAGAATACTTACACTAATTACTGTAATAGTTTAAGTCATGGTGAGGGGTTGAACCCTACAAGATGAACGATTAAGGGCTTGCCCTCGGACCAATGTAGTATGGGATGCATAGAATTCGAACAAGTGCGCATTAGTGTCAAGTAATATAAATAACTGCATTAAGGACTAAGTGCACCGCACAACACGACATCAATAGGATAGTCCCTCTTTAGCTTGTTTTGTGATCAAGTTTGTGTTTGCTAAAGTATTTAAGAATCGTTATACTATTCGGCATAGCGAGGATGGCCGTATATAATATTTCGTCGGTTGTAAGCAGCTGACGTGCCCACATTTTTATATGCAGAACTTGGAGTTTACAAGAAGACTTAAAGATGAATTTGTTGCTGATGATTATTTACATGTTATAGTTGTTACAATTGTACATTTATTATTGTTGTATTTTATTTATTCAGCTGCGTGTTGATGTAAAAAGACTCTGATGTAATTATTGTTGACGTAAAGTTTTAAATTCCTTTTAAAATTATACGAAATGAAGTGTAAAGATCCTGTGGAACTTCGGATTCAGACTTATTTGGAATTCGGGGTGTTACAGCTCCAGTCTTATTTGTCAACAAGAAGGACGGAAGCCGTCGACCGTGCATTGATTACCGAGAACTGAACAGTGTTACTGTGAAGAACTGGTATCTGCTACCCAGGATCGATGATTTGTTTGATCAGTTGGACGGAGTAGCTGTCTTTTCGGAGTTGGATCTTTGTTCAGGATATCATCAAGTCAAGGTGAAAGCGACTGATGTGTAGAAGACAATGTTCAGGACCAGATACGGGCATTATGAGTTCCTAGTGATGCCTTTCGGGGTCACGAAAGCGGCGGCTGGATTCATGAGTCTGATGAACAGGGTCTTTTCCACATTCTTTGACAGATTCGTAGTGGTTTTCATAGATGATATTCTGGTGTATTCTCGGAACCGGGAGGATCATGCTGAGCATCTAATGTTGGTTCTACAGACTCTGAGGGAGAATCAGCTCTATGGGAAACTCAGAAAGTGTGAGTTCTGCCTTGACCGAGTTACCTTCTTGGGGCACATTATCTCGGGCGAGGGAATCTCAGTTGATCCATCCATCCAAGGCCAGTGCCTAAGTCAGTTTCGGAGGTGAGAAGTTTCCTTGGTCTAGCTGAATATTATCAGAAATTTGTCCAAGATTTTTCGAAGATAGCCGGGCCATTGACTAAGCTGACAGGGAAGGATCAGAAGTTCATCTGGGATGGGGATTGCAGCGAAGATTTTGTAGAGTTGAAGAGCAAGTTGACATCAGCACCAGTGTTAACTATTCCGGATGGTTCAGGTGGATTTGTGGTTCACTGTGATGCTTCTGGTAAGAGTCTTAGTGCAGTATTGATGCAGAAGGGCCTAGTTGTTGCCTATGCATCTAGATAGTTGAGGCTACATAAGAGGAACTATCCAACTCATGATTTGGAGTTGGCAGCAGTGATCTTTGCTTTGAAGTTGTGGAGACACTGTTTACTTGGAGACCGAGTGGAAATCTTTACTGACCACAAAAGTCTCAAGTATGTCTTCACCCATAAGGAATTGAACATGAGGCAGAGACGTTGGTTGGAGTTAATGGCCAAATATGACATCAATCTGCATTATCATTCCGGCAAGATCAACTTGGTGCTAAATGCTTTGAGCAGGAGACCAGCCACCATGTTCTTGACTCAGCAGAGGGATCTGGTTGAGTAGATGAGGGGGTTGGAATTGGATGTGATTTTGCCGTGTTCGGATTGGAGTTGCATGATGCTTTAGCTTCAGTCGTCTCTTGTTGAACATATTAAAGAAGCTCAGGCTGGTAATGAGCAGCTACAGGGATTTAGAGCAGAGGTTGAGGCAGGTTCCAAAACGGATATGGTTATTCATGAAGATGGATCACTTCGTTTTGGGTCCAGGTTGTTTGTCTCGAAGGGTGAAGCTTGTCAGAGGTTGCTTGAGGAAGCCCACCAGTCGTCATACTCTATTCATCTCGGAGGTACTAAGATGTACCGGGACTTGAAGCTTCACTTTTGGCAGCATGGTATGAAGAGGGTCGTGGCTAGGTTTCTGTCTCATTGTTTGATCTGCCAGCAGGTGAAGGCAGAGCATCAGAGAACCGCCGGACTTTTTCAGCCTCTTCACATTCTAGAGTGGAAGTGGGAACACATCACGATAGATTTTGTGACCGCTTTGCTGAGCAGTCCAAAGGGTCAAAACACCATTTGGGTGATTGTCGACAGACTGACGAAGAGTGCTCACTTCATTCCCTTCAGAGTCGGACAATCTACTAAGAGCCTAGCAGAGAAGTACATGAAGAGATTGTCAGTCTTCATGGGGTTCTAGTTAGTATTGTATATGACAGGGATACGAGGTTCAAGTCTCAATTTTTGGAGAGTCTTCGGAGTAGTCTAAGGAGTAAACTGAAGTACAACACAACTTTTCATCCTCAGACAGATGGACAGTTAGAGAGGACCATCCAGACTCTAGAGGACATGTTGAGGTCTTGTGTGTTGCAGTTTGGTGGATCATGGGAGGACCATTTGCATCTTGTAGAGTTATCGTACAATAACAACTTTCAGGCCAGTCTTAAAGCTGCACCATTCGAGGTACTATATGTTCGGAAGTGCAGATCACCAGTGTGCTGGGATGACATTGGTGTGAGGAAGTTGTTGGGTCCGGAGTCGATCACTAAGACAATTGATGCGGTTACTCAGATCAGGAAGCACCTTTAGGCAGCGCAAGATAGGCAGATGTCCGTAGGAGAGCCTTGGAGTTTGAGGTTGGTGACCATGTTTTCCTTAAGATATCGCAATGGAGAGGTGTCTTTCGGTTTGGCAGTGGCGACAAGCTAAGCCCTAGGTTTATCGGGCCATTTGATATTGTGGAACGAGTAGGCAAGGTGGCCTATCGCCCTGCATTTCCACCGGTGTTATCTGGGGTGCATGACGTTTACCATGTCTTACAACTCAGGAGGTACATCCGTGATTAAGTTGTCCGTGCAACCGGATCTGTCTTGTGAGATTTTGCCAGTTGCTATCTTAGACTGGTGAGAGAAAGTGCTAAAGAACAAGGTCATCAAGCTGGTCCGAGTTTCTTGGAATCCATACTCGCCTGGTGAGTCGACTTGGGAGTTGGAGGAGGAGATTCAGCAGAAGTTTCCTCATCTGTTTGAGTAGCTTTTTGTTTATTTGATGTTCTTTCTTTCTTTCTTTCGGGTTTATCCTATGTTCTTCTTATTTGAATTTTGAGGACGAAATTCTTCTTGTTAGGTGGGTAGGATTTGTAACCCCTGTTTTCCCTTTTCTTGTATTTTGGATGTATTTATCTTTTTCTGAGTATTTGTTCTAATTGTATTCTTCTGTTCCTTCTGAACCATGTAATTGTTCATCGTTCTCAATAAATCTATCTATCTTGCCTTCAATTCAATTTTGTGGCCTTGAATATTCTTGATTAAATATATTTCTATCAAATTATTGTCTCCAAGTGATTTGTTTAATTCTAGCTATTTGTTTCATGGCCTAATTAATTGTTGTTTAAATCTTACCCTAAAAGCCTAAATCCTATATCTCTTATTGGATTAAAACCCAATACCCATTAACCCATTTACCTCTAAACCTAATTTACTCCTATATAAATCCATACTATTAAACCCTATTAACCCTAACTAATTACCCTTCGAATTAACCCAATAGCCGCCCCCTACTATTTCTTCATCTCCTTCCTCCACAGGCTCCCGTCTCCTTCACCTCACCCCCACTCCGCCGTTCATCTGCCCTGTCGCCCACATTTCTCGGCGCCCTCATCCCATCCTCATCGTCATCTTGACCTCCCCCGTCGTTTTCTTTGTCGAGCCACCTCCTCACCCCGCTCCCTGTGCACCTCATCGACAACCAAAACCCAAGCAGCGCCTACCTCCGTCGCACCGCCTCTTCGACCTCCTGTCGAGCCGCCAACCACTCTCCTGAACCCAACTCCTCAAACAACTCCATGTGCTCCCGCAACGTCCTCATCCCCGTCACCTTCCCTCGTCGACCCTTTTATGTTTTTACCATCGAAACAGAGCACCCCCTCGACCGTCAACTACACCACCTCCGATCACCTCCTCCTACACCCCCGCCACTCCGACGACCGCCGCTGATGCCACCCTCACTGACGTCGGCCTCCATCAGGGCACTATCTCCTCCATCTTCATCTTTGAACCTTAGCCGTCCCTTAGATCTTGATCATCATCACCATCAGCGATCTCGATCCATGTTTGTCGTTTGGTTTGTCTAGTTGCTGTTTGTGGGCTTGATTCACTGTTCCACTGTTTTTCACGTAGCTTGCACATGTTATCGTGGTTCGTTGCCGGGGATCCGTTCCCTTTATTCTTCGTCGGATTCATCGTCATCCATAAGGCAAGTAACTTGTATTATTTTTGTTGTATATACAAGTACAAAATACCACCTGTAGTGTCACTTTTGTTCCTATATTCATTCTCATGAAGAACCCTTGTTAGATCTTGACTCTATTTGTTGATCCATCTGTAGTCATCATTTTTCACACACACGACATGAAATTAATCTAGATTTAACTAGACTCTTGATGCATGTATGTAAGTTGCTTCGTGATCTATGATATGTTGTATGTTTCTTGCATGCTTGATGTGTTAGTTGTTTTATCATGTAGTAGACTTGTTAAACACCTATACCATGTTGTTTTGGATATCTATTATACCATACATAGTATTTTGTTCTAATTTGGATTTATTGCATATGAACTATTTGATTTAATGCTTAAGAACAGTTTTTGTTTTGCTGCTGCCCTATTTTGTGTCAGTATTTTAGACCCTGTTAAGTTCACTAAATGAAACTAGTTTGTGAATATAAATCGTCGACTCCGTTGTCTATTTTCCAGAATTTTTGACAGATCTCAGTTTCGATTTGTGAGGTGTGAGTTATTGCTGTTTTATTTCAGATGTGTTGAAAATTTCAAATTCTGTTTTGTGTGATTCCTGTATAGTTATTCATTTTAATACTGATGTTAAAGGTAAGATTTGGATCTAATATTTTTCTGGGTATAACTAGATATGACTGGGATTAACCCCAAATTTTTGTAGAGTTAATTAATGACTTTTATAAACTATTCTATGCTTGTGAACAACTACTATATTTCCAGAATTGCATGCTGTTCAGTAAAGAACTATACTTTCAACCTGATTCCCGTTGCTGTTGATTAAAACTTTGTAGATATAAAATGTAGCCTGCTGTATCTATTTTACAATCCTTTTGACGGATTTGGATTTCGAGTTATACTTTGTAATCTATCGTTAATTTGGTACTGCTGTGTCGAAAAGTTCAGATTCATAAACTTGCTGTATCTTGCTATTTTTCGAATTTATTTGACTATGCTATATGTATTGGAATATTATTGAATTTTATTTGCTGATACTAGACATACTAGGGAACACCCTAGATTTTTCTTAGATTTAATCAGTATGTTTTTATGCCATTTTCATTCTTATGAATACAACCTTGCAATTTCTGGCTAAACATGATTTCTATATATAATACGGTTTTGAGCCCTGTTTCTGTAACTATTATGTGACTTACATATATGTGATGGATTCAGCCGAGAGTATATTTTCTTGATTTTCTGAAGGATCCAGATATTCATTCTTGTGGCAACGGGAATCTCAGATTTGGTGCAGCTTATCTTGCTGTCCAGAATTGAAAGTCTCGTTGTCCTAGTCTATTATGATTTATCTTCCACCCATGTATGCCTACCCAACCTGAGTTGTTCCTTGTTCCTTGACATATTTTTATTCCCCTGTTTGTGCACGTATATTTCTGCTTTGCTAATAATGACACATAATCAAGCCGGGGTTAAGGGAAAGATCTAGTAGTGGAAAATATAGAAATGTGTACTTGGAAGGGGGTCGTGTTCCCACCTGTTACATGTTTCATGATTACATGATACATGATCCTGTTTACCTGATTACCTGGCTACACATAGGAAGGTGTACTCAGAAGGGGACCCGTAGGTCCTACCTGTTACCTGATTACCTGTTATATAATTATATGCTTACATAATATATGATTATGTTTACATGTTTACCTGATACCTGAGTACACGGTCCGATACAATCCACTACAAAATCTGAACATAACTTGCATGTATGTAGCAACCATGTGGTAAAATTTGGGACGCATGAAGTGCTACCTAGATAGGACCAAATACAAGAATTGAAATAACATGATCACCTACATATTCCTGTTACCTGTACATGCTACTTGACATATGTTACATATTTACTTGCTTGCATAATACCTGTTACCTGTCACATGTCACATGCACCCTGTTGTCTCATCATATTACTTGATTTTGTTTCTGATTTATGTTAGTCATTCTATTTTGATGTCACTCTCATTCCAGGCTTATTCAGTTCTTGCTTCCGCTATTACTCTATACTTGTCTATCTGTTTTTCTGTACTTATTGCCTGCACTACAAACGGCCCGTACTTGCATTGACGGGCATTTTTTTTCTCTTTTCTCTTCTTGCAATTTGTTAAACATACAGACTTTGGAGACCAGCTGTCCGAAGGTGTAGGTGACCAAACATTCTAGTTGGCTGGAGTTCTTGCTACAATTTATTTTCCTATTGTTTTGAATAAATTGTATTTTGCTACTTGGATTTTATATTGCGTAGTTTGACTCAGAATTTATAACTGTTGTTTCCAGATCGGATTATTTGAGATTAAGTATTTTTTTTTTCAAGTAATTCTGTTGGTTATGTTAATTCATTTATGCATGCGTGGTTGATTATTTCCTGCTTATTCCTTATTTATTCCTGTGAATTGTTGAAAAGATCCTTACAGCTTATGAATGGTAAAAGCCATTCGCTGGACGTAGTCACGTATCCGTATTCCGTATTCCTTTTTGGGAAGCGGGAAGTGACATGTACATGTAATTGGATCATGCAAGTGCACGTGTTAATATCAAGTCTTTTACTTACCTAACTAGTGCAGCAATCATGCGTCCCATACCACATGTTTGATGTACGCAATCAAGTGAGCATTTAGACTTGGTGATGGATTCTGTAGGTCACATACTCGGGAAAACATGTAAATTGTATCTTGTATCGATATACGTGCAAATGTTGAACATATAGGGTGTGAACTTGTAATGTGAACATGTAAAACTGTAATTTGCAAACTTGCAACTTGCATCTGGAAACCACGAGTTCCCATCCGAGTACGCTCTTCTATATTGCCCACTACTAAATCACTTTCCTTATACCCCGGCTTGTTACTTTTATTACAATCAAACATGATCATGAAGCAACAAGAATGATATCAAGACATGATCAGGGAATATCAATAAATTATGCATGGAACATGTTCTAACACATGAGATGCAAAAACTCGCATATAAATATTAAAAACAACACAACACCAGTTCTTGACAGCAAGATGTTGCTGCACTAAAACTAGATTTTCCGTTGCTACAGGTAAGCAAATCAGAAACCGTCAGAAGTTCTACAAATAACACTTCTGGACGATTCCAATGCATATTTACAACGCAAAATACAGCAACTGTAGCTATGTCAAATCTATGGTTCTTTATAGGTTTTCTGTTCTGGCAGAATTTTAAGATCATGTTCTTGTGTTAAGAAGTTTATTAAAAATCTAATTAAAAATTCTATAAAAATTATTATGTGATCCCCAATCATGTTGGTTAACATACTGGAAATTATTAGAGTGTAATTACACTAATAGTCTAACTTTTAAATCCATTAAACATGTTAAGACGTTCAAAAATTAAGAATCTATAATTTGTAAGTTAGCAGCACTAAAAGTGTAATAACTTCCACATAACAAATCGGAATTCGGATCTGTTAAGTGTTCTGAAAACTAGACACAGAGGACTAGAATTTCTATTCACAAAGTTCTATTATAAGTCTGGGTCAGGAGCATTTCAGGGTTATATAACATTGTTGTAGTTACGATGTTATCAATAGCATATATAAAACTTAAACAGGAGTAAAAGAATTCATAACTGCACTCTAACTACTAACAAGGAAGCAATTCATGCACAAATCCTGACAAATTCTAAGAATACATATGCGTGTGTCATCGTGTTCATGTAATGCATATGACAATAAAGTATTCGCGATCATATGCGTATACAGAATTGACAGAACAATGGATTTCAATACGATCGAAATTGAATTTGCAATGAATAATCAAGGAGTTTACTTGCGGTGTTTTTCAAAGAAAGCTTGTACGAGAACAAACAAATTGTACAAGAGGATACTTACCTGATTAGATGATTTTGAATGCGAACAATAATGAATAATGGGATAAGAATCTCGGCGGCAACGACGGCGAGAAAACAATCAAGATGATCACGATTGACTGGTCGTGATGAATGGTGCTAATCTTGATGTTGATTTGATGATGATCAAGTGATCGGGTGCAAATCTTAATGGCAATGTTCAAGAGAAGATTGGACGGTTGATGTTCAACTTGATGATGATCAAGATGATCGGGTGGCTGGTGATTGAAGGAGGCACTGTTGTGAGAAACAGGGGAAAGCTTAGGTGATCGGGTGGCCGGCAGTGGGACGGGGCTCTACTGGTGGCTCTGCCGTTATCGAAAACAGGGAGGCAATCACAGTTGATGGGAAGGCCATCGGGGATCGACTGCGAGGGTGGCGAGCGGCGGTCCTCTATTTCGGAAGAAAACAGAGGCGATGGGGAGTGAGACAGGGGAAGAGCTCCAGCTTCGGTGAAGGGTGGCATGAGCGGTTGCGAGATGCACGCACAGGGGAGAGCGAGAGGGTGCAGGCAGTGATGGTGGGGCAAGCTCGATGGGATTCTATTGAAGGGCGAGCGCTCGAGGAAGAAGACTACGATAGAGTAGAGCAATGGCGAGCGGGGTGGCACTCGGTAGGTCTGTCGATAGAGGAGCAGCGACGAGGTGGAAAGGCAGTGCTGCGAGGTTGAAGGTGAACAACGGACTCGAGAGTTCGATGAGGAACATGAAGGGATGGAGGCGCAGTGGCGAGAGGATGGCTGTAGCCCCTGTTTTTCATTTTTCGTATTTTTGGTGTATTTTTCTTTTCTTGGGTATTTGTACTCTCTTTGTATTTCTTGGACCGTATATTGGAGTTGTTTTCAATATATATTCATTTTATTTCATTTTGAGCTCTTTGTGCTTGTTTGTTTGTCTTTTGCTTCGTTCTTTATTGATTGTCGTTTTTCTCTTTATTGGATTCTTGTTCTATTCTTTTGCTCATATTTTTGGGTGCTCGTGGTTTCATTTGCCTAAGCCTATTGTCGATAATACTATTTTCAATTTAAATCCTAGATCATCTTGATTATCCTTAAACCCAATTGATTAACCAAATCCTATTCATCCTAATAAACATGTCCTACTACTTCGAATAAACCCAATACCCAATATCTCCTAAATCCTAATATCAAACCATATATAAACTCCTACCCGACCTCTCTCTCCTTCCTACCGCTAAACCTAGCCCCCGACCTCTCTTCCTGTTTGCGTCGTCAGCCCACACACCGACCAACACCCCTAGCCACTGAACCCCATCCAACTGCCCCACACCCAATCGCCAGCCGCATCCCGATCCTATAGCCGCATCCATTGCACCCCGAGCATCCCCTCGACCATTGTCTCCATCCCGTCCATCTCTCTCTCGACGTCTCCCCGTCCTCCAGCATCAGCAGTAGCAGCAACAGCGCCAGCAAGGCAGTGCTGCTGCTGCTAGCCACTTCTGATCGCTCTCTCCTTTTTGTTGGATTGCAAGTGCATGGAGATTTGCATGTGTTACCTCGAGTTCTTGGTTCGTGGGATTCGATCATTGTTCGTTGAGTTCGTTGCCCGGGATTCATTCCCGTTATTCTTGGTTTTCATCTTTTTCGTCTTTGGTTAAGGCAAGTAACTTGTACTCAAATTCCTTTGTATGATACAAGTCAAACATACCGCTCATAATGTAGTTGGGTTCTAGAGACAACTCGTGTGTGTTATCTTTGATGGGTTTTGTCTCTATTGTGCTATTGACCATAGTTTCCTCACGACACAAATTTGACATGAAAACAACTAGGTTTGACCGTTCCTGATCTATTCATATATGTGAGATAATTAGGTGAAATTATATGTTTGATGAGATTCATGTGATATGATGGTTGTGAACATGTTATTTACTTTATTTCATGATGTTTGGACACTTAGTAGACTCTATACCATGTTTGATTGTGATTGGAACGAATTTCGTGTGGTTTATGTTGGTTTTGTTTTCAAGAGAAAATCTGTATTTGTCGATGATCAGTTTTGATTTGTATTTTAGACCCTATTAACGCCAGAATTCTTAATTTTTTTATTATACATGAATTGTATAGAAATCCGTCTTCTTTCCAAACTCTCTAGCCTTGATCGATTTCTTTTTCGTATGAGTGAGTTATGGCTATTTTACTACAGAGGTGTATTCTATTTCCAGATTTCGTTTCATGATGATTTTGATGATTAAACTATTTTGATACTAGTTCTAAATATATTATTTAGACCTGAAACTTTGCACAGTATTCCTATACCTATCTAGAGATTACCAAGAATTTTGGTGGATTTTATTGATGAGTTTTATACGCAGTTTCATGCTTGTTTATGAAAGCTATACTTGCTGTATTTTTCTCGCTTTTCTGTAAAGAATCGTATTTTCACCCTATTTCCATTTACTGTATGGAAAATATTTATGAAATATGAAAGTTAGATTATTTTGTCTATTTTCATCTTCCTTTGACTGATTTGGATTTCTTTTCACGGTTTGCGAGATAGTGATGTTTTCAAACAGCAGTGTTGGGAATTCCAGATTTGCCAAACCATCGTTTCATGATGTTTTCTGATTTTTGTTGACTGAACTAATTTTCTTGGAATATTATGAAACTTCATATTCTGATACTAGACATAAAGGGGGATTACCCCAGATTTTTCTTGAATTTATTTGAGGAGTTTAATTCTGTTTTCCTATCAATGAATACGATTTACTGATTTCTAGCTGAACGTATTTTCTGGATTCAAATCAGTTTTGAGTTATGATTTTGTGAAATACTATATGGATTATATATAATCGCTGAATTCATGTGGAAGTCTATTTTCCAGATTGTTTGACGGATTCATATTTGGATTTCTGTAGTAATGGGAATGACTGTTTTAGTACTGTACTGTCATGCGGTCCTGAATATGAACATACACTGTCTTGCTCATTTAAGTGACCGTATATAATCTATGCATGTTTATTTGTTTTCCTGAACCAAATAATGATTATACCATGATAATTTGACACTATTTCATGCACTATTCCGTCTGTTGATAACCATAATAAAAGTGATCAAGCCGGAGTTTCTTAAGGAAAGATCTACTTGTGGAAAATATGAAAACATGTACTTGGAAGGGAACTAGTGTTCCATACCGTTACTGTTACTGTTACTTTACTGCTACTGTTATTATTATTTGAACTGCTACTGCTAATGTTACTGATACCTGAGTACACTGCCCCATTATGGTCCACTATGAAATCTAAAAGCAGAACTGTTTGTTGCAGCAACCATGTATTATATTTTGGGGCGCATGAAGTGCTCCATAGCTAGTAATACACACAAGACTGTAAGAACATAAGACTGATATTGTTAGACTGATATCGTTGGACTAATACTGTTATACTGTTACACTGATATACTGAGCTTACTGTTACTGGACACTGTTAGTTGCCGTATGACACTATACTTGACACATTCATTTGTACTGTTAGTATACCATGCTAGTTGACTTTGTTTTACTGATTCATGCTAGTTATTACTGTTGATGCATTATACCATGCTATATTTATTTCCGCTGTCATTTTAGATATGACTATTCCATGTACTTGTATTCTACATTATAAGTGGCCCGTAACTTGCATTAACAGGTACTTGTTTTCTCTTTTCTTCTCCTGTAATTATTAATTGCAGATCAGGATGGTCAGCTGCCCGACGGCATTGGCAAAATGAGATATTAGTGCTGGATTTCTTGCTTAATTAGTATTACTATTATTGTTGCTTTGAATAATGTATTTTGAGTACTTGGATGATTACTTTGTATTTTGGATGATGTGACCCTGGATTTTGTCTTATCCAGATATGATTTATTTGAGATTAATATATTTTGTTTCAAGTAAATTCTAATCGTTTGTTAATTCAATTTTGCATGTGTGTGGTTGACTCTTTTGCTTCCGACACTGATTATTTTGTGAGATATTGTAAAGATTCCTGAACAGCCTATGGATGATGCAAATCATTCGCTGGGTTGAGTCGCGTATCCGTATTTCGTATTCTTTTTGGGAAGCGGGACATGACAAGGCTTTTAGTGGTATCAGAGCCCAAGTTTGGCTAATGTATTAGTTGCCCGAAATATTAGACAACCTTGGCTCGAACTGGGATAGACTCAATATTTCACCAACCATACATGTGTAAATGAATTATTATCAACTTTGATTTTGAATGCTAATTGTTTTGATTTTTGGTGCAGCTACGGCTCGTGGAAATTCTTCTCAGCCTGATCCGGTTGAGGCTGTCACTATTGTACTTGAGCAGCTGATTAATCAGCAGCAAAACCATAGCGATCTAGTGATGACTGCTCTTGAAGCTGCCCAGGTTCCGCCTCCCGTTGTGCCTGTGCAGGAAAATCTTCCACATCGTCTAGGAACCGTTACGGATTTTATGAGGTTGCATCCCGACCATTTTTCCGGCACTGAGATGCCTTTGGAGGCTGAACAGTGATTGATCCGGACCGAACGCTTGCTCTTGGCAGCACGTGTTGCTGAGGCTGATAGGGTGGACGTGGTTTCCATCCAGTTGGTGGATTTGGCTCATATTTGGTTGATGGCCGAGTCCGAGCGACTTGAGAGGCCTATTACTTGGACTACTTTCACTCAGGGATTCTTGGAGAAGTTCTTCCCCAATAGTACTTCTCGAGTTGAGATAGAACAGCAATTCCTGGCCCTAAAATAGGTTAAGTCATTATTATGTTTTGGAATTTTGTTACATAATTGTTCAAACAGTGTTGTAACATGGACTTCTTGAAGTAGGACTCCAGGTCAGTGGATGAGTACACAGCTGAGTTTACTAGACTTAGCCGCTTCGCAGCTGTTCTTGTGGCTACCGAAGAGGATAGGGCTCGTAGATTCACAAATGGACTTGAGCAAGATATCAAGAGGCATCTTGTTTCTCTCCGTTTGCGTACTTATGGTGAAGCTCTTGAGGTAGCTCAAGCTCAGGAGAAGGCTCGTGGTGGTTTGGCTCCTTCTCCGCAGACTGTTCCGCATTCTGCTGCTAGGCCTTCTGGTGGTCCTGTTCGAAGGCTTATCCCAACCCATCCGGTCAGGGCAGCTCTGTATCCTTCTGTTGGTTTCCAGAAGAGTGGTTTTTGCGACTTCTGTCAGACGTCTGGGCATGAGCGTAAGAATTGTTGGCGCGTCAACCGCCGGTGCTTTAGGTGTGGCGCCGCCGATCATTCAGTACGCGATTGTCCGCAACAGCAACAGGTGTCTCTTCTAGCCAGGGGTCCTATCCAGCAAGCAGGCCCAGCTCGTGGTCCAGTTAGGCCTTCGCTTCCTCCTCAGCATCAGATTGTCGGTCACAGGACTGCTATTCTGAGGAGAGGTTAGGTTTTCAACTTGACTACTGCAGATGCTGAGACAGTTGAAGGAATTGTGGCAGGTATATTTTGTTTTGTTGTTTTGTTGTTCGGTTTCCCCTTGTTCCTTTATTTGCTCTCTTCTGGTCTTGCTTTATTTTTCTTCTGTTATTTTTGCTTTCTGCATTTTTGTTTTCCCTTCACCCTTGATTATCTATTTCCCTTTTCATTGTCTTTAGGTTCCTTAGGTATCATCCTTGTTTGCTCTTTTTCTGCTCGTGTTCTCTTTGATTCTAGGGAAACCCATTCTTTTGTCTCCTCACGATTTGTCGCTCGCCATCAGTTGGAGTGTAGCAACATGTCTGAGGCTTGGAACATTGTGACAGGTGGTGGTGTGGTCATTTGTTCCCGTGGGTGCAGGCAATGTTCCGTTGTTATTAGGGACGCAGATTTCAAAGCCAACCTGATTATAATTGGGAATTTGGGATTCGACGTTATTCTGGGTATGGATTGGTTGGGTGAAGCCCATGCCATTATTGATTACTGTGCCAAGAAAGTTGTTTTCAGAATTCCAGATCGAGCAGAATTTGAGTTCCATGCCGGAGAGTCTTTCCGTGGCCGAACAAAGACTGTAGTTGAACAGGTGGATTGTGCGATGGAATTGCACTCAGGCTGTGAGGCTGTGCCTCCAGTAGTTCGGGATTTTTTGGATATTTTTCCAGATGAGTTGCCTGGCTTACCCCCTGATAGGGAAGTAGAGTTCGGTATTGATGTTCAGCCTGGTACGGTGCCGATATCGAAGAGTCCCTATAGGATGGCACCAGTTGAGCTAGCAGAGCTTAAGGTGTAGATTCAAGTTTCTTGATTGGGTTTCATCAGACCTAGTGTTTCGCCTTGGGGTGCTCCGGTCCTTTTTGTCAATAAGAAGGATAGTAGTCGCCGACTGTGTGTGGATAATCGGAAACTAAACAGTGTTACTGTCAAGAACCAGTATCCTTTGCCTAGGATCGATGATTTGTTCGACCGGTTGAGTGGGGCTGCTATTTTCTCGAAGTTGAATCTTCGTTCTGGGTATCACCAAGTCAAGGTGAACGCTGCTGATATACAGAAGACTGCATTCAGGACTAGATACGGGCATTACGAGTATCTTGTGATGTCGTTCGGGGTCACTAATGCGCCAGCTGTATTCATGAGTCTTATGAACCGGGTTTTCTCTCACTTCTTGGATAGATTTGTGGTGGTCTTCATTGATGACATTCTGGTATATTCTCGAAATTGGGAAGATCATGCTGAGCATCTTAGAGTGGTTCTGCAGACTTTGAGAGAGAATCAACTCTATGGGAAACTCAGCAAGTGCGACTTTTGGCTCGACAAGGTTTTATTTCTTAGGGCACATTATTTCTGGCGATGGTCTTTTTGTGGATCCAGCCAAGGTTGAAGCTGTGAAGGATTGGCCTATTCCCAAGTCAATTTCTGAAGTCAGGAGTTTTCTCGGTTTGGCTGGCTATTATCGAAAATTCGTTCAAAATTTTTCGAAGATAGCACGACTGTTGACTAAGTTGACTGGGAAGGATCAGAAGTTTTGTTGGTCTAATGAGTGTGGTTTGGCTTTTGTTGAGTTAAAGAACAGATTGACGTCAGCGCCTGTGTTGAGTATTGCAGATGATTTAGGCAGATTTGTAATTTACTGTGATGCTTCTGGTAAGGATCTTGGAGCAGTTCTTATGTAGAAGGGTCGTGTCATTGCATATGCATCGAGGCAGTTGAGGTCACATGAAAAGAACTATCCTACTCATGACTTGGAGTTAGCAGCAGTGATCTATGCTTTGAAGCTGTGGAGACATTATTTACTTAGAGACCGCGTGGAGATCTTTGCAGACCACAAAAGTCTCAAGTACGTTTTCACCCAGAAGGAATTAACATGAGGCAAAGGCGATGGTTGGAGCTTATGGCCGATTATGACATCAGTTTGCAATACCATCCTGGTAAAGTAAACTTGGTGCCAGATGCTTTGAGCAGGAGACCGGCAGTTATATTTCTTACTCAGCAGAGTGATCTCATTGAGCAGATGAGGAGGTTGGATTTGGAGGTTTTGTTGTCGAGTTCTGGTCGGAGTTGTCTTGCGCTCCAGCTTCAGTCTTCTCTTGTTGTTCAGGCTGGTGAGGCTCAGACTGGTGATGCGCAGTTGTAGGGTTTTTGAGCTGAGGTTGAGTCTAGGTCCAGAACGGACATGGTTATTCATGCCGATAGTTCACTTCGTTTTGGTTCCCGGTTGTGTGTCCCTAAGGGTGAAGTTCGTCAGAGGTTGCTTGAGAAAGCTCATCAGTCCTCATATTCTATCCATCCTGGTGGTACTAAGATGTATTGAGATTTGAAGCTTTATTTCTAGTGGCATGGTATGAAAAGGGCGGTAGCTCGGTTTGTTGCTCAGTGTTTGATCTGTCAGCAGGTTAAGGCAGAGCATCAGAGAACCGCTGGACTTCTTCAACCGCTTCCTATTCCGGAGTGGAAGTGGGAACATATCACAATGGATTTTGTGACCGCTTTGCCGAGGAGTCCTAAGGGTCATAATGCTGTTTGGGTGATTGTCGACCGTTTGACGAAGAGTGCTCACTTCATTCCCTTTCGTGTCGGTCAGTCTACTAACAGCCTTGCTGAGAAGTACATGCAAGAGATTGTCAGGCTTCATGAGGTTCCAGTCAGTATTGTATCCGACAGGGATACGAGATTCAGATCTCAGTTTTGGGAGAGTCTTCAGGCTAGTATAGGGGAGTAAGTTGAAGTATAGTACAGCTTTTCATTCCCAGACTGATGGATAGTCAGAGCAGACTATTCAAATTCTTGAGGACATGTTGCGATCCTATATGTTGTAGTTCGGTGGATCTTGGGAAGACCATTTGCATCTCGTAGAGTACTCGTACAATAACAGCTTTCAGTCCGGTCTTAAAACTGCATCGTTCGAGGCACTTTATGGACATAAATGCAGATCACCAGTGTGCTGGGACGACATTGGTGAGAGGCAGTGGTTGGGTCCGGAGTTGATCACCAGGACAGTTGATGCTGTGACTCGGACCAGAAAGCATCTTCAGGCAACTCAGGATAGGCAGAAGCGATGGGCTGATGTCCATCGGAGGGCTTTGGAGTTTCTTGTTGGTGACCATGTTTTTCTTAAGGTGTCGCCGTGGCGCGGTGTCATTCGGTTCAGTGGTGGGGGCAAGCTTGCCCTAGGTTTATTGGACCGTTTGAGATTTTGGAGCGAGTAGGCAAGGTGGCCTATCGTCTTGCTTTGCCGCCAACGTTATCCGGAGTGCACGATGTTCTCCATGTTTCTCACAACTCAGGAGATATATCCGCGATGAGAGTCACGTGATCGACTACTCTGAGTTGACCATGCGACCGGATTTGACTTGTGAGATTCTGCCAGTTGCTATTTTGGATCGGCAGGAGAAAGTGCTTAAGAAAAAGATCATCAAGTTGGTTCGTGTTGCTTGGAATCTTCACTTGCCTAGTGAGTCGACTTGGGAGCTGGAGGAGGAGATTCAGCAGAAGTTTCCTTATTTGTTTGAGTAGTGGTTGTTTTGTTTTATTTTGCCTTCTTTTCTTTTCTTTTGGGGTTACCCTATGTATCTCCTTTTTGAATTTCGATGACAAAATCCTTTTTGTTAGGTGGGTAGGATTGTAACCCATGTTTTTCATTTTTCGTACTTTTAGTGTAATTTTCTTTTCATGGGTATTTGTACTCTCTTTGTATTTCTTGGACCGTATATTGGAGTGGTTTTCAATATATATTCATTTTATTTTATTTTGAGCTCTTTGTGTTTGATTTGTTTGTCTTTTGCTTCGTTCTTTATCCATTGTCGTTTTTCTCTTTATTGGATTCTTGTTCTATTCTTTTGCTTGTGTTTTAGGTGCTCGTGGTTTCATTTGCCTAAGCATATTGTTGATAATCCTATTTGCAATTTAAATCCTAGATCCTCATGATTATCCCTAAACCCAATTGATTAACCAAATCCTATTCATCCTAATAACCATCTCCTACTACTCCTAATAAACCCAATACCCAATTACCCAATACCCAACATTCCTAAACCGAAATATCAAACCATATATAAACTCCTACCCTACCTCTCTCTCCCTCCTACTGCTAAACCCTAGCCCCCAACATCTCATCCTATTTGCGCTGTCAGCCCACACACCGACCAACACCCCTAGCCGCTGAACCCCATCCGACTGCCCCACACCCGATCTTCAGCCGCATCCCGATCCCATAGCCACATCCATTGCACCCCGAGCATCCCTTCTTCCATCATCTCCATCCCGTCCATCTCTCTCTCTCGACGTCTCCCCGTCCTCCGGCATCAGCAGCAGTAGCAACAGCGCCAGCAAGGCAGCGCCGCCGCCACTAGCCACTCCCGATCGCTCTCTTTTTTGTTGGATTGCACGTGCATGGAGATTTGCACGTGTTACCATGAGTTCTTGGTTCATGGGATTCGTTCATTGTTCGTTGAGTTCATTGCCCAGGATTCGTTCCCTTTATTCTTTGTTTTCATCATTTTCGTCTTCGGTTAAGGCAAGTAACTTGTACTCAAATTTCTTTGTATGATACAAGTCAAAAATACCGTTTATAGTGTAGTTGGATTCTAGAGACAACTCGTGTCTGTTATCTTTGATGGGTTTTGTCTCTATTGTGATATTGACCATAGTTTCCTCACGACACAAATTTGACATGAAAACAATTAGGTTTGACCGTTCTTGATCTATTCATATATGTAAGATAATTAGGTGAAATTATGTGTTTGATGAGATTCATGTGATATGATGGTTGTGAACATGTTATTTACTCTATTTCATGATGTTTGGACACTTAGTAGACTCTATAACATGTTTGATTGTGATTGGAACGAGTTTCGTGTGGTTTATGTTGGTTTTGTTTTCAAGAGAAAATCTGTATTTGTCGATGATCAGTTTTAATTTGTATTTTAGACCCTATTATGGTCAGAATTCTTAATTTTTTTAATTATACATGAATTGTATAGAAATCCGTCTTCTTTCCAAACTCCCTGACCTTGATGAATTTCGTTTTCGTATGAGTGAGTTATGGCTATTTTACTATAGAGGTGTATTCTAATTCTAGATTTCGTTTCTTGATGATTTTGATAATTAAACTATTTTGATACTAGTTTTAAATATATTATTTGGATCTGAAACTTTGCACAGTATTCCTATACCTATCTAGGGTTTACCCATAATTTTGGTGGATTTTATGGATGAGTTTTATACGCCGTTTCATGCTTGTTTATGAAAGCTATACTTTCTGTATTTTGCTCGCTGTTCTGTAAAGAATCGTATTTTCACCATATTTCCTTTTACTGTATGGAAAATATTTATGAAATATAAAATGGGAGCCCTTCGGTTGAGAACTAATTTTGGTGAGAACTCCGTGAGAACTCACGAAGTAAACCCCCCATGAAAAATCCGAACCGACCATCTCGTTCTACATGCCTTAGATAGCATAACATAAAGAATTCAAATATTCTGAAGTTCGTTTGCTCATCCATCAAATGGAGTAGAATTTTCAACCATACAACTTTGCGATGTTGTAAATCATTGGAAAATGAACTTCAAATTACGTGAATTCTTTATGTTATGCTATCTAAGGCGTGTAGAACGAGATGGCAGGTTTGGATTTTTCATGGGGGGTATATTCCTTGAGTTCTCACGGAGTTCTCACCAAATTAGTTCTCAACCGAAGGGCCACCATATAAAATTTAGCTTATTTTGTCTATTTTCATCTCCCTTTGACTGACTTGGATTTCTTTTCACGGTTTGTGAGATATTGATGTTTTCGTACAGTAGTGTTGGGAATTCCATATTTGCCAAACCATCGTTTCTTAATGTTTTCTGATTTTTTTTGACTGAACTAATTTTACTGGAATATTATGAAACTTTATATTCTGATACTAGACATATAGGGGATTACTCCAGATTTTTCCTAAATTTATTTGAGGTGTTTTATTGCGGTTTTCCTATCAATGAATACGATTTACTGATTTCTGGCTGAACGTATTTTCTGGATTCAAATCAGTTTTGAGTTATGATTTTGTGAAAAACTATATAGCTTATATATAATCCCTGGATTCGTGTGGAAGTCTATTTTCCGTATTCTTCGATGGATTCATATTTGGATTTTTTTAGTAATGGGAATCACTATTTTAGTACTATACTGTCATGCTGTCCTGAATATGAACATACACTGTCTTGCTCGTTTATGTGACCGTATATCATCTATGCATGTTTATTTGTTTCCCTGAATCAAATACTGATTATACCATGATAATTTGACACTATTTCATGCACTATTCTGTCTATTGATAACCACAATAAAAGTGATCAAGCCGGGTTTCTTAAGGAAAGATCTAGTAGTAGAAAATATGAAAACGTATACTTGGAAAGGAACTAGTGTTCCATACTGTTACTGTTACTGTTACGTTACTGCTACTGTTACTGTTATTTTAACTTCTACTACTAATATTACTTATACCTAAGTACACTGCCCCATTATGGTTCACTATGAAATCTAAAAGCGGAACTGTTTGTTGTAGCAACCATGTGTTATATTTTGGGGCGCATGAAGTGCTACATAGCTAGTAATACACACAAGACTGTAAGAACATAAGACTGATACTGTTAGACTGATACCGTTGGACTGATACTGTTATACTGTTACACTGATATACTGAGCTTACTGTTACTGGACACTATTAGTTGCCGTATGACACTATACTTGACACATTCATTTGTACTGTTAGTATACCATGCTTGTTGACTTTGTTTTACTGATTCGGGCTAGTTATTACTGTTGATGCATTATACCATGCGATATTTATTTCCACTGTCATTTTAGATTTAACTATTCAATGTACTTGTATCCTACATTATAAGTGGCTCGTAACTTGCATTGACGTATACTTGTTTTCTCTCTTTCTTTCTCCTGCAATTATTAATTGCAGATCAGGATGGTCAGCTGCCCGAGGGCATTGGCGAAATGAGATATTAGTGCTGGATTTCTTTCTTATTAGTGTTACTATTATTTTTGCTTTGAATAATGTATTTTGAGTACTTGGATGATTACTTTGTATTTTGGGCGATGCGACCCAGAATTTTGTCTTATCCAGATCTGATTTATTTGAGATTAAAACATTTTGTTTCAAGTAAATTTTGTTGGTTTATTAATTCAATTTTGCATGTATGTGGTTGACTCGTTTGCTTCCGACTCTGATTATTTTGTGAGATGTTGTAAAGATTCCTGAACAGCTTATGGATGATGCAAATCATTCGCTGGGTTGTGTCGCGTATCCGTATTTCGTGTTCTTTTTGGAAAGCGGGGCGTGAAAAACCGCAGTGAATGAAGGCACCAATGGCGAAGCAATGGGTTTGAGGAAGAAGAGGAGCTGCAGAGGGGGAGTCGATTAGTGACTAGCAGTTGTTTGACGAGGTGGTGGTGGCAGGGAGCGTCGAGGACTGGAGGTCGACGGGATGGATGATGGATTCGAAGTCGGGAGGAGGAAGATGAGGAAGGCGAAAGGTTGGGGAGGCTCTGTTTCTGTTGGGAAAACAAAGGAGGGAAAAAGAAATTGTAACGGGGGAGAGAAAGAGACGGGAGGGGGTTTATATAAAATAATTTTATAATATACTAGTTTGGTAGTTACGGAGAGATTTATGGGGATGTGGAGTTATTGGTTCTTATAAGAGAGAGTGGGAGAATGTGAGATTGAGTGGGAGAGGTCTGGGGTAATTTTAACTAATGGTTTGACTTTGGGTTAATGGGTTTAGGGTAGACTAGGATTTGGATTTAGGATCCAATAAGATATGGGTTTGGGTTCGGGTTAGAATTCAATAGGAGATGGGCTTGGGTTGGGCTTCAAATTAAATATTTAAACAATTGAATAATTGTATATTGGGCTTCATAAAAATAGTTTGATTAATAATATTAATATTATAATTATAGAGTGTAACAAGTAATCAAATAAATAAATTGGTTTAAATTATTAATCAAAGATAAAAGATTCAACATTTGGGTATCATACCAAAGTAATAAAAGGAACACAATAAAAATAAAGAAGCTGTTCATAGAATGAAATAAGATTCCAATTTTATAATATAATTAAATAATCTAAAATAGTTAAAATCATAGAATGAAATACAATTCAGGTTAAAAATCGATAATCATTTGAGAAGAATTAGTTACAAGATACTAGGAATTTGAAATACAGAAAATACATGAAAAATACGTATTAACGGGAACATGGGTTACAAAACAAAAGTTACACAAACAACTCGGAAAATGCCTTCTGCATTCAGCTATCCGATCCCACATTGCTTCCTCGATGAACTGATTCCTCCAGAGAACCTTGATGATCCGAATTATTTTGCTCTGCAACACTTTCTCCTGGCATTCTAGTATCTTCACCGGTTGTTCCTTGTAGAAGAGATCCACCTACAGGTCTTCTGGAACATCGGCTAGTTGATGACTTGGATCTGACACATATTTTCTTAGCATAGAGACATGGAACACGTCGTGCACTTGGGCTAATTCTGTTGGTAACTCAAGCTCGTATACAACCTTACCGATCCTCTTCAGAATCCTGTAGGGTCCAATATACCTAGGGGCCAACTTGCCACCCATACCAAATCTAACTACGCCTTTGGTTGGCGAGACATTCAAGAACACATAGTCTTCTTTCTCGAATTCTAGCTCTCTTCAGTGGTTGTCGGCATAGTTCTTTTGTTGACTCTGCGAGATCTGTAGCCACTTTATGATCAATTCTATCTTCTCCGAGGTCTGCTGTACCATCTCTGGTCCAAACATTTGCCTCTCACCCACTTCATACCAGCATACAGGTGTCATACTCTTCCTCCCGTATAGTGCTTCGAATGGAGCCATCCCGATACTAGCCTGGTAGATATTGTTGTAGGCGAACTCAACCAGCGCTAGATGCTTCTCCCAGCTCCCTCCGAAGTCCAAGATATATGCTCGCAACATATCCTCCAAAATTTTGTTCACTCTTTTGGTCTGTCCATCGGCCTGTGGGTGAAATGTTGTACTGAAATCTGTTCTTGTCCCCAGTGCTGTCTGTAGACTCTTCCAGAACCGTGAGGTGAGTCTTGCGTCTCTGTCGAAAACTATAGATACTACACCATGTAGCTTCACAATCTCCTGGATGTATAATTCTGCCAACTTCTCCAAAGACCAGGTTGTTCTTACTGGTAGAAAATGTGTAGATTTTTTCAATCTATCCACACCGACCCAAACTTAATCATTCCCCGTGGGACTCCTGGGTAATCCCATGTTGAAATCCATACTGATGTTCTCCCACTTCTAATATGGAATAGGCAATGGCTGTAGAAATCTCCCAGGCTTCTAATTCTTTGCCTTTACCTTCTGACAAGTGAGACATATGGCCACAAACTCTGCTATATCTTGCTTCATTCCGGCCCACCAATAGAACCGTTTCACATATCTATACATCTTTGTGCTTCCTGGGTGAATTGTGCATAAGGTGGTGTGTGCTTCCTTCATGATTTCCTGTCTTAAATCATCCATCTTTGGCACAACACAACCGATCTCCAAACCATAGCACTCCCTCCTTAACATTGAACTCAGGAAGTTTTCCTTCGTTCACTAGATCCTAGAGTGCTTGGATCTCCACATCACCTTCCTGGCTTTTCTTTACTCGGTCCTTCAGACTTGGTTGAAGCTCTAATCGGGCTAACATAGCACCCAATCCTTGTGAAATTACTTCGATACCGGCTCTCTTTATTTCTTCATCTAGCTCCTTCCTGGTTGCAATCAACGTAGCGACGCACCTCTTCCTGCTGAGAGCATCTGCCACCTGGATGGCTTTTTCTGGATGGCACAAAATCTTTGGCCTGATATCTTCCAACACCTCCAATCATCGCCTCTGCCTCAAATTTAAGTTCGTCTGCTGATATATGTACTTTAATCTCTTGTGGTCTGTGTACATCTCGACCTTTGCTCCGTGGATATAATGTCACCATATCTTTAAGGAAAATTGTCATGCCCCGCTTTCCAGAATACGAAAACAAGAGTACGTAACGTAGGCCCAGCGAATGATGTAAACACCATCCATAAGCTGTACCAGACTAACTCAGCAATGAGAACAACAAAGATACAACCACACAGGAAAATATAATCACATGAAACAAGATGAATTCCAATAATAATGAAATAACCCAACAGTATAAATATCCAACATCCGGAATCAAAACAAAACTACGGGTCATAGAGCCCAAAACAAAGTACAAGTCTTAACAATGTTCAAGAAATAAATAGCAATAAGTAATATTACGAAGTGGAGACTGGATCCATCTCTAGAAATGTTGCTCACCAATTTCTTCAAGAATAGATTCTTCAGCACCTGTAAATTTCTGGTCTAAAAATAAAATAAAAGAGTGCCCTTAGAGCAAGTCATGGGCGGCAAGTAGAGAAAACAAAGAATAAAGGAAACATGAATATCAAGGAATAAGGACATGGTCAAAGACAAGAAACAAAGCAAAGAGCAGGCAATATATTCAAAGGTCTACAGTAAATCACGCATGTAATGAGTGATATCAGGATCAAACATGAAATGCAAGTTATTAAGTATTTTATTAATTTATCTAGTGCACTTACTACTGCGTCCCATTCCATAGGTTTCGCACAACACAAGGTGAACGCTTTAAATTGATGGTGAATTCACGGTTCATGTACTCGGCCCAGAAATCAGTGTTCATCATTCAGTATCAGTGTTTCTCGAGCAGTGTTTATGGCCATACAGTACAGTTAGTACAGTAGGGCCCGACCGAGTACAGTCTCCGATTGTTCACTACCAAGTCATCCCATATAACCTCGGCTTGTTATCATTTTATTTCATCCTATGTGAGCATGTAAGAGGGTATCAATTTTGTTCATTACTATGTGTGACTAATTCTAAGAGTTACAGACAAAGCATGGGACAAACACTTCAAATAAACACATTTCACAAAATCAGGACAGCATGACCTTGTTGTACCAAATCATGGATTGCGGGCACTAAAAATTAGAAAAATTGAATCCGCCAGAAGATCTAGAAAATAGACTTCCACACGGTTCAAGCGAGCATAATTAAGGTATATAAAAGATATAGGAACTAAGGTGAAAACTCTGTTCTAATCAGATTTTAAGTCCAGGCAGCATGCAGTAGGTTGTGTTCAACTAATTGTTTTGGGTCAGAGAACTCATTATTAAAATCTATAAAAATTCTGGGTGATACCTATAAATGTCTAGGTCCAGTATAAATTATTTCAGAATTTTATTGTACTATTAACAGGGTGAAATAAAATATGGAACAGCAGAGAACGCAAAAATTAAGTGTTTGAAATTACTAACACAGTTGCAGTAAAGTGGTGATAACTAACAGATGGAAAATTGGAATTT
This sequence comes from Hemerocallis citrina, assembly GCA_017893485.1. Classification (NCBI taxonomy): domain Eukaryota; kingdom Viridiplantae; phylum Streptophyta; class Magnoliopsida; order Asparagales; family Asphodelaceae; genus Hemerocallis; species Hemerocallis citrina. The sequence goes on from CM030366.1 coordinate 47,529,577, forward strand.
AAATCTTGAGTAGGGAAAAGTTATCTAGACATCAAGGTCTACGTTTTATGTTTAGTAAGTTATTTCGAATTATGTCGTTAACATGGTCAAAAGTCTATTTCAAAATGAAACATACAGCAGTCCAGCAATTGTCTAAACATGAATGGCAATTAAATAAATCATATGATCATATAAAGCATGCAAATTTTTAATCAAGTGAATCCTAGGTGTCAACATGCAATTTCTAAGGTTCATGGTACAAACATTACAGTCATGGTGTCAATTCATCAATTAAAAATCGAATCAGTACATTCAATTTAACATGTCCATTTCAACAAGCAGTTCTAAGTACAAATCTAGTTATATTAATTGTGCACATGCATGAAACATTGGGGACTGGATTAAAGATCAAGGAGATAGCACGAAGTTAAGAGTATGTCGGGTTAGCTCGTGTAAACCCTAGATTATCTCAACAGAATTGTCAAAAACATATTTTTGATAACAAAAGGGACGAATCTACTTGCATGAGATCAATTAATCTTGAACACAAACAATAAAAAGGGTTCGAGAACAGACTTGCCTGTTATTCTAGATATAATTAAAATAGAATAACGGGATCAAAATCTAGGGCGAAAACTCCCAAAAATATGCGCATAAAACCAATTAGCAATAGCCAAAAGAACTTCACAGCGGATCGGCCAGAACACAGAAACCAAACTGGATTTGCTGCGCACAGAACACGAAACACCAAAAACAGCCAATAGGAGATCTTCCTCACACCGGATCTGGCCCAAACACGGGACAGCAAGAACGAGATTGGCTGTGGTAGAACACGAAACAGCGGGAACCAACCAATCGAATCTCGACCTCACACCGGATCCAACCCGAACACACAACGGTGATTTCGGATCCGAGAGGCCAAAACACGGGACAGCAAAGTCGCCCACTGGTTGAGCGTCTTCAACCTCAGATCGGAGAGAGAGAATGGCGTGACGAACGACGACTGCAAGCGCAAGCACTGCGGAGGCGATGGCACCACGGTCGGGTAGCGACGGTGGCGACGACACTCCGACAAGCGAAAAGCTCTGTTCTTGCGGTCGAAAAACAGAGATGATGGGTGCGGTGACTTTGGGGACTCGACAGCGATGCACAAGAGATCTCGGTGGAGCGGCGGCGAACGGTGAAGACGATGGAGGGGGTGCACGACAGTGGATAGAGCGACGGATGAAGCTTACGACAATGGTGAGCTTCGGCAATGGGTTCGAACGGGTGACGACGAGGATGGGGAAAAACGATGACGAAGACGATAATGGGGTCGAGGGGACGAGGGCGGTGATGGTGAATGAAGGTGACGGTGGTGATGGGTTGATCGGGGTGTTGGTTGAAGGGTTTAAGAGTTGCGGGTTGGGAGGTTTGGGTTCAGCGGAAAACAGAGAGAGAGATGGTGAGAACGGCGGATGAGAGAGAGAGAGATAATAAAATATTAGGGTTTTAATGGGATTATTTATACGGGTCCAGAAATTAGGATTTTGGGTTGATATTATGTGGGTTCTGGGTATCGGTTCTGGCTCCAAAAAGAGACAAACAAATGCAATGAGACGAGATGAACACAAAGGATAACAAATCAAATTCAAAATAGAAAAGAGCAAAATTCACAAAAGAACAGAATCAAATCAAAGAGCACAGATTGATCAAGAGAGAATAAAAAATCCAAGAAAAGGAAAAATACTCCATAATAAAAAAATTCAAATACAATAATCAACAGAATACAAAATACAATAAAATCTGAAAATAGAGATTACAAAAATTTATAGCAGCCAACTCCAAATCATGTGTGGGATAGTTCTTCTCATGTGGTCGGAGTTTTCTTGATCTGTAAGCAGTAACTCTCCCTTCTTGCATCAACACGCACCCAAAACCCAAGTATGAAGCATCGTTGTAGATCTCGTACCCTTTATCTGGCTGTGGTAAGACCAAAATTGGTGCTGATATCAATCAGTTCTTCAACTCCTGGAAGCTCCTTTCACACTTCTCAGTCCACTCGAAGTTCTTGTTTTTTTTGGTAAAAACTATAAGTGGCACTACTATCTGAGCATACTCTTGAATGAACTTCCTGTAGTACCCAGTCAAGCCCAAAAAGCTCCTTACTTCCTTCACTGTCCTTGGTTGAGGGCAATCCATCACCGCCTCAATCTTCTGTGGGTCAGTGGCTACTCCCTCCCTAGAAAGTACATGGCCAAAGAATGCTACTTCGGTCTTCTAGAATTCACACTTGGACAGCTTCGCGTACAACTCATACTCCTAAAGATTGTTTAGAACTGCAGTCAGATGCCTGACATGATCCTCCTCTGTCTTAGAGTCCACCAGGATGTCGTCTATGAATACCACTACAAATGTGTCGATGAATGGCCGTAGAACCCGATTCATCAAATCCATGAAGATTTCTAGAGCGTTGGTCACTCCAAATGGCATCACCAAGAACTCATAGTGTCCATGTCGAGTCCTAAAGGCTGTCTTCGGTACATATTCCTCTCTGACACGAACTTGATGATAACCCAATCGTAGATCAATCTTCGAGAACACTGCTGCTCCTTGTAGCTGATCGAACAAGTCATCGATCCTGGGAATTGGATACTTGTTTTGGGCTGTGACCTTGTTTAACTCCCGATAATCGATACACATCCTTGATGACCCGTCCTTCTTCTTGACCAGTAGCACCGGCGACTCCCATGGTGAGGCACTAGGCCTGATGAACCCTTTCTGCATCAACTCCTCTATCTGCTTCTTGACTTCATTCTGCTCCACTAGCGCCATGTGATATGGTGCTTTCGACACTGGCGTGCTGCCTGGCTGGATCACAATGCTAAAACCCACATCTCTCGGTGGGGGTAGTCCTGGCAACTCCTCCAAAAATATGAGTGGAAAGTCTTGTACAATGGGTATTCCCTTAATCTCCTTTGGCATCTTAATCTCGGCTGTAGTCGCCAAAATCTTCCCATTCTTCTTCTCCCCTTGAAACACAATCTCTGTTTTCTTGTGTATGGCTATGGTCACCTTCTTACCCTTGCAATCGATCTTTGCCTTGTGCTTGGATATCCAATCCATTCCCATTATCACACCGGCTCCCACAAAACCCAACTCTAACAAATATACACTTAGAATTTTACCACCAATCTGAAGTTTACAGCCTTTATAACACATATCAGCAGTGAGAGTCGCTCCTGATGGCCTAGCCACCATCAAGGCCAAATCAGGTGTCACTTCATGGGTGCATTTCAACTTTTTCAAATTTTACTTTGACACAAAAGAATGAGAGGAACCAATATGAAACAAAACTTCTGCCATAATTCCATTGATGTTCAACCATCATGTTACAAAAACAACATTATATCAACATCTTCCTTCATAGTTCAAATACAGTACCAAAATAAATTACATTTTATTACTCATACCAGTAATCACTCCTTCATCTCCCTCAGCATCATCCTCTGCCACGGCAAAAACATGTCCTTGGCGAAAAGGCTTTTTTCCCTTGCTATTTATCTTCTGGACTGGACCACTGTTGCCCTTCTGTAGTTAGGGGCAGTGTGGCCTGATGTGCCCGTCCTTCCCGCAATTGTGGCAAATAATTGGAGTGACTTGTAACTTGTTCTTTGGGCGGTGAGTCTTATAATGCCCAGATCCTCCATAATTAAAACACTTCACCATCTTGTTCGCCTCCATACTGACATCGGCCTTCTGAAATGACCCTTGCTTTCTGAAACTAGTAGTTGGCACTAGTCATTTATACTTATTCCAGTTTCCTGTCTTCCCCTATGGCGATTGGCTCTGTTTCATGTCTTGTTCAATCACTGTCACCCTCCTTACCAATTTATCGAACGTCCAAATACACATCGGCACCAATCTTGACCTCAGTGCCAGCCTCAACCCTTGCTCAAACCACTTTGACTTCTTAGTCTCATCTTGAATCATTTCAGGGGCATAATAAGACAACTGAGTAAACTTGGTTTCATATTCCCTGATGGTCATGTTTCCCTGACGCAGATTGATGAACTCCACCACCTTCTCTTCCTAAACGTCCAAAGGGAAGTAGTGCTGTCTGAATTCCTCCAAGACGTCCACCTGATCAGTCCTTCACCCAAACCACATTTGACGGATTGTCACCAAATGCCAGCATCCTTTTCCAGAAGGATGGTTGCTAGTCTGACCTTGCTTCCCTTAGGGGTCTCAATCAACTCGAATACCGTTTCTACTTGACGGATACAATCATCAGCGGCCGAGGGATCTGCCTGTCCCTCGAAGATAGGTGGCTTCATCCTTTTAAAGGCTCCACTAGCTTCAGAGTTTCAGGGATGAAATTCCCTCCTTTCCTTCCATGTGTTGCGGGCTGCGGTATCAAGTTCCATTGCACTTACATGAACGTGGCCATCGTCTGGTACACACGTGCAAATTCGGTCTCAATATTGAGTCTTTGTTTGTGTGCTAAGAACAGGCATTACAGGGTGTGTGCTACTAAATCCCACAATTGTGGAGTCTCTCCTCCAGCTCACCATGGCTCCACTAGTAGATTGCCAGATCTTGGAGTACCCGGTCAATAGCATGCTAGACCGCAGTAGGCTGGGGAGGTGGTGGTGGTGGAGGCTGATCAGCCAGGGGACCATCCTCTGCGTCAGATAGCTTCTCTTCCACCCACCCATCCTGAACAAGTGCGTCCCCATCCGCCATCATGCGAGAGAAAAATGTTAGGGATTAGTACAGGTATATAAAATCATAAAACATAAGTTAAAAAGTGCAACACTATGAATTATGATAATCCAATATTTGCACTAAAACCGACTCTACCGGGGTATCCAAGTCTAATTTCCTGCTGTGTTAGACTACAATTTGAAGTCGGCTCTGATACCAACTCTGTAGTGCCCCAAATTTCTATACTGGGACTCGTGACACAATTCAGAATCTTATTTCAAATGAATCCAAATACAGAAAAATAACAGGAGGTTAAAAACTTTTTAATATATCAAATGTTATTAATGTCCAAAAATTACAACAGTTACAATAAAATATTACAACATGAATTAAAATTAAATTGGACAATGAACTTCCACTTGGATGCTTCCCACGGCTCGAGTCCCTCGCTCCACGAATAACGATCCTGCACCTAACAAACTGTGGGCACATCAGTTGAATGCAACTGACGCAATGCTGATAAAGACAGCGACTCCAAAACCTCAACAACCAAGATATTGATGCGAAGAAAGGGATGTCAAGCCAAGTGTTGGTGTATGTCATGGCATAAATCTAATGCAAACTCAAAATGCACACGATACTCTTATTCTAATGCACGCCTGATTGGATAGATATGCATCCCATACTACACATTCCCCAACCAACCGACGTTTTTTAGATGATAGGGTTCGATCCCCTGCCATGCATCCTACTCTTATGCTCTCTCTGTTTCTAATGTTCCAGTGATGAAGAGGTTGCAGTCGTACAGTTCACTCTCATCACTGCAGTCAGTAGTGGTGTATGTACCCCGGTTCGTTTTCCACTATGCCCAACATTGCAGTCGGACGACATAATTCCGCCGCTAGTGTCAAACAAGGTGTTGCAGTAATTTTGCCATCCCGGAACTCATCAAAAAACTGTTGTACGGACATAAAAGGCACTCCACGGTACCCCCGTTCACCGAAGACATTAGAGTTTACTCATCGAGTCTTCTCTAAGTCCCTTGCCCGCATTGAGCAACATAGAACTTGGTGGATTCTTAGGGTTTCCCCTAATCTCCACTTTACTCGTCCATACACTAGACTGGAACTTGCAGTCGAGATGACACCACCAATCATGTCCTTATCAAAATTTGTTACGAATATAAAGGCGCTCCACGGTATCCCCGTTCGTCGAAGATATTAGAGTTTTACTCAGCGAGTCTTCTCTAAGTCCCCTGTCTGCATTGAGCAACATAGAACTTGGCGGATTCTTAGGGTTTCCCCTAATAAAGTCCACTTTACTCGTCCTTACACTAGACTAGAACTTGCAGTCGAGACGATGCCACCACTCCAGTCCTTATCAAAAGTTGTTACGGACATAAAGGCGCTCCACGGTACCCCCCATTCTGTAACATCACATATTTTATATTTAATAAAAAAATGTATTTTTCAATTTTGCACGTATGATGCAAGTGCTAATTTATCCATCTTTATTTTTCTTACTCTCATTTACTATTTTAGCATGCATAAGTTTTTTATTTAGCCTTTTATTAAACCCATGGACCTAAAAATGGATTCTAGCCCACTAGACTAATTAATTAATTAATCAAAAAAAGAAAGCCCACAAGACAAGCCCATTAATTAAATCTATTTCTAAGTTGTGCATGGACTCACACATGACATTTAACAACTTTTAATACACATTTTAGAACTATAGAAATTGTATTAAATTTTCGGTAGTTGTGTGCACTAGTGCACAACACGTGCACATGTAGATGGAGGGGAGAGTGGCCAGTTTTTGGGTAGTGGAAGAGAGAAGGGTTGGGGTTAGGAGAGATGAAGAGTTGGAGGAGTTAGGAAAGTGAAAAGTTGAGTAATTTATTAGGAGGGGAAATTTGCATTTTAACCCTTCACTTTGTCCTATAAATACACCCTAGTTTTCTTCTCATTTCACACAAAAATAAAACAAAATAGAGAGAGGAAAAAGAAAGAGAGTTGGAGTGTTCTTGTTGCTTGTTGGAGTGCTCTTGCTAGAAGAAGAAGGACAAGGAGTTGCTTGTTGGAGCTAGGAGCTAGGAGTTGTTCCATCATTCTTGATTGTTTATTCTTCATTAGAGGTGGGTGGTCTTTATGCTTCCTAATTCATAGGTTGAGCATGTTAAAATATGACATTAGTAATGTAGATCAAAATGATGTAATGTGAGTGATCTTGTGCTTTCTAAAATATGAGACATGCTTGCTAGAAATAATTAATGAGTAGTGATAATTAGAGAACAAATCCATGTTATTATGTGTGCCAAATTATAGAAATTTTTGCTATTGATTGCAAAACTATTTGCCTGCATGTTGTTTGCAAATGAGAAAAGAAATAAGGAGTATTTTCCATATGCATGTTAAATTACAAATGTAGAAACATGTAATTGTAAAAACAATTGTAGAGACTTCCTTTATAGTAAAAAAGAATTTTTGTAGTTAAATTGGTACACATAGATCCATTCAAATTGTTTGTAAGAATACAAATTACCAATTTTGATTAAATTGAAAAAATAAAATTTTATGTTCATAAAAGAGAATGAATAATTTAAATTTTAGATATATTGTCTAAAATATCAATTTTTAAATTGTGAGTTACTGTTAGAAAGTAAAACCCAGTTTATATAAAATAACTGTAGTCTAATGAAAGATTAGATCATGTGAAAAATTGAGTTTTGTGAAAATAATCGAATAACAGAATGATCGAACAAAAGTTTAGCTTTTTATTTCATAACAGTGACTGAGGTTGGACTTACTGGTTAAAGAAGGCTCTTTAAGATTATCACTGTAGTGCACCTGTGGTCTTAGGTCGCAAGTTCGAAACTCAACAAACCATCTTTTATTTTGTTTTCGGTTTTAATTCACCCACACAGTGAAGTGTTGTATCCATGGGTTTCGGAGCACCCTTAGGACATTGAGTCCACATGGACTTATTGGTTTGCGGTTGGGCTTTGAGTGCTTGCTGAGTTTGGTCGGGGTCTGGGTTCGAAACCTGATGGGCTCCAAACATTTTTTTTGGTTGGTTTTAAATCAAGTAATTTTAATATCATTAAAATTTTGGGAAAAAAATTTAATGTTCATATAAAATGATAAAAAAATTACTATAAATAGTTTTAGAAATTTTCATGTATAATTTGAGAAATAAAAAGATGAATTGAAATAGTAAATGAGTTTTGACTCCCAAAATTATTTATTTGAGTATATGACCTTTATTTTGAAAAGAAGAGAAAAATATTGTCATGTTATGGGATTCTCTTGTTGTAAATATATACTTATGTTGAGTAAGAAATACTTTATGTGGAAATTGCTATATGAGCTTAAATTGCTAATGAGATTTAAAGTGTTAAATCTATCTTCATGAAAAGAATTATTGCTTATTTTTTAATTGTAAATGAATATATGAATCATGAGAAATGCTAAGATAAGTCATTGATCAATTTGTGAATAAATTGAAGATATGGATACATTCAGATTAATACATGATTATTGAAGGGTATGAATACCCGTGGATTCTTGTACATGAAAGGTTGTGATCTGGAGTTGAGTGAGACATCGGGTACCGGCATTGTTGAAATAAAGATTTGAGTTATATTTTTGAGATATGGCCATGTAGCTATCTTGTATTTGTGATTAAGTCCGGTAGGGGGTAAAACTAACTATAGGTATGATAATTTATTCATGTCTTGAACTTAAGAACTAGGCACTTAGAAGAAGATGTAGTAAACCTGGGCAAACGTAAGTGGGGCACTCTATATAGTTGGGCGATGTACTTCGGGGCTATAGACCCAGTCGGGCTGTGTACTCCGGGACTGAGGTTGCTTCGATGGAGACGAGTTTTTATTTTAAATCCGGGACTATATGTAGTCGGGCAGATAGTTTGTCGTACTCTAGTGTATATATGTATAACGGGGCTAGAGGGGCACTTGTGGGAGGTTCGCACGACGATGAGTCTGTATAACAATCGGGCGGTGTACTCCGGGTCTAGGATCCGTACTTGTTGAATGTCCAAACCTTGCTTTTATTACTGGGTAGGTTTCATGGTGAGGGATCGAACCCTTTAATGTGGAGTACGTAGGTGCTTGTCCTCGGACCTATGTAGTATGGTATGCATAGAATCCGAACAAGTATGCATTAGTGTCATCTTAGTATAACATATCTGCATTAGGCATTAAGACATTGCATACACTTACATGTTTAGAGTAGTCACATTTAACACTTTATTTACATACAAATTTGTGGTTTTTTAAAGTATTAAGATCGTTATATTTTTGGCATAGAGATGATGGCCGTGTATAACATTTTTGTCGGTTGTAAGCAACTGACGTACACACAGTTTTTGTAATATCCCGGACGGATATTATATGTATAAATTATTATTTTTAAATAAAAATATTTTTTATTGGAATTACTGTGTTTTCTCATTTAAAAACTTACCTGGACATATATACTAGTAAATATATACATGTATTGTATCAGTTTTGTGCACTTGTACAAAACCCTGAAAAACGCATTTTTGAGAAAATATCTAAAAAATCCGGGCAGGTATTTAAAATTATTATTTTAATATTATTTTACTTTTATTTTCAGAATTGAAATATTTTTGGTGGATATCACCCGGTTTTGTTAATAAACATTGTCTGTAGATATATACCAGTCTGTATACATCTATATTGTATCAAATTAGTACTAGAATCTTTCGAGCTGATAATAAAATTTATTTTATTATTATTTTCGGAATTAAATTATTTTTATACGGATTATGCGGTTTTACAAACAGAAATTATCGGTATATATATATATATACATACGTATGCGTATTGTAACGATTTCGTACGTTTGTACAAATCATGTAGTATGTGTTTTGGACAAAAATATTCATTTTTGTCATGATTAATCAATTTTGGTGGCTAGAATTTGTTTGGAGGCTTAAACCTAGGGTTAAGATTAATTAGGAATACATAAGAGTCTTAATAGGTGTTTCTACTCGAACCCTCTCCTCCACCTCACCCCTCCACCTCACCCCCTCCACCTCACCTTGTTTAGGCCGGCCAAAATGAACCCCCAGGGGTATTTGCAAAAACCCTAGTGCATTTTGCACTCTCCACCTCTCTTTTGACCTATAAATACCCCTCCCCTTCACCTTTTGCCTCATGTTCAAAAAAAAAAAAAGAGAGAGGAAAAGAAAGAGAAGGAAACCCTAAGTGTTCTTCATTTAGGGGTTTTTTTTATAAGTGTTTTTCAAGTTGTAGTAGAAAGCTAAGGAGGAAGGAGAAGGTTGCTAGCTAGTCCTTCCTACATAGATTCAAAAGGTAGGGGTTCTCTACTTCTAACTTTAGCTTGTTTGTTCTTATTTATTTTGTTTATATAGAAAAGAACCCATCTTTTAGGGTTATTATTGGTTCTATGTGAGTAAAGAATCCATCTTTGACGGTTGTTTGTTGTAGGATAAAAAGAACCTATCTTTATGATGGTGAATGTTGTATGTTTATGTTCTATAACAACTTGGACTAATTTCAAAGCGTATAAGTGGTTGTAGGTTAAAAAGAACCCATCTTTATGATGTGTTATTGTGTATATATGTTCCTAAATAACTTGGACTAATTCCTAAGCATAAGCATGTTTCTAGGGATCAAAATGATCCCATGAAAAAGATGGATTGGTAGAACTCAACAAAATCACATAAGATAGAGTATTGAACCTTGCTATGGTTATTGTTGTTATGATGATTATTTTGAACTACTTGGACTAAGATTTGTGCTTAAGAACAGTGGGAAATCAAGATGATGTTCTCTCTTTTTATTTGTGTGGATTCTTGCCCCTTTTGTTGTATGTGTGTTCTAAAAATGACTTGGACTAAGTATTAAGCATAAGGTGGTTGTAGAGATCAAAAGGATCCCATGAAAAAGATGAGTGGTGGAACTTAAATAAAACACATAAAGGTTGAATCTTTAACCTTGTATGTTTATTGTTGTTATTATGGTTGTTTTGTTGAACTCAAAACTATGACTTGGACTATATCCATGTGCATATAAAGCTTAATATAGTAAGAATGTTTACTTACCCATTCTAGGGTTGTAAAACTCATCTAGCTTTTTAAAGATAAGTTTTTATTGTATGTTGCTCTCTACTTTATTAAGAAATCATTCTTTGCTAACCCTAGTTCATAAAAAGTTGCTCTTTTTGTATGTAGGAACTTGTAGGATTGAAGAAAAGTGGGTTGTAGTATGTACTAATTTGTAGACTAAGTCAATGTAGTCTTTGTAATATATAGGACTTGTAATTTCCTAAAGAAATAGTCTTTGTAATAATTTATATTAGTCTTTTGTAGCATGTTCTAAACTAATCTAGGTTGCTAGAAAATCCATGCTTGAGATGAATGTCGTAGTACCATGTCCTAAACTATTCTAGGTTGCAAGAGAACCCATGCTTGAGTTGTGTAGTAATTCTAGATTAAAAAGAACATATTCATGCTTGTGAACCATGAACCCATTTTCATGCTTATGAACCAAGAGCCCATTCGTGCTTGTGATATTTAGTTGTTCTTAGTAAAGAACCTACCATGCTTGAGTTTTGTGTTCTATGTCAAAAAGAGAACCTATTCATGCTTGTGGAACCCATGAACCCATTCATGCTTATGAACCTATTCATGCTTGTGAAACCCATGAACCCATTCGTACTTGTTCTAGTTTCAAAAAGAATCCATATAATGCTAAAGTTGTATGTGCCAAAGAACCCATCATGCTTGAGATTTGTAGTTGTTCTAGTAAAAGAACCCATCATGCTTGAGTTGTTATAGGTTGATGTAGCAAAAAAACCCATGTTAAGTAGATACCATGCTTGAGTTGTTGTAGAAGAAACCCATGTTAAGTTGTGTACCATGCTAAAGTTGTATGTGCCAAAGAACTCATCATGCTTGGGATTTGTAGTTGTTCTAGTAAAAGAACCTATCATGCTTGAGTTGTTATAGGTTGATGTAGCAAAGAAACCCATGTTAAGTAGAAACCATGCTTGAGTTGTTGTAGAAGAAACCCATGTTAAGTTGTATACCATGCTTGAGTTGTTGTAGAAGGAAACCCGTACATAAGTTGTATACCATGCTTGAGTTGTTGTAGGTTGATTATAGTGAGAAACCCATGCTTGAGTTAATTATAGTAAGTATACCATGCTTGAGTTGTTGTAGGTTGATTATAGAAAGATACCATGCTTGAGTTGTTGTAGAAGGAAACCCATGCTTAAATTATATTCATGCTTGAGTTGAGAAAGATACCATGCTTGAGTTGTTGTAGTAAGAAACCCATGTTTGAGTTGATTATAGTAAATATACCATGCTTGAGTTGTTGTAGAAGGAAACCCATGCTTAAATTGTATTCATGCTTGAGTTATAGAAAGATACCATGCTTGAGTTGTTGTAGAAGGAAACCCATGCTTAAATTGTATTCATGCTTGAGTTGTAGAAAAAATCTATGCTTGAGTTATTGTAGTTGTTCTAAGTAAAGAACGCATGCTTATGTTATTGTAGTAGTTCTAGTAAAGAACCCATGTTTGAGATGTGTAGTTGTTTTAGATTTAAAAGAACCCATGCGTGAGTTTGAATGGTTGTTTTAGATTCAAAAGAACCCATGCGTGTTTAAGTTGTATGTTGTAGTGGAACCCATGAGTTTAGCTTACATGCTAATCCAATGGAACTATTGAAATGAACCCATGTTCCACATTTGCTCTCATTTGATTTTTAAGGAGAAACCAATGAAACTAGCTCCATGATAGTTCTAGCTCAAATTGGCGAGGAACCCATGCATTTAGGTTCTAGGTGATTCTAGCTCAACTCGGGATAAGAACCCATGAATCTAGTCGCATGTTGTCTTAGTGCAAATTTGGAAAAAAGAACCCATGAGTTTTAGTTGTATGCGGTTCTAATTGAAAATGGACCATATGATGTGAGCATGCTTCATCTTCAATATATGGGTAAATAATGGTTGGAAAAGTCACTAGTATTGTTAGCTAGATAAAAGCTAGCCTAGGGGTTATCGAACATCAAGACTCGCATATTACCACCTTGGAAACTGTGGATAAATCACACCTCGAGCATCGACGGATTTTAACTGATGTGGGTTGATCGCAGGACGAGAGTGTTGACGAGATCCGAGTTAGGGGTAGTGATAGGGTCTCATAGTTACCGTAGGGGCCATCGACCATCAAGAATCGCATCTTACCATCTTGGAAACTGTGGATAAATCACACCTCGAGCACCGACGGATCTTAACTGATATAGGTTGATCGTGGGCCGAGAATGTTAACGAGATCAGAGTTAGGGGTAATGATGAGTAAGAGAGATTTTCGTCACCGGTGTCTTGGATCGATGGGCCATGAGTTGGATCGGAATAATCATAAGAAAGTTATTGAAAACCCCGTGAGACTGTTTGGGTTTAGTGACATCGTTAGGGTAGTAACTTATGGCTATTACTACTTAACCTCTACTTATTATCATTTTTCGTTGAAGGGAAAAAGTTGGTGTTAAGGGTGATACCTTATGATCCGACCTGTCCTATAGGCCGGCACTAGGCGGTGTTATTGGGTTGTACCCTTCTTCTCAAAGGGATACAGTCTATGCCTTCTTACGAGTTGAGAGCACGGGATCCGTATCTCGTCTGTTAATTTCTGAAGTACCTTGATAAGGCGGGAGCGATCCTGTCTGAGCTAGGGGGATTGACTCCCGGAACTCCGTCTTTTCTTATATCTAGGGGTGCCATAGGATGCTACGTGCAGTCCTACGCTTGCGAGACCCCAGGGGTGCCACAGGGGATGCTTCGAGCTAACCTGCGCTTGCGAGACTCCAAGAAGTTGTCAAAGATATTTGAGTGAGTTCGGGCAATAGTGACAAACCTGGACACCACTATATGACTGCAGTAACGGAAATAGACCATATCTGCAACCTCATCAGTCAAGTCGTATCTTCAAAAACAAGTTGAGTACAATAGTAGAATTCATGGCGCAGGTTCAAATCCCTATATATGAAGAAACGGCTTGAGATAGGGCGTATGTAGTATGGGCTGCATACTGTTCCAGAGACTTGCTTGCATTAGAATAAGAACATGATCCCATTAGTTAATCAGGTATTAAAGTCTAAGGCATAGCATACACTGACACATCAATTATATATACACGTTTCTCTTTTCATCAATCTGTTTGCTTAAGTGGAGAATCACTGCTAGTTATCAGCCTTAAAAATGTCAGTATATATACTGACGTCCCCATTTCAATAGGTACCGGATTGCAGAAGTACAGGTACAGGATTCAGGAGGACCCAAGGCAAGAGAAGCAAGAGTCGTTTTTATTTCCGTTGTATTACATGTTGTTTACTATTGTTCCATTGTAACAATTTTGTAATCTATTTATTTGTTGGAAAGCATCCAAGTGAAATACCAAGTGTTGTTCTTTATTCATTGTACTCTGATGTAATATGTTGAAAGTTGTAACACTTGGGATTGTAAACGTATTATTGTAACACTGTTGTAATATATTGCAATTTTGTAACATTCGGATTTGTAATACATTTGTGTTGAATAAGAAGTTTTAAATTTTCCTGTTTTTTTGTGCATTGTGGCTAATTGAAGAAAATATTCTGGTTTATGTCACGGTTTCCCAGTTACCGAAAATCGGGGCGTTACAGTTTTATATGCAGGAATTGGATTTTCATGAAGATATAAAGTTGATATGCTGCTGTTGATTTATATTAAAGATGTTGCAAGTTGTATATTATTTTTCATTGTTGTACTTAAATTTGTGATTTGCTGTGTAATAATTATAAAGAACTCTGATGTATGATGAAAAGTTCAAATTTCCTTGTAAAATTGTACGAAGTGAAGTGTAAAGATCCTGTGGAACTTCGAATTCGGTCTTATTTGGAATTCAGGGCGTTACAGATGGTATCAGAGCCACGCTTCATAAGTAGTACAAATTTATAAGGAACGACGCCCTAGAGTGGACATTAGAGTGTGAGTTTCAACTTATAAAGATTTAAAGGTAAGTAACTTATGTTTGTGTTGCTCTATAAGATGACATTTTCTCCTCATTTTCCCTATAAGATGGCCAATCAGCATGATCCCCAGAATAAGGCACATTGGTTTGTCCCCTTCGAGGATGAAGAGGAAGATCCAATGGAGGAAGAAGAAGACCCAGAGGAGATAGAAGAGGAATTCCCCGAGTCCAGGGAGATTACTCCACCTCCGCCTGATTTCCCCGAAGAATCCTCAGACGAAGAGCTCATTCCAGATGACCAAGATGATATTGTTGCTTCTCTTCGAAGAGAATTAGATGCTCAAAAGTGGAGAGTAAACCACTTGGAAGCGCAACTGGCAGAAGATAAGGAGCACATTCAGGAGTTGAGTTTTCAAGTGTGCGAACTCGAGAAGGTTCAGCACGTAAATGATCGACACTTTGCCAAGTTGGACCACCTCACTCGCTTGGACAAGCAGGAGCAACATCAGAGATTTGAAGATATGAAGAAGGAATTCCAGGAATTACGGGAAGAGCTCAGAGCAGCCAAGAGAAACCGTAGAATCTAGGATGTCTTTATGAAGGGTGTGATCTTGAGATTGGAGGCAGGCTCTTTGGCATCGACCTCATTGAGTTGTCAGTTTTGAGGGTCGACATCATTATTGGCATAGACTGGGTGTCAGTTTACAGTGCTACTATTGAGTGCAAGAGCAAGGAGGTTGTGGTCAAGGCACTAGGAGGACCAGCAGTTACATTTCGAGAAAAGAGAAAGTGTAAGCAGTTGGTAGCAGCTTTGGCAGTGCAGAAGTTCCGGAAGAAGTGAGGCAGATTCCAGTGGTTCGGGATTTTCCAGCAGTGTTTCTTGAAGATCCACCTGGGCTTCCTCCTCATCGAGATGTAGAGTTCATCATCACCGTTCAACCAGGGAGTGCACCCATTTTCACGGCACCATACAAATGGCACCGGTTGAGCAAGATGAGATCAAGAAGCAGATTGAAGAGTTGTTAAGCAAAGGATTCATCAGGCCTAGTGCGTCACCTTGGGGAGCTCCAGTTCTTTTGGTGAAGAAGAAGGATGGATTAATGAGAATGTGTATCGACTGCAGAAAGTTGAACAAGGTTACAGTACAGAACAAGTATCCAATTCCTCGAATCGATTATCTGTTCGACCGTCTACAAGGAGTAGTTGTTTTCTCCAAGATAGACTTGCGGTCAGGATATCACCAAGTCCGAGTAAAGGAAGAAGATGTGCACAAGACGACTTTCCGAACCAGGCATGGTCACTATGAGTTTCCAGTCATGCCGTTTGGAGTCACCAATGCACCTGCTATTTTTATGGACATGATGAACAGGGTCCTGCGGTCATTCATCGATTCTTTTGTCGTTGTGTTTGTGGACAACATATTGGTCTACTCCAAGTTAGAAGAAGAGCAGTACCTAGCAGTGGTACTGAAGAAGCTACAAGAGCAGAAACTGTATGCGAAGCTGTCCAAATGTGACTTCTGGAAAATTGAGGCAGTGAAAAATTAGCCCGCAGACCGACCACAGTGAAAGAGATTGGGAGCTTTCTGGGTTTAACTAGATACTATAGAAGATTCATTCAGGGCTACGCTCAGATAATTGTGCCACTTACAGGACTTACAAGGAAGAATGTGAGTTTCAAATGGTCGGAGCAGTATGAAAATAGCTTTCAGGAGTTGAAGGGAAGATTGACTACCGCTCCGATTTTGGCTTTGCCAAGAGCAGGAGTCGAATATAATGTCTACAGCGATGCTTCCCAATGCGGTTTGGGCTCTGTGCTGATGCAAGAGGAAAAGGTAATAGTTTATGGGTCTAGACAGCTGAGACCGCATGAAAAGAATTACCCAACCCATGATCTGAAATTAGCAGCGATCATCTTTGCTTTGAAGCAGTGGAGGCACTAGTGTACGGGGAGAAGGTCAACATGTACACGGATCACAAGAGTCTGAAATATATCTATCAGCAGAGGGACTTGAATCTGAGGCAGAGGAGATGGTTGGAAGTGTTGGAAGATATCCAACCTGAGATCAAGTACCATCCAGACAAGACCAATGTTGTGGCTGATGTGCTTAGCAGGAAGGGTAGTTTGTCTCAATTGATCACAACTCAGGAAAAGTTGGCAGAGGAGCTTGATCGAGCAGGGGTTGAGGTGGTTTTGCAAGGTTTGGGAGCTTCCTTAGCTCAGTTAAGGATTTAATCTACTTTGAGAGACAGAGTCATCGATAGTCAGAAGACCGATCCAGAGATTCAAGAAATGATGGAGCAGGTTGGCGTTGGCAGGTTGGCAGAGTTTCAGGTGAGGAATGAAGTGTTGTGGTATGGAGAGCGGTTGTGTGTGCCAGATCTAGCGGAACTGAAGGAGAGTATTCTTTAGGAAGCGCATACTACTTTATTATCTGTGCATCCAGGGAGTACGAAGATGTACAAGGACATAAAGCTATATTTCTGGTGACCAGGGATGAAGCGAGATGTGGCTGAGTTTGTTGCCAGGTGTGCAGTTTGTCAGCAATTCAAAGCAGAGAATCAGAAAGCCCGGAGGTTTGTTGCATCCATTTCCCATCCCGGAGTGGAAGTGGGATTGTATTAGCATGGACTATATCACAGGTTTACCCAAGAGTTCCAACGGCAATGATGCAATTTGGGTGATAGTGGACCGACTCACCAAATCAGCTAACTTTTTGGCAAAGAAGCTTACTTGGTCGATGGAGAAGCTGGCAGAGTTGTATGTTGGCGAGATTGTGAAGCTTCATGGAGTTCTGCCATCAATAGTATCCGACCGAGATGTGCGTTTCACTTCGCATTTCTGAAGAAGTCTTCAAGCAGCTTTGGGGACGAAGACTGATTTCAGTACAGCCTTTCATCCTCAAACTGATGGGCAGACTGAGAGAGTCAACAGAGTACTGGAAGATATGCTGGTATGTTGTGTGTTGGATTTTGGTGGCAGTTGGGAGAAGCATTTGGCTCTTGTGGAATTTTCCTACAACAACAGTTTCCAGGCAAGCATTGGGATGGCGCCGTATGAGGCTCTATATGGAAGGAAGTGCAGGACACCGGTCTGTTGGTATGAAGTGGGGGAACGACAGCTGTATGGGCCAGAGATTGTGCAGCAGACCTCAGAAAAGATCGAGCTGATCAGGAAGAGGTTAGTCGACGTACAGAGCAGGAAGAAGAGTTATGCCGACAATCGGAGGAGGGACCTAGAGTTTGCAGAAGGTGACTTTGTCTTTGTGAAGGTGTCTCTGACCAAGGGGGTGATTCGGTTTGGCAGGGGGAAAATTAGCCCCGAGATACATAGTGTAACACCCCGAATTCCAAAACATACTGAATTCGAAGTTTCACAGGATCTTTATACTTCTCTTCGTACAATTTTACAAGGAAATAAAAACTTTTGTTAAATCAGAGTTACATTTACATTTACATTTATACAGCGGAAGCAATTTTACAATAATTACATGAACGAAATACAACAACACTTGAATAATTCTTTAAGCAGCATGCATACTTTAACCTTGCCAATCTCTTTATCCTGCATAGAAAACTGTGGGCGCGTCAGTTGCTTACAACCGACGAAATATTATACACGGCCATCCTTACTAAGCAGAACAGTATAACGATTTTCAATATTTAAACAAACCACAAACTTCATCACAGATAAAGCAACAGTGGGATTATCCTATTGATGTCATGTTGTGCTGTGCTCTTAGTCCTTAATGCAGTTGTTTATATTATATGACACTAATGCGCACTTGTTAAGAGTATATACAGCCCATACTACATAGGTCCGAGGGCAAGCCCTTAACCGTTCTTTAACTTGTAGGGTTCGATCTATCGCCATGACTTAATCTACTACTATAACTATTGTAAGTATCCTAGGCATTCTATGAGTTACGAGCCCACGTCTAGGCGCCCTGGAGTGAACCCCACGCACTGACACATGACTCATCATGCAGGCATCCTGTGGTCAATTCCCCTCCTACCATAGACATGGCACCACCCATAGTCATTAGATCACCCCATAAGCGTCGTCACTGGGACGGTACTCTGGAGTAATATTCACGCCCTAATCATGACGCATCATGGGACATCCTGTGAATACTCTCATGCTGCCAATCCAATGGCCCTCATACTCATATTTTTCTCTTACATTCATCACATCTCCACTATGTATTTAATCCTTATGTACAACTGAAGGTCAATATTCTAAAATCTAGAAGTTCGCCTACATCGGTCTTTTCAACATCAATCATTATCAACGACCAAAATTTGGTCAAAATATCAAAATCCTCTTTCCATGTTTTTCATTCTTGCCGACGTAGAGTTATAGCTAAGATTCTAGTCTAAGTCCTCCTTTCATAATCATAGAAGGAAACATATTTGTTCACAAAATTTTACATTTCATCAAGTTCTCATTTTCTCATACTTGCATGCACAACTTGCATATTCAAAATCTCATTTAATTCTACTCAACACTTATGAGTGAAAAATCTCAATTTATTACTTTTCAATTATTTCTATAATCAAAAATTTCATTACTTTGTTTTAGAATTTCAAAAAGATCAATACTAAGATGAATTCTTCACTTTTAAATTTTTGTACTCTTATTTCTTATTTTAAAGGTCCACATGTAAAAAAAATAATTTATGAAGTCTATGTATTTTCAGGAATTTTCTAATATTTTTCTCAGTATTTTTTTAAAACTCAAAAAATAATCAAGTTTATAAAAAAAATAGATTTTTTAAAAATTTTTTTGCCCTCAGGTCAGTTTCGAATCCGGACACACACAGCCAAGGTGCACAGTCACCGAAACCAACCCCACGTGCTAGCCAAAAGGGACAAAGTGCCCAAATGTTATAAAGGGAAGTTGATTGGGGTTTGAGTTCAGTTCTTGGAATTTGGGAAAAATCAAATTTTAAAAGTAAAAAGCCTCTACCGAGACTCGAACCCACATACAAGGGATACCTCATAGCTACAGTAACGCAACTGGCGCCCCCTATAACCAGTATGACCATAGTGTCTAGCTGATATAGGATTAGATTAAAATAGGTTTATTTCGAGTCTCTATTTATTAAAATTATTTCATTTTCAAAAGCTCATAACTTCGTTTCCGCTTCACATAAAGTCCTAAAAATTTTCAGGATACTGAGTTTATATTTAATTAACAAAACAATGTTTTAAAAACATTTTTTTGACATTAAAACATGTATTTTTCACTCTAGTTTGCATTCTATGCCTACAATTGCAAAATTTCACTTTAACAAACCCTCTACCAAAATGTGCATTGTTACTTTATTAAAGAAGTATTAATTTCTGATTTCCCCTCTTTTATCCACAATACTCATAAACATAGTTGCATACCTTGGACATGTGTTACAATGGTTACAATGGTTCAATAAGCACAAAATTAATAATTTCATTTACTAACCATTCATAAGCATTTTCCTACAGTCAACATGGTTCTAATTTCACAATTTCATAGCAATAAGTCAATTTAACTACATTAAACATGAATTATAACCAATAGCATGCAATTCAACAAGCATTTACTCAATCATCTACCAAGTTCTTTTTAGAGCCAACGAGTGGTTATCTTCTTAGTTCTTTTAGCATTCTTATTTATCAAAAATCCCTAGCATGGTGTCTAAGATTAGAAGTATAGAAAAACACCCACCTATTTGAAGAAAAACACTACAAAAGCTCCTAGAATCTCCTTGAACACACGAGCGGTCCTTCTCCTCCTAGGTTGAGCCACCACAATTGCCTCCTCCTCCTTGCACTAGTGAACCCGAGCCTCTCTCGACCCTTGATGAAGTGGCCGGCCTCCAAGAATGGAACACACACACAAACTAAACACTCTCAATCTTTTCCAACTCTCTCTCAATCTTTTTACTCTCTTATGTATTTCTTCCTTTCTTTTCTTTACAATTTTTTTTTAGTGTATTGTATGCATACAAGGGGGGTATTTATACTAATTTTTTGGTGAAATGGAGGGCTAGGATTGCATTAGATGGTTGTAGATAAATGGCTAGGATACATTGGGAAGTTGTGGCAACCACCCATGAGCAAGTAACCACCTATCTACTAAGCCACTCCTCCACTCTCCTTTGACTCCATCCAGCCTAGGTAGAAGTGTGCATAATGCACACTCTAGTGCATGCACGTGCCAAATGTAACACCCCTAACTACTAATTGTATATGATAAATTAATTAATTGTCTACCAAAATGATCTACACTACAAGTCATGTTATTTAAAGGAGAAAGCAAATTAGTGGGCTTTCAATTAGTGGGCTAAAACTCCATGGGCTGATTAAGATAATCAAATAATTAGAATGGGCTTAAAATAAACAATTATGCTTTTTAGAATCTAATTAGGCTTTCAAAAAGTAAAAAGAGAGATAGGAAAATGTTTATTCATGCCACCAAATAAATAATTGTTATACAAAATGCACATGAATTAGTATGTGCAATGCACGTAAAATTCACAAACCTTCATTTAATTAAAAATAAAGAACCAGGGTATTACAACACTCTCTTCTTAGAATAGTTCCGTCCCCGGAACTACACATACAAAGCGAGAACAAAAATATACAACATGAAGAAAAGAAGAAAAAGGAATAAAAGAAAAGAAAATACAGCTCAAACAAAGAGCTCAGGATGGTCTCTCATCATCCTCTCCTCGGATTTCCAAGTAGCCTCTTCAACCAACTGGTTTCACCAGACTGCTTTGACCAACGGTATCATCTTGTTCCTCAAGACTTTCTCCCGACGATCCACAATCTCAACTGGGAGCTCAATGCAACTCAGATCCAACTACAAACTCTCCGGCACTTCGGGCAAATGATGACTTAGATCTGGAATGTACCCTCTCAGCATAGACCCATGAAAGACATTATGCACCTGAGACAACTCCTCCTGCAACTCCAACCGGTAAGCAGTTTTTCCAATCCGCTTCAATATCTTGTATGGTCCTATGAATCTTGGGGCTAACTTCCCACCTCTCCCGAAGCAAATCACACCCTTACTAGGTGAAACCTTCAGAAAGACAAAGTTATCAACCTCGAACTCAAGGTCCCTTCTCCGGTTTTCTGCATAGCTCTTCTGCCTACTCTGAGCATCCACCAACCTCTTCCTGATCAGATCAATCTTTTTAGAGGTCTGCTGCACAATCTCAGGCCCAAACATTTGTCGTTCCCCAACTTCGAACCAGCAAACAGGCGTCCTTCACTTCCTATTATACAGAGCTTCGTAGAGCACCATCCCGATACTAGTCTTAAAATTGTTGTTGTAAGCAAACTCCACCAGAGCTAAATGTCATTCTCAACTGCCTCCAAAGTCTAGTACACAATACCGAAGCATATCCTCAAGAATTCGGTTGACTCTCTCGGTCTGCCCATCAGTCTGAGGATGAAAAACAGTGCTGAAATTCGTCTTGGTAGCCAGAGCTGTCCGAAGACTCCTCCATAAATGTGAAGTAAACCACGCATCTCGATCAGGCACAATGGTTAACGGAACACCATGAAGCCTGACGATCTCTCCAACATACAACTCAGCCAACTTGTCCATAGACGAAGTGAGTTTCATCTCTAAGAAGTGAGCGGACTTGGTTAGTCGATCGACTTTGACCCAAATCGCATCATTGCCCTTGGAACTATTGGGCAAACCCGTGATGAAATCCATACTGATGTTATCCCACTTCCATTTCGGAATAGATAACGGTTGCAATAGACCTCCGGGTTTTTGATTCTCGGCTTTGACCTACTGACAGATCTCACACTTCACCACAAACTCGACCACATCCCGCTTCAGACCCGACCACCAGAAATGTTGCTTGATGTCATTGTACATCTTGGTACTCACAGGGTGTACAGAAAAAAGAGTAGCATGTGCCTCCTGAAGAATACTCTCCCGCAATTCTGCTTGATCCGGAACACACAGTCTCACCCCAAGCCATAACACTTCGTCCCTGATCTGAAACTCCGACAACTTGCCAGCACCAACTTGCTCCTTCATCTTCTGAATCTCTGCATCTTCCTTCTGACTTGCGATAATCCTTTCATTCAGCATTGGTTGAAGCTTCAACTGAGCTAAAGACGATCCCAAGCCTTGCAGAACAACTTCAATACCAGCCCGATCCAACTCCTCTGTAAGAAGCCTCTGAGTTGTAATCAAACTAGCCAGACCGCTCTTGCTGCTAAGTGCATTAGCAACAACATTAGCCTTCTCAGGATGGTACTTAATCTCAGGACGAATGTCCTCAAGTACTTCCAGCCATCTCCTTTGCCTCAGATTCAGATATTTCTCTTGATAGATGTACTTCAAGCTTTTATGGTCTGTGTACATTTTCAGCTTCTTACCATACATAATGTCTCCATTGCTTCAAGGCGAAGATAATCACAGCCAACTCCAGATCATGAGTCAGATAATTCTTCTCATGCGGTCTTAGTTGCCTAGACCCATAAGCGATCACTTTCCCTTCTTGCATTAAGACACAACCAAGCCCACGATGTGAAGCATCGCTGTAGACATCATACTCAGTACCTGCTCTAGGCAATGCGAAAATGGGAGCAGTAGTCAGCTTCTCTTTCAACTCCTGAAAGCTTGCCTTGCACTGTTCAGTCCACTTGAAGTTTACATTCTTCTTGGTTAGACCAGTGAGCGACACGACTATCTGAGCATAACCTTGAATGAACCTCCTGTAGTATCCAGTTAACCCAAGAAAACTTCTGATTTATTTCACTGTAGTAGGCCTTGCCCAATCCTTCACCGCCTCTATCTTTTGCGGATCAGTTGCCACTCCCTCCTTAAAAAGGATGTGACCTAGGAATGCCACCTCAGATTTCCAAAAATCGCACTTGGATAACTTGGCATACAACCCATGCTCTTGAAGCTTCCTCAAAACTGCTTCCAGATGCTCTGTGTGCTCCTCCTCTGACTTGGAGTACACAAGGATATCGTTGATAAACACCACGACGAAAGAATCAAAAAACGGCCTTAGAACTCTGTTCATCATATCCATGAAAATTGCAGGTGCATTCGTCATTCCAAACAGCATAACTAAGAATTCGTAATGTTCGTGTCGAGTTCTGAACGCAGTCTTATTCACATCTTTAGTCTTCACTCGAACTTGATGGTATCCTGATCGAAGGTCTATTTTGGAGAAAATAGCCGCTCCTTGTAGACGATCAAATAAGTCACCAATTCTTGGAATCGGATATTTATTCTGAACAGTGACCTTATTCAGCTCTCGGTAATCGATGCACATCCTCATCGAACCATCCTTCTTCTTTACCTACAGCACTGGTGCTCCCCAAGGCGACGCACTCGGTTGAATAAAGCCTTTCTCCAATAGTTTCTCAATATGCCGTTTGATCTCATCCTGCTCCACAGGTGCCATCGTATACGGTGCCTTGGAAATGGGTGCACTTCCTGGCTGAATAGTGATACTGAACTCTACATCACGCTGCGGGGATAACCCAGGCAAATCTTCCAAGAATACAGTCGGGTAATCCCGAATCACTGGAATTTGCTGCACCTCTATAGGAATCCCTTTCTTCTGGCTGATAGCAGCCACCAAATCTAAACATCTCCTCTTCCCTTAGAAATGACTTCAGGTCCACCTGGAGCCTTCACTGTTACTACCTTGGATGTTCACACTACACGCCGACATCCAATCAATGCCAATGATAACATCGACTCCCAAGAAATTCAGCTTGATCAGATAAATCCCGAAAATTCTATCTCCAGTCACGATCTCGTAGTCCGCATAGTACCGATAAGTGGTTAAAGTCTCCCCTGATGCTCGATCAGATAAATCCCGAAAATTCTATCTCCAATCACGATCTCGTAGTCCGCATAGTACCGATCAGTGGTTAAAGTTTCTCCTGACGGAGTAGCTACTGCTAAGACCTTGCTTGAAAATATCTTCGGTCCAACTCCCAAAACTTTAGCAAATTTATGTGATATAAAGGTATGAGAGGATCCAGTATCGAACAAAAAAACAGCTTTCTTTCTATTTAAATAAAGTTCTCCTGTTATATAACACACACTCGTTACATAACAGTTTACTAAATAAGCGAGAAAAGAGACAACAGAAAAATACTCCTAAACACCCTCACTCGTACCAGTGATGACATGATACACCTCATCAGCGTCAGCTTCAATCAAGGCAAATACTCGCCCCTGCTGGTACGGCTTCTTCCTGGTCTGCTGAGTTGGCCCATTACGACGACATCCTGTAGCTTGGGGCAATGAGACTTGTATTGGCCTGTCTCTCCACAGTTGAAACAAGTCACAGGAGGTCTCACCTAAGTATTCCCGGGTCTTCCTACCACATGAACATCATTCGCACCCGTAGGCTTGAACCTTTGAGCCGGTGGCTGTCTCCTGACATTTCCAGCAACTGCGGGCCTCTTCCCCACATTCCAGTTGTTCCTCCGATTCTGAAAAGCATGGAACTGCTCCATGTCTGCCTCAGTGGTTGCAGCTCATTTGACCAGCTTGTTAAACCTCCTGATACCGAGGGATATCATCCGTGATCTCAGACTTGGCCTTAAACCATGCTCGAATTTCCAAGCCTTCTTCACCTCGTCCATCACCAATTTGGGGACATACCACGAGAGCTGAGTAAATTTTGTCTCATACTCCCTAACCGACATGCCGCCCTGATGCAGCGCCAAAAACTCCATGGCCTTCTTCTCCTGGACGTCTGATGGAAAATAATGACTGCAAAACTCCTCTAAGAATTCCTCCCAGCCAAGAACAATATCTCCCATTGTCCACTTCATCGACTGCCACCACACAGCCACATCCTTCTCGAACTGCAGCACAACCAACTTCACCTTGCTGCCCTCCAGAGTCTCCAAGACTTTGAAGATAGTCTCTACCTGTCGGATCCAATTGTCAGCTGCGTCAGGGTCTGACTTTCCCTCAAACACCGGTGGTTTCATCCACTTGAATGATTCCATGAGTTTGATTGCTTCGGGTACTGGATTCACAGGCATCCTGCCCTAGTTCTGATTCATGGCAACGGCATTGAGTGTCTGATTGACCTTCGCTAACTCCATTTCCAAGTCCAGACCTTCTCCGCTTCTAGCTCTTCTTCCAGCCATATTCTGATGCAAAAGATCCATTAAATTCGAAGTAGAAAACATAAATTTTAAATCAACTATTCATTTCATTGAATTTCAAACTTTGTACATTCGAATTTAAAACATTTCTGACATCAAATGAAAGCAGTAAGAAGATACAACAGTCTAGTTCCTACGGTTCCTCTTGGCTTCTCGAAGCTCTTCCCGTAGTTCCGCCACTTCTTCCTTCAGTACATTGTACATGTTTTTCCTCTTCTCGAGTTTCCAAACACGATGACTGAGAGTTGCGATGCTCTCCTTGCACTTTGCACACTGTGCCTGCAGTAGCTCCGCTCTCTCCCTCTGAGTCTCTACCTGCCTCTGAAGAGACACAATGAGACTACTCGGAACTGGTTCTTCCTCGTCGGAGGAATCATCAGATGAATCCGGAGGTGGAGTGATGTCTCGGGACTCAGGCCATTCCTCCTTGATTTCTCCAGGATCTTCTTCGTCTGAATCAGCTTACCCGGGGTAGTAGTCCTCCTCAACTATGTGCCAGTCATCACCTCTAGCTGGGTCGAAGTGGTCCGCCATCATAGAGAAAAGAGAAGAAGAAGCATAAATCATAGAGCAACACAAATGTAAGTGACTTACATTTAAATCTCTAGACTCAACACACGCTCTAATGTCCACTTCTAGGGTGTCGTTCCTTATGAATTTGTACTACTTGGAAGTGTGGCTCTGATACCACTCTATAACAACCCGAATTCCAAAACAGACTGAATTCGAAACTTCACAGGATCTTTACGCTTCTCTTCGTACAATTTTACAAGGAAATAAAAACTTTTGTTACATCAGAGTTATATTTACATTTACATTTATACAGTGGAAGCAATTTTACAATAATTACATGAACGAAACACAACAACACTTGAATAATTCTTTAAGCAGCATGCATACTTTAACCTTGCCAATCTCTTTATCCTGCATAGAAAACTGTAGGCACGTCAGTAGCTTACAACCGACAAAATATTATACACGGCTATCCTCACTATGTCGAACAGTATAACGATTTTCAGTACTTAAACAAACCACAAACTTGATCACATACAAAGCTACAGAGGGACTATCTTATTGATGTCATGTTGTGCTGTGCTCTTAGCCCTTAATGCAGTTGTTTATATTATATGATACTAATGCGCACTTTTTCAGAGTCTATGCAGCCCATACGACATAGGTCCAAGGGCAAGCCCTTAACCGTTCTTCAACTTCTAGGGTTCGATCCCTCGCAATGACTTAATCTCCTACTGTAACAACGGTAAGTATCCTAGGCATTCTATGAGTTACGAGCCCACGTTTAGGTGCCCTGGAGTGAACCCCACGCACTGACACATGACTCATCATGCAGGCATCCTGTGGTCAATTCCCCTCTTACCATAGACATGGCACCACCCGTAGTCATTAGATCACCCCATAAGCGTCGCCACCGGGATGGTACTCTGGAGTAGTATTCACGCCCTAATCATGACACATCATGGGACATCCTGTGAATACTCTCATGCTGCCAATCCAATGGCCCTCATACTCATATTTTTCTCTTACATTCATCACATCTCCACTATGTATTTAATCCTTATGTACAACTGAAGGTCAATATTCTAAAATCTAGCAGTTCGCCTACATCGGTCTTTTCAACATCAATCATTATCAACGACCCAAATTTGGTCAAAATATCAAAATCCACTTTCCATGTTTTTCATTGTTGCCGACGTAGAGTTATAGCTAAGATTCTAGTCTAAGTCCTCCTTTCATAATCATAGAAGGAAACATATTTGTTCACAAAATTTTACATTTCATCAAGTTCTCATTTTCTCATACTTGCATGCACAACTTGCATATTCAAAATCTCATTTAATTCTACTCAACACTTATGAGTGAAAAATCTCAATTTATTACTTTTCAATTATTTCTATAATCAAAAATTTCATTACTTTGTTTTAGAATTTCAAAAAGATCAATACTAAGATGAATTCTTCACTCTAAATTTTTGTACTCTTATTTCTTATTTTAAAGGTCCACATGTAAAAAAAATAATTTATGAAGTCTGTATTCTCAGGAATTTTCTAATATTTTTCTTAGTATTTGTTTTATTTTAAAACTCAAAAAATAATCAAGTGTATAAAAAAATAGATTTTTTCTAAAATTTTTTGGCCTAAGCCAGTTTCGAACCCGCACACACACAGCCAAGGTGCACAGTCACCGAAACCAACCCCACGCGCTAACCAAAAGGGACAAAGTGCCCAACTGTTATAAATGGAAGTTGATTGGGGTTTGAGTTCAGTTCTCAGAATTTGGGAAAAATCAAAATTTAAAAGTAAAAAGCCTCTGCTGGCTTTGAAAATTTTTAAAAGTAATAGCAAAATCAAATTTTAAAATCAAATTTGGGAAAAATCATATCTACAGTAACGCAACTGGTGCTCCCCTATAACCAGTATGACCTTACTGTCTAACTGATATAGGATTAGATTGAAATAGGTTTATTTCGAGTCTCTGTTTATTAAAATTATTTCATTTTCAAAAGCTCATAACTTCGTTTCTTCTTCACATAAAGCTCTAAAAATTTCCAGAATACTAAGTTTATATTTAATTAACAAAACAGTGTTTTAAAAACATTTTTTTGACATTAAAACGTGTATTTTTGACTCTAATTTGCATTTTATGCCTACAATTGCAAAATTTCACTTTCACAAACCCTCTACCAAAATTTGCATTATAACTTTATTAAAGAAGTATTAATTTTTGTTTTCCCCTCTTTTATCCACAATACTCATAAACATAGTTGCATTCCTTGGACAAGTGTTACAATGGTTACAATGGTTCAATAAGCACAAAATTAATAATTTCATCTACTAACCATTCATAAGCATTTTCCTACAATTAACATGGTTCTAATTTCACAATTTCATAGCAATAAGCCAATTTAACTACATTAAACATGAATTATAACCAATAGCACGCAATTCATCAAGCATTTACTCAATCATCTACCAAGTCCTTTTTAGAGCCAACGAGTGGTTATCTTATCAGTTCTTTTAGCATTCTTATTTATCAAAAATCCACAGCATGGTGTCTAAGATTAGAAGTATAGAAAAACACCCACCTATTTGAAGAAAAACACTACAAAAGCTCCTAGAATCTCCTTGAACACACGAGCGGTCCTTCTCCTCCTAGGTTGAGCCACCACAATTGCCTCCTTCTCCTTGCACTAGTGAACCCGAGCCTCTCTCTAACCTTGATGAAGTGGTCGGCCTCCAAGAATGAAACACACACACAAACTAAACACTCTCAATCTTTTCTAACTCTCTTTCAATCTTTTTACTCTCTTATGTATTTCTTCCTTTCTTTTCTTTACAATTTTTTTTAGTGTATTGTATGCATACAAGGGGGTATTTATACTAATTTTTGGGTGAAATGGAGGGCTAGGATTGCATTAGATGGTTGTAGATAAATGGCTAAGATACATTTGGAAGTTGTAGCAACCACCCATGAGCAAGTAACCACCTATCCACTAAGCCACTCCTCCACTCTCCTTTGACTCCATCCGGCTAAGGTAGAAGTGTGCATAATGCACACTCTAGTGCATGCACGTGCCAAATGTAACACCCCTAACTACTAATTGTACATGATAAATTAATTAATTGTCTACCAAAATGATCTACACTACATGTCATGTTATTTAAAGGAGAAAATAAATTAGTGGGCTAAAACTCCATGGGATAATTAAAATAATCAAATAATTAGGATGGGCTTAAAATGAACAATTAGGCTTTTTAGAATCTAATTAGGCTTTCAAAAAGTCAAAAGAGATATAGGAAAATATTTATTCATACTAAAAAAAAAAAAAATTTATAGAAAATGCACATGAATTAGTACGTGCAATACACGTAAAATTCACAAACCTTCATTTAATTGAAAATAAAGAACCAGGGTATTACACATAGGACCTTATAAGATATTGAAAGGGATTGGAGAGACAGCTTATCAGTTAGAATTACCAGAAGAGTTGGCCCTAGTGAACAATGCCTTTCATGTGTCTATGTTACGAGGTTATATCCCAGATCCGAGTCATCATTTGCCTGAAGTGCCAGAGGGTTTGCAATTAGAATTGAGCTATGCAGAACTTCCAATAGAGATTGTAGATAGTCGAGAGAAGGTCTTAAGAAATAAGACAAGACCTATGGCCAAGGTTATTTGGAGGGACCAATTTGTTGAGTAGGCCACTTGGAAATTAGAGGAAAGGATGATGAAAGATCACCATGAACCTTTTAACTAAAGATTTGTAACTCTTTTCTTTTTTTTCTTTCTTTGTCTTTTCACACTCTTATATGTAATTCCGAGGATGGAACTATTCGAAGGAGGGAGTGCTGTAACATCCTTTTTTTTATTTTTGTCGTACTCCAGTATATATACATATACCGGATCTAGAGGGGCACTTGCGGGAGCTTCGCATGACGAGGAGTCTGTATAACAGTCGAGCGGTGTACTCCGGCACTGGGATCCGTACTCGTGGAATGTCCAAACCTTGCTTTTATTACTGGGTAGGTTTCATGGCGAGGGATCAAACCCTTTAATGTGGAGTACGTAGGTGCTTGCCCTCGGATCTATGTAGTATGGGATGCATAAAATCCGAATAAGTATGCATTAGTGTCATCTTAGTATAACATATCTGCATTAGGCATTAAGGCATTGTATACACTTACATGTTTAGAGTAGTCACATTTAACACTTTATTTGCATATAAGTTTGTGGTTTGTTAAAGTATTAAGATTGTTATATTTTTGGCATAGAGAGGATGACCGTGTATAACATTTTCATCAATTGTAAGCAACTGACGTGCCCACAGTTCATTATGCAGGAGCTGGACCTTTCATGAAGATATAAAGTTGATATGATGCTGTTGATTAATTACATTTTAAAGATGTTGCAGTTGTATAATTTTTCATTATTGTAATTCAATTTATCTTCCGCTGTGTATTAATTGTAAATAACTCTGATGTATGATGAAAAGTTCAAATTTCTTTGTAAAATTGTACGATATGAAGTGTAAAGATCCTGTGGAACTTCGAATTAGGTCTTATTTGGAATTCGGGACATTACACGTTCGCCTAAGATATTAGAGTTTTACTCATCGAGTCTTCTTTATGTCTCTTGCCCGCATTAAACGAACTTGGGACTTGGGCCGGCATAACAATGCCTTGTGTCCCCCCCTAACAGGTGAGCACACACCCACTAATGCCTGTCCTTAGCACACAAACAAAGACTCTATCTAATCCTAGAGTACTACCATGCATAGAACACTAGTCAAATTAAAACTAGGGCAATAACTAACGACTATGGTTAGATTATGCACCTACTAGATCAACATTATTATCTGGTTTACCCGATTCTAGTGGCTCATGTCAAGCTCCAAAACTCTTAGGGGGCATTTGGTACGAGGATTGGAGAATTCCCAGGAATTAGTGGATTTCCAGGAATATGAGGGTGGGAATGAAGATTCCCGGAAATTTTGCAATAATGTATTTGGTATACGACATTACATACCTGGGAATACTTTATTACCGTGTTTGGTATTGAACAATTCATTCCCATCAACCCATCTCTATAGTAGACATTACCGAAAATACCCCTTTGGCTTTATTTAAACATAAATAAATATAAAAGTTAAACTAGATTCATAGGTAAATAAAAAAACATAAAAAAATGAAAAATGAAATGTATTTATTAACATGAGACATAGGTACTTAAATATATACAAATGAAACAATAAAGTTCATAGAAGCAAATTTCAACTCCACATATTTCAACAAGTTTTCAATAAAAAATAACATAAAAGAATTGAACTCAGAATATGCTAGGCAGTTGGACATTTGCACCCCCATGCCAAATAAATAAATAATATAGATTCATAAAGGTACCCACGTACACACAAATCACAAGATAGCACGTGCAATATACGTGCAAAAGCAAAGAGACAAAACAGCAACAGAGCACACAAAGAGACTGCAACAATAGCACACAAAGAAGACCGCAGTAACAGTGGCAAGGGGCTTGAGGTCGACGGCCTGGCGGCGGTGGCTGGAGGCACGACGTCGATGAGGAGCGGGCGGCTCTCAGGGAGAAACGGCACTGGTGGTCAGCATCGAAACAGGGAGCAGCGAGAGGGCTTGGGTCTTGGGTTTCGGGTGCCGTTGTCGAAAGGGAAAAAGGGGAGGAGCAGGGGGTTACTGGCGGTGCTAGGGGAGGGTCACCGGAGGTGGAGCAAAAAGGGGGTTGAAGAAGATGTACAGTAAAAGGAATTTGGGTTTTTGGGTTCTGATTGTTGTCGACGAGCGGGGAAGAGGACAGGGGGGTGCCGGCGCGCGTCAGGGGGCGTGACGGAGGAGGAGGCGGCGCTCGACGGGAGGTCGGGGCTCGCCGGTAGCGGTCGAGGAAGGAGGTAAGGGTTTTTGGGTTCTTGTCTGCTGTCGAAAGGGAAAGGGGGAGGGTGTTTTGGGTATGCAATAATCTCACTCATTTTTTATGTTGAGTAATCCACAAATCCCACCCTTTTCAAGGGGAATGTTTATCCTTCCAAACTAATTATTTTGATAACCCTGGGAATTTAAGATTATTTACAAAACTATACCTATGTCTTACCAAACCAGGTAATCAAGAGGGTAATCCTATATTCCCTTATACAAAACTGCATACCAAACGCCCCCTTATAGTAATTTATTAATGAATTACTAATACATCATTAGGCAATCTAGGTCTACTTGATTAATCAACTTATTAAGCAATCTATCTATAGTTTCACAACCTAATTTAGTAGACATAAAATTGATTTATCATGAACAACTAGCTAAGTTCTACTTATAGGTTCCTTTTTATTTAACTTAACTTATCATTTTAGAACTTAAACCAATCCCAAAACAGGGACCAACTTGGCCCTCATTCCGACCCAAGAGTTGGCCCTCCTCGGTCGACACTTGGCCCAGCAATACGAAGAACCGACTTTGTCGATCGCTGCCACCGCGACGCTTGGAGTTCGATCGCAACCTCGGCCCGACCCAAACATTCAGCTCTTGCTAACCTTCACACTCCACAGTCATCGACAAGTGGTAGCACCGAACAGAACTATGAAATCCTTCCATGGACGGCGAGCACGTCGGCGTACGAGTCGTCCCCTCCAACGCGGTCGATGCGACACGGGTTCTTATTTTACCCGTCTACCTATACCATCAAACTTAATCCTAGAGTCTCAAAACTCAACCAAAGTGGCCCAACAAGAGTACACTACTCTAGGAATAAACTTTACACCATGGTCATGCGAAAACAAGTGTTTGACATCCCAAAAAGATGAAATAGAAATTCCAAATAGCAAGCACACAATTGACAATTATGCCAAATTGGGTCTTTCCCGTTCCCGTTTGATTGAACAAACGTTATCGGGCGAACTTCATGCTTCTACTCAATGTAGAAAACAAGTACAAACACGATTTGGGCATGATTCTCATCCCAAAAAGCTAACTACAATACGTAGTCACTCATCAAAACATTATATTTCAAACAGTGAACAACTTAATCTATTGCTCTTACAATGCATACATAAAGCTACACCACAACATGAAACTTGGATAATTGGAATCATACTTAATCCACACTTCCATACATGATTATAAGCCATAAAAATAGCAATTCTAGACTCAAATCTACATGTTCTAACTCAAATTCATAGGCATAATAAGCTTTAAGAATTTGTATGCATTCGCTGTCACTTGTAAAAATCCTTAGAATTTGCGTACAACTCAGAATCTTGAGTTCTTGGACATTAAAGAAAGCTCTAAGTGTGTACTATAACTTCTTAGTTACAATTGTCTTCAGTTTTTGTGGTTTAAGTGCTTTAATTGTTCAAAGTTTAACATGCATGCACATTTCTAGAATTGAACAATACATTAACATTGTTTTGAGATAAAATATATTTAAATTTGCATACGGTGTCAGAAACTCATGAAATAATAAAATTTAGCTCCTAACACATGAAATCAGAACATGTACAAATTTTAAGTAATTCTAACAAGTGTTTTTCAAGTTATGCCCTTTAGAAGTAGGCTCATATTCAAGTCAGCAACTCAATCATGCTCTGTTTTAGTATTCGACTAGTCAGTGTTAACGAACTTTATTCACCTAGAAAATGTTATCCAAATTCAATGAAATTTATCATACATGTTCTATACATGGACTAATTGCAAATATAAAATTTCAAATAAAGACTCCAAGTGGTTAGGAGTTATGAGTTCTATAAAATCAAACAATAACATGCTACAATTCTGTTTTTCTCTCAACCAGTATGAAGAATCATATTTAATAAAAACAGAAACTTATGAAATTTGGAGGGATAGTGTATAACATGCATACGATGCCACATCAAAAATTTCAGAAGGGAACTCCAATTATATGTTGAGTTATGGTTCACAGACCTAGTCCAACTTTTCTGTTCAGTTTTTTACTGTGTTTGTTCTATATTCTACTTAATAAACATGTATGCAATGAATTTCTATCACTAAATGACCACTTCATTCACTTACTCATGCTGACAAAGGTCACATCAATATTTTACCACAAAATATAAACACACAAGGGTTTTAGAGACACCCACCTAGTTAAATATTGAAATTTGCCTCTTAACTTCAAACTCCTAGCTTTCTTGGCCCTTCTTGCTCCAAGATCCAATCTATCATTCCCTTTGGTCCTTCTTATATTAAAAATGTAGAAGGAATTGTTTTGGAGTTAGGGAGCGCAAAAATGAGTTAGGGTTAGAATGGAGGTGTCACGCCCCGCTTCCCAAAAATACGGAATACGAGCACGTAACATTGGCCCAGCGAATGATTTTCATCATCCATAAGCTGTTCATGAATCTTTACAACATATCACAATATAATCAGAGTCGGAAACCAGAAAAGTTGTGATACCCTGGATTTTCATTTAGAGAATTATTATTTTTGTATTATTAATTTGTACGTAATGTGCACGTGCAATCTTGCGGTATAAATTTTTATAATTATTTTTCATAAACAAATGAGTATACATATATATGTGTCTTTCTATTATCTTTTTATTAAAGCCTATTTTTAAAAGAAAGCATAAGTATTCCTTTATTTTGAGCCCAACTTAATTTATTTTTAAATATAAACTAATTTGCCTATTAAATAAAAACCCATGAATTTATTTTCTCTTTTTATTACAACTTGTAGTGTAGACAATTTTTATAGA
This sequence comes from Hemerocallis citrina, assembly GCA_017893485.1. Classification (NCBI taxonomy): domain Eukaryota; kingdom Viridiplantae; phylum Streptophyta; class Magnoliopsida; order Asparagales; family Asphodelaceae; genus Hemerocallis; species Hemerocallis citrina. The sequence continues at coordinate 47,564,684 of CM030366.1, forward strand.
CTTTTTATAAAAATATATATGTACAACTTTTTAAAATATGGGACTTTAGAAATACGTGCATTGCACTAGCACGTGTTTGTGCACCCTTTTGAGGCCGGTTATGATTAGGAGGGAAAAGAGAGAGTGGAGTTGTGGGAGATAGTTTTTGTGATCATGGTTGGTTACTACAACTTCTCCTTGAATCCTAGCCTTTGTTTCTTAACTCCTAGATCAATCCTAGCCTTCTATATGTCCCAAATTTTTGTATAAATACCCCCCCTAGCCTATTTATCCTTACACTTTTCATTCTCCAAACCTATAGTGAAGGAATACAATTGTTAGTAGTAGATGTTGTGGTAGTAGGAAGTGAGAGTAAAGATTTTTCTCTCCAATTTAGGTGGGTGATTTTCTTACTTCTAAATCTAGTTACCATGCTAGGAATGATGACATAATTTGCATGAAAGAAACTAATAAGAGTATATTCCAATTTGAAAAAGGATTGCTAGATGATTAAATTAATATTGGTAGATTGTATGTTAAATTGTCATGATTCTTAATATTGTTGTGCAAATTGCTTGTAGTTATGGAAGTGTTAAATTGGGATTGTGATAATGTAGAAATTGAGTATGAATTGCTAATAGATGGAATTATTGTTTTATGCACTAACTGAACTATTGTGGTATTGGATCTAATGAATTAAAATTTGTCCTATGCATTAAGTTAATAAAAGAGGAAAAAATAGGGAGTTATAATTTATTTTTGTGGTTTATAATATCAAAAATTTGTTTGAGAATTGTCAAGTTAAAATATGGTGAGAGTAGTATGGAATTTAAATTATTGTATGAGAAATATATATTAAATTACTGAAAAATTATTTTAAAAATACTGGGGGTTAATTTAAGTTAAAATATGTATTCTGGAGTTTTACATGGCTTTTGGTGCAAGCAAAATAAAGATAAGGACTTTTAAACATTGAAATGTTTTAATAAAACAGAGAACCGAGTTAATTAGACTTAAGTTGTGTTTGTGACAACTTGAGGTCATAGCTCAAGTGGTCGGTGAGCCTCTCTGGCGCTACTGTAGCGTGGCGTGTGGCTCTGTGGTCACTGGTTCGATACCCTGTGTCCACCTTCTTTTGCGTGCGGGTTGAAAAATACCCCAAACCCGAACAGAGAGTATATAACTCTCTGTCTCCCCTTCTTGTTGCTAGCGCGCCTCGGTCTGGTGGTTGGCGTGTGCGGCTGTCTTCTCTAAGGTTGCGGGTTCGATTTTGGTTATGGCCAGAATATATTTTTTGACGAAAAAAATGATTTTTGGGACTTCTTTGATGTGTAAAAATTCTGAAAAAAATACCATTATTATTCTAAAATCATGTACTACCTATGAAAATTTAATTGGAGTTATTGGACTAAAATAAAATATATTTTTAGGTGAAATTGTGCTTGAAACTATTGTTTCCTTATATTTATGATTTCGTAAAAATGTGGACTTTTCATGAGGTGATTAATATAAATATTAAAAAGAAAAATTGATGAAAGGAAACTATAATTGTGAATTTTTATATGGGTTTATTTGTCAAAGAATAGTGTAACAAATGGTGATTTTGTGAAATATTCACTTGACTAAACATTTTCGTAATATGAACTTAATGTGGAAATAAATGTTGGTTATGGAATGCATGATTATAATTGAACTCCATGTATGATAATTGATTCATGAAAAGATTGGAAATCGTTTAATTGAAAAAGAGAAATGTTCTTGAGTATGACAACTCAAACATGTGAATTTGTGAATTGAAATTGAAAATTAGGGTGTAACCAAGACTCACACCGGCAATTGAAAGTAATGAGTTATGATAATTGAAAGTGAAAAGACCAAGTTTGGGTCATTGGGAAATGAAAGAGATAAGACCGGTATTAGTGAGAGGGCTGACCCTAAGAGATTGATTTTGTTCATGATTTCATTAAATTAAGGATTAGTACATAGTGAAGAGGTTATGAAAGTGAGAAAAACACAAGTATGAGGGTCTCGAGTCTACGATGTGGGTGTAATTCACAGTTTGTCTTCACGATGCATCGTGACATGACGTGGACACTACTCCGGAATTATCAGGATCTTGGCGACGCTTGTGGGGTGTTTGGTGACTGCGAGAGGATCGTGTGCCATGAAGGAGGCTGAATTGTCCATAGGTTGTCTTCACGATGCGTCGTGACATGACGTGGGATTTCCCTCCAGTTTTTCTGTACATGAGCTCGTTACTCATAGAACATCTAGGATACTTACCGTAGTTACAGTAGTAGATTAAGTCATGACGAGGAATTGAACCCTACAAGATGAAGAACGAATAAGAGGCTTGCCCTCGGACCTATGTTGTATGGGATGTATAGAATCCGAACAAGTGCGCATTAGTGTCATATGATATAAATAACTGCATTAAGGACTAAGTGCACAATCACAACACAACATTAATAGCATATTCCCCTTAGTTTGTTTGTGAAGAAGTTTGTGTTTGTTAAGTATGGAAAATTATTATACTGTTTTCGGCATAGAGAGGATGGTTGTGTATAAAATTCGTTGGTTGAATAAACTGACGTACCCACAGTTTTGTACGCAAGATAAATGGCATGATAAAGATTAAAGGAGAACTGATGCTTAGAGGTTATTTAAATATTGTTGTAATTTTATTCATATAAATATTATAATTTTTGATTCCGCTGTAAATTGTAAAGATTCATTTGTAACTCTGATGTAAAGTGAAAAGTTTTAAATTCCTTATAAATTGGACGAAAGAAGTGAAAAGATCCGGTGGAATCTCGAATTCAGTTGTATTTAGAATTCAGGGTGTTACAAAGTGTCAAAGCCACGCTTCACAAGTAGTACAAATTTTTGAGGAACGACACCCTAGGAGTGGACATTTAGCGTGTTGAGTCTAGAGATTTAAATGTAAGTCACTTACATTTGTGTTGCTCTATGATTGATATTCTCTTCCTTCCCCTTTTCTAAGATGGCTGATCACTTTGACCCTGCTGGAGATGACAATTGGCATATCATTGAAGAAGGCTATTATCCTGGACAAACAGATTCCGAGGAAGAGTATTACCTAGGGCAAGCAGACTCTGATGGAGAGGAATGACCTGAGTCCCGAGAGATCACTCCACCTCCGGATTCATCTGATGATTCTTTTGACGAAGAGGAACCAGTTCTGGGTAATCTCATCGTGTCTCTTCAGAGACAGGTAGAGACTGTATGGGAGAGAGTCGGGCTATTGGAGGCTCAGTTGGAAAAGCGCAAGGATGATTTTGCAGTTCTCAGTCATCGTGTTTGGGAACTCGAGAAAAGGAAAAACATGACCGATGTACTGAAGGAAGAAGCAGAGGAACTACGGGGTGAGCTTCGTGAAGCCAAGAGGAACCATAGAAGTTAGACTGTTGTATCATCTACTGCTTTCATTTTGATGTCAGAAATATTTTGAATTCGAATGTATAAAGTTTGAAATTCAATGAAATGGAAATGTTGACTCAAAAGTTCATGTTTTATACTTCGAATTTAATGGATCTTTTGCATTAGAATATGGCTGGAAGACGAGCTCGAAATGGTGAAGGTCTGGACTTGGAAACGGAGCTAGCGAGGGTCTATCAGATACTCAAAGCTGTTGCCATGAATCAGAATCAGAAAAGGGTGCCTGCGAATCCAGTACCCGAACCAATCAAACTCGTGGAATCATTTAAATGGATGAAACCACCGATGTTTGAGGGGAAGTCAGACCCTGACACGGCTGATAATTGGATCCGGCAGGTAGAGACTATCTTCGAAGTCTTGGAGACCTCGGAGGGCAGCAAGGTGAAGTTGGCGCTCTGCAATTCGAGAAGGATGCGGCTGTGTGGTGGCAGTCGATGAAGCGGATGATGGGAGGTTTGGTTCTTGGCTGGGAGAAATTTTTGGAGGAATTCTGCAGTCATTATTTTCCTTCAGACGTCCAGGAGAAGAAGGGCATGGAGTTTCTATCGCTGCAACAGGGTGGCATGTTAGTCAGGGAGTATGAGACCAAATTTACTTAGCTCTCAAGGTATGCTCCTGAATTGGTGATGGATGAGGCGAAGAAGGCTCGTAAGTTCGAGCATGGTTTGAGGCCAAGCCTAAGATCCAGAATGATACCCCTCGGTATCAGGAGGTTTGACAAGTTGGTCAAACGAGCGGCAGCCACGGAAGCAGACATGGAGCAGTTTTATGTTGTTCAGAATCGGAGGAACAACTGGTAGTCTGGGAAGAGGCCCGCAAATTTCAAAAATTTCAAGGGACAACCATCGGCAAAAAGGTTCAAACCGACAGGGGCGAATGCTATCAGTGTGGCTGGGGGACCCAGGAAATAATTTTGTGAAACCTCCTGTGGTGAATTGCTACAACTGCGGTGAGACGGGACATTACCAATCTCAATGCCCCAAACTGCGGAATGCTAATCGCAATGTATCATGTAGCAGACTGGGAAGAAGCCGTACCAACAAGGGCGAGTATTTGCCTTGACTGAAGTTGATGCCGATGAGGTAGATCATGTCATCACTGGTACGAGGGTGGATGTTTAGAGGTTTTTGTTGTTGTTTCTTTTTCCCCTTATTTAGTGAACTGTTACGTGACGAGTGTGTGTTATGTAACAGGAGAACTTTATTTGAATGGAATGAAAGTTGTTGTTTTGTTCGATACGAGATCCTCTCATACTTTTGTGTCTCCTAAATTTGCTAAAGTGTTGGGAGTTGAACCGAAGATTTTTTTAGGCAAGATCTTAGCAGTAGCTACTCCATCAGGGGAGACTCTAACCACTGATCGGTACTATGCAGATTGCGAGATTGTGATTGGGGAGAGAGACTCTTCGGGATTGATCTAATCGAGCTGACTATCTTCAGGGTCGATGTTATCATTGGCATTGATTAGATGTCGGTGTACAGTGCAAGCATTGAGTGCAAGACTAGGGAAGTAATAGTGAAGGCTCCAGGTGGACCTGAAGTCACTTTCCAAGGGAAGAAGAAGTGTTCTAGGTTGGTAGCAGCTATCCGCAAGGAAGAGATTCCTGTGGAAGTGCAAAGGATTCCTGTGGTTCGGGACTATCCGACTGTGTTCTTGGATGATTTGCCTGGGTTACCCCCGCAACGTGATGTAGAGTTCAGCATCACTATTCAACCGGGAAGTGCACCCATTTCTAAGGCACCGTATATGATGGCTCCTGTGGAGCAGGATTAGGTGAAACGGAAGATTGAGGAACTATTGGAGAAAGGCTTTATTCAACCTAGTGCGTCACCTTGGGGAGCACCAGTGCTTTTGGTAAAGAAGAAGGATGAATCGATGAGGATGTGTATCAATTACCGAGAGCTGAATAAGGTCACTGTTCAGAATAAGTATCTTATTCCCCGAATTGATAACTTGTTCGATCGTCTACAAGGAGCTGCTGTTTTCTCCAAAATAGATCTTCGATCATGATATCATCAAGTTTGAGTAAAAGCTAAAGATGTGCACAAAACTGCATTTAGAACTCGACATGGGCATTACGAATTCTTAGTTATGCCATTTGGGGTGACGAATGCGCCCGCGATCTTCATGGACATGATGAACAATGTTCTGAGGCCGTTCATAGATTCTTTCGTCGTGGTGTTTATCGAAGATATTCTCGTGTACTCCAAGTCAGAGGAGGAGTACACTGAGCATCTGGCAGCAGTTTTGGAGAAGTTGGAAGAGCAGGAGTTGTATGCCAAGCTGTCCAAGTGCGATTTTTGAAAATCTGAAGTGGCATTCCTAAGTCACATCCTTTCTAAGGAGGGAGTGGCAACTGATCCTCAGAAGATAGAGGCAGTGAGAGATTAGGCAAGGCCTACTACAGTGAAGGCAATCAGGAGTTTTCTTGGATTGACTGGATACTACAGGAGATTCATTCATGGTTATGCTCAGTTAGCCGTGCCGCTCACTAGTTTAACCAAGAAGAATGTGGACTTCAAGTGGACTGAGCAATGTGAGGCAAACTTTCAGGAATTGAAAGAGAGGTTGACTACTGCACCTATTTTTGGTTTTGCCTAGAGCAGGTGTTGAATATGATATTTACAGCGATGCTTCACATCGTGGGATTGATTGTGTCTTGATGCAAGAAGAAAAAGTGATCGCTTATGGGTCTAGGCAACTACGACCGCATGAGAAGAATTATCCGACTCATGATCTGGAGTTGACTGCAATTATCTTTGCCTTGAAGCAATGGAGACGTGTACGGTGAGAAATTGAACATGTACATGAACCATAAGAGTTTGAAGTACATATACCAGCAGAAGGATCTGAACCTGAGGCAGCGGAGATGGTTGGAAGTGCTTGAAGACATGCGACCTGAGATCAAGTATCATCCTGGGAAGGCTAATGTTGTTGCTGATGCACTTAGCCGCAAGAGCAGTCTGCCGAGTTTGATTACAACTCAGAAGCAGTTGGCAGAGGAGTTGGATCGAGCCGGTATTGAAGTTGTCTTACAAGGATTGGGAGCATCCTTAGCTCAGTTGAGGCTTCAACATACACTGAATGGAATGATTATTGCAAGTCATGAGGTCGATGCTGATATCTTGGAGATGAAGGAGCAGGTTGGTGTTGGCAGGTTACCCGGATTTCAAATCAGGGATGGAGTGCTGTGGTTCAGAGATAGACTGTGTGTTCCGGATCAGTCGGACCTGAAAGAGAGTATTCTTCAGGAGGCGCATACTACTCTTTTGTCGGTACATCCTGGAAGTACTAAGATGTACAAAGACATCAAACAGCATTTCTGGTGGTCAGGTTTGAAGCGGGACGTGCCTGAATTTGTGTCGAGGTGTGAGATTTGTCAACAAGTCAAAGCCGAGAATCAGAGACCCGGAGGTCTATTACAGCCGTTACCTATTCCGGAATGGAAGTAGGATAACATCAGTATGGATTTCATTACGGGTTTGCCTAAGAGTGCTAAAGGCAATGATGCAATTTGGGTTATAGTCGATCGACTGACCAAGTCTGCTCACTTCTTGGCGATGAAACTCACTGCTTCGATGGATAAGTTAGCTGAGTTGTATGTTGGCGAGATCGTCAGGCTCCATGGTGTTCCGTCAACTATTATGTCTGATCGAGATGCGCGGTTTACTTCGCATTTCTAGAGAAGTCTTCAGACAGCTTTGGGTACCAAAATGGATTTCAGCACTGTTTTTCATCCGCAAACCGATGGGCAGATCGAGAGAGTCAACCGTATTCTTGAGGATATGCTTCGGTGTTGTTTACTTGACTTTGGAGGCAGTTGGGAAAGGCATCTAGCTTTGGTAGAGTTTGCCTACAACAACAATTTTCAGACCAGTATTGGGATGGCGCCGTACGAAGCTTTGTATGGCAGGAAGTGCAGAATGCCTGTTTGTTGGTTTGAAGTTGGGGAGTGTCAGCTGTTTGGGTCTGAGCTTGTGCAGCAAGCCTCTGAAAAGATTGATCTGATCAGGAAGAGGTTGGTAGAGGCTCAAAGCAGACAAAAGAGCTATGCAGACAACCGGAGAAGGGACCTTGAGTTTGAGGAAGGTGACTTCGTCTTTCTAAAAGTATCGCTCAGCAAAGGTGTGATTCGATTTGGCAAAGGCGGGAAGTTAGCCCCGAGGTTTATAGGCCCGTATAAGAAATTGAAAAGGATCGGAAAAACTGCCTACCGGCTTGAGTTACCGGAAGAGTTATCTCAGGTGCAGAATGTCTTCCATGTGTCTATACTAAGAGGTTATATTCCAGATCCAAGTCATCATTTGCCTGAAGTGCCGGAAGGTTTGCAATTGGATCTCAATTACATCGAGTCTCCTGTCGAGATTGTTGATCGTCGAGAGAAAGCCTTGAGGAATAAGACGATACCGATGGTCAAAGTAGTCTGGAGAAACCTTTTGGTTGAAGAGGCTACTTGGGAGTCTGAGGAGAGGATGTTGAGGGATTATCCTGAGCTTTTTGCTTGATTTGTATTTTGTCTCCATCTTTCTTTTATTTCTGTGTGTGTTTTGTTTCTAGCTCTTGATTGTAGTTCAGGGGACGGAACTATTCTAAGGAGGGAGTGTTGAAATACTCAGAATTTTCATTTTTGAGAATTATTATTTTTGTATTATTAATTTGTACGTAATGTGCACGTGCAATCTTGCGGTATAAATATTTATAATTATTTTTCATAAACAAATGAGTATACATATATATATGTCTTTCTATTATCTTTTTATTAAAGCCTATTTTTAAAAGAAAGCATAAGTATTCCTTTATTTTGAGCCCAACTTAATTTATTTTTAAATATAAACTAATATGCACATTAAATAAAAGGCCATGAATTTATTTTCTCTTTTTATTACAACTTGTAGTGTAGACATTTTTTATAGACTTTTTATAAAAATATATATGTACAACTTTTTAAAATAGGGGACTTTAGAAACACGTGCATTGCACGAGCACGTGTTTGTGCACCCTTTTGAGGTCGGTTATGATTAGGAGGGAAAAGAGAGAGTGGAGTTGTGGGAGGTAGTTTTTGTGATCATGGTTGGTTACTACAACTTCCCATTGAATCCTAGCCTTTGTTTCTCAACTCCTAGATCAATCTGAGCCTTCTATTTGTCCCAAATTTTTGTATAAATACCCCCCTCCCCCAGCCTAGTTATCCTTACACTTTTCATTCTCCAAACATATAGTGAAAGAATACAATTGTTAGTAGTAGATGTTGTGGTAGTAGGAAGTGAGAGTAAAGATTGAGAGTTGAGTGTGTTGCATTCAAGGAGGCCGGCATCACCCTTGGAGGCTCGGGGTGCACTCAAACAAGGAGAAGAATCATTCTTTTGGCAAGCTCAATCTAGGAGGAGAAGGGCTCTTTCGTTTAGGAGTTGTTGTGTGATTTTTCTCTCCAATTTAGGTGGGTGATTTTCTTACTTCTAAGTCTAGTTACCATGCTAGGAATGATGACATAATTTGCATGAAAGAAACTAATAAGAGTATATTCCAATTTGAAAAAGGATTGCTAGATGATTAAATTAATATTGGTAGATTGTATGTTAAATTGTCATGATTCTTAATATTGTTGTGCAAATTGCTTGTAGTTATGGAAGTGTTAAATTGGGTTTGTGATAATGTAGAAATTGAGTATGAATTGCTAATAAATGGAATTATTGTTTTATGCACTAACTGAACTATTGTGGTATTGGTTCTAGTGAATTAAAATTTGCCCTATGCATTAAGTTAATGAAAGAGGAAAAAACAGGGAGTTATAATTTATTTTTGTGGTTTATAATATCAAAATGTTGTTTGAGAATTGTCAAGTTAAAATATGGTGAGAATAGTATGGAATTTAAATTATTGTATGAGAAATGTATATTAAATTACTGAAAAATTATTTTAAAAATACTGGGGGTTAATTTAAGTTAAAATATGTATTCTGGAGTTTTACATGGCTTTTGGTGCAAGCAAAATAAAGATAAGGACTTTTGAACATCGAAATGTTTTAATAAAACAGAGAACTGAGTTAATTAGACTTAAGTTGTGTTTGTGACAACTTGAGCTCATAGCTCAAGTGGTCGGTGAGCCTCTCTGGCGCTACTGTAGCGTGGCGTGTGGCTCTGTGGTCGCTGGTTCGATACCCTGTGTCCACCTTCTTTTGCGTGCGGGTTGAAAAATACCCCAAACCCAAACAGAGAGTACATAACTCTCTATCTCCCCTTCTTGTTGCTAGCGCGCCTCGGTCTGGTGTTTGCCGTGTGCGGCTATATTCTCTGAGGTTGCGGGTTCGATTTTGGTTATGGCCAGAATATATTTTTTGACGAAAAAAATGATTTTTGGGACTTCTTTGATGTGTAAAAATTCTGAAAAAAATACCATTATTATTCTAAAATCATGTACTACCTATGAAAATTTAATTGGAGTTATTGGACTAAAAAAAATTTATTTTTAGGTGAAATTGTGCTTGAAACTATTGTTTCCTTATATTTATGATTTCGTAAAAATGTGGACATTTCATGAGGTAATTAATTTAAATATTAAAAAGAAAAGTTGATGAAAGGAAACTATAATTGTGAATTTTTATATGGGTTTATTTGTCAAAGAATAGTGTAACAAATGGTGATTTTGTGAAATATTCACTTGACTAAATATTTTTGTAATATGAACTTAATGTGGAAATAGATGTTGGTTATGGAATGCATGATTATAATTGAACTCCATGTATGATAATTGATTCATGAAAAGATTGGAAATCGTTTAATTGAAAAAGAGAAATGTTCTTGAGTATGACAACTCAAACATGTGAATTTGTGAATTGAAATTGAAAATTAGGGTGTAACCAAGACTCACACCGGCAATTGAAAGTAATGAGTTATGATAATTGAAAGTGAAAAGACCAAGTTTGGGTCATTGGGAAATGAAAGAGATAAGACCGGTATTAGTGAGAGGGCTGACCCTAAGAGATTGATTTTGTTCATGATTTCATTAAATTAGGGATTCGTACATAGTGAAGAGGTGATGAAAGTAAGAGAAAAATACAAGTATGAGGGCCTCGAGTCTACGATGTGGGTGTGATTCACAGTTTGTCTTCACGATATGTCGTGACATGACGTGGGCAGTACTCCGGAATTATCGGGATCTTGGCGACACTTGTGGGGTATTTGGTGACTGCGAGAGGATCGTGTGACATGAAGGAGGTTGAATTTTCCATAGGTTGTCTTCACGATGCGTCGTGACATGACGTGGGATTCCCCTCAAGTTTTTCTGTACATGAGCTCGTTACTCATAGAACATCTAGGATACTTACCGTAGTTACAGTAGTAGATTAAGTCATGACGAGGGATTGAACCCTACAAGATGAAGAACGAATAAGAGGCTTGCCCTTTGACCTATGTAGTATGGAATGCATAGAATCCGAACAAGTGCGCATTAGTGTCATATAATATAAATCACTGCATTAAGGACTAAGTGCACAATCACAACACGACATCAATAAGATATTCTTCTTAGTTTGTTTGTGAACAAGTTTGTGTTTGTTAAGTATGAAAAATCATTATACTATTTTCGGCATAGAGAGGATGGTCGTGTATAATATTCATCGGTTGAATAAACTGACGTACCCACAGTTTTGTATGCAGGATAAATGGCATGATAAAGATTAAAGGAGAACTGATGCTTAGAGATTATTCAAATGTTGTAATTTTATTCATAGAAATGTTGTAATTTTTGCTTCCGCTGTAAATTGTAAAGATTCATTTGTAACTCTGATGTAAAGTGAAAAGTTTTAAATTTCTTGTAAATTGTACGAAAAAAGTGAAAAGATCCTGTGGAATCTCGAATTCAGTTGTATTTAGAATTCGGGGCATTACAAAAGTCAACCACATGCACACATGAACCAAATACCAACAAGAATACTTGAAATAAAATATATTAATCTTAAATAGTCATGATCTGAATAACACAAATATCCTGGGTCATATTGCCCAAATACAAAGAATACAAGTAACAGATACAATGTTCAAAATGAGCAACAGAAATAAATGAAGATAGCAAAAAGTTCCAGCCAACTAGAAGTTTAGATCACATACTCCATCGGGCAGCTGATCCCCAAAATTTGTAATTCAACGAATGCAGGAAAGAGGAAAAGAGAAAAACAAGTACGCGTCAATTGCATGTTACGGGCCTAGGATACAAGCACATGGGGAAAACTAAATAAATCTAAATAATAGCAGAAACAGGTATAGCATGGTATAGCAGAATCAACTAGCATGGTATGCTAATATGTGTCCAGTACATTGTCATTTGGCAACTAACAGTATCCAGTAACAGTAAGCTTAGTATGTCAGTGTAATAGTATAACAGAGTCAGTCCAACAGTATCGGTCTAACAGTATCAGTCTTATGTTCTTATAGTCTTGTGTGTATTACTAGCTAGGTAGCACTTCATGCGCCATCCTTTTATCGCATGGTTGCTACATTCAAAACAGTTACGTCTGTAGATTTCGTAGGGGAATCATATAGGGCAGTGGACTCAGGTTTCAGTAACAGTAACAGCAGCAGTAGTAACAGTCAGAACCTAGTGGTCCTCCTCCGAGTACACCTTCCTGTAGCGAAGTGTGCAGTCAGGTAATCAGTAACAGTAACAGTCAGAACCTATTGGTCCTCCTCCGAGTACACCTTCCTATAGGAAAGTGTGCAGTCAGGTAATCAATATAACAGTATAACATATGTTCAGTTTGGGAAACACGGGCCCCCTTCCAAGTACACATTTCTATAATTTCCAACTGCTAGATCTTTCCCTTAAATCCCGGCTTGGTTACTTTTATTATGGTAATCAAACAGGTATGAATGTGTACAAAATAGTGTCAAACTAACATTGTATAATCAGTATTAGGTTCAGAGAAACAAATAAACATGCATAGATGATATACAGTCACATAAATGAGCAAAACAGTATATGTTCATATTCAGGACAGCAAGACACTAAAGTACTAAAATAGTGAATCCTATCGCTACAGAAATGCAAATCTAGATCCGTCGAAGGGTATGGAAAATAGACATCTACACGAATCCAGAGAATATAAATAAGTCACATAGTACTTCACAACATCATAACTCAAAATAGGTTCGAAAACAGAAAACATGTTCAGTCAGAAATCAGGAAAACAAATTCTCAGTCAGGAAAACTACATCGAAACCTCTCAAATAAATTCAGGAAAAATATGGGGTATTCCCCTATATGTCTAGAATCAAAATATAAAGTTTCATAATATTCCAGTAAAATTTGTTTAGTCATCAAAAACAAGAAAACATCAAGAAACGACACTTTGGTAAAATCTGGAATTCCCAACACTGCTGTACAAAAACTAAGATATCTCGCAACCATTGAAACGAAATCCGAATCTGCCAAAGTGATATGAAAATAGATAAAATATACTAACTTTCTTATTTCATAAATATTTTTCATACAGTAAAAGGAATCATAGTGAAATTAAGTTTCTTTACAGAACAGCGAGCAAAATACAGCAAGTATAGATTTCATAAACGAGCATGAAACAACATATAAAACTTATCAATAAAATTCAACAAAATTCAGGGTAATCTCTAGATATGTATAGAAGGACTGAACAAAGTTTCAGATCAAAATAATATACGTAGCATAGTTCTTTAAAATAATTTATCATCAAAATTACCGAAAAACAGAATCTGGAAAAGGTCAACACCGCTGTACTATAACAGCTATAACTCAGTCATACGAAATCAAAATCAAGCAAGGTCAGAGGGGTTTGAAAGTAGACGAAATTATCTAAAACTCACGTTTTATACCGAATAGTCCAAAACAGCAAACAAAATAGAACAGCGACAAAATACTGATTTCTCCCTTAAAAACAAAATCAACATAGATTCAAGAAAATTGATCCAAACACATCCAAACATGAAATCGAGTCCACCAAGTGTCTAAACATCATAAATTAGGGTATCCAGCATGTCCACACCAAATATAACACATGGGTCTCAACCAAATCACGAATTCTCACAACTAGTCTCATATACATGAACAAAATCAAGAACGGATAAACCTAAGTTAATTCATGTCAAGATTCGTGTCGTGAGTCATCGATGGTCAAGTTTTCATAATAGAGACAAAACCCATCAAGGAAAACACAAACAAGAGTCGTCTCTAGGCCCAACTACACTATAGGTGAACTTTTTGACTTGTATCAAACAAATAAATTGGAGTACAAGTTACTTGCCTAGAAGACGACGAGAACAACACAAGAGTAAGAATAACGGGACGGATCTCGGGGCACGATCACAACACACAGATGGATCACGAACAAGAATCACGAACCAAAGGGATCACACGAACCGAAGCGAGCAAAACGAACTCAAACAAAACAACGAGAACACACCCCATAATCACTCAAGATCCAACACACAATCCATCAGCAACAACCACCATGGACCAAAGCCCAAACAATGACGGACGAAACCCAAGAGTACACGATCCAATAAACTCAATAAACCACAACCCACGAACACAACCAACAACAAACTCACACTCACAATCCCATGAACCACGAACAACCAACAATGACCAACCCTCACATGCACGCAAAGAGAGAGCGGCAGGGGAGAGGACAGCGGCTAGGTGCTACTACTGTCGACCGAGGACAGCACACCACTAGGCGGTGTTGCGGGTGCGTCGCAGAGGAGCACAGGACGGCGACAGCTTGGTGCTGTCTGGTCGCTGCACTGAATGGTGTCGAGGAAGAGGACTGGCTGACGGCAACAGAAGGCAGGGCGCTCTGGCCTTGCTGTGGCACACAGGAAGTGGTAGTGCCGCACAGGGTAGCTACGCAGCGGGGGAGCGATGGCTGCGAGGCTATTGGCACCTCGACGCTGGTTGCAAACGCACCAAGAGGGGGGAGAAGGATGAGCGGAAGAGGTCGGGATGGTGAGGAGCGGGAGAGAAGGCGACGGGGCAGTGGGATGCTGCAGCGGAGGAGATGGTGTTGGTGACGGGGTCGAGAGAACCGGGGTTGAGAAGTTGGTGGCTGCATAGGGAAGATGAAGCGGCAGGTAACCGGGGGTGACGGGTTTATATAGATAGGATGCATTAGGGTTAGGTTAGGGGGCAGATGGGTGTACAAGGTTTCAAAATATATAGGGATGGAAACGGGTCTGGGGTAAAGCGGGTTCGGGTCTGGGCTTGAATGGGTAGTTAGGTGAGTTATTGGTATAGGATTTAGTTAATGGGTATTGGGTTTATTAATGGGTTAATGGGTATTAAAAATCCATTTGGGTTTCAATAAAATTAATTCAAAAATATAATTTAATTAATATTAAAAGTAAATAATTTATTCAATAGAAAATATACAATTAGAAATACAATAGTACAATAAATCAAATAGTATACACTGAGTTAATACTCAAATACTAGCAAATACAATAGAATTTTTAATATACAATCAAAATAAAATAACAGTAATAATAATAATAGTAATATTTGTATTAAAATATAAAATTATACAAAATAGTTACAAATACAATTATTGATCAAAAACAAATTTTGAAATAGAATATCCAAAAAAATATATTTTGATAAAAGAATTTGAAAACCAAAAAAAATAATTTACAAAAATTTTAAATACAGAAAATACACTTAAATACATTTTTGGGAAAACAGGGAATACAGGAGGAGGGTTCAAATAGAGAAAGTGATGGTAGGGGTAGGTATGGCCGGGATTTTCAAGAGAGGGAGAGAGAGAGGGCTTCATTCATTGGGGGTCAAGGGTGGTGGTTGGAGTGTTTTAATGAACAAAACCCCCACGGTTCCCAAAATCCATCATGACAATTTGATTCCCATCAAACACTAGATTTCATTCACCCTAATTCAAAAATTCAATTTTTGCTCCCTCCCAAAAAGTCCAGCCAGCCACCCCCCCCCCAGGGTGTTTCATTTTTTTTTGGGGGTTCATGCCAAGGTACACTACAAATGTCCAAGTCAAGTTAGGGTCAATTGAGTTCATTCGGGTCTAATTTGAGTCACATTGGGTCCAATTAAAAGAGTTAAATCACAACAAATCTCACACACAATTTTAATCAAATAAAAAATGGAATTGTCTTGAACAAAACTTCATGTTCTACAATATAATTACATGCAAATTCTTAGGGTTCTACTTTACAAATCTCGATCCGAGAAGGTGATGCTAGCTCTTGGGCTTTTCGGAGGCAGGATGTTGTATATTGAGTTTACCTCTTGACAAAAACTTTTCTTGATGAGCTGAAGCACCCCTCCCCCCCCCCCCACTCCATCCCGGGTCCTCCGTGGATAGCATGAAATATTTCCATCCGCCCCGATCCCTGGGTCTCAGTTGGCCTCTCCATTCGCTTGTTGGCTCCTCTGGAAGGAGAAGGTTCAATGTCATTTGTTTGAGAAAATTTGGCGAGGTATCCTCGTCGGAGAAATGCCTCTACCCCATCCTTAAGGGCTCGGCAATCATCTGTAAGGTGACCATGATCTTTATGGAAGGAACACCACTTGGGTTTATCCCATCACTTGCTCAGGGCATTCATCTTGGGGGGAGGTCGAAGGTGTTGGTGTATGCCCTAGAGGCCAGTTGTGTATTGATATTACTAGTTTACATTGCATCATCACATTTATTTCATATGTGAGACATTTTATTTATTGTGTTTTTTTTATTATGATTAAATGAACATAATAAAGTCCTTAGAATAGTAGGTTCGATACCATGGAATATCAAGTGCATGACCAGATTGTGATCCTATTGGTTGTAATCATAACACTATTCTTAAATGTCCTTAGTCAAGTATTATTGTGAATTAGGACAACAATAATACATAGAGACTAGTATGTGTGTAGACTGATGACCATATCTCACGGGTCATGGATATGAGATATCTAGTCCTCACATGGGTACATATTAGGGTAATAATGTATTGGACTGACCCTCTATGAGAACGTTGCACGGATCGTTACGTGAGTGTCATAAGCGGTTCTCACAGTGACCATGGTGTACGTAGTCCTTTGACTTGAAGTCACTACGGTTCCCTACATGAGAAGTTGTATGTTTTAATGTCGTCAAATGTTACCTGTAATAAGAAGATTATAAAGTCGACTATTGGATATACTACAAATCATGCAGAGGGATGTGAGTGACTTAGATAGGATTTGTCCCTCTTACATAACAGAAGCGATATCTATGAGCCCCTTGATTGAGTGAGACTGCAAAATGTATGGCCATGCTCAAATGAGTCAATATGAGATATTGAGCTCATTTGTTTTAGTAAGTCTACTCGGACATCAAGAAACTAAAGATTGAACTATACAAGGGTGACACGCGCTATGCCTTGTGGTCAATTAAGATATCTGGACAAAGGAACTTGACTACATGACAATATTGGTCACGGATATGTTATGTCAAATCACTGATATTCCCGTTACATAAGTAGCAGTGATGTATTGCTAGATGTCGCTCACATTTGTAATACTAGAATATTTTAGTATTATTGTCAATGTAATGAAAACCTACAGGGTCACATACTTAGAATGGATCGAAATTGGGATTTAAATTCAAAATATGAATTTAATTAGGGATCCAAGTAAGACTTAGACTCCTGACATTGGTTGGAAATTTAATTAGATTAAATGAGCTGACTAAATTTCAAATGCCCACACAAAAATCTTACCCAGCTCAGAATGTGAGCCCAACAGCCTCATTCTTATCTTTGGGTCAATTTTATGCACCTATGTATGATATGTATCGGTGGAAAAGTCACACATGACAAAATCCTAGCCGTGACAGAAATTGTGTGAGAGAGAGATCATAAGGAACATTCCCTTCCCGTAGATAGCACCTCGGCATGAGGGAAAACTTAATTTGATCTATTCGTGTGGATACCGTAGAGACACTACAATATTGTAGTGCTGTGATCGGCATACTGTGGAGACAGCAGACCCATCTTCAAGGTATAACTCCTAAACACGATTTATGGTTTTCGAACGGATACATGGCTAGGTATTCGATATTTTTTTTCGTAATTTTCCGCTGTGTATTTAATCTATGATTGCTTTCGAAACCTAACAGAAGGATCCCGTCCTTTTCAACTTCCATAAGGATTGTGGATATGCTTGCATTTAGTGGGGTGTACTTCTCAAAACTAGGCATGGGAGGCGTGCGTCGCTGAACCATGACATCCTTCTGGGATTTTCGGGGTTCATCTTCGTTAGTGCCTTTCTGTTTGTTCCCGGACGAAGGCACTTCCTGTCCTTGGGGGCGGACCGCTTCTTCGACTCGGATATATTTCTTACTCTTTGAAGGAGGTCAGAGAAGTCCCAGGAAGGTTTCTTGACGAGGGAAGCTTTAAGGTCATCATGTTTGACATTATATCTGAATGCGGCTGTTACCACTACGAAATCGAGCGAAGTGATTGATCTGGACTCAACCATGAAGCATTGGACATAGCTCTTGAGGGGCTCCCCGTCCCTTTGCTTGAGATCTAACAAGGAAGCACTGGTCTTCTCCAACTTACGGCTAGTGATGAAGTGTGTGAGTAAGAGCTGCTCAAGCTGGTCAAAGAAAAATATGGATCCCGGAGAAAGGTGAGAGAACCATTCTCGTGCAGAGCCCTTCAAGGTGGCCGGGAAAGTCTTGCACAGGAGGAGTCAGATGCTTGGTGACAAAAACTTGATGTTGATATTTGCAAGTGTACAAAATCGCACAAGTAATATAGATAGATGAGTAGAGTGTCGAACCCACAGGGACTAGATATTTTACTGAGTACCGATATCACTAGATGAATCACTATTTGGAAGGTCGAATTTTATAAATAATAAAACAACTAAATTACCTTAATCTAATTAACTAACTAAATTGGTGAAGAGGGAGAGGGCTGTAAAACTTTGAAGCTCTTGTAATTTGTTAAGGGTAAAATTTGTTCTAGGGCTCTTGGTTCACCTCGTTTATCACACACACAAATTATAATTCCTTATAAATAAAAATATTATCTTTCCCAATTGTCGACCAAAATCCTAAAGATATTAACCACTCTATCAACGTAGTCTAAAAATTATTCTCAATTAATCATTCGTCTATCCACCAAATTATTAATTGAAAAATTGAATTTCTTATCGGTCACGTCCTCCAATATACGGTCTTAATTTTAATTAATCACAAATCACCTGTTCGGTCTCTTTATGATTTGAAGAGTCATACAAATGTCTATCCACCATGTTGTACGCATAAATAATAAAAATTAAAACACAATCAGGAAAAATAGAGTAATAATAAGGAATTAAAATTGTGTTCAAAACTCGGCTACACCTTAGCCTCTAGAACAATAAATTCAGTTCATGATCAAATTTGCAATTAATAGATTCGTTTGGATTGCATCTAAAAATACTTAGAGAAGAAGTACAAAATTATAATAAAAACAAAATATATATATACTCCTGTCTCAATAATACCGAACCCAGAAGCTTTGAAAAACGCGTCGAAGTCAGCTGGCGCCTGGGTCAGCACGCAGAAAGAATGAAGAAGCCACGTCAGCACTTGGAAAACGCGCCGATCAGAGACAGCAGGTGCCACGTCAGCGCACCTGTCTCTGAGCCGCGTCACGTCGATGCCAGTCACGTCACGTTCAGCCTGTGGGTTCTGCGTCGTGTGGGGTTCCGTGCCTGCACTTCGTTACAACTTGCGCCAGGGTCCAAGTCAACAGTGTCGGGTGCACTTCGAAAACCGCACCTGAAGAAGAAGCAGTACCTACTGCCCGCACAGTGCCGTTCTTGTCCCCCTTGGTTATCGTGCAAACAGAGAGAAGAGAAAAGAAGTACTCTCTGTCTCAGTTTTCCTTCTTTAATTTTCTTTTTTTTATATATTTTTTGTAGATGTAGCCGTCACCTCTTACCCTTCTTCTCTCTTCTTTGCTTCTTCTTATAGGGAACGGGGAAGAGAATTAGGGTTGCACTTTTTACAAAATAGTCCTTCTTGTTCCTTTATTTCCTTCATTTTTACTGCAGAATTTTATTTATTTCTCTTTCCTTCTTTTCTGTCTTTTCTGCTCACCACGTGCTTCTGCATACACAAAATAATACCTGAAATTAGGATTTTTAAATAAAATAAATTTAATTAGTTTAAAATTAATTAAACTAACTATAAATCATATTAGTGTATAAAAATCCTTTTAAACATTATTTGTCGCACTTTTAACTCAACAAAGCAATAAAAATTTATAAATCCATTATTTTACTTTGTTTGTTGATTTTTTCCACAAATCTTTACTTTTTGCATCAAAAATATTATTTCTTCAAAAATAATTAATTAAATGAAATCCTATAGAAATAAGATCAATTATTGATAATATCAGCGAAAACAAGTCATTTTAATAGGTAAATGAGTACAAATATTTGCATATAAATTCGACACATCAATCATCATGAGAGTTTTAAAACTCTTAATATGGTCTACTGGTTCGGTCTCCCCATTAAACTGCTCAAACGTCGGGACCTTGAAGTTAATGGGGACGGGAGCCTCGATAATTTTCTTGGAGAAGGTAAGTTTGTCGAGACGACATCTTCCCTCATGTTTTGTTCCTTCCTTCTTCAGTGATGGTAGGTGGTCTTCCATCTTTCGGAGATGTCGCAGGACTGTGTTCTTCTGCTGGTCAGATTTGGTGGACCCTTGAGACTCTTCGTGTTGCGAAGGAGTAGAGCGGTTAGGACTGGGTTACCGGATCTTGGGAGGAATTATACTAAGGGCCTCAAGTATTTCATCATTGAGTTCTTGGATCTCGGCTCTAGTGACTGGCACTTTCTCATCCCTTCTCGCCCTAGGTGTTGTCTTGCTGGTTGGAGTCGGATGTCTCACTTCTCGAGGGGGAGTTCTCCTGTGGTCCATTGGGGGGAATGACAGTCCCTTTGCCCCCTAGGGGAGGGGGATCTCCTTTGTCTTCTGGGAGAGGGAGTTCTTTCGCATCCCCTTGGAGAGGGATCTCTCCTGGATCTTGGTCTCCGAAGACAAGGTCTTCTCCTGCTCCCCTGCTGCTCCAGATGGGAGGTTCTTCACGAGCTCTCCTTTCGTTGTGATGGGTTCGGAGGTCGGACCCTTGTTGGCGACTGAGGCTGACCTGATGAAGGTCGGGTTGTAGTTGAGGGAGTGTGGAAGGGTAGAGGTGTAAACTGATCCTCTGCTTTCAAAAAAGGGTCTTGCGGGTTGTTCAGGACGACTCCAACAAGAGCCCCTAGGCGCAGCTTCTCCAGGCGAAGGTCCTCAGGAGGAGGAGGCAGAGGAAGAAGGTTGGCTCGTCAGCTTGAGGTCGCCGCCTTTCCTTTCTGTTAGGAGGCATGTTGGAAATTTGTTTTTACCAGAGAAATTTGGTCGAATTTTCTTTGCTGTTCCCATAGACGGCGCCAATTTGTTGCTGCTTATTTTTGTGTGGGAGCAACCAGATGATGTGGATTCTTTGGAGGAACAATCAAGAACTTGCCTTTTTGACTTTCAGCCGTGTTGACTGCCTTTGACTATGATTGACTTGATGATCTGACTCGTTTGTATCGTAGGATTTGATTCGTATGGTGTCGATCATCTCTGTTGACCTGCAAAAAGTCTGAGACACCGGGGTTGATACCGACGACAGACCCTCTGAGGCTCAAGTCAAAAATCAAGAAGACTTTAAAAGAGCCTTTGCAGCGAAAATACTGATTACCTATTTCTGGTGGAGGTAGGGGGTATTTATAGTCACCTTTGGAAACAGTTTTGAGATAATGATTTATCTCTATTTCCAGGTGTTTTTGGATGAGAAACATGATTTAAATTGTTTCATGATAGGCGAATTGGTTTAAACAGCCTCTTAGGAATAATCATGAATTTAAATCTCTCTTTAGATGTAACGGACTGTCACCCTGATCTAGTAGGCAGACCCATTTTTTGAGTTAACGGGCTTGAAAAAGTCCCAGTTCCTTTTCTTCTCTTTTGGACCCGTTTGTAATGGAAATTACCATTTTATACTTGAGTGCTCTAAGATTCGTGTCCAATATGAATAGTCCCGATTTAGTTCTATTTTTACCCATATCATTAGACATGCACTGCATTTAATCAAAAGGGTTTTGAGAAGTGAGCATATGCATTAGAATTCTGAAGTTGTCACTGTTCCACGCGCTTACTATTCACCATCCTGCAAAATCATTATTGTTCTTATTAAAATCATGCCTTCCATGGATTGTCTAAAAGATGATTCTCTATCTTGATTTTCATTTTGCATGTAGTTGTATGCATGTATGTACGTGTTGATAAATTTCCTTCTCTTACTACTCAATGTGTGGCCTTGCATATTCATGGTTTAAACTGGATGTTACCTCATTTCTTTATATTTTCGTACTGCAATTTGTTATTCTCATTCAAATTTTCTTCACTTTGAAGTGTTGCTTTGCATATTCATGGTTTTGAATGGGATATATATTTTCTTTTTTCTTGATTTTTAAATACTATAATTTATTATCTCTTTAATTGCAATACAAGTTACTCTCCCGAATGATACTGGAAATCAGTACGAGAGTTATCTACCAAATGCTTGTATTTGTATAAAGGCATTTCTAGGGTGCAGGTTCACCAGTAGTCAAAAAGTTTTCTGCAGTTCAATTTCTCACACTCCCAAATGAAACATTTATAACTTACTGAATTGAAGTTATGGTTGTTCAACATTTTTGTTTGGGTGCATTGAATAGCCAAGATGAATGTGTAATCTATTGTGCTAACCAATAGTTCAGTTCTACTTTTAGTTTTTTTTTTTTTTGGTGTGCATATGATCTCCTTAAATATGTATTTGCTGATTAATTTCCATAATTGTCAATATGTTCTATGAGCCCAAATTAAATATTGTTTTTTTTAGGACATGGAACCCATGGGGAAAACTAGATAGAAACAAATTATGTCAAATTAACAGTGCTACCACCCACACCATCCTGAATTTTTTCCAAACTATCCCACTTTTTGTAAGTATGTACGAAACTATCCGTGTTTGAAAATTTAATATCAAAACATCCCTGTCGCTAACTGAGCTAGTGTGCCTAGTAATTTTCTTCGCGCTAACTCAGTTAGCGTGTTGCAGGGAATACAACTTTTTTCTTCTTGTTTGGGTGTGGCAAAAAACTCACCCAATATAGACACGCTAACTCCGTTAGCGTGCGTGTTTAAACCACTCGCGCTAACGGGGTTAGCGTTCGTAGTTGGGACAATATTGGGCACTACCTCAAAGAGGGGTGTGCGTAAAAAATCACTAAGTATAGACACGTCAACTCAGTTAACGTGTATATTATTACCAAGGCCGTTAACTGAGTTAACGACTGTGAAGATTTCAAGTGGAGATACCCACACACGTTAACTCAGTTAACGTGCCTATTCTTACTAAGGCTGTTAACTGAGTTAACGAGTGTGAAGATTTAATGTTTCAGAAAGTTAAAACTTTCTGAAAATTGGAGATACTCACACACGTTAACTCAGTTAACGTGCCTTGTTTTACCAAGGCCGTTAACTGAGTTAACGTGTATGTCTATCTTCACAAACAAACAAACAGGGATGTTTTGTACAAAAAAGTCACAAGTATAGACACGTTAACTCAGTTAACGTGCATATTATTTCCAAGGTCGTTAATTCAGTTAGCGACAGGGATATTTTGGTATTAAATTTTCAAACAGGGATCGTTTTGTACATACTTACAAAAAGTAGGATAGTTTGGTAAAAAATTCCACCATCCTTGAGAATATAATCTTTTCTCCAACATTAATTCTAGTTCGAATGTAAAATCCACGACAATTGGTCCTGCTCACATTGGTGAAGGCTACGGTAGATCACATTTAATTTTACCCTATGAAACATATCTACTTATTCAGAATGTCTTATAATCTCCAAAATCGAGAAGAAATTTACAAAGTTTTAAGGAAATAAGGGCAAATGGGTGGTATGAGTAAAAATAGAACCAAATCGGGGCCGTTCAAATTGGGTACGGATCCTAAAGCTCTCGGGGGTAGAACAGTAAATTTCACTAGAAATGGGTCCATGAACGGAAATTAGGCATCTCTCAAGCCCAATAACCCAAAACGGATCTGTCTTACTGGGTTGTCATAACAGCCCAATATAAATGAGTCCATATTATTTAAATATAATTTAAACTCATGATTATCCATAAGAGACGGTTCAAAAACCATATCTCTTATCATGAGAAGAGTTTTAACTCAATCTCCACAACCACTCTTATCTCTTTATGAAGTTGAGAAAACCAATTCAATCCAAAAACACGGGGAAGCAAAGATAAATCATTATCTTGAGGCTATTATAAATACCCCCTACCTCCACAAGAAATGGGTAAGAGTATTTTTCCAACAAAATCTCTTTCATATTCTTTTTGAGTTCTGACTTGAGTGTTGGAGGATCTGTCGCTGGGATCAACCCTGATGTTTCAAACTTTTACAGGTCAATTAGAGCAATCGTCGCCATCTAGATCAGATCAAACTATGCATACGAGTTAGATTCAAGAGTCAACATCAGTTGGAAATAGTCAACACCCATGTAAGTCAAAAAAAGTTAGCTTTTTATTGTTTTTAAAAGAATTCACAACATCTGTTTGCTCCCATACAGAAATTAGCAGTAACAGATTGACGTTGTCTGTGAGAACAAGAAAAGCAATCCGACCAAACTAACAGGTCAAGAAAAACATCCGAGTGGAAGATGTTATTCGACCCCAAGAACAGAAGATGCCCTCATCAGGGAACAAACGGAAGAGCACCGATGAAGACGGACCCAGGAAGACTCAGAAGGAAGCCACAGGCCAACACTATCAACTCCCAAAGTCGTGCTTCGAGAAGTACACTCCGCTTAATGCCAGCATCTCTGCTTCTCATTGAAGTTGATAAGGAGGGACTCCTTCAACATCCAACTAAGATGAACACCTCAAGTAGAAGAAGAGATAGGAACAAGTAGTGTGAGTTTCAAAAGATCACGGGCATCTCATATATAACTGTCGAGCACTCAAAGATGTGCTCGAAGCCCTGCTCCGAAGAGGGTACCTCACCAAGTTCACCCAATGGAACAACACCGAACCTTCTCCCGCAAGAGGAGACAACAAATGACCATAGAGACCTTCCGAGTCCCAAGACTTGGGTTGCATGGAAGTATTCCACTCCATCCATGAGGGACCTATAGAGGGATTGTCTAACTCTTCAAGGAAAGCATTTGTCCGTGAAGTGAACTCAGTGCACAACATCCCCCCTCCCAAGAGCTCGGGGTTCCAATCAGATTCTCAGACAAAAACCTCAAAGATGTTCGAATACCTCACTGCAATGCACTAGTAATCAGCATATGTATGGCCAGTCATGAGGTGCACCGCATCCTATAAGATAATGATAGCTCGATAAACATCTTTTTCCGTGAATGTATTCGAGGGCCTCAAGCTTAAGTGAGACCGTCTCAAGCCTGCCAGGTACACCCTCCATGGATTCTCCTCCAAGCCCCAGTTCTAATTGAGGGAATAGTTAACCTCGGCGTGACTATGCAGAAAGCTCTGACTACCTGCAAGGATGCACTCGATTTCATGGTTGTCGACATGAAGTCTGCCTACAATGCCACTTTTGGTCGCCTGGGGATAGCAGACCTTCACGCAGTTGCCTCAGCCTACCATATGAAGATGAAGTTTCCTATAATAGCAGGAGTAGGGAAAACCAAAGGAAGCCATGAAGCTGCTCGGGCGTGTTACACCGCCATAATGGGGGGCTCAGTCCTCCCTCTCGATGCTATGGAGATCCCCTAAGAAAGGGAACAAGCCAGCTCTGAACCTTAAGAAGAACTAGCTGAAATATCTTTATCCAAAGAAGATCAAGTTAAGTGTTTTCGGGTGAGCAAGACACTCCCCCATCAAGTCAAGGAGCAACTCATCACTTGCATTAGGGAGAACCGAGATATCTTCACTTGGAACATCTAGCACCTAAAGAAGTACAACGAGGGTGCTTAACCCACTCCCCTAATAGTTAGCTTCAAACATGTAATATAGGCAGATAATTAAAAGGCCACAACATGTAATAAAGGCTAGCATCAAAGCAGTCGCTTAGTTTTATTCTTCAATGAATTTTTAGTCATCTTCTTTGCAAAATTATTGTACAATTCCATAGGATGCAAACAAAGAAACACACACATTGTCCACTCCCGAGAAACACCATCCACTCGCTAAGCACCCCAATGGACAAGTGCAGAGTCCATTCGTGGTTCACACGGCCGCATTAGCCTTTTGCTTGCCACTCGAGTGCTCCTAAAATATCCCTTACAAGTGCAGAGTCCATTTATGGTTCACAGAACCGCTCTAGCTACTTGCCCCTGAGCAAGTGTGCGGGGCACGACTCGCCATTCGAGTGTTCCTAAAACTCATCGTCATCTTGTTCAGAGTCCATCCATGGTTCTAGAGTAACTCTAGCTACTTGCCCCAAGCAAGTGTGCTGGGTACGACTCACCATTCGAGTGCTCCAAAAATAACACCAGATGAGTGCAGAGTCCACTTATGGTTCATGGAGTCGCTCTAGCCACTTGCCACGAGCAAGTGTGCGGGGCACGGCTCGCCTGGATGAGTGTAGAATTCATTCATGGTTCATAGAGTTGCTTTAACCACTTTGCCCCCGAGCAAGTGTGCGGAGCACGACTCGCCATTCGAGTGCTCCTAATACACGTCATCACCTTGTTCAGAATCCATTCATTGTTCCAAAATTGCTCTAGTTACTTACCCTCGAGCAAGTATGCGGGGCCCGACTTGCCATTTGAGTGCTCCCAAAACAACCCTGGATGAGTGCAGAGTCCACTCATAGTTCATAAAGTCGCTCTAGACACTTAGCCCCGAACAAGTTTGTGGAGCACGAATCGCCATTCGAGTGCACCCGAAACTCATCGTCACCTTGTTCGAAGTCCATTCATGGTTCCAGAGTCGCTCTACCTACTTACCCCCAAGCAAGTGTGCGTGGCACGGCTCGCCATTCAAGTGCTCCCAAAATAACCCTGGATGAGTGTAGAATCCACTCATGATTTATAGAGTTGCCTTAGCCACTTGCCCCTGAACAAATGTGTGGGGTGCGGCTTGCCATTTGACTGCTCTCAAAACTTGTTGTCACCTTATTCGGAGTACATTAATGATTCTAGGGTCGCTCTAGCTACTTGCCCTTGAGAAAGTTTGCGGAGCACAGCTCGCCATTCGAGTGCTCCCAAAATAACCCCGGACAAGTGCGGAGTCCAGTTATGGTTCACAGGATCGCTCTAACCACTTGCCCCTGAGCAAGTTTGCGGGGCACGGCAACCTGTTTGGAGTCCATACTCATGATCCTTTGAGTCGCTCTATCAACTTGCCGCCAAGCAAGTTTGCGGGACACACCTCACCAGTCGAGCACTCCCACAACTGGCCACAACAAAAGTACAAGAGATCCAATGCAACTCAAAGGTCTAACACTTCTAGCTAACTCTTTTTAGTAACTATATTATTATTCGCTAATCCTCTACTGTACTTGCCACAACAAGTCTAACACAAAGAGCTATTACTCAAAGAGAATAAGAAGTTCTCCTAGCCTTGGTCGTCTCAAGAAGTTGCTTCAACTGATGAATTTTTACTTCTTGCTCGACAAGCCTCTCATTGAGATAGACATCCTTCACCCTAATCTTTCAATGGACCATACTAGCACACGCCGAACCATCCGGACGAGTCTCCCCTGAAGATTCAAGAACAACTTTCCTTAGATGAGATACCTTTAAGCTCTTCTCAAGCACTATGTTCTTCAAATCGTCTCCCCTGAAGGGATTTAACCTCTGAAGTCCTCCCGATCGTCGCCTCAGCAAGGAAATCCTTTATATCGCTAGAGTAACCCCCCACATCGATCGGAAGCTTCTCCCAAAGACCTTCATCATGGTGCCTCGCTTCAATATCCCTCCAAGTCAACACTCTCCTCAAGCGGCTAAGCTCCACTTCAACCTTGAATAGCCTCTCCTGTAAACGAGCAAGTCCCAACTCCGCCACGCGAAACTTGGTATGGAGACAGGAAATCTCGCCATCATGAGGTTCACACCCAACATACACAACAACTTGCTAATGGGAAAGAACAAGCGATCACGACAACATTGGAAAACACAAAGGACTTCACAACTCAGCAACTCAAAGCAATGAGTTTGTCTCTCAACTATTTTTTCGAGCTCCCCCAACAACTCATTGCTCCTATGTTCCTTACTTAAGCTCCCTTAGCTACTCATCCTTAGAGCTGCTCCCTAAACTTGCCTCCCGAACGACTCTCTCCTAGAGCCCGGCAATGCTCTTCATCTTGCTCGCCTCCCGAGCATCCTACTTCTTCTACAGTGAGTTCGGAGCTCAATTCACCCCTAGAGTTGCTCCCTAAACTTGCCTCCCGAACGGCTCTCGCCTCCCGAGCTGCCTTATTCTTCTACAGTGAGTTCAGAGCTCAACTCACCCCTAGAAATGCTCCATAAACTCGCCTCCCAAACGGCTCTCTCCTAGAACCCGGCGATGCTCTTCATCTCGCTCGCTTCCTAAATGGTCTTCTCCTTCCACAACGAATTCGGAGCCCAACTCACCCCTATAGCCGCTCCCTAAACTCGTCTTCCAAATGGCTCTCTCCTAGATCCTGACGATGTTTTTCATCTTGATCACCTCCCGAGCAGTCTTCTTCTTGCACAACAAGTTCGGAGCTCAACTCATCCTTAGAGTTGCTCCCTAAATGTAATACCCTAGAATTTTAAATAAAGCTTTTTAAATTAGTAAATGAATTAACTTTTTTGTCATTTAATAGACATTTTTTGAAATTTATCTTTTTACACGTGCAAAACACGCACAAATATATTTTGGAAAACTCAAAGTCAAAAATTGTTTGGGGAAACCTAATATTTATTTGTAGGTATTATTTATGAATTTTCTGGATTTTTTTGATATTTATTTGGCATATTTGCAAATATTACAAAAATATGGGCTTTTGTGCAAAATTACCGCTTGGAATAAAAAACTCCAGATTTTTGATTTTCTGGGCTAAGCATGATGGCTAGCCAACTCAGAGGTAATGATTTTAAATTTTTTTTCTAATAGATTTGGTTTATTTTGCAAATTTGTTAAAGGAGGGTTTTTTGCAAAATTGCCACTTAGAGGCAAAAATTTCAAAATTCATTTTCTGGGTTTGAAACCAGTGCTGGCTAGAATCAGGATGGTTATTTTTTATTTTAAATCTAAATTTATTTGGTTAATCTAATTTCTAAGTATAAGGATTTATATATGTAATGATATATTCTAAAAGGGTTAATTTGCAAAATTTTCTCAAAACCCTAATACCTGAATTTCGGCCAATTAAAAGAGAAGTTGCATCAGTCTCTTTGCTGCACAAAACAAAGGGTTTTCTTTATTATTGATTTCTTGAAGTTTCGAAGCGAGGATCTTGGATTTCTTGCGAAAGGAAGAACTTTTCTTATTCTCTTTATTATTTCGGTTGATTCTTCAATAAGGTAAGTGATATATGTTTGCTTTCTTACTGTTCTATGCATGTTGTATGTGATGATTTGACTATTAGGAAGCATGTTAGAGGATTGCATGATGATAAAACGAAGTGTTGATGGATGAATGAATAAAGATTGAATCTTTTCATGAAAACTATACTATTGATGATTAAGATTCTTTTTAGAAGACTTAAGAATGTTAATAACCTAATAGAAATCATGGGTATGTCAATTTATTTCATATTCCTGACTTGATGGTTTATAATGAGTTGTATGATGTACATTGCATAAATTGAATAAAAAATTAGTCTTTACTGTGTATAGACATATATATGATCTGTTGATGCTTTTGATGAGTAAAATTTGATGGAGATGTGTTGTAGATGCTAGTAATCAATGGGTAAATTAATGTAATCAGTTGGGGTATGTGCATAACAAGTTGTAAGAGAGTTTTTGAATAAAAAAGATTAAGTCTTGAAGGTTGAAGTTAGAGTTTTTCTTCGGGTCTGACTTGTTCAGCCGAAACTTGTTTTTGTGTTTTGGTGAAGTTTTGATTGGGGTTTTGATTTGTTTTGATAGTGAGATGGAATTGAACAATATACTACTTATGTACGATGATTTTCATGATGTTTCCTGATGCATAAACACACCATACACATATATACATGTTTATACATCATGTTTTGAAGTTTCAACAAAAAAGTGATATTTTATGAAATTGATGAGATTTGGATATGTTTTATAAACTCTAGTATGTTAGACAAGTTGTATTTGATCATCTCAGGAATTTTGTTTTACATTTTACAACGGTTAAACGAAGTATCAGTTAAAAAGTGCACCAATATTGAAGCTGCGAATTTTCGAACATGTCGATCGACTGCCCCGTTTTGAACTGTGGGTGACGGTCGACTGAAAGTTCTTGGGTTTTGGAAATTGAGCATGACAGTCGACCATCGCTTTTTTTTGAACTATTTTGACAGTCGACCGTCAGTTGTTGTGTTGAGTATTTTGTTGAGTTTTCCGTTGTTTTCTCGAACGACTATTTCTTCGAAATTATGGATTATTGATCTAATGTTTTAGATGAGTTTTTGTTACAGATTACAATATTTTACAGAGATTTATATTTTGATTATAATAGGATTTTAAATGTATTTACATGACTTTATAAAGTGAAATATATACGGTTTTTGAAGTAATTGATGTTATGTGATTTTCTACGACTTCAAAATATTATTCTCAGTTATTTAATGGATTTAATATTTCAGCTCTGGAAATGTGTGGGTTTTCGGATGGATTCGGATTTATTGATTTTTAAGAAGTTTTCTAATTATGAACGAATTGATAATGAAATTAAGAGTTTTAAATGAATGAGTTGTTTGAATAGTTGGGTTGTGAGTCTCTAGAGGGTGTTGTGAGTCTCTAGAGGGTGAGTGGGACCCTAGTCACCGGCAGTTAAGATTTTGTGGTTTGGCCAGTTGTGATCTTGATTGTTGATCAGTTGAGTTAAGTCCGGTAGGGTACACCAACTTTAGGAGAATTGTGATTAATTAAATGAACATAATAAGTGTAAGGACATGCACTAGATGGTGATTTGATGAAATGCGAGCAAACGTGAGTTATGGACTCCAGGATGATTCGAGGAGTGAGATAATCCCAGTATTCCGGGATGATGGCTAAAATAGGCCACAGAATGATCCACATGAGTGGGATTGGTCCAGTATTCCAAGGACGAGAGTGACATTCATGGGATGTTTGTGCAATGAGGGTTCCAGGATGACCTACGGAGTGAGGCAATCCCCAGTATTCCGGGATGATGGATGAAATATGCCACAGAATGATCCACGTGAGTGGGATTGGCCTCCAGTATTCCAAGGGCGAGAACCGATACTTGCAAAATGTCTAAATCTCATTGAAGTCAATGTAGTAGGATAGTTACATTACGTGGGATTGAACCCTATAAAGTGAAGAACGATAAGGGCTTGTACCGGACCTATGTAGTATGGAATACATAGAATCCGACAAGTATGCATTAGAGAGTCATCATACTGCATTTGTGTTTTCTTGACTTGGTTTAATGCATGTTTGTTTCCTGTTTTCCTACACTTGACACTTAGCCTAGTTTCACTAAATGTCTTCATGCTTTATTCATTGTTATTTCATTTTCATTCGTTACTACTGTTGGTATGTGTTGATTATGACTTTATCATTTATGTTTTATTTATTTTGTATTTTTTTTTAATGTCACTCACATCGTTATGGCTGTTCCCTATAGTTTTGGGGGTTAGGGTTATCTCTAGCCTCATATTTTACAGGTAGGTACCTATAGCTTGGGATTTAGATGCATGTGGTAGAATGATAATGTGTCTTATGCAATTTGTAAAAGAATGTATATTTAAAGAAAGAAATTGTAATTCAAGGTGTTTAATTTTCCGCCGTGCTTTGTAAAGAATTGGTGTAATGAAAGTTGAAAAACTTATCTGTGTTTGGCTATATTTACTATTACATTGGGGGTAGCTGCTCGGAATTGTGCCACGTATTTCGGAGATATCATATTGAAAATTCGGGAGCTACACTAAACTCGTCTCCCGAATGGCTCTCCTAGAGCCCAACAATGCTCTTCATCTCGCTCGCCTCCAGAGCGGTCTTCTTCTTCCACAACGAGTTCGAAGCTCAACTCACCCCTAAAGCTACTCCTTAAACTCGAATTCCGAATGGCTCTCCTAGAGCCAGTGATCCTCTTCATCTAGCTCGCTTCCCGAGTGGTCATCTTCACCAATAGAGAGTTCAGAGCACAACTCGTCTAGAGATGCTCCCTAAACTCGCCTCCAAAAACGGGTCTTCCCAAGAGTCTTTCGAAGCTCTTCTTCATAGCCCATCTGGAGCGCAGCTCCTCTTTGTAGCTCCCCTTGGGCGAAACTACTCATCATAGGTCCTCGATGTTGAAGCTCATCTATATAACCCCTTCGTGGCGAAGCTCCTCTTCATAGCTCCCTGGGGGTGAAACTCCTCCTCGTAGATCCCCGACGCCGAAGCTCTTCTTCATAACTCCTTCGTGGCAAAGCTCCTCTTCATATCCCATCGAGAGCGAAGTTCCTCTTCGTAGCTTCCCGGGGGCGAAACTCCTCCTTGTTGATCCCTGATACCGAAGCACTTCTTAACTTCACGGAGGCAAAGATATTGCGGGCCTGTTTTAACCCTAAAAATGGATGATTCTTCAGCTGACTCCTGAAGAGAAATTGTAGATCTTCGAGTCTCCTTTGAAATGAGGTCACACGCTCCAATCAGCCCTCTGTTGCACCTAGAAGTGCCACATAGCTCGAGGTCGCACGCCGAATAAACAAAATCCGACCCAAACGAGCGCAAATGCCGTTGACCGGTCAACGGTCAACAGAGCCATGCGTCAACACCTGGAAGCACCACAACAGCTTGAGGTAGCGCGCCAGAAAAACCCATTTCGACCCAAACGAGCACAAATGTCGTTGACTAGTCAATGGTCAACAGAGCCATGTGTCAACAACTGGAAGCGCCACGATAACTTGGGTTCACGCACCGAACAAATGCGTTCCCGACCCAAACGAGGGCAAAAACAGTTGACTTGGTTAACGGTCAATGGTCAAAATGCCACATGGCATCACCGTAGTAAGACACGATGAGAAAGGATCACGCATCGAACATAAGTGCCCCCAACCAGAATGGGTGTGAAGTTTCCTCAACTGAGATTTGATTAGAGAAAAAATGGTTAAAAAAGAGTCGACCGAGTCAACGGTGAACTTTGACCGGTCAACGCCACGTGCATCGCCACAGCGCACCATGTTAGCTCAGTGGCTGCCCCTGAGAAATCGCGTCCCCGATCCAAATGGAGGAAACGATGTCCCAGATCTCCTCCCGATCCACGCTCGCGTGATCAACGGCTGTGATTAATCAGGTAATTTCTTTTTGATTTAATTCCTTCATTTAATCATTAAATTGAATTAATTATTTAAAATTTTCAAAAAAAATAATTAAAATTTTGAATAATTAATTAAAATATCCTTAAAAAGAATTATTAATTCGAAACATATTTTAATATTCAAAAAACGAAATAATTAAATTTTTTGAAAATAAATTATTAAAATTCGAAAATTGAATAAAAATTTGAAAAGTAATTAAAATTTGGGAAAAATTTTAAAAGGTATAAAGCAAAAAAAAAAAAAGTTGACCAGGTCAATACCACGTGGCATCGCCACAGCGCACCACGTTAGCTCGGTGGCTGGCCCTGAGCAATCGCATCCCCGATCCAAACGGAATAAACAATGGTCCTGATCTCCTCCCGATCTGCTCGCATGATCGACGCTCCATATTTTGCCACATCATCAAGTATTTAATTAATTCATTTATTTAATTTTTAAATTGAATTAATTATTTAAAAATTCCAAAAAAAATTAAAAATTGAAAAAAAAAGTTAAAAATTATGAAAATAATTATTAAGTCGAAAAAATATTATTAACATCCAAAAATATAATTATTAATTTATAATAATTGATTAAATTTTTTGAAAATTAATTCTTAAAAATTGGAAATTGAATAAACAATTCAAAAAATGATTAAAATTTGGAAAACATTCTAAAAAACCTGGAAAAGTCACAAAAAATCCAAAAATCTTGAAATAATTTTGGGTATTTTACAAGCTCAGAATAACACTGTTACACCTCGAGCAAGATCCAAACTTCCTTGAGAACTCCGATAAGTTCTCTAAACCATTAAAAATGGACGAACTACTCCCAAAGGCTGTGAAACTCAGTCTTCGGGAGTGGGGGGCTTGTGATATGGGTAGAAATAGAATCAGATTGGGACCATTCATATTGGGCACAAATCTTAAAGCTCTCATGGGGTAAAACAATAAACTTCACTAGAAACAGGTACATGAACAGAAATTGGGCATCTCTCAAGACCAATAACCCAAGACGTATTTGTCCTACTAGGTTGTCATAACAAGCCAATATAATGAGTCTATATTATTTACATATGATTAAAACTCATGATTATCCATAAGAGATGGTTTAAAAACCATATCTCTTATCATGATAAGAGTTTTAACTCAATCTCCACAACCACCCTTATCTCTTTATAAAGAAGAGATAACCAATTCAATCCAAAAACACCGGGAAGTAAAGATAAATCATTATCTTGAAACTGACCCCCAAGGCGACTATAAATACCCTATACCTCCACAAGAAATGGGTAATGAGTATTTTTCCAACAAAAGCTCTCTGATATTCTTCTTGAGTTCTAACTTGAGCGTCGGAGGGTCTGTTGCTGGGATCAACCCCGGCGTGTTAGACTATTGCAGGTTAATCAGAGCAATCGTCGCCATCCAGATCGGATCCAATGGTGAAAACGAGTTAGATTCGGGAGTCAACATGTTGGAAACAGCCAACATCGGTGAGCGTAAAAAATGATGGCTTGTTTTTTTTAAAAAAAGAATTCACAACATCTATTTTCTCCAACACAGAAATTAGCAGCAACAGTTATCACATTTAAACCTTGAGCGAGGAAAATAAAGAATATCTTTGTGTAACCTCTAGTATAGGGAACCAAAAGTTCATGTAGCGCCCCGAATTTCCAATATAATATCTCAGAAATACGTGGCACAATTCCATAATCAACTTCAATGTAATCATAAACATAACAACCAAATACAGGAAAAATTTAAACTTTTTATTACATCAATTATTTACAAAGCACAACTATAACTCCTGTTTTTCCAAAAACGTATTTTTATATATTTTCTGTATTTAAAATTTTCGCAAATTATTTTTCTTTTTCGCTTTCAAACTCTTTTGTCAAAATGTATTTTTGAATCTTCTATTAAAATATATTTTCGATAAATAATCTTATTTGTAACTATTTCTTATGATTTTTATACAAATCTTTTTACTGATATTATTACTTTGATTTTTATTATTAGTATTGTTACTGTTACTACTAGTATTATTATTACTTTTGAGTTCTTCTTAAAAATCCATTTCTATTTGTTAATTGAATTTTTGGTCATTTCAAAAAAAATTTCATATTGTAATGCAAATTACATTATTTTTATAAATTATATTTTAGTGGTTAATTATTTTTCTACTGGATTTTATACCCATTATGCACAAATACCCATTTACAAACTTCCCAGACCCGTTATTAATACCAAACCCAATTACATTGAATCCACTACCCAATACCCATTTAAACCCCATACCCTTTAAACCCGTTTACCTGACCTTACCCAAACCCATTGCTGCACCCGCAACTCTATATATACCCATATTATAACCTGTTCATCTTCCCTACAACCTAATAGCCGCCTGTTCACTTCTGCCGCTTCGTCTTCTCTTCCCCTACCCTGCAGCCGCCCTACTCCCGCACTCATCGTCCTCTTGCTCTCTCTCCTGGCATCGGCGCCTCCATGATGCAGCACCTTGCCCTGCCGTTCTTGTGTGCCTGCTCCTCCCCAGTACTGCACAACTGCAGCCAGCGGCGACGCAGCCCCACGTCGCCGACCTATCTCTGCCGCCGCCCTCCTACGTCGCGAAACCAGTTCGCAACTACTACGGCAATAGAAGACCACCTCGGCATCCCTCCTAGCCTCTCTCCCTATCGTCCAGTCTCCCATCGACACACCCTAGTGCGCCGTTCGACTACCCTCGCAGTGCGCTGTCTCCCCCCTAACAGTAGCGACCGCAGCATCTGCAGTGCCACCCGCTACGGCCACCTGCGACAACCTCCCCCTGCCGTACACCACCGTCGTGTCCCATGGCCATCGTCGCCTTACCCCACAGAACACTTTTCCCCCTGGCTTCCATTACCTTGCTGTTGATATTTGTTTGTTCATGGGGTTTTGATCTTCCTTGATCGTGGGCCGTCGATCTCATCTTGATCACATCTTGATCATGGAGTGTTTGATCATGGCTTTGATTGTGAGCCGTCCGTTGATTTGATCTTGATCATCACCTTTGATTATGGACCGTTGGATCGCATTCTCATCATCTTGGAGTTCTTTGATCGCTTTGTTTGGTGGCCGTCCGATCGTCGATCTGATCCGATCACCATCCTCATCATCAAGATACTGATCACATCTCGATCTTGATCTTGATCTTCGATCAGAGTTGTCTGATCTGATCCGATCGCCTTGATCTCTTGATATCTTGATCACAACCGTCCGATCGTGTTCGTGGGTTATTTGTTCTTTGGTTTGTGATCCGTTCTTTGTGTTCGTTGCTGGAAATCCGTTCCCATTATTCTTGTTCTTGCTCCATTCTCGTCGTCATCTTTCAGACAAGTAACTTGTACTCAAATTCCTTTTGTATGATACAATTCAAAAATACCACCTATAATGCAGTTGGGTTCTAGAGATGACTCTTGTGTGTTATTCTTGTTGGGTTTCGTCTCTATAGTGCTATTTGACCATATATGACTCACAACAGAAATTCGATATGAAACAGCTAGGTTTTTGCCCGTTCTTAACTTGATCATGTATGTGAACTATTTGTGAGAATTTGACTATTTGTTGAGATCCATGTGATTAGCTTGTTGTGGACTTTTTATATACCCTAATTCATATTGTTTGGACACTTGGTAGACTCGATTTCATATTTGGTTGTGTTTGTATCAAGTTTTGTTGAATATATGTTGATTTTGGTTTTTTAGGAAATTCTGTGTTTTGTCGATATTATGTCCGGGTCAGTAGTTTAGACCATATTAAGGTCAGAATCTTAATTTCAATATAAAACATGATTTGTAGAGAATTTCGTCTTCTTTCCAACCCCTATGACCTTGCTTGATTTCATTTTCGTATGTGTGAGATATTACTGTTTTACTACAGAGGTGTAGGTCTTTTCAGATTTCGTTTCTTGGTGTTTTTGAGGACTAAATTATTTTGATACTTGTGCTACACATATTATTTTGATCTAGAACTTTGGTCAGTTTTTCTATACTTATCTAGGGATTACCCAGAATTTGGAAGATTTTATTGATGAGTTTTACATGCCGTTTTAGGCTCGTTTATGAAAACTATACTTGCTATAATTTGCTCGTTGTTCTGTAAAGAAACATATTTTCACCTTGATTCATTTCACTGTATGGAAAATATTTGTGAAATATAAAATTTAGATTATTCTATCTATTTTCATTCTCCCTTTGGTGGATTTGGATTTCGTTTCACGGTTTGCGATATATTTCAGTTTTCGTATAGTAGTGTTGGGAATTCCAGATTTGCCAAACTATCGTTTATTGATGTTTTATGATTTTTGATGACTGATCTAATTTTACTGGAAAATTTTGAAACTTTGTATTCTGATACTAGATATATAGGGGAATACCCTAAATTTTTTGTGGATTTATTTAATGAGTTTTCATGTTGTTTTCCTGCTCTTGAATTTGTTTTCCTGATTTCTGGCTGAACCTAATTTCTGAATTCAAATCAGTTTTGAGTTATGTTGTGAAATACTATGACTTATTTATACTCGCTGGATTCGGTTGGAAGTCTACTTTCTAGACGTTTCGACGGATTCAGATTTGCATGTTTTTAACACTGGGAATCACAGTTTTACTGCAGTGTGGTCTTGCTGTCCTGAACTTGAGATTTGTTTATTTTATTCTTTTATGAGATATCTTGCACTCGTACATGTTTATCTTACAACTTGAATTTGTTACATGACCATGACATGATATACTTGATATGTTTTGCACCCCAATATGCTTGTTTGACATTAATAATAAAATAACCAAGCCGGGATTAAGGGAAAGATCTAGTAGTGGATAGTGCAGAAACGTGTACTCGGAAGAACCTAGTGGTTATTGGAGCTTGTTTACATGTAGAGTTTGACACGATATACATGACACGTACACACATGACACTGGAGCTTATTTGGGTTTTGGAGCTTGTTTACATGATACATGATTACATGATACTTGGAGCTTGTTCCTGAGTACACTGCCCTGTATGGTCCCCTACGAAATCTAAAGCGAAACTGTTTGTTGTAGCAACCATGTGTTATGCTTTTGGGGCGCATGAAGTGCTACCTAGATAGTAATAATTACAAGACTTGATACATGATACTTGAACATGATATTTAAACATGATATTTGAACAAGATACTTGAACATGATACATGCCTACTTAATACTTAACTACATGATAAATGAGATTCAATACTTGATACATGCTACATGATTACATGATTCTTGATACTGGTCACTTGGTACATGACACTTGTTTACTTGACACTCGACACATACTATTATACTTGCTCATCTTGCCATGCCATGATTCATATTCTGTTATCATGATTATACCATGCTAGGCTTGTTACTTAGATTTACCTATCTCATGTGCTTGTATCCTACATTATAAGTGGCCTGTAACTTGCAATTGACGTGTACTTGTTTTCTCTTTCCTTCTCCTACAATTATCAATTGCAGATTTTGGTGATCAGCTGTCCGATGGAGTATGTGATCTAAAGTTCTAGTTGGCTGGAGCTTTTGCTATCTTCATTTGTTTCATGTTGCTCATTTTGAACAATGTATCTGTTACTTGGATTCTTTGTGTTTGGGCAGTATGACCCAGGATATTTGACTTGTTCATATTTGATTTATTTGAGATTAATACATTTTGTTTCAAGTAAATTTTGTTGGGTTAATAATTCAATTTTGCATGTGTGTGGTTGATTCTCTGGCTTCCGACTCTGATTATTTTGTTGAGATATTGTAAAGATTCCTGAACATCTTATGGATGATGAAAATCATTCGCTGGGCCAATGTTACGTACTCGTATTCCGTATTTTTGGGAAGCGGAGCGTGACAACAACGGAAAATAAAACTCCTTGAATTACATTTTCTTTCTTTACAACACATTCTTTTACAATTTACATAAGCCATATATCATTCTACCCCATGCATCCAAATCCCAAGCTATAGGCACCTACCTGTAAAATATGAGGCTAGAGATAACCCTAACCCCCAAAACTATAGGGGTCAGCCATAACGGTGTGAGTGACATCAATAGAAAAGCAACATAAATAAAGCATAAAAGATAAATTCATAAACAACATGTATCAACAGTAAGAATAAATGAAATAAGAAATAACAATAAATAAAACATTAAAACATCAAGTGAAACTAGACTAAGGGTCAAGTGTAGAAAAACAGAAAAACGACATGCATAAACCATGTCAAGAAAACACCAATGTTATACGCTGACTCTCTAATGCATACTTGTCCGATTCTATGCATCCCACTCTACCTAGGTCCGGTGCAAGCCCTTAATGTTCTCCACTTAATAGGGTTTAATTCCCTGCTATGCAACTAATCCTACCACGATGACTACTATGAGATATAGATAAACTGGGAGTATTAGCCCACGCCCAGATAATTTCGGAGGTCAATCTCTATCCACAGATAATTCCGGAGACTATTTCACTCACACCTGGGAATCTTCGAGAATACCCCACACCACAAGCTATGGCGCCTCATCACACGAATACCCCATGAGTGTCGCCTCGACCCCGATAATTCTGGAGATCAATCCCACACTACAGGTAATTTCGGTGCTATTTCACTCACACCTCGACAATTCCGGAGATTATCTCACACTACAAGCCATAGTGAGGTCCATAACCCAAGTCCTCATTTCATCATATCACCATCTAGTGTCTGTCCTGATCTTTTAAAGTTATTTAATTAATTACAAATCTCCTAGAGTTTGGTGTACCCCACTGGACTTAACTCAACTGATCAATAACAAAGCCACAACTGGCCAAACCACAAAATCTCGACTGCCGGTATCTAGGGTCTCACACACCCTCTAGAGACTCACAACTCAACCATCAACAAAAATAAATCTTTCATTTTAGTAACTTCATATCAGTGTTAACTTAGTCACATAAATTCATTCATTCATATTGTTTGTATATGAGTATATATATAGATAGAGGGTACTCTTT
The DNA here is from genome assembly GCA_017893485.1 of Hemerocallis citrina. NCBI lineage: Eukaryota > Viridiplantae > Streptophyta > Magnoliopsida > Asparagales > Asphodelaceae > Hemerocallis > Hemerocallis citrina. The sequence goes on from CM030366.1 coordinate 47,604,638, forward strand.
ACTAAAAAGAAATTGTGCATATATGAGATATAAAAAAACCTCTTTTTACTGAATGAAACATGCACAAGATGTAGGAGAAAACCCTTTTTGAAATGGAGCATATATGTGTATCTGTCATAAGAATTCCCCTTTTTCTGAAATGGCAATGTGCACAAAAGCGTATATAAATCCTCCTTACTGTGATGGGGAATACGTCTATATATATATATATGATATAGAAAAACTCTCTTTACTGAGTATGAATGCATTCACAAGATATAGAAGAATCCTTTTTTGTTCAAATGAAGTTCCTGTGTATATAATTATATGATATATACATAAAGAATACCTTTTACTGAAAAGTAGCTCATGTGTATATAAAACTGATATTGAAGAATCCCTTTTGTTGAAATGAAGTATATGTACACATAACTGATATAGAAGAAATCCCTTTTACTGAAGTGAAGTATATATATGTATGTACATGATATAGAAAGAAGTATCTGTGTACATATATATGTGATATATAGAATTCCCTTTTTACTGATTTGAGACATCTGTGTATATATTTAGTATATAGAAAACCTTATACTGAAGTGAACTTATATGTATACAATTGATATATAGAAATGTCCTTTTACTGATTTGAACTACGAATGTGTATCTGGGTATATAAGGTATAGCAAGATCCCTTTCACTAAATTGAAACATATGTGTGCATATATATATATATATATATATATATCTTTTGCTGAAAGTGAAGTATGCACAAGTGGGTATATATAAATATATATCTCTTTACTGATTTTGAAGTATGCAGGAATGGGTATATTTATATATCTCTTCACTGATTGGAAGTATGCAGATATATATATATATATATATATATATATATATATATATATATATATATATATACCTCTTCACTGATTGGAAGTATGCAGATATATATATATATATATATATATATATATATCTTTACTGATTTTGAAGTATCCAGGAATGGGTATGTATACTGTTATAGAAAAGTCCCAAAAACTAACTGAAACAAGCACAAAATCAACAAAAGATCAATTCAGCCTGTGCCTATAGATCCGAAATTTTAAAAAAATTCAAATCTTTAGATTTCCCGATCAAAATCACTATCTGATGTGTGTTATACATATACCAGTCTATTGTCAATTCTTGCATCTCATTTATGTGTCCCTGCCTCGACTACTGATCAAATTTTATTAAGAAAAATATTAACAGAGCCTACACATGCATGAGTAGTAGCAGAGGGTTCACAATATACACAGAATGAGTTCCTAAACCATGTTTTTCGAACAGGGATTTCAATTTTTCATTGCTTCTTTCCTGCATGGGTGATCTAACAAATAATATTAGATTTAAGGCCAAATCTACTTCATCCTATCCATAATCAAATTATATTAGATTCGTGCATCTACACTATGCACATGCACAGATGGGTGTCTAAAATTCTTTTTCATGGTGAAAATAGTGTATATATAGTAGATCAATAATACAATGGACATATCCTATCCAGTTGTTCTAGTTCATACTTCAACCAATCCGATCTTACAAAAGATTTCACTCCAAAACTCAGTTCACAAAAGAACTCAACCTGCATATGAAGAAGAGTCTTACTTCAAAGTTTTATCTAAAATTCAAACTACATGATTCATTATGCACAAACACATATGTTACTAAATCAGATTTTCTTTCACTTATTAATTTAGGGCCTCAACAGGTGATCAATCCTTAAGAGGGAAAAATAAATCAGTGCATCAACAAGTATAGATTCATGAGTTAGGCATATGCATATGTGACCATACAAGTGCAGCATGCTGGAAATAAAACTTCCAGAGTGCTACTAAAATCTCCAAAGGGTTCTTGAACCATCTAAGCATAGAACTACTCATTGGCTAATGTTCTTATTCTTGAAAGATATCACTTGACTACTCATTCATCCAGATCATTTACTTCATCAACAAATGATCTCATAGAATGCATCATACAAAACAAATCTTCACATTCAACAGATATAGAACGGACAAGGGATAAGAACATCACTCACCTTATGAAGAAATCAATCGAATTAATAAAGAATGAGAAAAAGCCCTTTTTTTACAAAATCCAAGATCATCTCTTTGAAATTCCAAGAAATTAATAGTAAAAAATATATTTTATTTTTGCAGAGGAGAGGGACGGCTGTAGTGGCCATAATATAGGCCGAAATCTGGAGTTTTTAGGGTTTTACAAGTTTATGGAAACATCTCTTAACAAATTATTACTTTACATATATAAACCGTTCTTTAATAAAGTAGTTAATTAAGTTAAATAAATTAAAATAATCTTTTTACTACTGAGTTATCCAACCATCAAGCATAGACTAGAAATTAAACAAATTGAATTTGTACTAAAAGTGGTAATTTTGCACAAAAGTCTATCTTTTTGTAATATTTGCAAATATGTCATAAAATATTCGTGAAAATCCAGAAAATTCAGAAATAATTTCTAATAATACATATTAGACTTTCCAATTAAAATTTCTTACTTTTACTTTACAAGAAAAATTTGCACAAGATCCACTTAAATTCCATATTTGCAAAAACACCATATTTGTTTAAATCTTTACCAAATCAACTCTAAATAAAAATTAAATAGATTTTATTTTCAATGATGGCCATGGAAAGCACAATAGTCAGTAAAAACGAATTTTCATTATTTGTTTGAGATCCAAACAGCTTTTTACATAAAAGCCCATCTCTTTCGAAGTATTTAAAAAATAGTTTCTTTACTCAGGAAAATTCCAAAATTTAGGATATACTTAATTATAAATAGGAGAAATTATCCAGAAATTTAAAAGTGGAGATTTGCACCCCAAAAATATTTGCACATGTTTTGCACGTGTAAAATTGAGAAATTCATAAAATGGTCAAATAAATACAAATAAATCTGAAAATTAAAATATCAAAAATAAATAAGGAAAATCAATCATTAACCATAAAATTTAAGGAATTCAAAATATCCAAACTCTGCATGTGTGTTGCACGTGCAAAATTACAATTTCAAGAAAATAGTCAAAGCAGTCAACTTTACCAATATAATAATATTTAGTAATACAAAACAAATCATTTTATTTTGAGGGGTGTTACATCACTCTCCCCTTGGAAAAGTTCTGTCCTCAGAACTACTCTAAGCAAAAGAAAAAAAATACAAAACTTGCAAAACAGTTTCGAAAAATTACTCTATCATTATTTTTATAGTTGGATTTAATTACTAAGTAAAAACGAAAATAACATATAATTATAGCTCGAAGAGTAAAATGTGAAACTGACATGGCAAAAGTATAAGAAATCCAATAGAATAAACAATAAATCCCCAAATATAAGAAATTAGCAAGACTATTTTTATAGAATAAGAAGTCAAAAGTAACGAGATAAAACCCAAATATGAAAAAGGTTGATAATCATACAAACAACGAAGGAACACTTACTTAAAGGTTATAAAAGAATAGTTTTGGAAAACAATCAGTCAAGATACATAGAAATACGAACAATTTAGCTAAGTAAAGAAAATATTAATAACAGTGAATCTAAAAGACATATAATAATGAGTATATTAGTGAATGTTGACATTATAATCAATACTCCAAAGGCAAAAAAGGTAACGAGCAAAATAGACCAAAATATATATGCAAGAAGACTTAAAAGAAGTGTCAAATCATTAATTAGGACGTGGAAACAAAAGTAAGTGAGAAATCTAAAATGTTAAAGAATTGGAAAACGGTAGCAATAAATAGTAATCACAATAGAACGAAAACTTAGACCATAGTTGATGTACTCAATCTTAAAAATTTTGTAAACACAAAATAGAGTAAAATCAACTATACTAGTTCAAATTATATGGAAACATGAAGTGTAATTGTATAAACAAAATGTCATAAAGAAAATATTTCTTTACCATTAGTTTCATTATATAAATAAAAAGTTGAAATATTAATTAGCAAATAGGTAAAAGATATCCTCCTTAACATCAAGTTGCAGATTTACCTTCACGACATCAGGATGCAGGTTGCCGCCTAAATATTCGGTTGCACATTTTGCCTCCCTGACATCCAATAGTAATTTACCTCTATTGACATCAAGTTGCATATTTGCCATCTCGACATTAGGTTGCACCGAAATGGTGAAATGGACGATGTAACCTTCCATATGCACAGGGATATTGGACATTTAATTTAAGTATGATGTTATGTTTGAAAATTCGTGATATAAAAATAGTAGCAAAAGTAAGAAATGGAGTTGAAAGTCACACGATGGAACATCAAAATAGATGTATGGATTATAAATATCAAACACAATAGTACAAAATGGTAGTAGTGAAAATGATTTATAAAAGTAAGGAGAAAAATGGAATGAAATACATGCATAAGCACAATGCAAATGTGAATGAGAAAATAAATATGCAAAACCAAATTTTATAATATAGCAAAACAATAATAAACGGAAAAAGAAGTAGCAATAATAACTTAACACGTAGTAATTCAAAACTCAATGTAATATGTAAAAGTAATATCAAAATATACGAGTAACGTAAAAGCACATTAAAGTAAGAAGGATGAAAACGTCAAGAAAGAGATGAGTATGAGTTGCAAAAATAAAAATGAGCTTGTGAAATGATAAAGGATGCACTGTTGAATTACAACAAAAGTTACAAAATAATAATTTGGACAAAAGAATAAAAAGCAAAAACCAATAGTAAAGTCATAGAAATAATTTTAAAAGAAAAACAAGACGATTAGTGAAATCTTAATGTTTGTACTGACGAATAGAAATAATATAAACTCGGTTAGAGATATAGAAACTAAAATAAAATCAATCACTGTCAATAAAAGAAACTAAATAAAAAGTAGAGATAAGTTAATTACACAAAAGATATCTAGTAAGCAAACAAATGTAAAATAGTAAAAGTGATAGGATACAAGAGTGGGGAATACAAAACTAAGGGACATTTTAAAAATACAAGAAAATAAATAATTAAAAGAATGTAGCGGAAGAAAATTAAATTTAATAACTGAGAAAATACAGGCGAAAATCATAGAATCCCAAAAATTATACACAATGAGTAAAATAGAAGAAGATATAGTGAATATTAGTAAGTAAGATAGAAAATATACCAGTTGAGGGGGTAATAATAAAATATCAAATGCATAAAGCGGACAAAAGAGGTCAAAAAAGCTAGTTAGAACAGTATATGCTTTATGCAAAAATAACCAATGCACTTGCGATAAAGAAAATTCTATTACAGATCTTCATTACCAAACAATCAAATCACACACATCAGATGTCCACCAAGGTACTCACACTTCTAATGTCCACCTAGGTTCTTTTTAATGTCCACTTGTGTACTCACACATCTAAAGTTCGCCTAGGTTCTCATACATGTAATGTACATTTATATTTATTCCCCTGTACTATGTTTAAAATTACAAATTGAAGCATGCTCTGATACCAACTCTGTAGCGCCCCGAATTTTCAATATAATATCTCAGAAATACGTGGCACAATTTCAGAATCAATTTCAATGTAATCATAAACATAGAAACCAAATACAGGGGAAATATAAATTTTTTATTACATCAATTGTTTACAAAGCACAGCAGATTATAAAACAGCTTGAATTACATTTTCTTTCTTTACAGCACATTCTTTTACAATTTACATAAGCCATATATCATTCTACCACATGCATTCAAATTCCAAGCTATAGGCAACTACTATCTGTAAAACATGAGGCTAGAGATAACCCTAACCCCCAAAACTACAGGGGTCAGCCATACCGGTGTGAGTGATATCAGAAGAAAAGCAACATAAATAAAGCATAAAGGATAAAGTCATAAACAACATGTATCGATAGTAAGAATAAATGGCATAAGAAATAACAATAAATAAAACATGAAAACATCAAGTGAAACTAGACTAAGTGTCAAGTGTAGAAAAAAAGAAAAATGACATGCATAAACCGTGTCAAGAAAACACCAATGCTATATGCTGACTCTCTAATGCATACTTATCGGATTCTATGCATCCCATTCTACATAGGTCCGATGCAAGCCCTTAACGTTCTCCACTTAATAGGGTTTAATCCCCCGCTATGCAACTAATCCTACCACGATGATTACTATGAGATATAGATAAACTGTGAGTATTAGCCCACGCCCAGATAATTCCGGAGGTCAATCTCTATCCACAGATAATTTCGGAGACTATTTCACTCACACCTGGGAATCTTCGAGAATACCCCACACCGCAAGCTATGGCGCCTCATCACACGAATACCCCATGAGCGTCGCCTCAACCCCGATAATTTTGGAGATCAATCCCATACTGCAGGTAATTTTGGAGTTATTTCACTCACACATTGATAATTCCAGGGATTATCTCACACCGCAAGCCATACTGAGGTCCATAACCCATGTTCTCATTTTATCATATCACCATCTAGTGTTTGTCCTTATCTTTTTAAGTTATTGAATTAATTACGAATCTCCTAGAGTTTGGTGTACCCCACCGGACTTAACTCAACTGATCAATAACAAAGCCACAACTGGCCAAACTACAAAATCTCGACTGCCGGTATCTAGGGTCCCACACACCCTCTAGAGACTCACAACTCAACCATGAACACAAAATAAATCCTTCATTTTAGTAACTTCATATCAGTGTTAACTTACTCATAGAAATTCATTCATTCATATTGTTTGTATATGAGTATATATATAGATAGAGGGTACTCTTTACTAAAAAGAAATTGTGTATATATGAGATATAGAAAAACCCTTTTTTACTGAATGAAACATGCACAGGATGTAGGAGAAAACCCTTTTTGAAATGGAGCATATGTGTATCTATATAATAAAACACAAATAAAGCTATCAAGTGGCTCTTCTTCAATCTCCCCAAAATCAAAGGTCCAGATCTAACCTCACAAAACACATTCCCCCCCCCCCCCCCCCCCCCAAATTCAAATTCAAATCCCCCCTCCCCCCCTCCCACCCAAAAAAAAGCAACTCATTTATTTATTTATTTATTTATCTCTCTCTCTATATCTATATATATATATATATATATATATATATATATATATATAGAAATATGAATTTTTATACCCCAATTTATAATTATTTTTACCCACATACTAATAGAAACACAGACTTTTATTTACATCTAATTATTGTCATACTATTCAAACATCAGCTAGTTAATTGTTGATTTACTGTTTACAAAACTTTTCATATGCTGTATCGTTCTGAAGATGTGCTGTAGGGACGTGGCCATGGGCAAATCTAGTGTGTGTATGTCAAAAGAATTCCCCTTTTACTGAAATGGCAATGTGCACAAAAGTGTATATAAATCCTCCTTACTATGATGGGTCATACGTGTATATATATATATATCTGATATAGAAAAACTCTCTTTACTGAGTATGAATGCATTCACAGGATATCGAAGAATCCTTTTTTGTTCAAATGAAGTTCCTGTGTATATATTTATATGATATATATATAAAGAAGACCTTTTACTGTAATGTAGCTCATGTGTATATAAAACTAATATAGAAGAATCCCTTTTGTTGAAATGAAGTATATGTATGCATAACTGATATAGAAGAAATCCCTTTTACTGAAATGAAGTATATATATGTATGAATATGATATGGAAAGAAGTATCTGTGTACATATATAAGTGATATATAGAATTTCCTCTTTACTGATTTGAGACATCTGTGTATATATAATTTATATAGAAAACCTTTTACTGAAGCGAACTTATGTGTATAAAATTGATATATAGAAATGTCCTTTTACTGATTTGAACTACAAATGTGTATCTGGGTATATAAGGTATTGCAAGGTCCCTTTCACTAAATTGAAACATTTGTATATATCTATATAATAAAACACAAAGAAAGCTATCAAGTGGCTCTCCTTCAATCCTCCAAAAAAATCAAAGGCCCAGATCTAATCTCACAAACATATTTCCCCCCCCAAACCTCAAATTCAAATCCCCACCCAAAACAACTCCTATATTTATTTAATTATTTCTCTCTCTCTCTCTCTCTCTCTCTCTCTCTCTCTCTCCCCCTCCTTCCCTCCCTCTTCTATTCAAAAAATTAAGAAAATTAAGAAAATAAAAATTTTAAAAATTTTTAAAAATAAAAAAATTTAAAAATTTAAAATTTTAAAATTTAAAAATTTAAAAATTTAAAAATTTAAAAATTTAAAAATTTAAAAATTTAAAAATTTAAAAATTTAAAAATTTAAAAATTTAAAAATTTAAAAATTTAAAAATTTAAAAATTTAAAAATTTAAAAATTTAAAAATTTAAAAATTTAAAAATTTAAAAATTTAAAAATTTAAAATTAAAAAATTAAAAAATTAAAAATTTAAAAATTGAAAAAATTAAAAAATTAAAAAATTAAAATTTAAAAATTAAAAAAATTAAAAAATTAAAAATTAAAAAATTGAAAACTTTAAAAATAATTCAAAAAATTCAAAAAAAATCATATAATAAGTTTTTTGCTAGACCCCCAAAAGTTTCTCATATAATATGTTTGCTACTTCAATTAATTTGCTGGACCTCCAAAACTATTTTATATGATCAAACAAAGTACACCGTTCCGAAGACGTGCCGTAGGCACGTGTCAACGGGCAAATCTAGTATATGTATATAACTGATATATAGAAAACCTCTTTCACTAATTACTCTTTCACTAATTATGAAGTATGCATATATATATATATATATATATATCTTTATTGATTTTGAAGTATGCAGGAATGGGTATGTATACTGTTATAGAAAAGTCCCAAAAACCAACCGAAACATGCACAAAATCAACAAAAGATCAATTTCAGCCTGTGCCTACAAGTCTGAAATTTAAAAAAAAAAAATCAAATCTTTAGATTTCCCTATCAAAATCCTTATCTTATGTTTGTTATACACATACCAGTCTATTGTCAATTCTTGCATCTCATTTATGTGTCCCTGCCCCAACTATTGGTCAAATTTTATTAAGAAAAATATTAACAGAGCATACACATGCATGAGCAGTAGCAGAGGGTTCACAATATGCAAAGAATGAGTTCCTAAACCATGTTTTTCGAACAGGGATTTCAATTTTTTATTGCTTCTTTCCTGCATGGGTGATCTAACAAATAATATTAGATTTAAGGCCAAATCTACTTCATCCTATCCATAATCAAATTATATTAAATTCGTGCATCTACACTATGCACATGCACAGATGGGTGTCTAAAATTCTTTTTCATGGTGAAAATAGTGTATATATAGTAGATCAATAATACAACGGACATATCCTATCCAGTTGTTCTAGTTCATACCAATCCGATCTTACAAAAGATTTCACTCCAAAACTCAGTTCACAAAAGAACTCAACCTGCATATGAAACTTGAAGAGTCTTACTTCAAAGTTTTATCTAAAATTCACACTACATGATTATTATGCACAAACACATATGTTACTAAATCAAATTTTCTTTCACTTATTAATTTAGGGCCTCAACAGGTGATCAATCCTTAAGAGGGAAAAATAAATCAGTGCATCAACAAGTATAGATTCATGAGTTAGGCATATGCATACGTGACCATACAAGTGCAGCATGCTGGAAATAAAACTTCCAGAGTGCTACTAAAATCTCCAAAGGGTTTGAACCATCTAAGCATAGAACTACTCATTGGCTAATGTTCTTATTCTTGAAAGATATCACTTGACTACTCATTCATCCAGATCATTTACTTCATCAACAAATGATCTCATAGAATGCATCATACAAAACAAATCTTCACATTCAACAGATATAGAACGGACAAGGGATAAGAACATCACTCACCTTATGAAGAAATCAATCGAATTAATAAAGAATGAGAAAAAGCCCCTTTTTTACAAAATCCAAGATCATCTCTTTGAAATTCCAAGAAATTATTAGTAAAAAATATATTTTATTTTTGCAGAGGAGAGGGACGGCTGTAGTGGCCATAATATAGGCCGAAATCTGGAGTTTTTAGGGTTTTACAAGTTTATGGAAACATCTCTTAACAAATTATTACTTTACATATATAAACCGTTCTTTAATAAAGTAGTTAATTAAGTTAAATAAATTCAAATGATCTTTTTACTACTGAGTTATCCAACCATCAAGCATAGACCAGAAATTAAACAAATTGAATTTGTACTAAAAGTGGTAATTTTGCACAAAAGTCTCTCTTTCTGTAATATTTGCAAATATGTCATAAAATATTCATAAAAATCCAGAAAATTCAGAAATAATATCTAGTAATAAATATTAGACTTTCCAATTAAAATTTCTTACTTTTACTTTCCAAGAAAAAATTTGCACAAGATCCACTTAAATTTCATATTTGCAAAAACACCATATTTGTTTAAATCTTTACTAAATCAACTCTAAATAAAACTTAAATAGATTTTAGGCTAAATATAAAAAAAGGACACAAAGTTTTGGGCCAATTTAAAAAAAGGACACTGAGGTTTTTTTGTTTAAAAAAATGACACAAAGATTCAGAAAACTTCACTGGGTTAGTTATGGTTAGGTTTGGGTTAGGGTAGGGTTTAAAAATACCACTTTCATTTTTCATTTGTGTTTAAAAAAATCACATTCATCTTTTATTTGTGTTTAAAAAAATATCACTTAACTAATCAGATGTTTATATAAACCCTTCCGAACTAACCCTAACCCTAACTAACCCAGTGGAGTTTTTTGAAACTTTGTGTCCTTTTTTTAAACAAAAAAATCTTAGTGTCCTTTTTTAAACTGGCCCAAAACTTTGTGTCCTTTTTTATATTTAGCCTAGATTTTATTTTCAATGATGACCATGGAAAGCAAAAAAATTAGTAAAAACGAATTTTTATTATTTGTTTGAGATCCAAACGGCTTTTTACATAAAAGCCCCTCTCTTTCGAAGTATTTACAAAAATAGTTTCTTTACTCAAAAAATTCCCAAAATTTAGGATATACTTAATTATAAATAAGAGAAAGTATCCAGAAATTTAAAAGTGGAGATTTACATCCCAAAAATATTTGCACATGTTTTGCACGTGTAAAATTGAGAAATTCATAAAATGGTCAAATAAATTCAAATAAATCTGAAAATTAAAATATCATAAATAAATGAGAAAAATAAATCATTAACCATAAAATTTTAGGAATTCAAAATATCCTAACTCTGCACATGTGTTGCACGTGCAAAATTACAATTTCAAGAAAATAGTCAAAGCAGTCAACTTTACCAATAGAATATTATTTAGTAATGCAAAATAAATCATTTTTTTTTGCGGGGTGTTACAGTTCATTCTAGAGAAATCCTTCAGCTTTTCATCAGGGATCTACTTGACTTACATTAAGATAGTTAAGTCACATACCACTATGAGCCAGCAGCTCACTCCTAATCAACGACTTATTATTGGCCAGACACCAACGGATCTCCACATTTTAAAACTCTGGGATGACTGTCTAGACCATCTTGGGATTACAATGATGAGAAGGATTATGACCAGTTCTAGTGGCCATCCTTTGAAAACATGCAATATGCCTAATGGTTATCTCTGTGTCCCCTTTTCCCACGGAAAACTCATTACAAGACCTTAAATCTTGAAGATTGATTCTGAATCACCTTCTTTTCTATATAGGATTCAAGGAGACATTTGTGGACCAATCCATCCCCCTAGTAGACCTTCCAGATGCTTTATGGTATTACTTGATGCTTCAACTAGATGTTCTCCTGTCTGTCTTTTATCATCATGGAACCTAGCTTTTTCTAGTCAGTTAACCCAAATCATCAAATTCAGAACTCGTTTTCCTGATCAAGCTATCAAATCAATAAGACTAGACAATGCAGTTAAATTTACCTCACAGACCCTCAATGAATTTTGTCTATCCTTAGGAATAGAGGTTGAGCATCATGTTCCTCATATCCATACTCATAATGGTTTGGTAGAATCTCTAATCAAAAGACTCTAATTAACATCTAGATCTCTTCTGATGCAGTCAAAACTACCTGTAAGTACTTGGGGTCATGCAATCCTTCATCCTGCTTCATTAATCAAGTTAAGGCCAACATCTTACCATGTGTTCTCTCCCACACAGTTAGTATCTGAATATCAACCAATTCTTTCTCATCTTCAAAAATTTGGTTATGCAGTATTTGTCCCTATTCATCCACCTAAGAGAACCAAAATGATTCCCCAACGTCGATTGGAAATTTATGTTGGTTTTGAATCTCCTTCAATTATTAAATTTTTAGAACCCTTGACAGAAGATATCTTTACCGCATGATTTGCAAACTGTCACTTCAATGAGACAATATTCCTCCGTTAGAGAGCGATAAAAAGGAAGATAAATGCCTCGTTTCAGAAATAAAACATCATGAATTATTGTAGCATAATCCCTCTCTATCTAATCTCGACCCTAGAACTCCCCAATGTGAATAAAAAATTAAGAGAATTATTCGCTTGCAGTCTATTGCAAATGAATTACCCGATGCATTCAATGATGTTGCAAAAGTGACTATATCACATATACTAGATACGAATGTGCCATCCAGAACAGAAATACCAAAAGAACCAAATGAAGCAGCAAATTAAACAGTTCCACATAAAAGAAAGTGGAAGACCTAAAGGTTCTAAAAGTTCAGCTCCCCGGAAGAGGAGATTGAATAACATAATGCCCCCTAATGCTCTTAAAGAAGAAGCTCCTAAAGTAGCATCTCCTGTAGAGAGAGTTCATGATGGTTTGAAAGATGTCTTGAACCAAATATTCAATTTCTCCAAAACAAAGCATATCGCTCCAGTCGAGGATATGCCTCAGATCCTATAATAGACTGAGAAAGAGATACCAATACCCAATAATAATGAAAAATCTGTGTTTTACACATACTCAGAAGAAACTTGGAATCGAAAAGAATTTGTCATGGATGATATTTTCTCATATGCATTAGCAGATGAGATTAAAAAGGGTGATGAAAATGAGGATAACATTGAACAATGAACAATTCTTGAATGTTGAAAGAGACAAGATTGGTCAAAATGGAAGGATGCGATTCAAGTGGAACTAAATTCCTTCGCAAAACATGGAGTATTTGGTCCTATAGTACAAACCCCAAAAAGAATAAACCGTATAGATTTTAAATGGGTATTTGTAAGAAAAAAAAATGACGAGATTAAGATCCAAAGGTATAAAGCACGACTAGTTGCTCAAGGATTCTCACAAAGACCATAAATAGATTATGAAAGATATATTCCCCAGTCATGGGCATCATCACATTTAGATATCTAATAAGTCTCGTTATTTCTGAATAACTCGATATGAGACTATGGATGTGATGACATCGTACATACATGGTAACCTAGATAGTGAGATATATATGAAAATCCCTAAAGGATTTAAATTACCAGAAACCAAGTCTAGAAATACGCACTGTATTAAAACAATCCGGTAGAATGTGGTACAATATGCCCAGTGAATATTTGTCTAGGAAAGGATATAATAATGATCTAATATGTCCGTGCGTATTCATAAAGAAATCCCTGAAGGGATTCATTATAGAAGTCATCTACATAGATGATATAAACTAGATCAGATCTCCTGAAGAGATTGAAAATGCTGCTAGCTATCTTAAATATGAATTTGAGATGAAAGACTTGGGCGAAACAAATTTTTTTTTCTTGGCCTACAGATTGATTATGGTAGAAATGGAATTTTACTGCATCAAGCCAATGTCACGCCCCGCTTCCCAAAATACGAAAATACGAGCACGTAACGAAGGCCTAACGAATGATTTGCATCACACATAAGCTGTAATATTTAACTCAACAATATGCAATACAATTTCAACCATGCATGCTATAAATCACATAACATAGATATTACATAAAATGCCTCAACAATAACCAACAACTGGAAAGAACAAATTTTGGGTCAACAAAGCCCAACATACAAAATGTGATAATAACAATAATGCTCGAATTTAAAATGACAAGGAAAAGACAATTATTGTGGGCCAAAATTTGGCTCGAATTCCTAGAAGGTCTGCTCACCAAGTCCTTCGGGCAATTCTTCCTATGCACCTGTGAGCTCATAGTCTAGAGTGGGAGAAATGTCCGTTAGAGCAAGTCGCAGACAGCAAGTAGTACAAGCAAGGAACAATAAAATAGGATATGTAAATATCAATTAATGAGGAACAAGTACTATATGAACTGTCAATGAAATTATCGATAACGAGGCAAGGTTTATAGTCAACAATTTAACGAGTAACAATACAATAAAACAAGATTCAAGTCGGTAACAATAATCAAGATCAATGCAGTGTCAATCCTAGGTCAATCGTATTTTATTACCTTATCTAATGCATGTAGTACTGTGTTCCATACCACATGTTCGATGGATACAAGCAGTGAACGTTTAGACTATAGTGGTGAACTCTGCTGATCATGTACTCGGCATGATAACAATAACGAGAATCCACAATCCACGATCCATAACGAGAATTTATCCACAATACAAGAGAACTGTAACACCATGCCCCAATACTCAGACAATTTTATTAATTTATTTATAATTTATAGTACAACTGCCCACCACAGGGTGCCTCTCAAAAGGCGATTAACCAATTAAGTGACTCTTGATCATAGGCAATATTATTTATTATTAATTAATCTGGTGATACTCTCGATATGGGATCAATTCCATCTACACATCTTGCTGTTCTTTCTTTCTATCGTGTGACGTAATGCACAGTAGGGCACCCCCTTAGGCGGGCCCCCACTCCCATGCACGTGAACACAGCAAGACAGAGCCCCCTTCCTCCTGGGGCCCAACATCCACTGTACCCCACCACATCACCACACATCAGAAATCAACTCATCTCATATCAATTCATTTCAATATTACCCTTTTTGCCATTCAACATATTATATATATATATATATATATATATATATATATATATATATATATATATATATATATATATATATATATACACTATTATAGTATATTTATTGAAATTACTAGGTGTTACATACCCCCCCTTTAGAAATCAGCGTTCTCGCTGAGTACGGTGCATGCACAATCTAGTCCAGGTTCTCCTTTCTAGCCGATGTGGAGCGGGACCTGATTCAACTAATTCTGGGCCAGCACACTGGCCCCAACTCCCTCTCAGGTATGCATCTCGCCGATGGTGATGGAGTACCCTGATTCAGCTAATTCTGGCATATTGTCCCTGGCTAAACTATTAGCGTACTGGCCCCAGCTCCCTCTCAGGCATACACCGCACCCACTCCTTTCCCACACTCGGTGTCGAAAGTCGGCTTTGATACCATTTATAACACCCTGCCCCATTACTCAGAAAATTTTATTAATTTATTTATAATTTACAGTACAACTGCCCACCACAGGCTCCCGCTCAAAAGGTGGTTAACCAATTAGGTGACGCTTGATCATAGGGAATATTATTTATTATTAACTAATCTGGTGATACTCCCGATATGGAATCAATTCCATCTACACATCGCGTTGTTCTTTCTTTCTCTCGTGTGACGTCATCCACAGTAGGGAACCCCCCTCGGGCGGGCCCCCACTCCCCTGCACATGGACACAACAAGACAGAGCCCCCTTCCTCCTGGGACCCCACATCCACTGTACCCCACCACGTCACCACACATAAGAAATCAACTCATCTCATATCAATTCATTTCATTATTACCCTTTTTGCCATTCAACATATTATATATATATATATACTAGATTTTACTAGATTTTACCATGGACACGTGTCTATGGCACGTCTTCAAAACGATATAGCATATGAAAAGCCTTGTAAACAGTCAATCAACAATTATATAGCTCAAGTTTGAATAGTATGACAATAATTAGTTGTAAATAAAAGTCCATGTTTTCATTAGTATATGTTGAAAAAAAATTATACATTGAGGTATAAAAGTTCATGTTTCCATAAGTGTGTGTATATATATATATATATATATATATATATATATATATATATATATATATAGAGAGAGAGAGAGAGAGAGAGAGAGAGAGAGAGAGAGAGAGAGAGATAAAATAATTAAATAAATAAAGGAGTTGTTTTGGGAGGAATTTGAATTTGAGTTTGGGGAGAAACTTTGGGGGGGGAATGTGTTTTATGATGTTAGAACTGGGCCTTTGATTTTTTGGGAATTGAAGGAGAGCCACTTGATAGCTTTCTTTGTGTTTTATTATATATATATACTATTATATTACATTTATTGAAATTACGGGGTGTTACAAGAACAATATAGGGAAACACGAGCTCCTCATCTGAGTACAGTCACTGATTATTCACTACCAAGTTGACCCTTTATTACCATGGCTTGTAATTAATTTATTAACATGAATCATGAATGCACAATCAATGAAATGAGTATCAAGAAAAAATTTCAAAGAGGTATCAATGAATATACAATGAATGGTATGCAGTGTAGTACGAGGTTTGGACAAATTTACGATTAAACATGAAGAATGCTATTATGGACAGCAAGACGTTGTTGTACAAAAGTCTACTTTTTTGCTGTTGTGGAAAAGCAAATCAAGTTCTGTCAGAGGTTCTAGAAACCAAACTCTCTGACGGTTCTAACGCATATTCACACAATACATTATTATCACAGAAATTAGGTGGAAAGTTCTATTCTTTACTGGTTTCATATTCAGGCTGCAAGTTGGGATGAATTTCTTGTAAATAAGAGTTGGGTGTAAAATCATTTAAAAATCTGATAAAAATCATAATTTAGTTCTCAATAGGGTTTAGCAACAATACAATTAATCCCAGGCCTAAATCCTTAACTTAACCAACTGTTTCAATAAATTAAATAGAGTGATGTAATTTTAGACTGTATTTTGGAAATCAGATGTCACTCCACGAGAATCTGAATATCTCGCAATCCGTAAGTCAGATTACAAAATCGTCAGATGACCTAGATTCCAGACACATAGTGCTACAACTCTTATTTAATAAATTTTATTTTATATTAATTGTAACCAGGTCAAAAATTCGGTTCTCTATTGGACTAATGATCTGGAAGTTATCTAAAGGTCATATACTTGTATGCCTAAAGGGTCTAGAAAATTATTAATTAATTTTATAAAAATTTTAAGGTGACTCCTAATCATGTCTAGTACCATCCTGATAAACTTCAAGTCTTTATTATACTGTTAACATGCTATTTTAATTTGTTAATTGTGCCGATGTGTTACTAAACAGTAATATGGAAATTAGGACCTCACAACACTAAAAATAAAATAACTTACTTATAAATCGGAATTTAGATCCGTAAAAAGTTATAGAAAATAGACTCAGAGGGAAACAGTTGTCATTGACAAAGTTCTACTTAATTATAACAGCAATTAGGTCAAAATCTCACAACAACGTGGAGTAAACAGCAGGCCAGCGAGTTGATAAATTTTTAATTAACAACAAACACTGTACACATGCATATAAATTTAGGGCAATTAATTAGCGAATACCATACACAATCATTATGGTGGAATTCTACTATTAACAAGACAATTGATTATTAAAATAGCATGAACATCATAACCAATTGAAAAAGCATTAAATCATCATTCTTCTATATAAGGTGGTCCTAATCTATGTATTCGTGTAGTGTATGCATATAACAATATATAAGAAGGCCTGGGTTTGAATTAAGGGAATGACACGAAAAGAAGACTACTACTTGGTTTCACCGATGAATCCTTAGTAGTCCCTTTGAAAGATTCCAAGCAAATATGATACTTTATTGAAATGTGAACTACTTGCAGAGATCAACCAATTTCTTAAACAAAATAATGAATTGGTTCAAGAGAGACTTGACTTTTTCACGACGATTTCAATTATAAAAGAATAACGGGAACAAGAGTCTCGACAGCAACACACGGCAGCGCAACGACGAGCGAGGCACGGGCAACATACGACGACAATGGCAACACAAGAGGCAATGGCAAACCAACAACAAGAGGTAGCAAGGGCGACGCCAGCAAGGTGTTTGGCTGTGATGAAGGCAGCGAGCACCAAGGGGACGTCGATGGTGGCAGCAAGGCGGTGAAGAAGCAGGGGTGGCGCTGCGGTGCTGTCGGTGGTCGAAGACAGGGGTGCTCGGCGGCGGAAATGGCAGCTGGGAGTGCGGCTGCAGCGGTCGGGGGAGAAAGCAGGGGTCGAGGCGATGGCTGTAGTGGGGAGGGTGTAACACCCCACAAAATAATATATAGCCATTTTGCATTGTAATCTGTGCATAGTTGAAATGTGCATGCGTTTATGTATTTTTCTAATAAATAATTAGTTTTAATTGAGAAATTTCAGATATATATTAGTTATTCTGAACCTGATAAACTAGATTCGAGATATTTTCTCAATTAAATTATGGTTTTGCCCCGATTGTTTTAACAAGACAATCTTCGGAAAAATAATAATTTTTTTATAGACATCTATTTTTATAAATTCTAATTATCTTATTGTACATATATAGTTAGATATCTATATATATATTTGATTGGATCGTATTGGATCGTATATGATATATGATCTATAATTGTTTTGAATATGAGTATGTCCGTATATATTTTATTATTTAAATATTTAAATATATTTTGCTATGGATATACATATTAATTTGAGCTATAAATAATCATACATTGTTTTTCATTCGGGTTAGAGTTTTTTTAACCTAGGGCTAGAGTTCCTTGACCTAAACCCAGGGTTATAAAACCCTACTTTATTATTTGTGCTTGATCATTGATTGATGAGATCCAAGGGCCTTGGGTTGCCATGAAGAAAAGCTTCATGAAACACCCAAGAATTCCCTTCAATATTCTAGCACCCTAAGTGTTGGCAACTCATCCCACCATTCACTCCCACCCACTCACCCACCCTCCATCACCACCCTCCACCTCATCACCCCACCCCCACCCCCACCCATCAACTTCCGGACATAGATCCCCTCCCCATCTCTCTCCCTCCATTCTATACAAACTTCACCCATTCTCATCTTCTCCATTTTTTTTGTTTCATGTAGGCTTGTTAAAAAAAAACAG
This sequence comes from Hemerocallis citrina, assembly GCA_017893485.1. NCBI lineage: Eukaryota > Viridiplantae > Streptophyta > Magnoliopsida > Asparagales > Asphodelaceae > Hemerocallis > Hemerocallis citrina. The sequence goes on from CM030366.1 coordinate 47,623,788, forward strand.
AGAGAGGGATAAATATAGTCACTTGAATCTCTTGGAGGAGAAGTAGAAGCAAGCTTGGTGAAGGAGAAGGAGAAGTTGAAGACAAGGCTTATTCTCAACTTTAGAGGTGAGTGCTCTCAATTCTAAATTAGTTTTGTTTTTATATATGAATTGGTATGCAGGAGTATAGGAAAGTAACATGAATACCATGCATGAGTTTTGCTATGTTATGTAGAAAGTTGAACTTGTACGTTAAACACAATTTATACCATGTTTCCTTGTTAAGAACATAAGTATTGTTGTGACTTAGGAATTCCTACCATCCAAATGGCTTAGAATTTGATCATGACATTTTTTTGGAATGTTCTAGGATGAGTTTAGAGCATCCTCTAATTTTTTTCATATTTTCTGGGTTAGTTTACTAACTCAACAAAATTTATATTTTTGAAACAGAGAGCATGAAGAAAACTGTGTTTGTGCTTGATATAAAGTCATGTTTGAAAGGTCATATTATGAACTTGGTAAGGTATTTTGAGCTGAAACTTTTACTGGAGGTTCTTGGATGTGTTCGCAACCTTCTTTCCAAATATCAGATTTTTCTAAATTTATTTGATATATTTAAAAATTCAATTCTCTCAACTTGTCCAGAGCCCAGAAACTTGTTCTGTTTGTTCCAAATATGAACTTTACTAAATCATAATTAATTCATGGAGTATAATCTTGCAATAACATTTTTACTGTAGTATCTCATATGGGTCTAGATCAAGTATCTAAAATTTTGAAAAATTTGGATAAATATTTGATGGGGTTTCAAAATTATTTTGTGACCAGGGGTTTTATACACTACTGACAGCAGAAGAGATTTTTCTACTATATTGAAAAGGCTATAACTATCTGTATATTTTGAATCTTGATGCAATGTTTGGATTTGTTAGACTTGTATATGTATAGTTACTTAATCCCAAATTTCATAAGAATTGGACTTATAGTTGAATTGATATTAAATTTCGAATAGACCATGTTTAGCTAAGTTCAGTTTTGGTGGGTCGATATACTTGAGCTTTTCTGGTATTATATGTTGAGAATCTGGAAGAATGATAAACTAGAGACACGTAGTAGAGAGTCTTATCTTTCCAAAACATCTTGAATCATGCAGTTTTAGTTTGTGGTTTGTAAGATATGATATTTCTAAGATCTAGACAGAACCAGTCTCAATAGAAGACCCTGTTTTGTTAAGTGAGTTAATTTTTCTGTGTGTACACTGATGAAAATAGGGGTTTTAGAGTACTTTAATGGATGAATTTGATGATGTGATCAACTAGGAAGTTGTAGTAGATACTTCCAGCTTTCTATAGAATCCAAGATCGCAAAATTCCGATAAGAGAGTGAATTTTTATATTATTAGCAAGATGTAGCATTTACATTGAAGAATTGTACAGCTGAGAACATATAAGAATTTTATAGCATCTAGATGTCTGAATCTGAAGGAATGGTTAACTAGAGACTTGTAGTGTTGTAACCCCTGTTTTCTATTTTATGTATTTTTGAGTGTATCTTTCTTTTTGGTGTAATTCTCTCTTGTATCTCTTTCTAGACCGTATATTGGATCTTCATTTTCAATATATTCCTTTATATGATTTGTCGCCTTTTATTTGATGTTCTTGATTCTATCGTCAGTCTTTTGTTCCGTCTCCTTTTGATCGGGCTATTATTTTCTTTGATCCTCGCTATTTTATTTGTTCGTACCTATTTTATTTATCCACTTTGTTCCATCTCATTTTTCATTGGATCTATTAAGCATATCTTTCTTTTTTTCTTTTAAATTCCCTTAACCCAGTACATCCTATCTGGTTTTTTTTACCCGACTTTTACCTAAACCCTGCCCAAACTCGGTTGTATCCTCAACCCGCTAACCTGATTCAGCCGTCACCCTCCTCCAAAACACCTAACCCTAAAAACTTCACCCTATATAAATACTAACCTACTGCATGAACCCGTACACCGATACAGCCGCCCTTTCCCTGTGCTTCTCCCTCTCCCGATGCATCCCCGACTTCGGCCTACACCTTCTATTAAACCCATCCTGATCCCCTTCTAGCTCCTCCGATCCACTGCCTCCTCGTCCTTGCTCTCCTCTCCGCTGTGCGACCCCACCGTTGCACACTCCGATGCACCCTCTGGTCCCCTCTCCTGTCTCTCAACCGCGGCACAGCACAGCACAGCAACTGTGCTGTTCCTCCCCCTCCGACGTCAAGCAGCAGCACTGACAGAAGCAACAGTAACCGCTGCCGTCGCCATGAATCGTTGTCGTCTCTCTCGCTCACTCTCTCTTGGTTACACGTGTTAGTGTGATTTTGGAATTTTTTCGTTGTTCGGGAGTTTGGTTCGTGGTTCGTGTTCGGGTTCATTCGTTGTGTTCGTGTCCCGAGAATCGGTTCCTGTTATTCCTGCTCTTGTGCCATTTTCGTCGTCGTCTATAAGGCAAGTAACTTGTATTCTTTTCTTTGTGTAATACAAGTACAAAATACCGCTTGTAGTGTAGTTGTGTTCTGGAGACAATTCTTATGTGTGAACCCCTGTTGTATCTTGCCTCTATTGTGTTGACCCATCCGTGGTTGCCATATGACACCCATGACATGAAATAACCTAAGGATGACCACTTCTTGATGTATACGTGCATGTTGTTCTCATGATATTGTGTGCTTGGTTATGTTATTTGTAGTATACTTGTTGTAGATGTGTTAAACACCCTAGACCATGTTGTTTGGACATCTAGTACACCATATATCATGTTTGGTTATGATTTGGACAAATTCTGTACGATCTATGTTAATTTGTGCATGAGGGACAATTCTGTATTTTCTTTGACCCCGTTTTTATTCAGAATTTTAGACCCCATTAAGATCAGTATATTAAAAATATATGTGAATATGAACTGTAGAGAATTCTGTCTATTTTTCAACCCTTCTGACAGATCTTAATTTTATTTTATGAGTTGCGAGTCATAACTGTTTTACTACAGAGGCGTATAAAAAATTACAGATTTGATTTTATGAGAATTCTGGAGAGTAATCTATTTTTATTCTAATGTTAAAAGTATTATTTTGATCCAATATTTTGCTGAGTATAACTAGACCTGATTGGGATTAAACTTGAATTGCTGTAGATTTATTTGATGAATTTTACAAACTATTCTATACTTATAAACAACTAATATACTAGCAGATTTTTCTTACTGTTCAGTAAAGATACATAAATTCGACCTGATTCTACTTGCTGTCTCTAAAATCTTTGTGAATAAGAAAGTTAGCCTACTGTATCTATTTTCTCACCCTTTCAACGGATCTGGATTTCGATTTATATTTTGTGAGATATTGCTATTTTAGTACTGCAGTGTTTGTGATTCTAGATTTACAAAACTTCCGTATCTTATTGTTTTCTGATTTTAATTGACTATTCTATCTATGTTGGAAAATTATGAAACTTTTTCTTTTGTTATAAAACATACTAGGGAATACCCCAAATTTTTCGTGGATTTAATTAGTGAGTTTTGATGCTATTTTCGTGTCCTTGAATACAAACTACTGATTTCTGGCTGAACATGTTTTCTGGATTCAATTCTGTTTTGAGATCTGTTGTTGTGAAATACCATATGACTTATATATATTTGCTGTATTCAGTCGGGAGTATATTTTCCATATTCTTTGATGGATCCGTATTTGCATTTTTGTAGCAACAGAAATTCCTAATTTAGTGGAGTACTGTCTTGCGGTCCTGAACTAGAAATTTCGTTGTTCTGTCCTGTTAAGAGTTGTCTTTCTCTTGTACATGTTTATCTTTCAACCTGAATCTGTTACTTGTTTATGTGATGCTATTCTTACTCTGTTTTATGTACACACATGCCTGTCTGATAATAATAAAAAATGACCAAACCGGGGTTTAAGGGAAAGATCTACTAGTGGGAAATTATAGAAATGTGTACTTGGAAGGGATCCCGTGTTTCCCATAATGATGAACTATTATGTGGTAAGATACTTCTATAATAATTACCTGACTGTAAACTTCCCTGTAGGAAGGTGTACTCGGAAGAAAACCGTAGGTTCTTACTGTCTGATTACTGTCTGATTATTGTTACCTGAGTACACGACCCTATATGATCCCCTACAAAATCTAAACAAAATTTGTTTGAATGTAGCAACCATGTGGTAAAATGTTGGGATGCATGAAGTGCTACCTAGATAGCAATAAACATAAGAACTATAAGAATATGACATCTGTTATCTAATACTGTTATCGGTTTACCAGTCTGACTGTTATCTAACACTGTTACCTGTTTACCTATCTGATTGTTATCTGACACTGTAATCTGTATATGATGCTGTTTATTTCTGGGAGACGTGTGGATGCACCAGGTGTGAGTTCGGACTCAATTTGTATTGAAGGAGATTACCGCTCGTCTGCCGATCTTCGGTTGACCTTCTGGGGCCTGCGATGGTCTCGGAAAGATGGTGAAGGCTGGGCTCGGATCGGAAGGGTCGGATCCGAGGTCTTGTGTACCTGCAGACGGTCCTGAAACACCGGGGTTTATCCCGGCGGCGGACCCTCCGACGCTCTAGTCAGTCTCTGTGAGAGAGTAGCAATAACTAGGTATATTTAAGTGGCAAAAGATTCATTACCTCCAAAGGTGGGTGTGGGTCTAGTATTTATAGAGAATCCCAACCGGGTTTGGTTCCACTTGGGGGACGGGTCTGGATCCGAAAGCCCATGGGCCTGACGTGGCAGAAGGCCCAGGGGGGTTAGGGCGGACGTGGTGATACCAGGAGCGGTATAGGGCTGACGTGGCGAAACCAGGAGCGGTATAGGGCTGACGTGGCGAAACCCTTGGCGGTATTTGGAGCTGACGCGGCCCATCGTTAGCCTCCTGTGCCTCTGGGGGGAATCGGAGGACCTAGGCTGCGCCAGGTCATCCTTCTGCCCCGCCAGAGAGGGGGGACGGCCCGTGGGACTGCCCCGGATCGGGCTCCGAGGGCTACTGAGGCTCGTCGGTACGAGGAGGCCAGTACTGTGAGGGCAAACCGGAGGTTCGGCGTCGACCCTGAAGTGGTTCGGGGCCGAGCCAGATAGCTATTTTTACCTTTCTGAGTGGGGATTGTATTGGGCCCTGGTTGGGCCTCAGGCCATTTTTACACTGTCACACAAGCCCCCCACTCCTGCAGGGGGTGCGGGAGCTAGCCGTGGAGGAGTGTTTATGGTTGTAGAAAAAATGGGAGGGCGAATCACAGGGCCTTCCTGGTGGTGCTGTCCTGAGGCTTTGACCGGACCTCGAGTTTGTCGAGGGTTTATGGGTAGGCGAAGGCGATGGCGAACCGTTGTTTCTTTCTGAGAAGAGTACCCGGGTGCCAGACCGGACCTCGAGCTGGCGAGGGATTATGGGCCGGTAAGGGTGAAGGCGAGCCGTTGTTTCTTCCTGAGAAGAGTACCCAGGGGCCAGACCGAACCTCGAGGTGAGGGGGAATTATGGGCTGGTAAGGGTGATGGCCAGCCGGTGGATCTTCCGAAGAAGAGTACCCAGGTGCCAGACCTGACCTCGAGCTGGCGAGGGATTACGGGTCGGTGAGGGTGAAGGCGAGCCGTTGTTTCTTCCTGAGAAGAGTACCCCGGTGCCAGACCGAACCTCGAGATGAGGGGGAATTATGGGTCGGTAAGGGTGATGGCCAGCCGGTGGATCTTCCGAAGAAGAGTACCCAGGTGCCGGACCGGACCTCGAGCTGGCGAGGGATTACGGGTCGGTGAGGGTGAAGGCGAGCCGTTGTTTCTTCCTGAGAAGAGTACCCTGGTGCCAGACCGAACCTTGAGATGAGGGGGAATTATGGGCCGGTAAGGGTGATGGCCAGCCGGTGGATCTTCCGAAGAAGAGTACCCAGGTGCCAGACCGGACCTCGAGCTGGCGAGGGATTACGGGTCGGTGAGGGTGAAGGTGAGCCGTTGTTTCTTCCTGAGAAGAGTACCCTGGTGCCAAACCGAACCTCGAGATGAGGGGGAATTATGGGCTGGTAAGGGTGATGGCCAGCCGGTGGATCTTCCGAAGAAGAGTACCCAGGTGCCAGACCGGACCTCGAGCTGGCGAGGGATTATGGGTCGGTGAGGGTGAAGGTGAGCCGTTGTTTCTTCCTGAGAAGAGTACCCTGGTGCCAGACCGGACCTCGAGATGAGGGGGAGTTATGGGCTGGCACGGGTGATGGCCAGCCCGTGGATCCTCCGAAGAGGGGTGCCCTGGTGCCAGACCGGACCTCGAGCTGGTGAGGGGATCATAGGTCGGGCCGTTAGGGGGCGAACCGTTGTGCCTTGGGGTTGTTTGAGTAGGGTAGTCCGTTGTTTTCGCGGAGCATTTGGGGGCGCCCTGGGATCTGTGCAAGATTCCCATTTCCTAGGTGCGTTAATGGCGCCGCCTAATAAATGTATGGCGCATGGTCTTCCGTCGTTTGGTTTTCCCCATATCATAAAGGCCGGCCCCTGGGGGAGGCTATAAGTACCCCCCTCCCTCTTTCTCGTTGTGGTTCAGATCAAAGCAAAGGTGGTCTGCTTGGCCCTTAAAGGTGTCTGCTTCGGCGGACGCCTGTTTTTTGATAATTCTTACCCCCGGTTTTGTCGGAGAGGTAGTTTCTTTGTCGCCCGATCTTCTCTTGGATCTGATGGCCCTGATGTGGTGGCCAGATCCAGGGGGGATCCGGGCGAGAGGGATAACGACCGAACTTCGAAGGGTGAGCAGTCTGCAACTGTGGAGGTTCTATCCGTCCGAGAGGGATGAAGGGCGTTCCGGGCCGGTTGTTTGCAACTGCGAAGGTTCCGTTGCTGGAGTAGGCTGGACCTTTGCAGTTGCATCAACTGGCTCGGAATGGAGCACTTCTTTCGGCCTTCGGGTGTTGATCTGCTTTTGACCGGGGTGCTTGCCGAGGGGGGCGCCTCGAAGCTTTGGGCCCCGGGTAGATGAGTAGTTCTCCGATTGGAGGCTGACTATTCTGTGTCCCAATAGGGCTCCAGGTTGAGGCGGTTTCTGTCTCACCCGGGAACAGTTCGGGTCTTCGGCCGATGACGCTGTAAGCCCCGAGCTGCTCGCGGGTGAAAGGGGAACCGACCCAGTCTCGGAGCCCGGGGCGTCTGTCTGAGGACGGCGCCTTAAATCTTAAAAATAAAAATGTTCCCTCCTCCGAATACTTCTTCCGCGCTGGCCTCCTTGACTGGCTGCCAGCCTGTTAATGGATAACGTCAGCGTCGCACGTTTTGAGGATGTGGCGCGAATTCTTAGGCGGCAGTTGCATGTTAGATAGGTGAACAGTACTCGCGGGAATCGAGGAGTCGCTTCTATCTCCTATAAATAGTCCCCCCTCTCCCCTATTTGTCCACTCCTTTCTTTTTCAAAATAAAATTTTTCAACACTTCAGCGCTCATCTTCGCGTCTTGCTATACCAGACTTGCCCTTCCGAAGTAACCCCAGGTGAGTTAGCAAGTCTACTTAGTCTAGGCATAGATGGACAGGGCTCAGTCCGGCTCATCAGCATCGACGTCTAGGGGGGAGGTGGAGCCTATCTCTGACTCGACGTCCTGGGAGGAGCCCGTTCTCGAGGAGGAGTCAGTGTACGTCGACGAGTCTTCCGACACGGTTTCGTGGGAGGAACCGGTGGTTGAGGAGGCAGCACATGGTGCGAGGCGGTCGCGCTCTCGTCGTCCCTTCGTGGTGGAGAGCAGTGAGTCGGAGGAAGCGACTGATGGTTCGGACGACGTCCGTGTTTTGGAGTCGGCTACCGAGGGTGAGAGAGGCGAGGGCGGCATTGTAAGGAGATCCACGGTTCCGGGGGCAGGCCCGAGTTCCATGCTGACTGGTCGGGGGCCCTTATTCACTCCCTTGTCGGAGCGATCCGAGGAGAGGAAGAAGGCTCCGAGGAAGGTAGGGTTGGGGACTGGTGGCTCGAGCCAGGGGACAGGTTCGCCCGCGCAGCCGAAGCATTTCCGTCAATATCCTGACGACCTGTCCGACCAGGAGCTCTTTGGTGTGCAGGCCTCTTCGCCGAGTCGGACGAGAGTGTTGATGGACGCGATTCTGACCGCCTTGGATGGCGGGGATTTGGAGGTCTTGCAGCTGGCGTACCACATAGGTCCTAGTTACGAATTGATGCTGCCGAGCTCTACTCTTCGCCCAACCGATCCTCTGTCTGCTTGGTATATGTGTCTTCCCCGTGGACGCGTTTATTTCTGGACTGAGGCTGCCGGTCCATCCGTTTGTTCGGGAAGTGTTGAACTGGGCCTCCTTGGCGCCGATGCAGTATGGGCCGAACTCTTGGGAGCAGATAATCAGCTTTGTACTGATGTGCGAGGAACAACGGGTACCCTTGCGCTTGAACGTGTTCCGAGCGACGCTGATGTTTTGTTCGGCAGCCGAGGGGGTTTACTATATCTCCCCCCGAAGCAGGAGGAAGGTTGTTCATAGCCACCCTGACTCTATCAAGGACTGGAGGAAAAAGTATCTGGTGATCCGGAGTGAAGAGCCCTGGGACATTCCGACTCGATGGAACTACTCCAAGCCGAGTTATCCTGCGCCGGGGCAGGGGGATCTGACGGTCGAGGAGTGGGGGTTTGTCGAGCGTCTTCGTTTGTCCCCTAGTATTAATTGGACGAAGGTGACGGAGGTTCGCCTGGCGAGCGTTGGACTGAGCCCCGCCATTCTCCGTATGTAGTTGTTTCTTTTCCCTCGATCCTTTCGTACATTCTTGCTCATTGCTCTTAATGGTTTTTTCTGCAGATATGGATGAGGCATCGATCCAAGAAAGGCGGCTCGTCATGAAGAAGGAAAATGCCGAGAAGAAGAAGGCGGAGGCGGCGAAGAGGCCGAGGGAGCTGCCCCTTGTTATCTCGGAGGTACCGCTTGAGCCGAGGGCTAAGAGGACTCGTTCGGAGACGGGCAAGGGGGGTGCCCCTTTGAAGGGTAAGGGCCCGGCGAGGGCATCCGATCTTGACAAGGGGAAAGGTCCCTTGGTAGGGGTCGAGGAGGAGGACCCGGTGGTGGAGTTGTTGCGGCAGCGGTGGGCGCCGGACTGGTCGGTTCGGATGAGCGACTGTCTGACCGAGGAAGCCCAGGCCGTAGAGGTGGTGGAGAAGCTGGCAACGCCTCGTGATCGCCAGATGATGGAGAACGAGCCCGTGGAGGTGGCATTCACGCGCCTGGCGCAGGCCACCGTGTCGGTAAGCTTGTCGACCTCCTCCTTTTCGTTTGGTCTTGCCTCAGGAGTTTTCTTCTTATCCGCTTCTTTCGGCCGCAGGCTTGTATGCAGGGAGCTAATGTGAAGAATCTCTACGAAGCGTCCCTGTTACAAGAGCGGGCTCGGGCGGACAAGAGCGGACGAGAGACGAAGGAGATGCGGATCGAGCTCGAGGGTTCGCGTCAGAGGGAGCAGCAGATGAAGCTGGAGCTCGAGGCCAAGGACACCGAGTGGGAGAAGAGGGTGGCCTCCTTGAAGAGGAAGTTTGCCAAGGAGAAGGGGGAGTTGATAGCCGCGTTCGCCAATGAGAGGAAAGAGCTGACGGATGCGGGCCAGCGGATGGTGATAGCCGCCCAGGATGAGTGCTACGCGAAGGCGCTCAGTCACGTGAGGCATTTCTATCCGACCCTCGATCTGTCGAACTTCGAGTACGACATGGAGATTGATGGGACCCCGAAGGTCCCTGCCGGAGAGGGGCTCGTTGACAACCCGGCCGTTGATCGTTCTGTGAACCCGATCGACGTCGAGGAGGGAAATCGAGTTGTATAGTTTTGTCTTTCTTTCTTCTTTCCTCCTTTCGATTGTATTTGCCTCCCGCGGACTGGCCCCCGCCTTTTCGTGTTTATATAAAAAAGTAATTCGGACTTGCCAAGGGTTTCGACGCCGGTTGTTTCCGGATCTCCCCGCTTATGTGCTTCGAGTTGGCTCACTTCGTAGGTTGCGGCTTCCCTTCCCGAGGTGGGCCCCCGTCGTTCCGACGTGGCGTGCCGCTCGAGACGAGGGGAGTATTTCTGTAACGGCCTTTGCCCCGGTTTACAGTATATAAAGTGATGAAGGGGATGTGTCTCGGCCTTATTGTTTCGCGAGGAATTGGAGTGGGGCGAGGTGACGCCTTGGGGGTCGACCCCCTAACCGGGTATTAGGTCGGGTCTGCCGAGGCGTTTGGAGTACGATGCAACGAGATTTCCTTAGTATAAGATAGGGGGGGCCGCTAAAAACGGTCCTATACAAAGGGAAGCTTCACAAAAGGTTTACTTCTAGTTAAGTTAAAGTCTAGGCTTGCTCTTTGCAGGAGTTCACTGGGTGCTAGGCGTCAAGGGGGAACCTCTCTGGTTCGACGGTAGGTCCGGGGGTAGGGCTGTCCTTCTTAGGTTAGAGCATGACGGCGTTGGGGGGGAACATTGCTCCTCCGTCGATGGTCATGCAGTACGACCGCGTTGCTTCTTGGCTGCTTCGGACGGCGCCGACCCCGTGTGGGGTGGAAGATTCGAGCTCCGAATGGTAGGCCGAAGGCATCGTTCGGAGGGAGCATAATCTGGATCGGCCGAGTATGGCGTTGTTAGCTGTCTTGGCGTTGTGACAATCCCTTCTAGCTCGATAGGGATGTCGTAAAACCCATGTTAGGTGTATCTGGCCGGTTGGAGCTTGCCTCTAGGTAACTTCAGTTTCTCGAAGGCTTTGAGGGAAAGAATGTTCGCCGAGCTGCCGTAGTCGACAAGGATCTGGCGAACTTCACACTCAGCCATGCGGAGGCTAATGACGAGGGCGTCGCAGTGGGAGAGGCGAACGCCTTCGAGGCCCTCCCCTGGGAAGGAGACTGGCGCGGTTTGTAGCTCGGGAGAGGGATCGTCTTGGACAGTATTCATCCCTCGGAGGAAGGCTTTTCGGAAAGTATTTGATTCTCCTCCTATTAGCCCTCCATGGGCTCAATGTAAGATAAATGGTGTGTCCGCGGCTCCCTCGGACTCGGGATCCCGACCCGATATGTGGCTCGGAGGGGGGTTCGGGGGCGAGTGTATCCCGCTCTTAGTACCTCGTCGACCCCGCGGGACTTCTCGGGTGAATTCTCGGAGGTATCCTCTGGAGATGAGTTCCTCAATCTCGTCTTTCAGGGCCCGGCATTGATCTGTGTCGTGTCCATGGTCTTGGTGGAAGCAGCAGTAGAAGCGCTGATCTCGGTTCTTGCCGTTGTTAGGTCGGGGAGGTAGTCGAACAATGCCTTTGTCTTCGATTTCTAGGAGGATGGCGGATATGTTGTGCGTCAAGGGAGTGTATCTCTCGAAGCGGGGGACCGGCGGGACCTTCTTCATGGCCCCCGGGTCCCTTGGAGCTTTCTTCGATGGTTCGACTTCTTCGGTCTTCCGCTTTCCCTTCCCGGTGTCATCCCTGGTATCTTCGGGGTTAAGGGCCTCTTCTGCCCTAATGTATTTCTCGACCCTACCGAGGAGGTCGGGGAAGTCGACGGGGGGTTTCTTCGCCAGAGAAGCCTTCAGCTGTCCGTGACGGACGTTGTGACGGAATGCCGCTGAAGCGACGCCCGGGTCGAGGGAGGAAACCGACCTTGCCTCAGCGGTAAATCTCCGGACGAACACTCTGAGTGATTCCCCCTCTAACTGTTTGAGCCCGAGTAACGAGGCGCTGGTCCTTTCGGTCTTCCGGCTGGTGACGAAGTGGGCGAGAAAATTGCCCTCGAGTTGGTCGAAGGAGTAAACGGAGCCAGGGGCGAGCTTCGAGAACCACTCACGAGCGGGACCCCGAAGGGTGGCAGGGAAGGCTCGGCATAGCAGGGGATCCGAGGCGCTGTGAATCATCATGAGGGTTTTGAAACCCCCCATGTGATCAGCAGGATCTCCCTCGCCGTCGTAGGTCTCGAACTGAGGGGGTCGGAAATTCCTGGGTATTTCCGCTTGGAGGATGGGGGTGGAGAAGGGAGGACGGACAGGTCTGTACCCCTGAGTCGCTCTTCGGCCGCCGTCCCCTATGTGATCGAGGCGATCCTCCATCCCTTGTAGGCGCCTTAGGAGAACGTCATCATCCTCAGGCTGGATTATTGAAGGGCGGGACGCGCTGGCTTCGGCGTCCGACCCTGCTTGGGAATGGGGGGTTTCTTCCCTGGGGGTCCGTCGGAGGGCTCCCAGAATTTCTCTTCGGAAGTCTTGGAGCTCCTTGTGAGTGACAGGGGCTCCATCAACTTGGTTTGGTTGGTCCGAGGGTTGTCTTCCGACTCGGCTGAGCGCGGATCTTCGTACCTCGGGCGGCGGTCTCGGACGGTTCGGGGCCGGGTTGGAAGCGGCCCTTCCCCTGCGGCGGGTAATCCTGCGGTTGAGGATTATTCCCCGGAGGTCGGGCTGGGCTGGCCGGCCGACGCTCCTTTGGGACTTCCGAGGGAGAGCCTTGTGTTTCGACGTGCGTGGCCTGGCTTCATCAGTGGGTGGGGGCGAGTCCCGTTGGTTGACGGAGGAAGCAGCCCCCTTGCCTTTGGAGGCCATGAGGATTCGGCTGTCAATGGCCTTTGAGGGTCTGGGTCGGATCGGCTTTTGGAGCAGCTGTTTCCCACAGACGGCGCCAACCTGATGCTGTTTATTTCTGGGAGACGTGTGGATGCACCAGGTGTGAGTTCGGACTCAATTTGTATTGAAGGAGATTACCGCTCGTCTGCCGATCTTCGGTTGACCTTCTGGGGCCTGCGATGGTCTCGGAAAGATGGTGAAGGCTGGGCTCGGATCGGAAGGGTCGGATCCGAGGTCTTGTGTACCTGCAGACGGTCCTGAAACACCGGGGTTTATCCCGGCGGCGGACCCTCCGACGCTCTAGTCAGTCTCTGTGAGAGAGTAGCAATAACTAGGTATATTTAAGTGGCAAAAGATTCATTACCTCCAAAGGTGGGTGTGGGTCTAGTATTTATAGAGAATCCCAACCGGGTTTGGTTCCACTTGGGGGCCGGGTCTGGATCCGAAAGCCCATGGGCCTGACGTGGCAGAAGGCCCAGGGGGGTTAGGGCGGACGTGGCGATACCAGGAGCAGTATAGGGCTGACGTGGCGAAACTAGGAGCGGTATAGGGCTGACGTGGCGAAACCCTTGGCGGTATTTGGAGCTGACGCGGCCCATCGTTAGCCTCCTGTGCCTCTGGGGGGAATCGGAGGACCTAGCCTGCGCCAGGTCATCCTTCTGCCCCGCCAGAGAGGGGGGACGGCCCGTGGGACTGCCCCGGATCGGGCTCCGAGGGCTACTGAGGCTCGTCGGTACGAGGAGGCCAGTACTGTGAGGGCAAACCGGAGGTTCGGCGTCGACCCTGAAGTGGTTCGGGGCCGAGCCAGATAGCTATTTTTACCTTTCTGAGTGGGGATTGTATTGGGCCCTGGTTGGGCCTCAGGCCATTTTTACACTGTCACAGTATACTTGTCCGCATACTATTTGACACTTGACACATGTTACTTGTACCTGTTAGTATACCATGATACTTGATTCTGTTTTCTTAATTCATGTTAGATATTTTATTCTGTTGATATGCCTATTCCATGCTATGTTTGTATCCTCTATTACTCTGCATCTGTTTATTTATTCCCTATACTTGTATCCTGCATTACAAGTGGCCCGTAACATGCATTGACGGGACTTTTTTTTATTTTTCTTCTTCCTGAAATTTATTAAATTGCAGATCAGGGTGATCAGCTGCCAGATGGTGTAGGTGATCTAACATATTAGTTGCTGGAGTTTTTATTATTATTAGTTCCTGTTTCTTATTTAAACAATTGTACTTGGTTACTTGGATTATTTTGTACTGGGCAATATTGACCCAGGATATTGACTTATTCATATCTGGTTTATTTGAGATTATTATATTATGTAAATTCTATTGGTATTGATTTATATATGCATGCATGGTTGATTCTCTTGCTTCCTACTCTGATTGTTCCTGTGAGATATTGTAAAGTTTCCTGACAACTTATGGATGATGAAAATCATTCGCTGGGCTTAGTCACGTATCTGTATTCCGTATTTTCTTTTTGGGAAGCGAGGCGTGACAAGGTTTTTAGTGGTATCAGAGCCCAGGTTTGGCTAATGTATTGGTTTGACTAATATATTAGGCATGCTTGGCTCGACCTGGGATTGGCTCAACAGTACACAGTCCATGCATACATAAATGAATTATAATCAATTTTGATCTAGATGCTAACTGTTTTTGGTTTTGTTCAGACTATGTCTCGTAGAGGTTCTACTTCTCGTTCTCAGGATGATCAGCCCGGGCTTGAGGCCTTTACCAATGTGTTGGAACAGCTTATCCACATGCAGTAGAACCACAGTGACTTGGTGATGGCTGCTTTGGAAGCTGCTCGGGTTCTGCCTTCCGCTGTGCCTATGTAGGAAGCTCTTCCTCCCCATCCGGGTACAGTCACGGACTTCATGAGGCTGCATCCGACAGATTCTCCCGCACTAAAATGCCTCTGGAGACAGAACAGTGGTTGATCCCGACTAAGCAGTTGCTTTTGGTAGTGCGAGTTGCCGATGCTGATAAAGTGGATGTGGTGGCCATCCAGCTGGTTGACCTTGCTTACATGTGGTGGAGGTCCGAGTCCGAAAGGCTCGAGCGACCAATTACTTGGGCCACGTTCCCTAGGTGCTTCTTGGAGAAGTTCTACGCTAGCAGCACTCGAGTTGAAATGGAGCAACAGTTCTTGGCCCTGAAACAGGTTGGTCGTTATTTCTATTTTGGAATTTTGTTACATATTGTCTATGCAATGTTGAAACATGAGACTTTTTTGAAACAAGGCTCCTGATTTGTGGATGAGTATGCAGCTAATTTACAAGACTAAGCTGCTTCGCAACTGTTCTTGTGGCAAACGAAGAGGACAAGGCTCATAGATTCACATTGGGACTTGAGCGAGAGATTCGGGTGCAGCTTGTCTCCCTTCGCTTGCGTACTTATGCTGAGGCTCTTGAGGCAGCTCGAGCTCAGGAGCAGGCTCATGGTGGATTGGCTCCTTCTTAGTGGATTGTTCCGTACTATTGTTGCTAGGCCTATTCAGAGTCCTGTTCCCGCCCATCCTATCAGGGCAGCTCCTTACTCTTCTGCTGGTTCCCAGAGGGGTTGTTTTTGTGACTTCTGCCAGATGACTGGGCATGACCGCAAGAACTGTTGGGGGCATAAACTGTCGATGCTGTAGGTGTGGTGCTGCCGACCATTCAGTGTGGGATTGCCCGCAGCAGCAGCGAATGGCTCTTCCAGCCGGGGGTCCAGTTCAGCAGGTGGCCCCAGCTCGTGGTCCTGTTAGGCCACCCCTTCCTCCACAGCGCCAGATTGTCGATCAGAGGACCGCTGGCCCTAGGAGAGGTCAGGCCTTCAACCTTACTACTGCTGATGCTGATTTAGTAGAGGGCATTATTGCAGGTATATTCTGCTTTTGTTATTTTATTATTTCTCTTTTGCTTCTTTCATTTGTCCTGCATTATTCTTTCATATTATTTTTTTGCATATTGTTTTCCTCACTCCTGTTCATCCATTCTTTCCTCTTGTCTTTTTGATTCTATCTTAGGTGTTGTCCTTGTTTGCTCTTTCCCTGCCTATGTTCTTTTTGATTTCGGGGCAACCCATTCCTTCGTCTCTTCTCGGTTCGTGGCTCGCCATCAGTTGGAGTGTAGCATCATGTCAGAGGCTTGGAATATTGTGACAGATGGTGGAGTTGTCATTTGTTCCCGGAAGTGCAGACAGTGTCCCGTGATTATTGGTAGCACAGATTTCAAAGCCAACCTGATTGTAATTGGGAATTTAGGATTCGATGTCATTCTCGGTATGGATTGGTTGGGTGAATCTCATGCCATTATTGATTTCCGTGCCAAGAAAGTTGTGTTCCGGATTCCAGATCATGCAGAGTTTGAGTTCCATGCCGGGGAGTGGTCCCTTGGCCGAGCTGAGACTGCAGTTGATCAGGAGGTTTGTGCGATGGAATTGCATTTAGGCTGTGAGGCTGCACCTCTAGTAGTGTGGGATTTCCTGGATGTTTTTCCAGAGGAGTTTCTTGGCTTACACCCTGATAAGGATGTAGAGTTTGGTATTGAAGTTCAGCTGGGTACGGCACCGATGTCGAAGAGTCCCTACAGGATGGCACCGGTTTAGTTAGCAGAGCATAAGGTGCAGATTCAGGAGTTGCTTGATTTGGGGTTCATCAGACCTAGTGTTTTTTCATGGGGTGATCCAGTCTTTTTTTTTCAACAAGGATGGTAGTCGTCGACTGTGCGTGGATTATCGGGAACTGAACAATGTTACTGTGAAGAACCGGTATCCGTTGCCCAGGATCGATGATTTATTTGATAAGTTGAGTGGAGCTGCTATTTTCTCGAAGTTGGATCTTCTTTCCGGGTATCATCAGGTCAAGGTGAGGGCGAATGATATACAGAAGGCTGCATTCAAAACCAGATATGGGCACTATGAGTATCTTGTGATGCCGTTCGGGGTCACGAACGCGCCTGCTGTATTCATGAGTCTTATGAACATGGTCTTTTCCCAGTTCCTGGATAGATTTGTGGTAGTCTTCATTGATGACATTTTTGTGTATTCTCAGAATTGGGAAGATCATGTTGAGCATCTTAGGTTGGTTCTGCAGACTTCGAGAGAGAATCAGCTCTATGGGAAACTCAGCAAGTGTGAGTTCCGGCTCGACAGGGTCACTTTCTTGGGGCACATTATCTCGGGCGATGGGCTTATGTCCATCGGAGAGTTTTGGAGTTTGAGGTAGGTGACCATGTTTTCCTAAAGGTATTGCCTTGGTGTGGTGTCATTCGGTTTGGTGGTGGGGGCAAGCTCAGCCCTAGGTTTATTGGACCGTTCGACATTGTGGAGCGAGTAGGCAAGGTGGCCTATCTCTTGCATTGCTGCCAACTTTATCAGGAGTGCATGTTGTTTTCCATGTCTCACAGCTCAGGAGATATATCCGAGATGAGAGCCATGTGATCGGCTATTTTGAGTTGACCGTTCGGCCGGATTTGACTTGTGAGATTTTGCTAGTTGCTATTTTGGATCGGCGGGAGAAAGTGCTTAAGAATAAGGTCATCAAGCTTGTTCGTGTTTCTTGGAATCCTCACTCGCCTGGTGAGTCGACTTGGGAGTTGGAGGAGGAGATTCAGCAGAAGTTTCCTCATCTGTTTGAGTAGCTTTTTGTTTTGTTGTTCTTTTCTTTCGGGGTTACCCTATGTATCTTCTTGTTTGAATTTCGAGGACGAAATTCTTCTTGTTAGGTGGGTATGATTTGTAACCCCTGTTTTCCATTTTATGTATTTTTGAGTATATTTTTCTTTCTGGTGTATTTCTCTCTTGTATCTCCTTTCGGACTGTATATTGGATCTTCATTTTCAATAAATTCATTTTTTTTGGTTTGTCGCCTTTTATTTGGTGTTCTTGATTCTATTGCCAGTCTTTTGTTTCGTCTCCTTTTGATCGGGCTAATATATTCTTTGATCCTCGTTATTTTATTTGTTCGTGCCTATTTTTATTTATCCACTTTATGCCATCTCATTTTTCGTTGGATCTATTATGCATATCTATTTTTTTGTTTTTAATTCCCTTAACCCATTATATCTTATCTGTTTTTTTTACCCGATACCCACTTCTACCTAAACCCTACCCAAACCCGGTTGTACCTCCAACTTGCTAACCCTATTCAGCCGTCATGCTCCTCCAAAACATCTAACCCTAAAAACTTCACCCTATATAAATACAAACCTACTGCATGAACCCGTACACCCATACAGCCGCCCTTTCCCTGTGCTACTCCCTCTCCCGTTGCACCCCCGACTCCAGCCTGCACCTCCTATTAAACCCATCCTGATCCCCTTCTAGCTCTTCCGATCCCCTGCCTCCTCGTCATTGCTCTCCTCTCCGCTGTGAGACCCCGCCGTTGCACACCCTGATGCACCTCGTGGTCCCCTCTCCTGGTCACTCAACCGCGGCACAGCACAGCACAGCAACTATGCTGTTACTCCCCCTCTGATGTCAGGTAGCAGCACCGACAGAAGCAACAGTAACCGCTACCGTCATCGTGATCCGCCGTCGTCTCTCTCGCTCGCTCTCTTGGTTGCACGTGTTAGTGTGATCTTGGGTTTTGTTCGTTGTTCACTAGTCTGGTTCGTGGTTCGTGTTCGGGTTCGGGTTCATTCGTTGTGTTCATGTCCCGGGAATCCATTCCCATTATTCTTGCTCTTGTGCTGTTTCCGTTGTCGTCTATATGGCAAGTAACTTGTATTATTTTCTTTGTGTAATACAAGTACTAAATACGGCCTGTAGTGTAGTTGTGTTCTAAAGATAATTCTTGTAAGCGAACTCTTGTTGTATTTTGTTTCTATTGTGTTGACCCACCCGGAGTTGCCACATGACACCCATGACATGAAATAACCTAGGGATGACCACTTCTTGATGTATACGTGCATGTTGTTCTCATGATATCGTGTGCTTGGTTATGTGATTTGTAGTATACTTGTTGTAGATGTGTTAAATACCCTATACTATGTTGTTTGGACATCTAATACACCATATTTCATGTTTGGTTATGATTTGGACAAATTCCGTACTATCTATGTTAATTTGTGCATGAGGGACAATTCTGTATTTTTTGAATAATAATTTTAAAAATATTGATTTACTATATTTGTATACATATTAAGATCTGGAAAATTTGAGTTCAAAAAGAGTAGATAAAGAAACCGCAATCATTTTTTGAAAAATTGAGAAACTAGAGATGAACAGAGACTAGGAACAAAACCATTAAAACCCCCATTCTGGACGACTTGGTTGCTTAGACCAGTTGGTCGGTAGGTGTGTTGGGCGCTGACTGTAGCGTGGGCTACTCTTGGTTGCGGGTTCGAGTCCTGAGCTCTGCCCTTTTATTTCGAAATTGGAATAAAACCCAAAATTTGAAACCTAAGATACCTAAGCAGTGTTTCCTTTTACCTATCGCGTGTGCACTGTCGCATAGTTGGCTTGCGGTTGCTGTTGTTTTCCTTCAGGTCGCGAGTTCGATTCATGGTCTCGACCTGTAAATAAAAATTGATTTTTTTGAGTTTTAAAACAGATTCTTAGCTTCTAAAAATTTGGAAATTTTGTGTTAATTATTCTAAAATCATGTAGAACTCATGAAAAATATTTGGGAACTACATGACTAAAATAACATTGAGTTAGAAGTGAAATTGTATCAAAAAGACTATTGAAATCTACCTTTGGAAAATTATAAAAGTAATTTATTTTTATGAGAAATTATGTTAAGTGATAAAGAAGAATTTTTGAATGAAAGAAAATCTAATTGTGTTTTCTATGGACTATTGTTGTGAATTGGGTTATGTATGAAAAATATGACTTTGTGGCTTTTGAGTTATACAAATGAAATAAACATTGGTATGAGAATCAAATGAAATTATTATTGATTAAAATGAGATACATAAATTGCAATTTAATTAGTTGTATGAGATTTGATTCATAGAAAAGATGGGAATTATGTTAATTGTAAAAGAGAACTTATGAGTATGAAAACTCGATATTGTAATTATGAGTAGAAATTAAGAACTAGGGTGTAGCTAAGCCTCACACCCGCAAAATGAAAGAAAAGTTGAAATGATAATTGAAATGAAAAGACCAAGATTTGGGCCATATGAAACAAATGAATAAGACCGGTATGGTGGGAGTGCTAACCCTAAGGGATTGATTTTGTTCATGATTCAATTAAATTAAGGACTAGTTACATAGTGAAGATGTGGTGAAAGTAAGAGAAAAATATTGAGTATGAGGGCCATTGGATTGGCGGCATGAGAGTATTCACAGAATGTCCTATGATACGTCATGAGTAGGACATGGATACTGCTCCAGAGTACCGTCCCGGTGACGACGCTCGTAGGGTGTTTGGCGACTGCGGGTGGTGTCATGTCTATGGTAGGAGGTGAATTACCACAGGATGTCTGCATGATGAGTCATGTGTCAGTGCGTTGGGATTCTCTCCAGGGTGCCTAGACATGAGTTCGTAGTTCGTAGAACATCTAGGATACTTACCGTAGTTATAGTAGTAGATTAAATCATGGCAAGGGATTGAACCCTACAAGATAAAGAACGGTTAAGAGCTTGCCCTCGGACCTATGTAGTATGGGCTGCATAGACTCTGAACAAGTATGCATTAGTGTCATATAAAGTAAATAGTTGCATTAAGGACTAAGTGCACTTTCACAACACAACATCAATAGGATAGTCCCCTTAGCTGTGTTTGTGAACAAGTTTGTGGTTTGTTAAGTATTGAGAATCATTATACTATTTCGGTATAGAGAGGATGGTTGAGTATAATATTTTGTCAGTTGAATGAACTAACGTGCCTACAGTTTCTATGCAGGGTAAAGCACATGAAAAAGACTAAAAAGAAATTGATGCTTAAAGACTATTCAAGTGTTATTGTATTTCATTCATTCAGTAATTGTAATATTGCTTCCGCTGTTTTTAAGGTTTAAATGTAAATGTAACTCTGATGTATAGTAAAGTTTTATTTCCTTGTAAAGTTGTACGAAGAGAAGTGAAAAGATCCTGTGGAACTCGAATTTAGCCTGTATTTGAAATTTGGGGTGTTACACATTAGACTAAGTGCATCTGTTTTCTATACATAGTGTACTATGCATTACACTTCAGGTCATGGCATACACCGACACTAGGAAATGAGGATGCATGTTTCTGTTTTCATTATAGGCTGGTTGTGATTGCTAGTTGGAGATTGTTGTTTTCTTATCAGCATTGCGTCAATATATGTACTGACGTTCCCACTCAATTAGGTGCTGGATACTGGGTCACGAATGCAGGAGGACTCAAGACAAGCAGGGCATCCAAGAGGAGTAGCAATGTACCTATCTACCATTCGAGCAGGTGCAGGAATATCAGAGTAGCGCAGCAGAAGATTCGAGCCACAAGGCGCATCTCAGGGAAGCAGTTTGACCACTCAGTGGAGTTCCAGTATAAGATCAGTTGTCTACCGATCTGAAGGGCAGGTGAAATATTTGAGTAATATTTGTAATGCCTTAATGTAATTTTTATTCTTTGTTCAAGGACAAGATAATATTTGTAACTAATGATGTAATGATTTTATTTGGCAATAAAAAGTTTTTAAAATTTCCGTGTTATTGCTGTGTTGAGATACATTTGAAGAAAAAGATTCTGGTTTGTGCCATGAATTTCCGGTGTGGAACCCGGGGCGTTATAGAGGGTGCAGCAAGGCGAGGCAATTCGGGTTGCCGGCGACTGGAAGTAAGCAGTGGTGCTGGCGATGGTGTGGTGTGACTGGTTGCGGTGATGGTAGTACCGCGGTAAGTACAGGCGACGAGATGTTGGGTTGCGGAGGTTGGAGGGTGGTGTAGCTCGAAGTTGGAGGGCGAGTGAGATGGCATCAACAGTTGGAGGAAATGGAGAGGCGCAACGAGGTCGAGAGGGTTGCGAGGGAAGGAGGCACAGCGGATGGATAGCGGATGGAAGGGATGCGAGGTCGAGGCAGTGTGATGGCGAAGTGGTGGTCGAGTTGTTGGGTCGACGAGGAGGACGGTGGTAGTGGATGGTCGGTGGTAGGGCTGCGAGGTCGAAAGGTGGAGAGTCGCGAGGTGGAGTTGCTTGGGTTCGGGAAGGTGAACTGGGGAAAGAGAAAGTGAGGAAGATGGGGGATTAGAGAGTACTGATTAATAATTAGAGGGTGATTAATTGATTAATAGGTTGATTGAGAGATTAGATGGTTTTAGTTAGGATTTAGTCGGAATGGGGTAGTGGTTAGGCAGTAAAGTAGGGAATTGTGGGGGAGGTGAACGTAGAGAGGGAATTGATCTGGTCAATTGGCAGATAATAGGGGAATTGGGTTACTAGATTAGAATCCAACAAGAAATGAGCTTGGGTTAATGGGTTAGGATCCAACAAGGGAAATAAATCAATTAATGGGTTAAATTGAATGAAGTCAAATAATAAAATAATATAATGTGTGGATCAAACACCCCATTGACAATAAATAAAAATAGAGTGTACAAGAATTTCAGGGTTCAACAATGAAAATAAAATGGGTTGAAGGAAGATGTGTAACAAAATTTATCATTAAAATAACAGATTACAAGAATGAGAAGGGAAAAGAATTACAAAAAAAATAAAAAATCAGAAACAGGGGTTACAGCCAATTATGTTGAAAATCTCATGAAGAGATTCAATACGAGTGATTGTCATCTACTCAGTAAACCTATGGTGGTCAGGTAATTAGAAATTAACCAGGATCCATATCGACTAAAAGAAGAAAATCAATATATTCTGGGTCCTGAAATACCCTATTTAAGTGCAATATGAGCACTCCTTTATTTAGCACAGTGCACTAGACCTGACATATCTTTTTCTGTGAACCTTCTAGCTAGATATAGTTCTGCACCTACATGTATGCACTGGAATGAAATAAAACACTGATATGGCTAAAAATAGAACCAAATTGGGATCGTTCAAATCGAGCACGAATCTTAAAGCTCTTAGGGGTAAAATGGTAATTTCCACCACAAACGGGTCCGAATTGGGAACTGGGTCTTTCTTCAAAGCCCAATAACCCAAAAAATGGATCTGTCCTATTGGGTATGGGTGGCAGCCCGTCGCAAACCAGTCCAGGTCATTTAAAGGTAATTCAAATTTATGGTTATCTCTAAGAGACGGTGTAAACCAAATCTCTTCTCATGAAACGAAATAAAACTCTATATCTTATCCAAAAACACCGGGAAACAGGGATAAATGATTATCTCTAAACTGTCTATAAAGGTGATTATAAATACCCCTTTCCCCCACCATAAAAAAGGTAATCAATATTTTTCACAAATAGCTCTTTCATAATCTTCCTGATTACTGACTTGAGCGTCGGAAGGTTTGTCGCCGGGATCCATCCCGGTGTATCAATCTTTTTGCAGGATAACGACAGCAGCGAGAAACAATCAAACACCGTTCAAAAGTCAACAGGCTTGCCTTGTTTGTTTCCAAAAGAATCCACAAATTCATCTGTTTGTGTAACACTCCGAATTCCAAACAAGACCGAATTCAAAGTTCCACAGGATCTTTACACTTTTCTACTTACAATTTTACAAAGAATTTAAAATTTTATTATATCAGAGTTACATTTTTAAACTGCAGAAGCAAAGTTACAAAAATTACATGAATGAAATACAACACTTGAATAATTCTTTAAGCATCAATTCCTCCTTAGTCCTTTTTCATACACTTTATCCTGCATAGAAACTGTGGGTACGTCAGTTGCTTACAACCGAAGAAATGTTATACATGGCCATCCTCACTATGCCGAACAGTATAACGATTCTCAAATACTTTAACAAACCACAAACTTGATCACAAACAAAGCTACAAAGAGACTATCCTATTGATGTCGTGTGGTGCTGTGCACTTAGTCCTTAATGCAGTTATTTGTATTACATAACACTAATGCGCACTTGTTCGGATTCTATGCATCCCATACTACATAGGTCCGAGGGCAAGCCCTTAATTGTTTTTCATCTTGTAGGGGTTCAATCCCCCGCCATGACTTAAACTACAATTGTAACTACGGTAAGTATCCTAGATATTCTATGAGTTACGAGCTCATGTCCAGATAGCCTGGTGGGGAATCCCACCTCATGACACGATGCATCATGTAGAACCTATGGACAATTCAGCCTCCGTCATGGGACATCACACCACCCGCAGTCACCAAACACCCCACAAGCTTCGCCTGCGGTACGGACTCCTAGAGACATATCCACGTCACGACACAACGCATCGTATAGACAGCCTCTTGATACTCTCACGCCGTAGCTCTGAGGCCCTCATACTCATGTTTTTCTCTTACTTTCATCACATCTTCACTATGTATCTAATCCTTAGTTATTGAATCATGAATAAAATCAATACCCTAGAGTCAGCATTCCCTCTATACCGGTCTTAATCATTCAATTCAACAATACGACCCAAACTTAGTATTTTCTTTTCAATATCTCATCTCAAAAACATTCTTTCAATGTCGGTATAAGGCTTAGCTACCCTCTAGCTTTCAATTCCATTTCATGTTCATAGCATTTGTGTATTCAAGTTCATAAGATCTTTCATAATTCATCAAAACATTTGATTTCACTTTCATGTACAGTTTCATGCATAAAAATAAATTCATTTTCTAACTTGGCACATTCATAATTCATTTTTTCCACATAATTCTCTTATTCTCATTTTATCAATACTAAATCCAAAATTCACACCTTCAATTTTTCCATTTCCAAATCTCATTTCAAAACTCTTTTAAACAATACATTTATTTTTCTTTATCCAAAGACAAATTAAGCTAACAATTTATAATAAGTTATTTCTTGCAAAATAGTCTCAAATTGTCATTTATACTAAGCCAAAGGTTATACAAAATTATCTCATGAAATCTAGATATTATTAGAAATTTTCGAACATTTTTTTTCAATTTTTAGAACACTTGAAAACTTTTTTTTTGAAATATTTCATCAGCCGAAAACCGTGATAGTCAACTGTTGAGAAAGGCCAGTCGGTTGTTCTGCGAGGATTCAAAACTCGAAAACCAATAATCATGGCAGTCTACTGTAACAATATAGCCGGTCGACTGTTCTGCGAAGATTTAAAACTCGAAAACCAATAGTCAGGGCAGTCGACTGTTACAATATAGCCGGTCGACTATTCTGCGAAGATTTAAAACTCGAAAACCAATAGTCAGGGCAGTCGACTGTTACAATATAGTCGGTCGACTATTCTGCAACTAAATCTGAAATTTATTACCTGACAGTCGACTGTCGACTCTAGTTTGGTCGACCGTCGATTGTACCAGGTTGCAATTTAATGTAGATCATAGATATATTTTTGACATTGAGAACAAGTGTCACGCCTCGCTTCCCAAAATACGGAACACGAGTACGTAACGTATGCCCAGCGAATGATGTAAACACCATCCATAAGTTGTACCAGACTAACTCAGCAATAAGAACAACAAAGTACAACTACGCAGGAAATATATAACCACATGAATCAAAGATAAATTCTAATAATAAATGAAATAATCCAACAATATAAATATCCAACATCTTGGATCAAAACAAACTCCGGGTCATAAAGCCCAAAACAGAGTACAAGTCATAACAATATTCAAAATTTAAAATTAGCAACAAGTAAATCTAAGCAGCGGAGACTGGTTCCATCTTTAGAGACGTTGCTCACCAATTGCTTCAGGGATAGATCCTTCAGTACCTGTAAAATTTGATCTAAAAAGAAAGAAAAGAGAGCCCTTAGAGCAAGTCGTGGACAGCAAGTAGAGGGAACAAAGGATAAAGAAAAGCATGAATATCAAAGAATAAGGACATGGTCAACGACAAAGAACAAAGCAAGATAGGCAAAATATCAAAGGTCTACAGTAAATCACACATGTAATGAGTGATGTCAGGATCAAGCAGGAAATGCAGGTTATTAATCATTTTATTAGTTTATCTAGTGCACGTACTATTGCATCCCATTCCACAGGTTTGGCGCAAACACACAGTGTACGCTGTAGACTGATGGTGAGTTCTCGGTCCGTGTACTCGACCTAGTAACCAGTATTTCATGTTCAGGGACAGTAATTATCAGGCAGTATTTTATGGCCATCAGTACCGGTCAGTACAGGTCAGGCAGTAGGGCCCGACCGAGTACAATTTCCAATCGTTCACTACCAAGTCTACCCATGATACCCCGAATTGTTTTTATTAATTCATTTTCATCCTATGTGAGCATGCAAGAGGGTGTCAATGTTGTATAATACTAAGTGTGACTAATTCTAAGCGCTACGGATAAAGCATGAGGCAAATACAACAAATAAACACAATTCACATAATCAGGACAGCATGACATTGCTGTACTAAAATATAGGTTATGGTCACTACAAAATAGAAAATCTGAATCCGTCGGAAGGCCTGGAAAATAGACTTCCACACAGTTCCAGCAAGTATAGTTAAGGAATTTAAAAGATATAGGAACTAGGGTGAAAACTCTATTCTATTCAGGTTTTATGTCAGGCAGCATGCAGTAGGTTGTGTTCAACTATTTATTTCAGTTCAGAGAACTCATTAATAAAATCTATAAAAAATTTGGGTGATACCTATACATGTCTAGGTCCAGCCTAATTTATTTCAGATTTTTCTCTTACTGTTAACAGGGTCAAATAAAGTATAGAACTGCAGGATACGCATGAAATAGTGAGTCTGAACTTTCTAACATGGCTGTACTAAAATGCTGATATCTAGCAAATGACACAGCGGAACATAGATCCGTCAAAAGGATGTTAAACTAGACATCAGAGGCTAAAAATTCATGTGTGTAAAGGAAATTCAAATTATGAAATTATCATGGGTGAAAATCGGATACAAAATGAAACAACTAGCAGTCCAGAAATTGTCTTGACATGAATAGGCAAATAAATAAATCATATGATCACATATAGCATGCAAATTGGTAATCAAGTGAATCCTAGGTGTCAACATGCAATTTCTAAGATTTAAGATACAATTTTCACAGACATGGTATCAATTCATCGGTCAACTTCAATCTAGCGCATACAATTTAATATGTCAAATTTGTCAAATAATCCTATACATGAATCTAGTTATTTAAATATGCATATGCATGAAATAATGGGGACTGGGTTTTAGATCAAAGAGATAGCACGATGTTAAGAGTATGTCGGGGTAGCTTGTGTAAACCCTCGATAAACTTAACGGAACTGTCAAAAGCAGATTGATAACGAAATGGACGAGATCTACTTGCAGGACATCAAACAAACTTGAACAGAATAAAATGCTAGTTCAAGAAGAGACTTGCCTGTTATATTGAAGATCCAAATAATAAGAATAACGGGATCAGAATCTCAGGGTGAAAACACCAAAGGCACGTGCAAAATACGTGCGAAGAAACCCAAGCAAACAAATCCATAGCAACAGCAATGAATCCACACACTAGATCGGGACAGAACACCAAACAGGGGGATCGGATCTGCTGCGCCCAGAACACCGAACAGCGGATCCCACCAATCACACCACAGCTCCACATAGGATCTGGACGAACACGAGACAGCAATCTCAGGATTTGATGCGCCAAAACACGGGACAGCAATTCCGACCAATGGATGATCATCTTCAACCTCGGTAAGGAGAGAGAGAGCACGGCGGACGGCGACTGCGACTGCGACTGCTACTGGGCGGCACTGCAGTGGGGCACCATGGCGAAGACGTCGGCACCATGGTCGAGAAGCGACGGCGGCGATGATAACCTTGACGAGCGGAGCACTGTTTTTCGGTTGAAAACAGAGAGCGATGACGTCAACGATTGGGGACTCGAACGGCGATGCTAGGGCCTTTGGTGGAGCGTCGAGGGATGGCGGGGCAATGGTGAAGTGCACGGAGAAGGGTTGGGGCGACGGCGATGGGTTAAGGCGATGGCAAAGGTTCGGTGGATTGGGTGAGCGGTTGAAGACGAGGACAGGGGGTGATCGGAGGACGGCGAGATGGTGGAGACGAGGGGGACGATGAGAACGAAGGTGGTGGTGGTGGTGGAAGGTGATCGGAGATGGCAACGGGGTAGGGTTTCAGTTTGGGTTTGTTGGGGTGCAACGAAAATAGAGAGGAGAAGGAGTAGGGTGAGGGATCAGGGAGAGAGAAACGGCGGAGAGAGAGAGGGATTATTTTAGGGTTTAATTAATAGGGTATATATGTAGGGATCAAGAATTAGAGTTTTGGGTTGAGATTATGTGGGTTCTGTGTATCGGTTTTGGCTCCAAAAAGAGAAAAATAAATGCAATGAGATGAGACAAATACAAAGGAGAACAAATTAGACTCAAAATAGAAAGAGCAAAAATTGCAAAGAGAACAGAATCTAACCAAAAGAACAAAGATCGATCAAGAGGGAATAAAAGAACCCAAGAAAAGACAAAATACACTATAATAAATGAATCCAAATACAATAATCAAAAGAAAATGAATTACGATAAAATCCAAAAATAGGGCTTACAACAAGATCATAACTTTCACCTTTTTTATAATCAAAGATTTCCACAAAAGATTACTTTTTCTCTTTATTTTTACTTGTTATTATTAAACAATAATTTTAGAACATAACTCATCTTTCTACAATAGTATTATACTAATTTCATCAATAAGGTTTCCATAGTGCATTCAATCAACTAGTCATCTCATAAACACAAATTTCTCAATTTAGCATGGCTCAAATATATATTTCATGGTAACATGATCAAATTTAGCATGGAAATCACAATTGTATCAACTAGCAAATCAATTTTCCAAGCATTCACTTTATCTACAATTTCTCTCTTTTTAAACAAACATTTGACCAATTCTACTTAGTCTTTCTTAGCCATTGATGAACACATTATTATTCACTTTTTAGAGCAATAATCTTAATATAAGGAGACATTTAAAAGCTCTATATGTGGTATTTAACTCCTATTTCCTCTTTTCCATAGGAAACAGCGTAAAACAGCAAAACGAAGCAGATTCAGGACTTCAAGGATAATACACAGCAAACTGCAGAAGATCAGTCGACTGGTTCCCCAACACAGGCGACTGGACAAGAGAAGCTGACTTTCCACAACTCTCGACACAGTCGACTCACGCCCAAAAGACAGTCGACTGGTCTGAACAATTATGAAATCTTCAGGAGTCTCGACTCAGTCGACTGGTTCGAAGACAAGTCGACTGGTCTGCGGCGGAGTAAACAGATAAGATCTTCAAAGATATACCTGCATCTAAATTCAAATCTACTTGGATCAAGATTTTATACAGCGAATCAAATATAAAGACAGGGTATTTTCCAAGTGGACGTGGTGAACAGATAAGGAAAGAAAGAAGAAAAGAGAAAGATATAAATCATCAAATAAAATAAAGAAGGATTTGGCTGAAAAAGTGGAAACCCTAATTCTCAGCGGTACTCTATAAATATCAGAAGAGATCGGCCAGAATCCATATCTCTCGTGGACACAACTTAATCAGAGAGTTCCCAACCATCAAGTCATCAACCCGTGTTTCACTCCATCAACATCAAAGAAGGAGAGAGAAGATCCAGCAACCAGAAGGCAGTCGACTGTGTGACAGCCAGTCGACCATATTGCCGGAATCCATTAGTTTATTTCTTCTTCTCTTTTTATTCTTTTATGTTGATCATGTATTCAAACTTGTTAAGCAATAAAGTTATTATTATGTGGAACTAATTTCATAGTTGGGTAGATCGAAACCGTAGTTATGTAATGCTATTTTCTTCTGAACTCTTCTATATTACTTATTGATTGAATCTAATTGAATTGGTATGGGTTTATGATCGTCAAACTAGTTCTCAAGACTGAGAGCAGTCGACTGAGGTGAGAGCCAGTCGACTGACGTACAGAACTTGGGAAGCTCAAGTTTGGCCATCATTTATCTGAATCTGTTATATGAGTATATTGAGACGACCGAATCTCGTGCTCATAATTTGTAACAAAGGAATCTTTAGGGGTTCTTGGTTCAATCAACTTAGAGGATCTAGATCTGATACCAATTTCTAGAACTTTAAGTGTTTGTTCGTTTCCACTGTTCTTATGTTTTCTTTAAGTGCAACTTAGTAGAAACCATGCTAGATACTTACAGACAGAAACGAATTAGAGTAGATACCATGCCTAATTCTTGGTTTAGGGAAACAATACTTTAAGGAGTAGATACCATGCCCTTGAAGTGAACAACATGAGTAATTAGAAGTAAATTCAGAAGGTAACTTAGCATTACTAACTATTGGTGGAGATCAACAACCCAACTATTCAAGAGATATTTGTGATTCAACACCTCTCATCTTAGTTTTAATCTTTTAGTTCTTTTAGAATATTATGACAACTCTTCTTCATTTTTATTAATAGTTTTATTGATTAGTAAGTTGAAGTCTACAATCTCTGTGGGATCGACCCTTGCTATTACTACGATTCGATTCGTGCACTTGCGAGGTTTTATAATTTGTGTCTAGTTAGTCTATTATTTAGATAGCTAGAAATCCAACAACAAGTTTTTGGCGCCGTTGCCGGGGATTGTTTAGTATTTTAACTTACAAGTCAGTAGAATTTTTATTAGTTTTTCTTTTCTTTTATTAATAATTTTTCTTTTAGGATACAGGACTTCGGTGAATGCACGGTAGACGATCACTTCGTCCAGAGTTACTACCTATTGACGCAGAAACAGAACGAACTTTGCACAAACTAGGTAAACTTTTTGCAGCCAACCAGTCGACTGGTACCAGGAGACAGTCGACTGCACAGAGACTAATCTCACAGACAACAATGGCTGAAGAAATACAAAATCGAGTGCCAATGCAGGACAAATTCACTCCTAAGAATATTGAGCAACCTTCCTGCATTGCTTTTCAACCTAATGCTACAGGGAACATGCACCTATCTCCTCATTTACTTAGTATGGTTCCCCACTTTAGTGGCAAACCAGATGAAGAGCCTCATCTTCACTTGCAAGACTTTTTCGATCTTTGCAGGACACAAAGCGTCCAAGGGCTTACTGCTGAACAAATCAGGTTAATCTTGTTTCCTTTTTCTTTAAAACTTAATGCTAAGATGTGGTATAATTCTTTGGAACCAGGATCTCATGGGAGCAATTGGCAACGAAATTTTTGAAAGAGTTCTTTCCAGCCCAGAAAACCAAACAGTTAAAAAGGGAGATTCAACTCTTCCAACAAAAAGATGGAGATCTATTCTTCGAAGCATGGAAGGACTTCAAGAGCAAGCTTCTCAAGTGTCCTACTCACAATCTGCCTAAGGATGATCAGGTACAAGCTTTTTATGAAGGTTTAAATGACACCAACAAAGCAATCGTTGATGCAGCTTGCAATGGAATTTTGATGAGGAAAAGTGGAGAAGAAGCCATTGAACTTTTTGAAGAACTCAGCGAGAACTCCCAACAATTCTCAACAAGAAGGGGACCTACGAAAAAACAGGGAGTTTACGAGATCTCTAATAGTAATAACATTCAATTAGAAATGGCGAACATGAATAAGAAAATTGATATGCTTGTTAATGCAATGTCGACGATGGGTGGAGTTAAAAATCAAACAAATGAAATATGTGCAATTTGTTCTCATTTATATCACACAACTGATACATGTCCCATGTCTACTTTTACAGATCAGGAGCATGCAAACTATGTGGGTCGAGGAGTATTTCCACCAAAGAACAATCCATACTCGAACACATATAACCCAGGATGGAGAAATCATCCAAACTTCTCATGGAGCAATAATCAAAATAATCAAGGGAATCAATTCACACAAGGACATGCACGAAACCCTCAGATGGGAAGTGGGTTTGATCGACCAGCCCCAGAACAGAAGAAGTTGGATTTTGAGTCCACCGTTCTTCAATTGCTCCAACAACAACATCAAACAAGCAACCAACAAGGGCAAGCAATTCAGAAGTTAGAAACCCAAATTGGTCAGATTGCAAAAGAGCTAAGCGAAAGAAAGGCAGGAGAACTCCCTTCACAAACCATACCAAACCCAGGAGGTCAAGAACAGCTCCAAGCAGTAACAACCCTAAGAAATGGTAAGATAATTGACAACAAGGTTGGAACACACACACACAAACCAGTCGACTGTTTTTACAAACCAGTCGACTGCACAGACAAATCAGAAACACAACCATCAAAAGATTTGGGTTCAAGTAAGGTAAGTGAAAAAGTAGGGACAATTCCACCACCATTCCCTCAAAGGTTAGTCAATAAAAAGAAAGAACAACATTTATTTGACGTCTTTGAAACTCTCAAAAAGGTAGAAATTAATATTCCCCTACTTGATGCTATTAAACAAATTCCTTCTTATGCCAAATTTTTGAAAGACTGTTGTACTCACAAAAGAACATTTCAGGTTAAGGAGGATGTGGCTTTGACAGAAGAAGTGAGCGCTGTATTATTAAGAAAACTACCACCTAAACTGAAAGATCCAGGTAGTTTCACCATTCCTTGCAAAGTTGGTGAGCACTTCTTTGAAAAAGCACTGTTAGACTTGGGGGCAAGCATCAACCTTCTTCCTTATTCTGTTTACGAAAAGCTTGGATTGGGGGAACTCAAGCCAACATCCATCACTTTGCAATTGGCTGATCGCAGCATCAAAAGACCTAGAGGTATTTTAGAAGATGTCCTAGTTCAGGTAAATGATTTTATTTTGCCTGCTGATTTTTTTGTGTTAGATATGGAGGAATCTTCACTGTCATCATCTCTACCGATCATATTAGGTAGGCCCTTTATGAGTACAGCTGATATAAAAATTTGTGTTAAAAAGGGCATTATAAGTATGAAGATAAACGGAGAAAAAGTGGAATTTAAAATGTTTGATACACTAAAATTACCACAAGATGATCATGAATGCTATAATATTGATGTGGTGCAGGAGAATGTTGATCAAACATTTCAGGTACATAGCGTTGAACCACTACAAGCCACAATCACTCAATCTCTAACTTTATCTCATGTTGAACAGGAATACGATGACTGGGAGATTGCAGAGACAGTACATCACCTTGAAACTCCACAGTCATATTCAGGTAAGCCGGCACCTTTATTTGAAAAATTGGTGTCTGATATAAACTGTTCTTCTACAGATCAGGCGACTGATGAACAGAGTAAGTCGACTGGTGTTCTAACCAGTCGACCAAACCCAGACACCCAGAACAAGTCGACTACTGACATGGATCAGTCGACTGTACAGAAGCGCCCAGACATAGAACTCAAGCAGCTGCCCGATCATTTGAAACATGTTTTTTTAGGTGAGAACCAGACGCTACCAGTAATAATTGCTGCCAACTTAACTGCACAGGAAGAAGAAAAGCTGCTGAAGGTATTGCGAGAACACAAAAATGCAATAGGATGGACCATTGCAGACATCAAGGGAATAAGTCCATCCAAATGCATGCATAGAATATTGCTGGAGAACGATGCAAAACCTAGCAGAGAGGCACAGAGAAGGCTCAACCCCAACATGAAGGAAGTGGTAAGAGCAGAAATTTTGAAGCTACTAGATGTTGGCATCATCTATCCTATCTCAGATAGCAAATGGGTAAGTCCTATACATGTAGTTCCTAAGAAAAGTGGAGTTACAGTGGTAACAAATGAAGAGAATGAACTTATCCCAACAAGAGTAACCACAGGTTGGAGGGTATGCATTGATTATAGGAAACTGAACAATGAAACCAGGAAAGATCACTTCCCTCTTCCTTTTATTGATCAAATGTTAGAAAGATTAGCTGGATATAGTCATTATTGTTTTCTAGATGGTTACAGTGGCTATAATCAAATTGCTATTGCTCCAGAAGATCAAGAAAAGACCACTTTTACATGCCCTTTTGGTACTTTTGCTTACAGGAGGATGCCGTTTGGATTGTGCAACGCACCAGCAACATTTCAAAGATGCATGATGAGCATATTTTCAGACATGGTGGAAAGGTTCATTGAGGTATTTATGGATGACTTTAGTGTTTTTGGATCTTGTTTTGATGAATGCCTTAACCATTTGCAGCTTGTGCTTAAAAGATGTGAAGAATGCAATTTAGTGCTGAATTGGGAAAAGTGCCATTTTATGGTGCAACAAGGTATTGTTTTGGGGCATGTCGTGTCAAAAAGAGGCATAGAGGTAGACAAAGCCAAAATAGATATAATATCAAAACTACCCCCTCCCACTACAGTTAAGGGTATTAGGAGTTTTCTAGGACATGCAGGTTTCTATAGACGATTTATAAAAGATTTCTCAAAAATCTCCAAACCCCTTTGTGATTTGTTGGCTAAGGATGTTGAATTCACATGGACAGAAGAGTGCACTACTGCTTTTATTACATTGAAAACTCTTCTCATTTCTGCACCTATTGTCATGGCACCAGATTGGAGCCACCCTTTTGAGCTCATGTGTGATGCAAGTGATTATGCCTTAGGGGCTGTTTTAGGTCAAAGAATCAATAAGAAACCCCATGTTATTTACTATGCTTCTCGAACTTTAAACGATGCACAGCTAAATTATTCTACCACTGAAAAAGAAATGTTAGCTGTTATTTTTGCTGTAGAGAAGTTTAGATCATATTTAATTGGTTCTAAAGTTATTGTTTTCACTGACCATGCTGCCTTGAGATATTTGTTGGCTAAAAAGGAAGCTAAGCCTAGGTTGATCAGATGGGTGCTGCTGCTTCAAGAATTTGATCTTGAGATTAGAGACAAGAAAGGATGCGACAATGTTGTGGCAGATCACATGTCCAGACTACTTCAGGAGGAAGAGAGAATTGTGCCCCCGCTGAATGAAAATTTCCCAGATGAACATTTATTCGAAATAAATGTTCAAACCCTCGGGGCAGTCGACTGGTCCTTCAACCAGTCGACTGGACTCTCTGAACAGTTCCCCTGGTTTGCTGATATTGTCAATTTTCTAACTGCTCATGTTTTTCCTCCAGGTATGACACATCAGGAAAGGAAAAGATTGGTGGATCTGAGCAAACACTATTATTGGGATGATCCCTATTTATTCAAATTTTGCTCTGATCAAATTATAAGAAGATGTGTGGCAGACGAGGAACAAAGGAGTATTCTACAACATTGCCACCAATATGCATGTAGAGGACATTTTGGGCCAAAGAGAACAACACTTAAGGTATTGCAATCTGGTTTTTATTGGCCTAAAGTATTCAAAGATGCTTTCTCTTTTTGCAGGACTTGCGACAAATGCCAAAGGACAGGCAACATCTCTTCTAGAAATCAAATGCCACTACACAACATACAAGTAATCGAGCTTTTTGATGTTTGGGGAATCGACTTCATGGGTCCTTTTCCTAACTCATTTGGTTATTTATATATTCTTGTTGGTGTAGATTATGTGTCTAAATGGGTCGAGGCTGTCCCCTCAAAAACTAATGATCATAAAGTTGTTGTCAAGTTTTTGCAGGAGAATATTTTTACTAGGTTTGGTACACCACGAGCAATAATTAGTGATGGAGGAAGCCACTTCAATAACTACCCATTTGCTTCTTTGATGAAGAAATATGGGATTACACATAGAGTGGGTACTCCATATCACCCTCAAACCAGTGGACAGGTGGAGCTTAGCAATAGAGAGATCAAGAGCATCTTGGAAAAAACAGTCAATCCAAGCAGAAGGGATTGGTCACTACGCTTGAACGATGCATTATGGGCCTATAGAACTGCTTTCAAGACACCTATTGGCATGTCACCATACCGTTTGGTCTTTGGAAAAGCTTGTCATCTGCCGGTGGAGTTGGAACACAAAGCTTATTGGGCCATCAAAAAGTTCAACTTCGATATGAAACAAGCGGGAGACAAACGAAGATTACAACTAACCGAGCTTGAAGAGTTGAGGCACGATGCATATGAAAATGCAAAATTGTACAAGGAAATAACCAAGTTGTACCATGATAAACAGCTAGCACGGAAGGAGTTTTATGAAGGACAAAAAGTATTGATCTACAACTCAAGATTAAGACTCTTTCCAGGCAAGCTCAAGTCAAGATGGTATGGACCATATATTGTCACAAAAGTCTTTCCACATGGTGCATTAGAAGTTCACAGCGAAGAACGAAATCAAACATTCAAGGTGAACGGACACAGGGCGAAGCCATACATTGAGATGAGTCTAGCGCAACACGAGGAAGATGTGAATCTTCAAACCATTCAATACATTGCATGAACTCATCATGTCTAGCTGAAGACATGAAACACAGCGCTTATTGGGAGGCAACCCAACTTTTTAGGGGAGTATTTACACTTTCCTTCACTTTCTTTAGTTATTCATTTTTATTTTTCAGTCTCTCCTTACTTGATGGTAACACATGCCTATATCTTATGTTTTGTGCGAACATTGAGGACAATGTTCCATCTAAGTGTGGGGATATTAGTTAGTTATATTTGGAATCTTTTGAATTTTTTTTGGGGATAAACAATTTCTTATAAAGTAAGAGTAAGGATACTTATTTACTTTAGGATTGTTGAGTTTCATAATTCCCTACAAAATTGTGCGAGTCATGCGATTATACATAATAAACAAATGTGATGCTTTTTCTGATAATTATTCCCTTCAGATCTAGTCCTAAATCGAGTTTAAGTAAATAGAGTGATACAATATATATATATATTTGAATAAAGTCAGTCTACTCCAATGTTTTGAGCGCTTAGTAACTAGGGGTATTCATCACCAATGTTTACCTTTACGTCAAACGGCGACTTGAAATATGAGTATGCAAAGCACTTTAATGTTTGTGACTTGTTGAGTAACCGGGTGGATACATCACAAATGTTTCGCATTCGCGTCAAAAGACAAGTGACAACTTTAAAGAAGAGAATAAAAATTAAAAAAAAAAAAAAAAAACAAAAACTCTAGTTTGCTACTGGATTTGTAGTAGAGAAAAGGGATAATCACAGACTGAGTAGGTGCATACGATAACTACATTAATCGCATGACAAATATGACTAAGTTTGGGATTTATGAATAGACAATTGCACTGGAGAAAATGGGTATGGTTAATTTTACTTTATCTGAAATTGTTTGTAGTTTTATATTTTTCATTTTAATGTCCACATAATAAGAAATCCTGATGGTTGAGTTTATTCTGATTATTACTCCCTTGTTCATAAATTCACTTTTTGCTTGAGGACAAGCAAAAGCTAAGTGTGGGGGTATTTGATGAACACATTATTATTCACTTTTTAGAGCAATAATCTTAATATAAGGAGACATTTAAAAGCTCTATATGTGGTATTTAACTCCTATTTCCTCTTTTCTATAGGAAACAGCGTAAAACAGCAAAACGAAGCAGATTCAGGACTTCAAGGATAATACACAGCAAACTGCAGAAGATCAGTCGACTGGTTCCCCAACACAGGCGACTGGACAAGAGAAGCTGACTTTCCACAACTCTCGACACAGTCGACTCACGCCCAAAAGACAGTCGACTGGTCTGAACAATTATGAAATCTTCAGGAGTCTCGACTCAGTCGACTGGTTCGAAGACAAGTCGACTGGTCTGCGGCGGAGTAAACAGATAAGATCTTCAAAGATATACCTGCATCTAAATTCAAATCTACTTGGATCAAGATTTTATACAGCGAATCAAATCTAAAGACAGGGTATTTTCCAAGTGGACGTGGTGAACAGATAAGGAAAGAAAGAAGAAAAGAGAAAGATATAAATCATCAAATAAAATAAAGAAGGATTTGGCTGAAAAAGTGGAAACCCTAATTCTCAGCGGTACTCTATAAATATCAGAAGAGATCGGCCAGAATCCATATCTCTCGTGGACACAACTTAATCAGAGAGTTCCCAACCATCAAGTCATCAACCCGTGTTTCACTCCATCAACATCAAAGAAGGAGAGAGAAGATCCAGCAACCAGAAGGCAGTCGACTGTGTGACAGCCAGTCGACCATATTGCCGGAATCCATTAGTTTATTTCTTCTTCTCTTTTTATTCTTTTATGTTGATCATGTATTCAAACTTGTTAAGCAATAAAGTTATTATTATGTGGAACTAATTTCATAGTTGGGTAGATCGAAACCGTAGTTATGTAATGCTATTTTCTTCTGAACTCTTCTATATTACTTATTGATTGAATCTAATTGAATTGGTATGGGTTTATGATCGTCAAACTAGTTCTCAAGACTGAGAGCAGTCGACTGAGGTGAGAGTCAGTCGACTGACGTACAGAACTTGGGAAGCTCAAGTTTGGCCATCATTTATCTGAATCTGTTATATGAGTATATTGAGATGACCGAATCTCGTGCTCATAATTTGTAACAAAGGAATCTTTAGGGGTTCTTGGTTCAATCAACTTAGAGGATCTAGATCTGATACCAATTTCTAGAACTTTAAGTGTTTGTTCGTTTCCACTGTTCTTATGTTTTCTTTAATTGCAACTTAGTAGAAACCATGCTAGATACTTACAGACAGAAACGAATTAGAGTAGATACCATGCCTAATTCTTGGTTTAGGGAAACAATACTTTAAGGAGTAGATACCATGCCCTTGAAGTGAACAACATGAGTAATTAGAAGTAAATTCAGAAGGTAACTTAGCATTACTAACTATTGGTGGA
Organism: Hemerocallis citrina; assembly: GCA_017893485.1. NCBI lineage: Eukaryota > Viridiplantae > Streptophyta > Magnoliopsida > Asparagales > Asphodelaceae > Hemerocallis > Hemerocallis citrina. Next base: position 47,661,962 of record CM030366.1, read on the forward strand.
GATCAACAACCCAACTATTCAAGAGATATTTGTGATTCAACACCTCTCATCTTAGTTTTAATCTTTTAGTTCTTTTAGAATATTATGACAACTCTTCTTCATTTTTATTAATAGTTTTATTGATTAGTAAGTTGAAGTCTACAATCTCTGTGGGATCGACCCTTGCTATTACTACGATTCGATTCGTGCACTTGCGAGGTTTTATAATTTGTGTCTAGTTAGTCTATTATTTAGATAGCTAGAAATCCAACAACAGCCATTTTAACAATTCAAACCCTAGCATGATGTCTAAAGTAGAAGCATGAGAATCATCCACCTATTGGAGAAAAAAGAATGAAAAGCTCCTAGAAATCTCCTAGAATGAACGAATGGTTCTTTCTCCTTCTAGTTTGAGCCACCAACACATCTCCTCCTCCTTGCTTGTATGGAACCCGATCTCTCTCTCCTTGTGCTTTGATGTAGGTCGGCCTCTCCTTGCGGTGAACACCACACACAAAACACTCAATCTTTTTCTCACTATAATCTTTTCTTTCTTAATAAATTTTCTAGTGTACTAAATGAGAAGAACTAGGGGGTATTTATACATTTTTAGGGACTATGATTAAATCAAATGGTTAGAGATCAAAGGCTAGGATGAGTTAGGTTGTTGTAGCAACTACCCATGATCACATAACCACCTCAATCCACAACCCCACTCTCTCCATCTCTCTTTGCTCCATCCGGCCACACCCCCATGCACAACTAGACACGTGCTAGTGCAATGCACGTGTCTCATCTAGTACCCTTATCAATAAGTTGTACATGATTAGTTAATTTATTGTCTACTAAATATGTCGACACTACATGTTATAACAATTAAAAGGTAATTTAATTAGTTGGCTTCAAATTAATGTGCTTTTAGACCCATGGGTTATTAATAAAACACTTGATTAATTAGGATGGGCTAAATCAGAAAAAATAGGCCTAGGCTTTTAAAATAGGCTTTTGAAAATAAGGAGAAAGATTTAAAAAAAACGATTGTTTGTTCATATTATGAAAGAGATAATTTATAAGGAAAAAATGTACAAGAATTTGTACGGGCACAACAGTTTCTCAATTAATTATAAATAGAAATTTAGGATATTACAACACTCCCTCCTTAGAATAGTTCCGTCCCCGGAACTACGCTTAAAGAGTGAGAAAACAGAACACAACAAGAAGAAAAAAAAAAAGAAAAAAAAATACAAATCAAGCAAAGAGCTCAAGATGATCCTTCAACATCCTCTCCTCAGATTCCCAAGTAGCCTCTTCAGCCAACTGGTTTCTCCAGACTACTTTGACCATCGGTATCGTCTTGTTCCTCAAGACTTTTTCCCGACGATCCATAATCTCAACCGGAAGCTCAATGTAACTCAGATCCAACTGCAAACCCTCCGGCACTTCGAGCAAATGATGACTCGGGTCTGGAATGTAACCTCTCAGCATAGACACATGGAAGACATTGTGCACCTGAGATAACTCTTCCGGCAACTTCAACCGATAAGAAGTTTTCCCAATCCGCTTCAATATTTTATACGGGTCTATGAACCTTGGGACTAACTTTCCGCCTCTGCCAAAATGAATCACACATTTACTGGGTGATACCTTCAGAAAGACAAAGTAACCAACCTTGAATTCAAGGTCCCTCTTCCTGCGTAGCTCTTCTGCCTACTCTGAGCATCCACCAACCTCTTCCTGATCAGATCGATCTTTTCAAAGGTCTGCTCCACAATCTCATGCCCAAACATCTGTTGCTCCCCCACTTCAAACCAACAAACAGGTGTTCTTTACTTCCTGCCATACAGAGCTTTGTACGGTGCCATCCTGATACTAGTCTGAAAACTGTTATTGTAGGCAAACTCAACCAGAGCTAGATGCCTTTCCCAACTGTCTCCAAAATCTAGCACACAACACCAAAGCATATCCTCAAGAATACAATTGACTCTCTCAGTTTGCCCATCGGTCTGAGGATGAAAAGCAGTGCTGAAATCCGTCTTGGTACCCAAAGTTGCCTAAAGACTCCTCCAGAAATGTGAAGTAAATCGCGCATCTCGATCAGACACAATGGTTAACAGAACACCATGAATCCTGACGATCTCTCCGACATACAGCTTGGCCAACTTGTCCATAGACGAAGTGAGTTTCATCACCAAGAAGTGAGCAGACTTGGTTAGTCGATCGACTATAACCCAAATCACATCATTGCCCTTTGAACTCTTGGGCAAGCCCGTGATGAAATCTATACTGATGTTATCCTACTTCCATTCTGGAATAGGTAACGGTTGCAATAAACCTCCGGATTTCTGATTTTCGGCTTTGAACTGCTGACAGATCTCACACTTTGCCACAAATTCAGCCCCATCCTGCTTTAGACCTGACCACCAGAAATGCTGCTTAATGTCCTTCTACATTTTAGTGCTTCCAGGATGAACAGACAAAAGAGTAGCATGCGCCTCCTGAAGAATACTCTCTTTCAAGTCCAACTGATTCGGAACACACAGCCTCTCTCCAAAAAGCACAGCACTCCATTCCTGATCTGAAATTCGGACAACCTACTTGCACCAACTTGCTCCTTCATCTTCAGAATCTCTACATCTTCCCTCTGGCTTGCTATAATCCTTTCATTCAACGTGGACTGAATCCTTAACTGAGCTAAGGATGCTTTCAAACCATGCAGAACAACTTCAATACCAGCCGATCCAACTCCTCTACAAGACGCTTCTAAGTTGTAATCAAACTAGCCATACTGCTCTTACGGCTAAGTGCATAGCAACAACATTAGTCTTCCCAGGATAGTATTTAATCTCAGGACGAAGGCCCTCAAGTACTTCCAGCCTTATGGTCCGTGTACATGTTCAATTTCTCACTATACACGTAATGTCTTTACTGCTTCAAGGCGAAGATAATCACAGCCAACTCTAGATTATAAGTTGGATAATTCTTCCCATGCGGCCTTAGTTGCCTAGACCCTTATGCGATCACTTTCCCTTCTTTGATTAAGACACAACCAAGCCCACGATGTGAAGCATCGCTGTAGACATCATACTCAACACCTGCTCTAGACAAAGCCAAAATGGGAGCAGTAGTCAACTTCTCTTTCAACTCCTGAAAGCTTACCTCGCACTGCTCGGTCCACTTGAAGTTGCATTCTTCTTGGTCAAACCAGTGAGCGGCACGGCTATCTGAGCATAGCCCTGAATGAACCTCCTGTAGTATCCAGTTAGCCTAAGGAAACTCCTGACTTCCTTTACTGTAGTAGGCCTTGCCCAATCTCTCACTGCCTCTATCTTCTGAGGATCAATTGCCATCCCCTCCTTAGAAAGGATGTGACCCAGGAATGCCACTTCAGATTTTTAGAAATCGCACTTTGATAACTTGGCATACAACTCCTGCTCTTGCTGCTTCTTCAAAACTGCAGCCAGATGCACGGTGTGCTCCTCCTCCGACTTGGAGTACACAAGGATATCGTCGATAAACACCACGACGAAAGAATCAATAAATGTCCTTCATCATATCCATGAAGATTGCAGATGCATTCGTCACTCCAAATGGCATAAATAAGAATTCGTAATGGCCATATCGAGTTCTTAACGCAGTTTTATGTACATCTTCAGCCTTCACTCGAACTTGATGATATCCTGATCGAAGATCTATTTTGGAAAAAATAGCTGCTCCTTGTAGACGATCGAACAAGTCCTCAGTTCATGGAATAGAATACTTATTCTGAACAGTGACTCTATTCAGATCTCGGTAATCGATGCACATCCTCATCGATCCATCCTTCTTCTTTACCAACAGCACCGGTGCTCCCCAGGGCACGCACTCGGTTGAATAAAGCCTTTCTCCAACAGTTCCTCAATCTGCTGTTTGATCTCATCCTGCTCCACAGGTGCCATCCTATACGGTGCCTTGGAAATGGGTACACTCCCTGGATGGATAGTGATGCTAAACTCTAAATCACGATGTGGGGGTAATCTAGGCAAATCTTCCAAGAACACAGTCGGATTATCCCGAACCACAGGGATCAGCTGCACCTCTGCAGGAACCTCCCTCTTCCAGATAGCTGCCACCCAATCTGAACATCTCTTATTCTCTTGGAAAGTGACTTCAGGACCACCTGGAGCCTTCACTGTTACTTCCTTGGTTTTGCATTCAATGTTTGCACTATACACCGACATCCAATCAATGCCAATGATAACATCGACACCCAGGATATTCAGCTCGATAAGATCAATCCCGAAAATTTTGGCTCCAATCTCGACTTCGCAGTCCGCATAGTACCGATCAGTGGTTAAAGTCTCCCCTGATGGAGTAGCTACTGCTAAGACCTTGCCTGGAGGTTCGACTCCCAAGATTTTAGCAAACCTAGGTGATATAAAAGTATGAGAGGATCCAGTATCGAACAAAACAACAGTTTTCTTTCCATTCAAATAAAGTTCTCCTGTTACATAACACACACTCGTTACATAACAGTTCACTAAATAAACAGGGAAAAAGAGAACAACAGAAAGAAAAACACTTCCAAACATCCCTCCTCGTACCAGTGATGACGTGATCTACCTCATCAGCATCAGCTTCAGTCAAGGCAAATACTCGCCCCTGCTGGTACAGCTTCTTCCCAACTTGCTACGTTGGTTCACTACGGGTGACATTCTGCGGCTTGGGGCATTGAGATTTGTAATGTCCCGTCTCACCACAGTTGAAAGAAGTACCACAGGAGGTCTCACCCAATTATTTTCGGGTCTTCCAGCTATGTTGACAGCATTCGCTCCTGTCGGTTTGAACATTTGAGCTGAAGACTGTCCCCTGAAATTGCCAGAAACTGCGGGCCTCTTTCCAACATGCCAATTGCTCATTCGATTCTGAGCGGCATGAAACTACTCCATGTCGTCCTCCATAGTTGCAGCTCGTTTGACCAACTTGTCAAACTTCCTGATACCAAGGGGTATCATCTTGGATCTCAGACTTGGGCTCAAACCATGCTCAAACTTTTGAGCTTTCTTTGCCTCGTCCATCACAAGTTTGGACGCAAACCTCGAGAGCTGGGTAAACCTTGTCTCATACTCTCTAACCGACATACCGCCCTGTTGCAGCGCCAGGAATTCCATAGCCTTCTTCTCCTGGACATCTGATGGGAAATAGTCACTGCGGAATTCCTCCCAGCCAAGAACAACATTGCCCATCGTCCCTCCATGGACTTCCACCAAACAGCTGCGTCCTTCTCGAACTACAGTGCAACCAACTTCACCTTGCAGCCCTCCGGCGTTTCCAAGACTTCAAAAGTAGTCTCGACCAGCCTGATCCAATTGTCAGCCGCATCTGGGTCTGACTTCCCCTCAAACACGGATGGTTTCATCCTTTTGAATGATTCCACGAGTTTGATTGCCTCAGGAACTGGATTTGCAGGCCTCCTCCC